>CM056051.1:382132646-382785979 GCA_029574335.1 Rana kukunoris
CTAGTATCTATGCTAGTAAATTTAGTCCTCCCTAGTGTACTAGGCAGAAGTCCAGGGGGGCCCATACTTTTTCGTATTTCCATTGACAACCCCTGTTTATATATACATAATCCTATACATAGGTAGGACAGCTCCAATCTGTGCCTTCCAGGAGAAGAGAGGGGGGCGGGGGTTGGCATAATCCATTTAAGCAGTATTTATTTTTTAGCGTAAAAGAGAAGCTTTAAAATCAGTATTTGGAGTGATGAGAGCGTTGTTCGTCATCATGAACCCCCAATAAGGCCAACTCAGGTAGCATTGGAAGGGATAGTTGTAATCTAGAGTTGATTTCCCCAAATACACTCGTCCAGTAGGCCGAGACGACAGGACAGTCCCAGAACATATGAAAATTGTTCATACGTTTGCTTTACATCTAGGAATCTCAGGGTCCCTATCCAGAAATATTCTGTGAAGTCTTTAGGGTGTGTAGTATATTCTGTGCAAACATTTTATCTGGATAAATTTGTCCTTAGAGGAGATAACTCATTTGGAGCCATATTCTAGACAGTCCTCCCAGCCTTCCCTGTCCAGTGAGGGTATGTCACCGTGCCATGTGTCCCATAGTTTCTCTAGCTTGGGGCAGGCAGTGCCCAGGAGTGCACCATACACAGCACAGGAGTAGTAGTATGTAAGACACACAGTATGAAGTTCTTCTCCTGAAATGCTGTCTTTGGTTTGTGCCTGCCATTAGGCCGCGTACACACGATCAAACTTGTCTGCTGAAACTGGTCCGCAGACCAGTTTCAACAGACATATCCGACCGTGTGTACGGGCTAGCAGACAGGTTTTTCCAGCAGACAAGTTTTAAAGCATGCTTTAAAACTTGTCTGCTGGAAACCCATCCCGTCCGACATGTCCGCTGGTTAGTACGCCTAACCAGCGGACATAAATCCCCCGCATGCGCCGAATGAATTTGACGCATGCGTGAAAGTATTTCACTTCCTGGTTCGGTGACGTGGCGGCATCAACGTCACCGCCACGTCACCGGGCTGTCCGTCCGCAGGGATTTTGATTTGATCGTGTGTACACACATCAGACCAAAATCTTCAGGAGACATATCCGATGAAATCGGTCTGTCAGACCGTTTTCATCGGATAAATCTCCTCGTGTGTACGCGGCCTGACATCACAGTCTGATTTATCGGTCCACAGTACATTTTTCCAGAAGGCCTGATCTTTGTTTATAGTTTGATGGCAAACTGTAGCTTTGCTCCTATGTTCATTTTGGACAGCATAGGCCTTTTCCTGGCTCACCCTTCACATGAGTTAAATTGATGCAATCTCTTTCTGATTTAAGATGCAAGCACTTTGACACCAACTATTATTGTAAGAGTTTCCTGTACATTCTGTGATTACAATTTGGGGTTCTTGGAGACTTCTTTTAGCATCAGATGGTAAATTCCAGGGTTTAATTTTGTAGGGCCAGCTAGTCCTGGACAAATTAGCAGTTGCTTAAAATCTATGCCTCTCATAGATTATTTTCCCTACAGTGAAATAAATTACTTTATAGGCATCCACAATTTTCTTTCGGAGGGCCTTAATGAGCACTTTCATTCTCGGCATGATGATACCACAAATGTCAAGTGCAAATAGAACACCAGACCCTAGATTATCTGAGGTTCCACCTGGATATTCCCTAAGGAGGTTGCAATCATTGTTACCTAATCTGGAACACAGATATAGTTTCATCTGAAGTGGTGCTTAATGTGGGGATGCACATATTTCTTTCTATGACAAATCTGTATTTTCCTTAATTATGAAAGTGTATAAATCATGCCAATTTAATGTGCCACTCGTATAGGTATACCACCTTTATCTAAAAAGACTGAATAAAGACCTAATATTTGTCTGTTCAAAATATGTTGAAAAAGGTAACAATTTGGGGTGTTCTTGCTTTTTCCCATGACTATCTATATAACAATAAAATATGTCTGCCTCTATGTACCATGTATTAGACAGAATCCATTCAAGGGTGAGTCAGTTCTAACACTGAAGAACGCTAGCTAGCTTTGTGGTTTAATAACTATTAACCGATTACAGTATACATCATGTTCTTTTCCATGTTATTTATTTAAACAGGATAATCAGACTGACAGTGGGATGGTACTGGCTTCAGAGGAACTGGAGAGGATAGAGAATAGACACAGGACAGAAGGTGGATTTAGGTATTCCATACACACAATGTCACCCAGATCATGCTAGTGCATTTTTGGATAATGATATATTCATAAATTGTATTGAGTTATTAAATATTACCCTGTTGAGATATCACTCAGCATACAATATTTACTGGTGGAGGACAGGGTAGCATTTGCTCCCTGGGCCAGTGATATCAACATATATTGGGCTGGTGGTACGATGTGGCCTTTACCATTTAGGGACCGATTAGCGAAAACCTGACAACATTTAAAATTTCTCAATTTATCCAAAACTTTTTAAAAAATGCCAAGAGTTAAGCCTCGTACACATGCACGGTTTTCTCGGCAAGAACCTGCAAGAATACTGCTGGCAGAGCTGAGTAAACTCAACATGTGTACAAGGCTTTTAGGTTTCTCGTCTAGACGAGAAAAATAGAGAACCTGCTCTCTATTTTCTCGTTGTGATTCTCAGCAGTGTCTTCATGCCGGGAAACCCGAGCGTGTGTATACTTACCTGTCGCCGTGGAAATCCCCGCATGCTCGAAATGACTTTGACACATGTGCGGTAGTTTCCTAGGCATAGGTAGGGTGTAGCAAGATGGCGGCGACGGTATCGAATGTGACGAGCGCATGCTCGTCGTAGTCGATGACGTCACTGTGTTCGTGCCATTGAAAAGAATGGTGGTTCTTTTGAATGGAGTGTCTGTACACTCGGCCGGCAAGAGATTCTTGCCAGGAATCGTCAGGGGGGAAAAAAAATCCTGACGAGATTCTGGGCCGTGTGTACAGGGCTTTAGGCTTTTTAAATGTGATAAAGATTAAAAATGAATACTGTAATTTTTACTTTTACCTGCATTTAATGTCTAAACAAGGGGTCTCCAAACTTTCTAAACAAAGGGCTAGTTTACTGTCCTTCAGATTTAAAGGCCACATCAGTGTGAGAAAACAATGCCCCATCTTTGGTGTCAGTAGGAGGATTTGTGTCCTATTGTTGGTGTCATTGGGAGAAATTGGGCCCCATTGTTTGTGTCATTGGGAGATTGTGTCCAATCATTGGTGCCATTGGGAAGAATTGTGCCCCACCATTGGTGTCAGTAAGGGCAATTATGCCCCAATGTTGGTATCAGTGGATTAAATAGTACCCATAGGACTGATTAAAAGCAACCAAAAGGTCACATCTGGCCCCTGGGTCGCAGTTCGGAGAGCACTGGTCTAAACAAAAGATGGCTGCTACAGTGGAATATTTGGTAAGAGTAAATTTCTTTATGTGGCACTGCAAACCTTAGCCTCATGAAATATACCGGTAGTCTTATTCAGTGTATTGTAATAGGTATAATTCTTACACTTTCTTCAACTTATTTTTTTTTTTCAGCAGTAAAAGCTCCCGTAGAAACAAGGATATAACTTCAGGCTGTTCATCCCCCCAGAACCGGAGTCACCCCTCATACCCATCTTATAGTGGAGGGCAGACATTTTATAACAGTGAATATGGAGAGCTGTCAGAACACTCAGAAGGGGACAGCTTCACTCCCCCTGGAGGCTCTGCCAGTCCCAGGATCCTCCATGCCTCCTTCTTCTCCGATGAAAACTGAATCTCATCAGAGGCCTTTTGCTCCTCATCATACTCAACAGTAAACCCTAAATACACATGGAAGGAAAACAAAATGGATGACTGTTTGCCCTATAGGGGCCACAAATGTCTGGACAATTCTGCTTTTGTTACCAAGGAACAGAAACTGGAGACTGAACTATAACAAAACCTAAACTATAGACAAATGATCACAATTTAAACCAATAGGAGACTGTAATACATGTCCTCCAGATTTTCCAGGATTCTCCAAGCAAAACACACTT
This sequence comes from Rana kukunoris, assembly GCA_029574335.1. NCBI lineage: Eukaryota > Metazoa > Chordata > Amphibia > Anura > Ranidae > Rana > Rana kukunoris. The sequence goes on from CM056051.1 coordinate 382,136,677, forward strand.
GCTGAGGTTTAATCTTCCACTTTTCTGCATAATGTCTGATGTGTAGTTTGTTCTAAAATTGACTTATTAAGCCACAAACATCTATCATCACTCAAAAATAGGTCCAATGCTGATCCTTTACCCAGCATAAAAACTGCTATATTTCAAAGAAGCCTTTCCAGAGAGAAACATTAATGCTGCCATTACAGACTCATTTTTCAAATGCTAGCTGCCTGGCTGTCATGCTGACCTTCAATAATTGGAGATCCAGAACTAGAAAGCCAGTAAGGGCCTTTTTACACCAGCAGCCACTCGCATGGAGTGGCTGGACACTGAGCTGTGCTCTGGGAGGAAACCATGTCAATGTTAGAATTATTTTTTAATGTCATAAGTGATATTTAATTAAGGTCTATTGGCCTCAGAGCAGTCATGCCATGTATTGTGCTGCACCACGCTGCACTGAAAAAAGTACTGTATGCCATCATTTTTTTCAGCACGACTGACTTTGCTTGGATTTTTCCAAAATTGCTCCAGACCAGGGATTCAAAATGTATTAAAGCCAAAGGGTCAATATAGCCAAAGGGTCAATAGCCAGGCACCTAGAGATCGGCAGTGGCAACTCCCATATTTCAGGTTTAACCCTTTGATCACACCTTATGTTAACTCCTTCCCTGCCAGCGTCATTAGTACACTAAAAGTGCATATTTTTAGCACTGATTACTGTAATAATGTCACTGGTTCCCAAATTAGTGTAATAAATGTCAGTTAGGTGTCTGATCTGTCCGCTGCAATGTTGCAGTCCTGCTAAAAATCACTGATTGCTGCCATTACTAGTAAAATAAAAAAAATGCCTTATGTCTATACCCTACTTTAGCACAAATCAATAAATATACGCTTATTGCGATTTTTTTCTTTTACCAAAAATATGTAGCAAAATACACATTGGCCTAAACTGACGAAGAAATTAGTTTTTTTACATTTTTGGGGAGGGATATTTATTATAGCAAAAACTAAAAAAATATATTATTTTTTTCCAAAATAAAACTTAAATAAAAATAAACGTTTCAAAATAAAAATCGCAGAGGTGATCAAATACAACCAAAAGAAAGCTCTATTTGTGGGGAAAAAAGGACATCAATTTTGTATGGGTACAGCGTTGCACGATCGTGCAATTGTCAGTTAAATTGACGCAGTGCCTTATCGCAAAAAATGGCCTGGTCATTAAGGAGGAAAATCTTCAGTGGTAAAGGACTGGTATGCCTCAATGTATTAAAATGTTTTTTTATATGTTTTACCTAAATGGGAGTCTCTCTTCCAATTCAAGAAGGTTGGCACATCTGTTTATTTATAAGGCCTGGTTCACACTAGAGTGATTTCAGATGACTTGACTTTCCAGATTCAGGTGACTTGAGTTGCACAGAATCGCACGACACTGGAAATCACATTATTTTTAATGGTGAATATTCACATCAATGCAGTACAGCGCTGTCTTGGAAAAGAGTCCTGTGCTACTTTGGTGCAATTCCAGTTTTATATTGGCCCCGTTGAATATGCAAACCTCAACCACATAGCTTCCAAGTTGCATCACATAATCACACTGAAAGATCAAAATCTGATCGCAGCAGTGCAACCCTAACCTAAAAGTATCGATTGTTTGCATGTCCTGCACAAACACAGTTTCAGTATTAAGTTGGTACTTAACATAGAGGGCAAAATGTCTAAAAGGAGAAAAGGTAGTTAAAAAAAATTAAAAGTAGACGTTGTTAAATAAAAATCCCAATAACTGTCAAAGTGGAAATGTCTAGTGATTTATTACATTTCAGTACAATTGTACATTGGATATTAATATTACTAAAATAATAATTGAATAAAGTAAGTAATGGATACTGATAGCCTGTACAGTGGGGGACTTCTATAAACACACAGCTAACACTGCCATGACTATTATAATAGAGGTACTTTTTGAAAACTTTTTGAAACCTGAAAAAATAATGCCATTTTAGTAAGGACAGATCAGTAGGAGGGCCCCGTGGATATGATTAAATCCAAACCTAAGCCAAAATGTTTTATTTAATTGTGGATAGAGTAGGGAAGGGTTACAGACTCTGTCTAGAAATGTTTTTTTGCAAATCTTTAGCGCAAGTAAGAAATTTGTCTTTACACCCATTGAACATTGAAATGCGCATATGGACTGAATGATGGTAATACAGTTTTGTTCTGTCGATCATTTATGTCCCAGTAATGTTGAAACCTATATAATTAAGAAGGTGTGAAATGTATAGGAGGGTGTCATATTCTTGTCTATTCAGGCCACCTAACTGCAATGGGCAGGTGACCTGTCACTGAAGAGCCGTGGTTTCCCTATGTGTACAGTACAAAGCACCCATATCCACAGATATCCCAATACTTCACTGTAAACTGCAGGCAAGAGGAAGATTTGCAATATCTCATCTCCTGCTCGAACATAAAGTAAAGCCCGGATATATGTTTACTCCACTTCATTCAAGGTGAAATTAAAATAAAAAATGGACAATGTTTCATTAACAGAAGACCAAACAGTACTGCCTGTAAATGCAATAAAAGAGCCCGAAAAGAAGGCTTAGAATTGTCTTAGCCATTATTGTACATTACCATTGTTTTAGAAGACCACAACGGTGGACTTGGATACTCTGTTGTAAGGAATATGAATGGTGGACCATGTCACATTACAGTCATCCATCCCTGAAAGACAAACTATACAATGCTGTGCCATCTACCTACTTTGTGCACCAACTGAGCCCTTTCCAAAGTAAAGTCTTCTGAACATGGACTGTTACTCCTATGTACTATGCAAAACTGATACTTGTTCTGTTTTGATATAATATATACCTTTATATAAAAATATATATTAGTATACAACATAGTGAGTGTCCTGTTGTTTTCCCATGTCCTTTGTGCCTTTCAGTTTCTATGATCAAAGTGTGTGTGAGCCTGGATAAGATAATAAAGCCCAGCTCCAGCCATTACCTTCTATAGAGTAGATAGCAGTTATGCCGCATACACACGGTTAAAATTTCAGATGAAAAAGGTCAGACAGAATTTTTTCATCGGATATTCCAACCGTTTGCATGCCCCATCAGACTTTTTCCGTCGGAAATTCCGACGGACTTAGAAAGAAAACATGTTCTCTTTTTTCAGACGTAAAAAAAAATTATATTGGAAATTCCGTTCGTCTGTATGGAATTCCGGCGCAGAAAAAAACATGCACGCTTGGAAACAATTTGACGCATGCTCAGAAGCATTGAACTTAATTTTTCTAGGCTCGTTGTAGTGTTGTATGTCACTGCGTTATTGACGGTCTGTGTGTATGCAAGACAGCTTAGCGGAATTCCATCGGAAAAACCTGTCAGAGTTTATTTCGACTGAAAAAACGATTGTGTGTATGAGGCATTAGAACCTTTGTCAAGTTTGTATTGTTGGCATTGTCCTTGTTCATTTGATTTCCCATTGCTTAATGTTCACCAGGACAGCCAGTGAGGGTCTATTCTCTCTACAGTCTCCTACCCTAGGAAAAAGGACAGCTATAAAAACATGGCATTAGATTTACCCATTCCCCGCTCTCCTAAGGTTTACCAAAACCATGTAGTACAAGGGCCTGCCTGATTGCATACAAATTGAAACCCTTGAGGTTTGACCTCATATTAGATGGTTTTGGTAAACCTGAAGAGAAAACCGTCAGGAAAACTGATAGGGCCAGATTCAGGTAGATGGGCGCTTCTTTACTTTGGAGTAACGTTTCTCATTTACGTTACTCCGCCGACACTTTCGGCGCAAGTACTGTTATTCACATAGCAGTTGCGCGTAAACTTGCGCCAGAGTAACGATAATGCGCTGGCGTAACCCGACGCAAGTGGAAGTGGGTGTGATCATATGTAAATGATGGGCGGAGCCCAGCACAGAGGCTTACGTTCAGCGCATCATCCACGGGGCATGCGCAGTAAGTGAGGCTTCACTCGGCCCCCTTGTGCGCATGCTCACAACTTCCGTCGGCACCACTTCACGGGAAACGTCAGCGCAATGCGTTCCGTTGGGCGTTTAAATGCGCCCGTAGATGCGCCATTCCGGCACTAAAGTATATCCTGTTCCCCCTCCCCGCAGTGAAGTTACTTTTGTTCTGAGATGGCTGCTCCCGTTCCCCGCAAACACACAGGAGAAAGCTGAACTCTAAAGGCCAGGAGCTGTCAGCCGTCATCTCGGCTATGGAGACCTATGATGTCTTCCTCCATGGCTGTAAAAGTTGACAGACAAGCAGGGACAGAGGTGTTGTCCTGCAAGTGGGGGTGCTCAGCTAGCTCTTATCGTCGGTAACGCTGCTGTAGCTTCTCTCCTGCTGACCTGTGGCCGTCTGGAGTAAAGAAAAAGCAGCTATTTGTAGAAATAACTTTGCGCCGGATGGACGAGATACGCGCGGCGCATGTAGCCAGCGTATGGTGCTAATCCGTTCGCGAATAGGGAAATCTCCCTCATTTGCATATTTGCAGGGGAAATCAATAGGCGCGACTGATGCGCCAAGCGAAATTATGCGCTGACGAGACTCTGGCGTCGGAAAGTTAAGCCGATCGGAAATGGCCCGTTTTCTGTCGCATCTAGTTTGGTGGGTACGGCCACATAGAAACGACGGCGCATCTTCACAGTTACGCGGCGCATATCGAATTACTCCAGCGCAAGTCTTGCTGAATCTGGCCCATAGTGTTTATGGGGCTTTATGTCCAATTATAGGGGCCCAGGAAGTAAGGGTAAATCTCCCCAACATGACACAAACACTCGACAAAGGCATCAGTTCCACATTCTATTAAAAAAAATATGTAGTTGTTGGTAATATTTTAACCTTAATGCAATGTAAACATGATATTTGAGGTATGCATGGTTAAAGCTGCTGATGTTACTTATACTGATATACACTATATTGTCAAAAGTTGTGGGACGCCTGCCTTTACACGCACATGAAATCTAACAGCATCCCAGTCTTAGTCCATAAGCCCACCCTTTGCAGTTATAACGGCTGTCCACAAGGTTTAGGAATGTGTCTATGGGAAGGTTTGACCATTCTTTCAGAATCGCATTTGTGAGATCAGGCGCTGATATTGGGTGAGAGAGGTGGCTCGCAGTCTACGCTCTATTTCATCCATAGGCGTGCGCAGCCTATTGCATTAGGGTGTGCACCCCAAAGCTCAAACACACGTGTGTGTGTATGTTTTTTTAAATATATATATATATATATATATATACAGTATATATATATATACACACACACCCTTATAAATAAATGTGAACAAACATTTTAAAATGCATTAAAGTATTTTTATCAATGTTATCTTTATCAATGTTAAAAAATAAAAATAAAACACTTTATTTATTTTTTACTTATTAAAACATTTAATTGTTTACACTAGTGGTTGAGGGGCAGAAAAACTCTGTAGCTGAGCCATTCTTTTACTACCCCTCAACCGCTACCACCTTTTAGCTGTAGAGGCAAATGCAGCAGCTGCAATTATACCACCCCTTTTTGCTTTCAGCAGGTGTAGCACCCGTTGACTTCAACCCAGTCAAGTGAAGGACGGCACTTTGCAAGCTCCCCGCAACTGTGTGCAGAGTAGAGTTCAAGGGGTTAAAGTAGGTGGTGTGGAGGCGATACAACACCTCCCTGCCACCTCTAAAATGCTCTATGAAGAGCGATTTGTTTGCGTATCGCTCTTCAGAAATCAAAGTATTTGTGAATGTGCTCCTACATATGTCACAGTTCTCCCCTCAAATCTGAGTCCTCCATTACATCACAGTCCACAGCATTCCGCCTTACACCAGAATCAATAGTGTTACATCTTATCTCACAGTTTACCCTTTTACATCAGAGTCCCCAGAGTTCCCCTTTAAACTGGGAAACCTGATGTAAAGGACTGTGGTGTAAAGGGGAACTGTCATATAAGGGGGTCTTAGGTCACTAGAGTCCCCAGCATTTCCTCTTATATCAGGATTTTCCCACTTTCATCAAATTCCCCCTTTATATACACTGTAAGGGGGGGGCTCTGACACAAAAGGGAGCTCTTCAGACTGTAATGTAAAGGGGGGGCTCTGATGTGAGGGGGTCTCTGGTTACCACAGAGTCCACTGAGATCCCACTTACATCAGAGTTCCCTTTTACCCCAGAGTCTGCAGAGTTCCCCTTTAAACCAGACAACCAGTATTTCTAGAAGGGGGCAGTGACGGCTGGTGATCAAAATTTTTGGGGGGCCCAAACAAACTGAAAAGAAAACCGATCAAATTGAAGCCACTGTGCCCATCAAATGCAGCCACTGTGCCCATCAAATGCAGCCACTGTGCCCATCAAATGCAGCCACTGTGCCATCAAATGCAGCCACTGTGCCCATCAAATGCAACCACTGTGCCCATCAAATGCAACCACTGTGCCCATCAAATGCAACCACTGTGCCCATCAAATGCAACCACTGTGCCCATCAAATGCAACCACTGTGCCCATCAAATGCAGCCACTGTGCCCATCAAATGCAGCCACTGTGCCCATCAATTGCTGTCACGGTGCCATCAAATGCAGCCACTGTGCCCATCAAATGCAGCCACTGTGCCCATTAAACGCAGCTACTGTGCCCATCAATTGCCCTCACAGTGCTATCAAATGCAGCCACTGTGCCCATCAAATGCAGCTACTGTGCCCATCAATTGCCATCACAGTGCCATCAAATGCAGCCACTGTGCCCATCAATTGCTGTCACGGTGCTATCAAATGCAGCCACTGTGCCCTTAAAATGCAGCCACTGTGCCCATCAAATGCAGCTACTGTACCCAAACGCAGCTACTGTGCCCATCAATTGCCGTCACGGTGACATCAAACGCAGCCACTGTGCCCATCAAACGCACCAATGTGCCATCAATTGCCGCCCCTGTGCCCGTCAAATGCAGCCACTGAACCCATCAATTGCTGCTACGGTGCCCATCAATTGCTGCCAGTGTGCCCATCAATTGCCGCTACTGTGCCCATTAAATGCTGCCAGTCTGCATCCCCCACCCAGCACTTACCTTGTCTTGGTGGGGCAGAGGTGTTCTTCATGCTCCTCAATGTCTTCTCCTGTCCTTTGCAATGATTGGATGCCTGATAGGCATCCAATCACAGCGCCTGTAGTTTCAGCCAATCAGGTGACAGGTAACAGACCTGAGCACCTGACTGACTGAGAAGCGTGTCAGTGTTAGAAAAGCAAAAATTGATTTGCTTTCCTAACACAACGATGAGTGAACAGCGAGCGCCCAGCATGGCGCCCGCTGTTCACCCTTTTGTATGCCTATTAGAGCCTTTGGCTCTAATCCGGTGCTTCCAAAATATACCCTGCCGCTGTAATTCAGGTGCCCGGTGACGCGTCATATTCGGCTCCCCCATCACAGAGTGCTCCGGAAGTGCTGTGTTGGGCAACTGCGCATGCGCGATGCGTTCCAATGCATTTACGACACTGCACACCAGCGAAGCTGTCATTCAGAGTGACGTGGACTTAGGGGAAAGTGGCCAGTCGGCCTCACGTCCTCGCTTCGCTCAGACGGCTCGCTCGGCCTCCTGGCTCTTTTTTTAACATCCTCCAATCCACGGGCATGTTAAGGAAAGAGCTTGGATGCCGACCGAGGTTTCGCTGGTGTGCACTGCTGTAAATGCATTGGAACGCATCGCAGATGCGTTTGGAACGCATCGCGCATGCACACTTGCCCACCACAGCACTTCCGGAGCACTCTGTGATGGGGAGCGGAGTATGACGATACACCGGCACCCAAAAAGGGGGCAGCAGAGGTGACCATAGATAGATTCATGCAATGCAGGAATATATCTATGGTGATAGACAGAGGCAGGAGAGAGGGGCACTGCCACGGGGGTCAGGTCAGGTCAGCCATAGCAGCCCCTCACAACACAGATTATTTTACTCTAGATGACCAGCCCCCTTCCCCAGTATGTGTGTATATTGCCCTCCCCTCAATGGTACTACAAATCCCAGCATAGCAGGCTGGACTCCCATTTCTCAGCAGTTTTCCTGTCACACACACATACAGTGTGACTTGCACTGCAGGAGAGAACATCCTCTCTCCCTCCCTGCCTGCTGTAGTGCTGTCCACACACACATGCCAGAGTCTGTGCTCCCACTCTCTTACCAGTGACATCTCCAAAGTCCTGTCAGGTCTCCTTCATTGTTGTCAGACTCGAAACTCACTGCAGGGCGGAAGCCGGGAGGCGGGGCACTCAGAGGCAGAGCAGGGAGGAAAAAGTTACATCCTCCTTCTCTGCCTGGGACGATCCTGGAATGGTTTTCTCGGCAGGAAAGGACAGTTGTGGGCTGCGGAAGCCCCATGCTGGGAGCGGGCAGGACTGGATTACAAAGATCAGGTGACAAAATCAGTGGGGGTTAATCCAGCGCTGATGCTACTTCTATGGGTTCAGCTACAACATCCCTGACAGCAGGCAGCGGAGTGATATTCAGCTATCAGGGATGCTGTAGCCGGAACTATAGAAGTAGCATCGGAAAATGCGGCCACCTGCCTGCTCACTCCGCGATCAGTGGCTGCATTCACAAGAGTTACACAGCCAAAGAAATGATGGTCCCAATCGCAGAGTAGCAGCGCAGCCATTGTTAATAACCAGAAGTGCCAAAATAGACATTCTGCTGGCAAAAAAGTCCTGGGGTGTGATGGATGTGCCTGTGTATTAGGGTGTGCCCAGGCACACCCGGCACACCCCGTGCGCACGCCTATGATTTCATCCCAAAGGTGTTCTATCTGGTTGAGGTCGAAACTCTGTGCAGGCCAGTTCCTCCACCCCAAAGCCACTCATCCATGTCGTTATGGACCTTGCTGCTGATTGCTGGGGTTTTTGCCTTCCTCTGGATCAACTGTGGGTATGGGATTGTACAATTTTGTTTTTCAACTTTCACTGGTTAAACTTGATGGACTTGTTTTTTTGTTTTTTTTCAACCAGACTAACTATGTAACTGTAAATTGTGCAGGGATGGTGACTATAAAGAACTAGCTTGATGGCATAAGCAGGCAATTGGCCAGTCTATGTCACATTCAGCAACTTGATATATAGGTGGTAGCTGGCAACCCTACTGTTCTAGGCCATGGCCTATGTTGGCTATGCAGAAATGGCCCTGGTAATACCTTACCCAGACAAACTGTAATGAATGCAAGATCCAAAGATCCTGAAAATGCTCCAGGAAAGTTTTATAAACAGCCTTTAATGCAATACAGCCTTAACCATAGGGCATTCCTAACCTGAACAACTGAAATCAAGATATGCATCTGTAGTGCTGGTTGCTGAGGGAGGTCTCCCTGGGAGCATGGAAGGAAATTAGCATCCAAGATAAATGCAAAAACCTCAGAGGTATGGGGTTAAGGGCAATCTTACTGCTCCTGGTGGAGAGCCACAACAGTGAAATAGTAAAGGTAATTTCCCAGAATTCCATATAAAATCACTCCTTTTACGCCATATTAGGTGTTACCTTTGGCATGACACATAACATGGTGTTAAAACAACTAAAGTCAATATGAACCCTGGGAAGTCTCTATGGGTGCTGAAAGCTTCACACTCATCTGAAGAAGGCTAAGGGGTGTGAAACGGGAATCCATTCTTGGGATCTTAACCAAAATTCTCCTTAACAGCAGACCTAAGGCAGGACTTGGAAGACAGAAGATGAAAACTGGAGTATTTTAGTAAAACATAGGCTAATAAACTCTTTTTTTTAAAAAAAAAGCTTTGTGCACTTGAAAATGGGTATGGGCTCAGACGAACCCTTCAAAGGTCCACCCAGGAGAGGAGTACACAAGCCACTTGCCACTTGCCATATGTTACACAGAAATGCCTAAGGCTACACAAAATGGTACGAAAATTATAGTAGCATTCAACATTCGGGGTGTAAAAAAGCTTGGCTCCAATCAACACCAGGCACTAGGTTGTGGAAAAGTCTTGCTTTTTTCAGCATCAGCCACTGATGGTATTAAAAACTGTGGCTCCAACAAGCATCAGGCACTGATGGGGTGGAAAAGCCTGGTTCCACTTGACGTTAGTTAATGCAGGGTATGAAAACACTTGGCTTCAATCAGCTTTAGCTACTGAAGGATAGGAAACCCTGGCTTCAGACAGCATTAGCCACTTAGCGGTGGAAAACCCTAGCTCCAATCAGTATTGGGCACTAAGGCCCAGATTCAGGTACATCTGCGCATTATTGGACCGGCGTAGCGCACCGCCTTTACGTTAGACTTGCGCAATTTTGCCGCGTAATCACCCTATTCTCGTAGCTTTTGCGCAGGAAATTGCGCATGCGTAATGTTTTTTCAGAGGCGTAAGGAGGAGTAATACAAATTGGGAAGGACGTGGGCGTGTTACATTGAAATGAGCCGTGACCCCATGCAAATGAAGGGCCGGCCGGCTCGCGCATGCGCGCTTGAAGCATACCATGTCAGCTCCGCTGTGCGCATGCTCACAACTCGGGAGCGGCGCAATCAGTGAAATTGGAAATGGACTAGGGCAACGTTGTGATCTACGCAAACAGCATAAATAGACACACACAAACGCACTTGCTTTGCAAAAGTACATCCCTTTGTCCCTTCCCATTTAACCAAGTGCTTTTGTCCTGTTGTTCGTTGCGGTGTGTTTTGTAGTTGTCAGATTAGTGTTCTGTGTGATCAAGTGTTTGTTAGTAGATTTTTGAAAGTGGTTTTTAATAAGTGTTTGAGAGACTGTTTGTTTGATTGATATATTTGTGTTTGTTTCTTTTCCTGCTGTATTTTTGTTTTGTTTTTTTGTGACTGTTTATTGCTGAGTATTTTTCTCTCTGTGTGTGTTTTTGCTTGATTGGTTGGGCTTGTTTGTGTGAGTGAATTTTGTTGACTGGGACTGAGTTTTTTTGGAAGGATGACTGAGAGAAAACGAAAGCTGAATTTTACAGTTGTGGAAAAACAAATTCTTGCCCGGGCCATTAGCGAGTATGGGCGTTACCTCCACGGCCCAGAGAGTGCCAACACCACCCCGGCCAGGAGGAGGGAGATTTTGGATAGGATCACTGAGCAGGTCAATTCAGCGGGGCAGGGGGAGACACGGACCCAGTCTGGGATTGACAAAAAAATCAATGACCTCTGGCGTCTGGTCAAACAGAAGATGGCCAGAATGCATGCCCATGCCAGGGGCACAGGAGGGGGCCCACCATGCCGTATTAGGCTGACAGCGGAGGAGCGTGCGGTGGCCCTGACCTTTCATCGGCATGAAGTTGAGGGCCTGCCCGGCTTTGATTCAAGTCCGGAGCCCGTGGTGCCAGGTAAGTTTTTTTTTTTTTTAATATCAGGTGTGTAGCATGTGTGGGGGAGGGGGTGAAAGGGAATATGTGCCAAGTGTGTGGATCCTCCAACCTGTGAATGTTTTGTGTCATCCACAGATGTGCAGGAGGGTGCAGGGCCATCTGGCCTGACCGCACTAACCCTAGGACAGCAGCCTAATGAGGCCCCCCCAACAAGGCCAGAGTCCGCGGAGGAGGTTCAAGAGGAGCAGGAGAATCATGAGGAGGAGGAGAATCATGAGAAGGAGGAGTCCATGTCAGGCACTGGACGTTTGGTTTTTGAGGACTCTTCCCCTCTGGCTGGCAGCAGGCAGGCCTCCCTAAGGGGGAGCCCCCCCCTCCTCCCCCAACATGGCTCCCCTCACAAGGGGCTCCTCTTCTCCCCGGCCACAAGCATCAGCTGGAGGCAGGATGTCATCCCAGACCACCAGGGGGGTGGCCGATCTCCTGCCCGCCACTCTGAGAAGGGACCAGTTCCTCCAGACCCGCCATCTGGGACAGGTCAGCCAGACATTGGTGCGGAATGAGGAGAGCCTGTCCTCCATCAAGGATACGCTGGGGAACCTGGACTCCCACTCCCGGGCTTTCACAACCTGCCTAAACGAACTGCAGACGACATCAGCAGGCGTTGGGCAGGATGTGAGGGCCCTTACCCTGGCTATCCAGGCCAACACGGCAACACTTGGTGCTGCCCTGGACAGAATAGCCGTGGCCTTGGAGGGCAGGCCGCCAGGTGGGCAGAGATCAGGGGCTGCTCCTCCTTCCCCGGTTTTACCCCTTCCCCATGAGTCTCCCCTGAGAAGCCGGGGCCGGGGGCGCCCCAGGCGTGGCTCACGCAAAGGGCAATAATTTGTTTTTCCCCTTTTTTTTTGTTTGTTTTGCTGGAAATTTTTTGCTTTTGCAGGTAATTTTTTTTTTTTTTTGTGTTGTGAATGCTGTGTGAATGTGGGGGTGACATTCCTGCCGGAAAAGGGGTGTCACCCTCAATTTTGGTGGAGAAGGGTTCCCCAGGACCAGGGAGAAGTGATCCCCAGGTCCGTGTGAATGGTGTATGAATGTACAGTGACATAATTGGAGCCTTGGCGTGGCGTTGCTGCTCACAAGTCCTGCATGGTGGACTGGTGCCAATCCAATTTGATGTGGATGTGGTGTGTCTGTGCTAGGGACCACAGTGTTGTGCATGCATGCATTCTCATTGTGCCATGATTAATGTGTATGTTTAACGTGCAAAGATGCCCAATGTGAGCTGTCTCCTGGCTGCTCTTCCCTCAGAAGACGGGGTAGCCTCGGTTAGGGGGGGATTGTCTGGTTCAGGGGTCAGGTCATCACGTAGGTCAATCTGCAGGCCCTTTCTTACTGCGAAGTTGTGCAGCATGCAACATGCACCGATGATCTGGCACACAAAGTTTGGGGAATACAAGAGGGTACCCCCAGACTTATCCAGGCATCGGAAATGTGACTTTAGGAGGCCAAAGGTGCGCTCCACCACTGCTCGTGTTTGGGCATGTGCTTGATTGTATCTTTCCTCTCCTGGGGTTTGGGGGTTCCGGATAGGAGTCATGAGATGGGGTCCCAGTGGATATGCAGAGTCACCTGTAAGGGAAAAGACAGGAGGATGTTAGTCATGCATGTGCCCCTTGTGATGTGCATCATGGGAGGGGATAGTCATGCCTGCCACCCATGTCACTCACCAACCAGCCAGGTGTCCCCATACACGTTCTGATCGAATTCCATTCGGATGTGGCATTGATTGTATATGTAGCTGTCATGGCTGGACCCTGGGTGTTTGGCACGGATGTGCCATATGAGGCCTTGGGCATCGACTATCACCTGTACATTAATGGAATGCCAATGCTTCCGATTGCGGTACATGTGCTCTGTCTCCTGGGGGGGCTGGAGTGCCACATGTGTGCAATCAATGGCCCCCACAGTGCGTGGGAATCTGGCAATTCTGTAGAAATCTGTCATTGCCTTCAGCCGCAGCTCCTCAGTGGTGGGTTTGATGATTTGGTTGGCCATGCGTCTGAGAATTGCAGGGACAACCTGGTGCACACATCTGCTCATGGAGGATTGTGACATCCCAGCCACCACTCCACTTGTACGCTGAAAAGAGCCACTGGCAAGGAAATGGAGTGTTGCCAGTACCTTGACCAGTGGCTGCACTGCATGTGAGCGGTGTGTTGGGCTGGTGATGTCCTCCTGCAGGGTTGTGGTTAATTCCAGGATGACATGAGGGGTCAATCTGAAGATGCGATACACCTCAGAATCACTCATGCCAAACAGGTCTATGCGGGTGCGGTATATCCTCTCCCGTGCCATCCTCCGTGCCATCTTCCGTGCCCTCATCCTTCTTTGTTCATCTAAAGTCAGTAGTATAGCTATGTGCGACGATGCCCCTGGCATGTTGGCATACAGATTGTTGTGCAACACGTGTGACTGCTGAGCTCCTCACTAACAGTGTTGCTTTATCTAACAAGTAGACTTTTTTTCTCTTTTTAGACCAGCTTTTATATGCTCTAATTTTAGACAGGACATTTTGCTGTTGCGCACACTGCGTCGCCTGCGCTGCCCCAACGTTGTTTTGTGGATCCCCGTAAGTCCCTCATTAGCATATTTGACTAGCAAATCAATGGTGTGTCTAGCGCACTTTTGCGCGGACGGATGCGCCAGTCTAACGATATTACGTGGGACAAAAAAAAGTAGATTTTTGGCGTATCTCGTTCTGGGGATGCCGCGCATCGAAACGCACACGCACATTTCGACTTACGCACGCGCATCTCCTGTTGCGCAGGCGTAATCGCTCTGTGAATCTGGGCCTAAGTGTGTGGAAAACTCTGGCGCCCAACAACATTATACACCTGTTGACAGGTTGAGTTTATATATATATATATATATATATATATATATATATACATATATACGTACTTTTAAGCCTCGTACACACGATCAGTCCATCCGCTGAGAGCGGTCTGATGGACCGTTGTCATCGGTTAACCGATGAAGCTGACTGATGGTCCATCGCGCCTACACACCATCGGTTAAAAAAAACGATCAGGTCACAACTCGGTGATGTAAAACACAACGACATGGTGAAAAAAACGAAGTTCAATGCTTCCAAGCATGCGTCGACTTGATTCTGAGCATGCGTGGGTTTTTAACCGATGGTCGTGCCTACTAACGATTGGTTTTGACCTATCGGTTAGGAACCCATCAGTGGCGGTTCATCCATAGAGGGCGCTGGAGCACCGCCCCCTCTGGCTCTCACCGCCACTGAGTCTAATAACATAGATTCATGCATTGCACGAATCTATGTTATTATCGCCGATGCCGCTGTTCTATTCAGATGGTCGGTGCTCATGTTCGGCCATCTGAATAATGGCAGCTGGTTGGCTGTACGGAAGTGTCTTTCAGAGCCAGTGGCTCTGATAGGCTTTCCCAGTACAGTTCTCGGGTCCCGGAAGCTTATCCTCGGAACGCACAGGCTGTGCGTTCCTTGGATAAGACTGACAGGCGTCTCAGCCAATCAGGTTGGCCAGTTCTGGCTACCGGTAACCTGATTGGCTGAGACGCCTGTCAGTCATTGAGGACGGGAGAAGACATCGTGGGACGTGGATGCCTGACTCCAGTAAAGGTAAGTGCCGGGCGGGGGGGGGAGGAGCACTTTACAGGGCACAGTGGCAACATCAAACCGTTCTCATCGGTTTAACCTATCGTGTGTACGCGGCCTTAGTCTTCTTTAAACAAAGTTCAAAATGTCCCTGATAACATGACAGAAGCACTGCCCGATTTTATAGCATGGGTTTTTATCTCCCTGGGGCATAAAATAAAGCACAATTATCTAAATGGCTGAAACTATCACTTTTAGTCAGTGGAAAAGCTTTGTGAAGCAGGCACTAAAACCCTAATGCAACAGGTTGCGCACACCTATGTTCCCCATCAACATTTACCTGTGGTTGCATAAAAGAAAATCGCTCTGTCTATGGACAGCCTTAGAAGATACACTGTGAACAAATGATGGAACAATACTTTGGGGCGTCCCCACTCTTTCTCAAGTTCAAAAGTGTAGGCAATTAGTTACTAGTAAATCTTTTAAATACTGAGAGACAGGAAACACACCATTGGTTCAAATATAAACTATCCAATGAAAATCATATACAATGTAATAAAAGCATTAACCATTTAAAGTGACATAAACAGCTAATTTCACCTTTTTGTAAAAAAAAAATTATAATTGCACACGACTTTGCAGGTAAAAAAAATGTGCATTTATTATTTTTGCTACACTTAAAAGAAACCAACTTCTGCGCACTGAAGTCTATGAAGAATAACATTTTGTAGCCAGAGAAAGCAGGCTGATATCCCTGGCGCAGTAAGCTGATAAATGTATACTTGAGACCACAAAGAGCATTTAGGATAAATGACCACAAGATGGTGCAAAAGAGTAAGGAGCTAAGGGTAAAGAGTAAATTGTTTTACAGCGCCCTGTATCAATGAGAGTACAGTATATGTCCAAGCATTGAATAAAAGCGTTTATTTAAGCAACAATAAAATCTGTATCTATAATCATCAGCAGTGGCTATTGCAGATTGTCATACCAGCCAAATAGAGGATGGAGCCATATGGTTCTCATCATAGGGGCTTGTGATGGTAATTCAATAGTGTGGGACTCGGCCCAGTACTGGATTACCATAATTTTCTTGCTGGTGTGACCTGATTTACTGTAGAGGGTGGCTACGTTCATTCACCATGGTCCCACTGTATGTAGGAACATATCAACCCTCTTTTGCTTGCTCTGGAGATGCAAGCAAAATATTGTACTGTGATTTGTAGCATGCATATAGCAGTGTACTGCTCCTTCCAAACAAACAGAACTTAGGTTATAAAATACATTGGTCAAATGAATGCAGCCACCAAGAATTCAAACACAGGCCCATAGAGACCATAGTGCCCTTCCTGATGCGCTTGCAAATCCTGATTGGCAGCCCACAGATTCTGCAGCGCCCGTACTTCCCCCATTCACTGGCCAACCCGGAATTCAGATGGAAACAGCAGATTTCACGCCCCCTAATTTTTTTTTTTTTCGTTTTTCAAGGAAAATCTGTCCAGATCTGCTGCGGACCAAAGTAATTTATATGGCAATCAATATATCGCAGCAAACCCAAATTTGCAGCCTTGTATATGCTCCAAAAAGTTGTCTGCGTAGATGAGTCCCTGATTATGTTTTCTAGCCACCTTTCTTTCAAACAGCTTCTCCCCAGCAAGCATGCCAGATATGGTATCAAAAGGTATAAGTTCTGTGAGAGGGCCACAGGCTATACATATAGTTTTCTGGTTTACGGTTAGGTCTGGTTAGGGAAAAGATAGCAGTGAGGTGGAGGGACAAAGGAACGTTTTTGTTCTGTTCTCCATTCACGTACATCAGGCAGTCCAAACTGTAACGGCGACTGGTGTTATTGAAAAGCCCCTCTGTGTCCACAACTAATAACTTAACGTAATACTAAAGGTTCAGATATTTTAAATAACAAACATGTCATATATACCTCCACTGTGCAGTTTGTTTTCTTATGGTGTCCCATGGCTCTCACAGCTCCTCCCAACAATAGAAAACCCCCTTTGGGGGTTACCTTGCAGGCGTGCTCCCTAGTCATTCATTCATTTTTTATTCTATATTGTGAAAGATAATGTCACGCCAAGTAAATTGATACCCAACATGTCATGTTTCAAAATTGTGCCAGCTCGTGGAATGGCAACGAGCTTTGACACTTAAAAATCTCCATAGGCAATGTTTAAAAATTTCTACAGGTTACCAGTTTTGAGTTTTGAGTTTCAGAGGAGAATTTAGCTAGAATTACTGCTCTCGCTCTAACAATTGTGGATACCTCACATGTGTGATTTGAACATCGTTTACATATGTGGGCGTGACTTACTTATGTGCTTGCTTCTACGCGCTAGCACCGAGGAACGGGGTGCTTTAAATTTATTTAGAATTTTTTCTTATTTATTTTACTTTTTTTTTTTTTTACACTGTCCCTTTAAAAAAAAAAATGGATCGCTTTCATTCCTATTACAAGGAATGTAAACATCCCATGTAATAGAAAAAAAGCATGACAGAACATCTTTGATATGGCACTGCGCTGCAATTGCATAGTCGTGCAACGCTGTACCCAAATAAAATTGATGGGCTCTTTTTCCCACAAATAGAGCTTTCTTTTGGTGGTATTTGATCACCTCTGCGGTTTTTATTTTTTGTGCTATTAAAGTGGAGGTTCACCTAAAAACAAATATTTATCATTGCATTTAGGCTATTTATTAGAATGAGAATCGGCGTTCGTTTTTTAAAAATGCTAGCGGGACATACCTTTTTCTATATAGATGATCAACGCGGCTTCCGGGTATGGTTGTCGGGCTGGGCGTTCCTAATTGATTGACAGGCATCCCGACCGACGCATACAGCACATCACAAGTAGCCGAAAGAAGCCGAACGTCGGTGCGCAGGCGCCGTATTGAGCCGAACCGACGTTCGGCTTCTTTCGGCTACTCGTGACGCGCTGTATGCGTCGGTCAATCAATTAGGAACGCCCAGTCCTGACGACCATACCCGGAAGCCGCGTTGATCATCTATATAGAAAAAGGTATGTCCCGCTAGCATTTTTTTTAAAACAAACGCCGATTCTCATTCTACTAAATAGCCTAAATGCAATGATAAAAATTTGTTTTTAGGTGAACCTCCACTTTAACAAAAAAAGAAAGTAAATTTAGAAAAAAATAACTACATTTTTTACTTTTTGCTATAATAAATATCCCAATTTAAAGTTTCTAGTTTAGGCCAATATGTATTCTTCTCCATATTTTTGGTAACAAAAAAATAACACAATAAGCTCTATTGATTGGTTTGCACAAAAGTTATAGCATCTACAAAATAGGCGATAGATTTATGGCATCATCAATTTTTAGCAGAACTGTGACATACAGATCGGCACTTTTGACACTATCTTGGGACAATTGAGATTTATACAGCGATCAGTGCCATAAAAATGCACTGATTACTGTGTAAATGTCACTGGCAGGGAAGGGGACAACACTAGGGGCAAATGTCTTCCCTAGGAGGTGTCTCTTAATTGCGGGGGATGGGACTGACTGGAGGAGAAGAGAGATGGATATTCCTAATCACTAGGAACAGCAGATCTCTCTCTCCTCCCTTGTCAGAACGGGGATCAGTATAATGAAGACGGCTGGTCGGCAGGTGGTTAATGTGAGATCTGGGGTCAAAAGCGGATGAGTGGATGTGATGTTTGATGTTGCTCGGGTTCTTCAAGGGCATAGAGTCAAGTGAGGGCCATCATGCCCTCACTCAACTTCCTGGTATATAGCATCAAAATACCAACGCATATTCAAGTTGGGCAGTCTGGTAGTGGATATTGTAATGTTTTATTGTTACTGTGTTTTATTGTTAACCATTTTGTGCCTTGAAGGTACGCCATTCAGCTGCAGCACTGATCTGTTTATTCTGACAGCAATAGGGTTTGCCTTCAGCATATGTAAATCAGTGACTACAGCGCTGTAGGAGGTGATTTCACCACTGCATTATAAAAAGAGGCTATATGCTGAAGCATAGGGGATGGGGTGGACATAGGGCAGATTGCTCCTATGCTTCAGCATATTTTTTTTTTTTCACTTTCTTGGCAGAGATTTTTTCATCCACATCAATCAATGTGAATGGAGGGATCTTTCAGGTTCTTTTTTTTTATGCAGCCTACAGGCTGCATGAAAAAAAGAACATTACAACATATGCCCAACCATTGAGTGGTTATACCAGAATGATGCCTGCAGGTTTGGACATCATCTTGGTATCCGGTAATAAACCAGAAGCTACGTGCATTTCATCACTTGGGTTTCGCCGGATAAAAACAGTGCCATTTTTTAATTGGGAAAGCATCTGATCACACCAATCTTGGTGTGGTCAGATGCTTTAAGGGCAGAGGAGAGATCTAGAGTCTAATAGACGCCAAATGTTTAAAAAAAATAAGTACCTGTCACTACAGTTAGCAGGCCATTTGATCAGTTAGCGGGTCAGCGGATCAGTAAGTGTACTGGCGGGTGAGCGATCAAACAGGCCAATCGGCAGGTAAGTGGGCAGGCAGTGGAGCAGAGAGATCATCGTCATCTCTCTGATGTCTGCCTTCACGCTGGGAAACAGCAAGTGAGAATCTGCACCATATTGCAGGCAGGTGACACAGCAAGTGACAATCTGCATCTGGTGGCAAGGTGACGTGGCAAAGTGACAATCCACACCTTGTAGCAGGGAAGTAACACAGCAAGTGACAATCTGCAATGTATGGCAGGAGACGTGGCAAGTGACAATCCGCAACTTGTGGCAGGTGACGTGGCAAATGACAATCCGCACCTTTTAGCAGACAAGTGAAGTGGCAAATGACAATCCGCAACTTATGGTAGTTGACATGGCAAGTGACAATCTACATCTGGTGGCAGGTGATGTGGCAAGTCACAATCCGCAACGTGTGGCAGGTGACATGGCAAGTGAAAAGCCATGCCTTGTAGCAGGCAAGTGACACAGCAAGTGAAAATCCGCAACTTGTGGTGGGTGACACAGCAAGTGACAATCTGCAGGTGACGTGGCAAGGGATATTCTGAAACTTGTGGCAGGCAAGGTGGCAGGGGACATGACTATCAGCTCCCACTGATCCTGCAATAGGGTGAGTTGAATTATTTTATATTACAATGTAATAATAGAAATAATGCGCTTCAATCATCCTGACACCAAAAACAACCATGGTGCCATGATAATTAAAGCACCAACACCAGCCATTTCCCCAATAAATTGCCTGAAAAAAAAAACATATTTTCTGGCAATGCCCCTCCCGAGACTAGACTCTGGATCTACCCCTGCTCTCCATGGGGGCACTCGAGAAGAGGAGGAGCCAGGAGCGTCGCTGGGGCACCCCAGAAGAGCAGGAACGGGGCCGCTCTGTGCAAAACTCTTGCACAGAGGACATAAGTATAAAATGTTTGTTATTATTATTTTTTTTAATACAAACCTTTACAACCCCTTTAAGTTGTCTCTTGAAAATTATTTATGTAGTCACGTCTTTTCATGGTGCACTTCTCTGTATGTCTTGTTTTGCTGTTATCTCAGCTAACAATCACAAAACAGCAAATTAGGAAGAAGTTAATCGAATTGTTTAAACTGTTTAAAGTGGAATGCAACCATTTTAAAAGATGACTTAGCATTTCTGTTAAAGGAGGATTCTTTATATTGTATGATAATGTAATGGTACACCCAAGGTAAACACAATGTTGTAGTTTTCAAAAGAGCAAACTCTCTTCAACGACAAATAACACAGATTATTACACCTACTTAGTCTCAGTGGGATGGTGGTTAATGTCCTGTGCTTAATGAATGCCAGATGTTCCTAGCACTATGCCTGGCTGTGTCTTAATGCTGATAAGAGCCCCAGTGACTGTCTAACACTGGAACATGTAGCTGTGTGTTGCTGATAATATGCAGTAACAAGTTCCTACAACTAAAAATGTCTGAATTTTCATAAAAGACGACTTCTTAAAGAAGAATTTTCATTTTCTTTTCTAATTCATGTGAAAAAATATCTGCTGAACATGAATAATCATTTTAGTGTGTGTTAGGTAACATGACAGCATCGCAGTGGCTGTTAATCTGAGGGGTAGATATTCTGACTCAGATTGTTGTGAAACGATTTATCCCTTGTGAGACCTCTATGACTGGCCTGTATAAGCAGATATCATCACTGAGGACAATCCTTATCAGATAGCTTGAACTCACCAATACCGATTCCATTCACAGAAGTTGCTTTAATCCAAACATCAGAATTACAGAAGATGAACAGGTTGTAGTATTGTGCGGTCAAAAGATGATATTGCCTGTAGCTTACTATGCAGAATACATGTGCCGTTGTTACATGTGGCCTGTAAGCAGTCTCCATAGACAGGGAGTACAAACTCAGGAAGAACGGTGGAGCATACACAGAAAGAAAGTGTGTAATAGATCAGACAAGGAAATTAAGAAAATATGTGCATTACCATAAAAGGGCACTAGATGGCAGCATGTAAACTAAACATAACATACATAGAAAATGGTTGCTAAACAATATGTATATACAGTACAGACCAAAAGTTTGGACACACCTTCTCATTCCAAGAGTTTTCTTTATTTTCATGACTATGAAAATTGTAGAGTCACACTGAAGGCATCAAAACTATGAATTAACACATGTGGAATTATATACATAACAAAAAAGTGTGAAACAACTGAAAATATATGTCATATTCTAGGTTCTTCAAAGTAGCCACCTTTTGCAGCAGACACATCTCTAGAACAGCAATTAAGAGGAGACTGTGTGAATCAGCCCTTCATGGTAGAATATCTGCTAGGAAACCACTGCTAAAGAAAGGCAACAAGCAGAAGAGACTTGTTTGGGCTAAAGAACACAAGGAATGGACATTAGACCAGTGGAAATCTGTGCTTTGGTCTGTTGAGTCCAAATTTGAGATCTTTGATTCCAACCACCGTCTCTTTGTGCGACACAGAAAAGGTGAATGGATGGACTCTACATGCCTGGTTCCCACCGTGAAGCATGGAGGAGGAGGTGTGATGTGTGGGGGTGCTTTTCTAGTGACACTGTTGGGGATTTATTCAAAATTGAAGGCATACTGAACCAGCATGGCTACCACAGCATCTTGCAGCGGCATGCTATTCCATCCGGTTTGCGTTTAGTTGGACCATCATTTATTTTTCAACAGGACAATGACCCCAAACACACCTCTAGGCTGTGTAAGGGCCATTTGACCAAGAAGGAGAGTGATGGGGTGCTGCGCCAGATGACATGGCCTCCACAGTCACCGGACCTGAACCCAATCGAGATGGTTTGGGGTGAGCTGGACCGCAGAGTGAAGGCAAAAGGGCCAACAAGTGCTAAGCATCTCTGGGAACTCCTTCAAGACTGTTGGAAGACCATTTCAGATGACTACCTCTTGAAGCTCATCAAGAGAATGCCAAGAGTGTGCAAAGCAGTAATCAAAGCAAAAGGTGGCTACTTTGAAGAACCTAGAATATGACATATTTTCAGTTGTTTCACACTTTTTTGTTTATGTATATAATTCCACATGTGTTAATTCATAGTTTTGATGCCTTCAGTGTGAATCTACAATTTTCATAGTCATAAAAATAAAGAAAACTCTTGGAATCAAAAGGTGTGTCTGTACTGTATAACAAATGATATGCCTATTGGGCAGCACACTCCCCGTCTGGCATTGTAAATGTCACTATGGGCCAGATTCAGAAAGACTTACGCTGGAGTATATCCCTATGCGCCGCGTAAGTGTAAAGATGCGCCGTAGTATCTATGTGCCGTACCCACCAAACTAGATGCGCCAGAAAACGTGCTTTCTCCGACAGGCTTAACTTTCCTACGCCAGAGTATCGTTTGCGCATATTTTCGCTTGGCGCATCCGTTGCGCCTATTGATTTCCCATTCAAATATGCAAATTAGGGAGATATGCCGATTCGCGAACGGATTAGCACCAGGCGCTGGCTACGTGCGCCGCGCGTACGTCGTACGTCTGGCGCAAAGTTATTCCTACAAATAGCTGCTTTATCTTTACTCCTGACGGCCACAGGTCAGCAGGAGAGCAGCTACAGCAGCAGCGTTACCCACGAAAATAGCAAGCTGACCAACCACACTTGCAGGACAAAACCTCTGTGTGCCAACATGCCAGGGGCAGCCGTGGTCCTAGCACTACTGATGGGTCCCCCGGTACGGAGGAGGCGGGCACGTGAGAGGATATACACGCATGAGCCTCTTTGGCATGGGTGATGAGGAGGTGTATCGCCTCTTCAGATTCAGCCCAGATGCAATCCTTGAACTAACCACAACCCTGCAGGATGAAATCACCAGCAAGCCACACCGCTCACAAGCAGTGCAGCCACTGGTGAAGGTACTGGCAACACTTCATTTCCTTGCCAGTGGATCATTCCAGCGTACAAGTGGAGTTGTGGCTGGGATGTCACAGTCCACCATGAGTAGATGTGTGCACCAGGTTGTCCCTGCAATTCTCAGACGCATGTTCCACCACATCATCAGACCCACCACTGAGGACCTGCGGCACAAAGCAATGTCAGATTTCTACAGCATTGCAGGATTCCCACGCACCGTGGGGGCCATTGATTGCACACATGTGGCCCTACAGCCCCCCAGTGCCACATAGCACATATACCGCAATCGGAAGCATTGGCATTCCATCAACGTACAGGTGATAGCCGATGCCCAACGCCTCATATGGCACGTCCGTGCCAAACACCCCGGATCCAGCCATGACAGCTTCATATACCATCAAAGCCCCATCCCAATGGAATTCGAACAGAACGTGTACAAGGACAGCTGGTTGGTTGGTAAATGACATGGGAGTCAGGCATGACTGTCCGACCCCATGATGCTGACATCACGAGGGGCACATGCATAACTAACATCCTCCTGTCTTTTCCCTTACAGGTGACTGTGCTTATGCACTGGGACCCCATCTCATGACTCCTTTCCGGAACCCCCAAACCAGAGGAGAGAGAAGATACAATGCGGCACATATCCAAACTCGTGCAGTGGTGGAGCAAACATTTGGGCTCCTGAAGTCCCATTTCCGATGCCTGGATAAGTCTAGGGGGGCCCTCTTGTATTCCCCTACCTTTGTGTGTCAGATCATCGGTGCATGTTGCATTCTGCACAACTTTGCCATGAGAAAGGGCCTGCAGATTGACATACGTGATGACCTGACCCCCGACCCACACAGTCCCCACCTGCCAGAGACTACCCATTCAGCTGATGGAAGAGCAGTCAGGAGGGTCCTCGCCGTTGGCATCTTTGGACAATAAACAAATACATTGATCACACGGACAATGCACGCATACACACCACTAAGGTCCCTAGATCACACACACCACATCCACATCACATTGGATTAGCCCAAGTCCAACATGCAGGACTTGGGAGCAGCAACGCCGCGTCAAGGCCCCAATGGTGTCGCTGTCCATTCACACGTCATTCACACAGCCGTGGGGATAACTTCTCCCCAACGGCCGAGGGTGACACCCCTTACTGGCAGGAGTGCCACCCTCACATTCACACACCATTCACACTGTCCCCTGCACTACTGACCGTGTGCAGTTTAAATAAAAATAAAAAGCTCATAATCTGAGCAAAATATAAATAAAAATAAAAAGCTCATAATCTGAGCAAAATATAAATAAAAATAAAAAGCTCATAATCTGAGCAAAATAAAAATAAAAATAAAAAGCTCATAACCTGAGCAGAAACAAAAACTGCAAAAATAAACAAAGAACCCAAAAAGCCATCATTTGGGCTGACAGGGGCTCTTTCTGGTGGGCCCTCTCTGGCTCCTCAGCTGCCTGGAGGGAGTCTCGGGTGGGGGTGGGGGGGCATCTGGAGGTGGCTGATCCCTGGGTGGGCCACTCCTGGCAGGTGTGGCCAGCATGCCCTCCAAGGCCACGGCTATCCGGCTGAGGAAGGAATTAGTCTGGGCCTGCATCCTCAGCTGCCGGGTCACCTGGTATTGGTGGGCCCGCTGCCTCTGCCTCCCCTGGTCCCGGATGGCAGCTGTGTTTGCCTGGACGGCTGCAGTGAGTTGCCGAAGATCAGCCTGCACCTCCCCCAGGCTGTTCACCACTGCAGCGCAGTTGCAGCTGACATCCTGCACTGCCTCTGTCATCTGGGCCACGGAGCCCAGGCTGTCAGCTACACGGTCCAGGTGCCCAGCTATCTCCCCCATCTGCTGGGTCTGCCTGGCCTGGTCCCTCGCCATTTGGTCATGGACCACATCAGACACCCCCCTGGTCTTCGGGGTCGCCTTCCTGGGGCCAGGAGATGGTATTCCTCGGGGGGATGGAGTCACCCTTGAGGGGCTTCCCATGATGGGGGAGGGGATTTGAGAGGGCCCTGCTGAAGGGGGAGACTCCTCCAAAAATAAAACAAACTCCAGATCTGTGAAGACATGCTCCTCCTCAACCACCTCAGCAGGTGAGGTGTGGGCACTCCCCTCCACCTCTGTGTCTTCAGTGGCAAAAAAAAACAGGATGCGCTAACATGTATAAACAAACCATACAGGGTTATAATCCATTAAAGATAATCTAGATAAAACAGACTAGATTAATGTCCAAACATGGTGAACAAAAATAAATGAATAAATGTCCAGTTAGTCCTGACGGACCAGAGCGTGATAAATTCTTGAAAAAACACCAGTGCAGAGATGTGATGATAACAAATAAACGTGGTGACATTCAATGTAAAGTGCTGATAGGAGATCCTCCACCTTGCAGGCAACATTAACTGCTTACCAGAAATCCGGTGGTCTCTTAATAAAAAGAAGACCCCAGAGTGCATGTATATAACCAAAGGAGGGAGGTAGTAGGCCAGATGGATTGTCGATCCCCTTCAGACTAGAGTCTCGGAACCAGTTTCCAGGGAAAAACAAGAGAGGCCACAATAGTGTAATACCGTCATGAAAAAAATGTATTAAAAAGTCAAAAACACACTTACATAAAATCAATGAAAACAGGCATGTCAGTAGTATGCTGGGACTCCGGCCGGAAGCGATCCATGCAAACACTTGACCCGTCCAAGATTAGGAATGGGAAGAGGTACACAGCGGGGGATGAACCGGTGAACCACAATATCCCGCCCGACCGGTTTCGCGAGAAATCGCTTAGTCATGGGGCACGGGTGACACACCGGGTCATCCCCCTTTATAGATATCGGTGTAAACACACAATGACGTCAGTCTAAGCGTCAGTGGCGATGCGCGCGCCCGAGGCCACGAGTGCGCACGCGCGTCGCGCCAATCGAATAAAATTGTAAACATATAATCTGTGTCTTCAGTGCCCAGGGGGTCGGGCTCAGGATGCAGTTGGGGGGATGGGGTGGAATGGCCGCCGGCAGATGATGGCCCAGCTTCGTCATCTGTGGATGACACAAAGCAGACACATGTTGGTGGTCCCACACACTTGGCACATGTACCCTCCCCCCCCCACATGCAACACACCAAATAGGGGATAAAAAACACTTACCTGTCCTGGAGCCTTCCTCCACAGAATCATAGCCCGGTACCCCCTCCAACTGCTTCCTCTCCAGGCAGCGGGCGACCACCTCCTCCTCCGTGGTCAGGCTGACCGCACGTGGGGGTCCACCCCCCGTGCCCCTCTCATGCCTCCTGATGGTGGCCACCTTGCCCCGGACTTTGCGCCTCACATCATTGATTTTTTTTGCAATGTCCGCAGCAGTCCGTGTGGAATAGCCAAAACTGTTCACCCTGGCAGCAATGGACCCCAGGATGGCCTGCTTCCTGTCCCGGCTTGTCTGGTGACTTTTACTGCCATGGAGGAACACATTGTAAGTCTCCATAGCCGAGATGGCGGCAGACAGCTCCTGGGCATTGAAATTGAGCTTTGTCCTCTCTCTGCGGGGAACGGGAGCAGCCATCTCACAGCAAAAGTTACTTCCCTGGGGGTGGGACCGGATATACTTTTGGCCCGAAAAGGCGCATCTGCGGGCGCTTTTATACGCGCAACATAACACATTGCGCCGCCGTTTCCCATGAAGTGGTGCCGACGGAAGTTGTGAGCATGCGCACAGGGGAGCGAGTGGAGCCCTCCCTCACTGCGCATGCTCCGTGGATAATGCGCTGAACGTAAGTCTCTGCGCTGGGCTCCGCCCATGATTTACATATGGTCACACCCACTTCCACTTACGTCGGGTTGCGCCATCGCATTTTCGTTACTCTGCCGCAAAGTAACGAACAAGTGCTTGGTGAATACTGTACTTGACTCACTAGTTCGCGTCAGCGTAACGTATATGCGCTGCGCTACGCCGGATAAAATATGAGCGCATCTACATGAATCTGGCCCTATATATATATCAGATCGGTAGTGACACAACTGCAAATAACAAACAGTGGTATTTGTCTTGATGTCTTGAAGACCTGAAAGACATAAAAGAACATGCATATAGATGCAACAATAATAACTTTGAGATTAAGGCTTCAAGTTATGACAACTAAAGTTCAAGACACTTTCTTCTTGAAGTCACAAGTAGGATCCAGCAGCGTAAGCATACAAGTTAATTCTCCAAAGATTCAAGTTATTGTTGGAAAACGTCTCTGAGAACCCGGGTCTTGCCCCAGAGGACATGTATCAATGGAACAAAAAGTTTTAAAAACTGTTGTTTTTTCAGGAGTCCTGCTCCTGAAAAAACGACCGTTTTTTAAAACTTTTTTACATGGACACATGTTCCCTCGGGCAAGACCCGGGTTCTCAAAGACATTTTCACAGGCAAACTATAGACACCCAGCAGGTACAATATTTATAGGAATTTTTTTTTTTTTAAGCATCATTAAAATCACCAGGAGCAGTGATTTTAATGATGCTTAAATAAAATAAAAAAATGATAAATTCCTTTACATATTGTACCTGCTGGGTGTCTATAGTTTGCCTGTGAAAACGTCTTTAAAAACCCGGGTCTTGCCCGAGGGAGCATTTATAAATGGATTTTTTTTTTTTAAACGATCTTTTTTTCAGGAGCAGGACTCCTGAAAAAAACTACAGTTTTTAAAACTTTTTTTCCATTGATATATGTTCCCTCGGGCAAGACCCGGGTTCTCAACGACGTTTTCACAGGCAAACTATAGACGCCCAGCAGGTACATAATTTAAAGGAATTTTTATTTTTATTTTAATTTAAGCATCATTAAAATCACTGCTCCAGGAGCAGTGATTTTAATGATGCTTAAATTAAAAAAATAAATGAAAAATTCCTTTAAATATTGTACCTGCTGGGTGTCTATACCTGTCATAACGTCTTTAAATAGCACAATCACCTGCCTGCCAGTAAATTAGGAAGAACTGATCTAGCTAAGCTATACAGTATATAAATATATGTACAACTCCTAGGGATGTATATATATCCTCTACACACTGTAAATTAAGCTAAACTGACTAGCCTGCCTGCTCTATCTAGCTATAAAAACACTATCTCTCTGTATCTCTGACTGATCTCTGTTCAGCGCTGGAACACACTAAACGAGGCCGCCCAGCAGGCGGCCTTATATAGTGTGGGGCGTGTGCTAAAGCCCTGAGTCATAATTGGCTAAAGCCAGATAGTATTTTTATATAGCTAGATGAGGCACAACCCATGCAAAGGTATGGACCAGGGAACACAAGCCTACGTATTGTACGTTGGACGTCTGTGAATATGGGCCGACGTGGGTCTGGCTGGGCGTAGGTTGCTTTGTAAATTCCATGCTTGCCTTTGCTGCGCCGGCGTAGCATAAAAGAGATACGCTATGGCGGCATAAATATGCGCCGATGTCTGTGAATCCGGGCCGAAGTGTGTAATAGATCAGACAAGGAAATTCAGAAAATATGTACATTACCATAAAAGGTCACTAGATGGCAGCATGTAACTAAACATAACATACATAGAAAACGGTTGAGAAACTTTATGTATATATAACAAATTATATGCCTATTGGGCAGCACAGTAGATCTGAAATGAAGGGAAGCTCTGCTGATTTTATCATCCAATCATGTGCAAGCTAAAATGCTGTTTTTTATTTTCCTTGCATGTCCCCCTCAGATCTACAGCGACTGCACTTCCAAGTGTACTTGTAGTGCAAAGTGAATTTTCCTTTAGTAAATAACCCCCATTGAGTATATGATAAAGCCTCTCTCTCAATTCTCATGAAGCCACTTTTTGAGCAATATTTATTCAGGTTCTGACAGAATCAAAAGGCGACTAAGGGCCAGATTCAGGTAGATCAGAGCATCTTTGCTCTGGAGTAACGCTTCTCATTTGCGTTACTCTGCCGAAATTTTAGGAGCAAGTGCTGTTATTCAGGAAGCACTTGCTCCTAAAGTTGCGGCAGCGCATCGCAAATGAGCCAGCGAATTCAAATTGGGCGGGTACGGGGCGTGTAGTATTCTAACTATGCGCGATCCCGCGGCGAACGTACTGCGCATGCGTCGAGTGTCAATGCATCCCAGTGCGCATGCTCCAAATTCTGTCAGTGAACGTCAATGACGTCACATTCCCATTCATGAATGTTTTACGCAAGCGACGCGATTTGTTTTTTTTCCAACGCGATGACGACGCCTATACTTAACATAGGATACTCCACTAGGGGGCTGCTTTATCTATACGCCGCGTATCGCTTCCGGAAACGTCGTAAAGTCACTGCGTCGCGCCCGAAAAAGATCGTGAATTGCCGATTCCCGCTCATTAACCACTTGCCGACCAGCCGCCGCAGTAATACGGCGGCAGGTCGGCACTGCTGCGCGAGAGCCCGTAGCTCTACGTCGCGCCTTTCGCGGCCACTAGGGGGCGCGTGCGCGCCGCCGGCGGCCCGCGCGCGCGCCCCCCGCTCGCCCCCGAGTCCCGTGCGTGTGCCCGGCGGGCACGATCGCCGCCGGGCACCCGCGATCGCTCGTTACAGAGCGGGGAACGGGAGCTGTGTGTGAAAACACACAGCGCTCGTTCCTGTCAGCGGGGGAAACGCTGATTTTCTGTTCATACAATGTATGAACAGAAGATCAGTGATTCCCCCTAGTAAATCCACACCCCCATACAGTTAGAACACAAATAGGAACACACTTAACCCCTTCCCCGCCCCCTAGTGTTAACCCCTTCACTGCCAATGGCATTTTTATAGTAATCCAATGCATTTTTATAGCATTGATCGCTAAAAAAATGCCAATGGTCCCAAAAATGTGTCAAAAGTGTCCGAAGTGTCCGCCATAATATCGCAGTACCGAAAAAAAAACGCTGATCGCCGCCATTACTAGTAAAAAAAAAAATAATAATAAAAATGCCATAAAACTACCCCCTATTTTGTAAACGCTATAACTTTTGCGCAAACCAATCAATAAACGCTAATTGCGATTTTTTTAACGAAAAATATGTAGAAGAATACGTATCGGCATAAACTGAGGAAAAAATATTTTTTTTTATATATTTTTGGGGGATATTTATTATAGAAAAAAGTAAAAAATATTGCATTTTTTTCAAAATAGTCGCTCTGTTTTTGTTTATAGCGCAAAAAATAAAAACCGCAGAGATGATCAAATACCACCAAAAGAAAGCTCTATTTGTGGGAAAAAAAGGACGCCAATTTTGTTTGGGAACCACGTCGCACGACCGCGCAATTGTCAGTTAAAACGACGCAGTGCCGAATCGCAAAAAGTGCTCTGGTCTTTGGACAGCAATATGGTCCGGGGCTAAAGTGGTTAACATATTTTTTGAGCGTAAATCGGCGGGAACGCCCCCGGCGCCATTTTTAAGTTGAAGTAACGATGCGATGGCAAAATTCAATTACGCCGATCGCATCGGAACTCCAACCCGGCGTTTCTTGTTTTCTGGTTATAGAAAACAGAAACGCCGGCTTAAAGTGACAGTTAGGCTGGCGGATCACTGGATCCGCCAGCCTAACTCTTCATGAATCTGGCCCTAAAGGGTATTTCTGCTCCAGGAAGCAGTTCAATGGGACAATCATACAGATGATAAGGAGTAATTGATTGTCATTATTTTTTATCACAGACATCTCAGAACTCATGGTATAAAAGCAATGTGTCATATGCCTATGTAGTTACCACTTGTTTAACCAGGTTCTCTACAATGTTCCTCACAATGGTGGGGGCAGATAATTTATAGTCCGTGCTCTCTAATAGATGGAGGAATTATGGGTAGAAAACCAAGGGATGCCTAGAATGACAGAAAACTTTGGTGATTTAATCAGCTGAATAAGTCGATAGTCTAATGATTGGCACCGTTTCATGGGTAACAGGTCCTGACAATAAAGTTGAACCATCAACTGTCTTCATATTATTAGGGTCAGATTTTTTTTAATTTTTTTTTTATATTTTTGCTTTGGGCAAACTCCTCCCAGCCCCAGAATCCAGCATTGCAGAGCAAGGAATGTAATTGCCCCTCGGTGACAAGTTTAATGGGGATGAAATTATTATCACAATAATTATAATTATGATTTATTATTATCATAATAAAATGATCCAGGACCTTCATGCACCCATAGCTCTCAGGCCCTTTTGTGAACACGTTTCTCTAATAAATGGTGTAACAGCTGCTGTTGCTCGGGAAAAACTCTTGAATAGGCAGGTCTAGCTGGACCAACAGCAGTTGGTACTGAGAATCTTCTAGCACAGTCATGTCAGTTATTAGGGAATCATGGACTGTCTTGATCCCTGGTCATGGCAGTAAAATTCACTTCCTTGGAATGGTAAACACAGCAGTGATGACCAACTGGGCTGCCAGCATTAAGGGAGTGCCCGCTAAGCTAACCCTTTGAACTAACACCTTGCCCCTACGCACTTTAGACAAAGTCACTTCCTTTTCACCCCTATGTCCCACCAGGGCTCAACCATTACAGAGTATCCTTGTAGTTTCTTTAGAGCCCCCACAGGGTGAGGACAAATCACCTCTTGTCTCAATATCTGTATCCTATGACCAGGGGGCAGCCAAACTATCCTCAGCTTTTCTGGTTGATTAAGATCCCTCTAATATTCAGCTTGATAAGCACTGACTAGATTCTGGAGTTTTACCTTTGAAAGTGGTGGGGGTTGTGTAGTTTGAGTCCAGCTGTCACATGGCAGCACCAGTGGGTCATCTGCGTCGGCAGACCACCATGACAATCTGTTCCCTTGTCTGCTGGAACACCCGAATAGACATCCAGGTGACACCATCAACTGGTATGGGAAGGTTATTGTTAGCCTTTAGAGTCAGCCAGGATGGATCAAGGGTTGAGGCAATGCTGTGTCCTGGCCTAGGCCAACAAGGCCCAGGCCTAGGGCAGCACTTTGCAGGGGGGGCAGCACGGACACTGTCCCCGCCGGCTTGCGCTACACTGTTAGGCAAATTAGTTTAGCGCCCCCATAAATCGGCCGCACTGCTTCCAGTATGTGGGCGGTTGGCATTCTGCAACTGTGGGGGGGGGGGGGCGGTGTCGCTTCAAATTTTTTACCATCCCTGTCCCATTGCAGAGATTTCCCTTCACTTCCTGTCCCATAGCTAAACAGGAAGTGAGAGGAAATCTATGCAAATTAAGGGAATCCATTGCCCCCCCCCCCCCAGGCCATCAGAACCAGTGTCCCCACTTGAAAATTTCAGGGTGGGTCTGAAACTGCAAGGGGTGTGGCCTTGACAGGAAGGGGTGGTGCACAAGTTTAGTCAGGCCTAGGGCAGCACAAAACCTAAATACACCTCTGGGTGGAGGCTTGCACAAACTGTTGCTGGTAAAAGGCACAGTCCATAGTAGTAATTTCATACCCATATCCACCAAAAACACAGAGCTTGCTAGTCATTCATCACAGCGGTGTCTGCTTTATGACACACTTCCTTTCTATGTAATGCTCCACCCTTTCTTCCTGTGTTTGTACTTCCTGTGTAATGGAGGCAGCTACAGGTCGCATGTAGCATGGCCACGTGTATTCTGCATAGTAATCTACAAACAATATCATCTTTTGACGCATAAGTACCACAACCTATTCATCTGTTGTATCTTGTCATCTGCTGTAACCCTGATGTTTCGGATTAAAGCACCTTTGCGAACAGAATTAGTACTTGGTGAGTTTAAGCTATCAGATGAGGATTGTCCAGTGATTATATCTGCTTTTACAGGTCAGGCATAAAGGTCTCACAAGGGATAGATTGCTTCACAACAATCGGAGTCAGAATAATCCTTTTCTTTCAGCCTCTTCCATATTACATGAATGGATAGAGCAAATTGAGGTATGGTTTAATTCTCTTGTTGCTTACAAACAAAAAACGGCCACTGTAACTTAGCCACAGGAGGATGTGGTTTGTGTCCCCAAATGCAGCCATGTCCCCCACATATGCAGCCATGTCCCCCACATATGCAGCCATGTCCCCCATATATGCAGCCATGTCCCCCCAGCCATGTCCCCCACATATGCAGCCAAGTCCCCCACATATGCAGCTATGTCCCCCCAGCCATGTACCCCACATATGCAGCTATGTCCCCCCAGCCATGTCCCCCACATATGCAGCCATGTCCCCCCAGTCATGTCCCCCACATATGCAGCCATGTGCCCCCAGCCATGTCCCCCACATATGCAGCCATGTCCCCCCAGCCATGTCCCCCACATATGCAGCCATGTCCCCCCAGCCATGTCCCCCACATATGCAGCCATGTCCCCCCAGCCATGTTCCCCACATATGCAGCCATGTCCCTCCAGCCATGTCCCCCACATATGCAGCCATTTCCCCCCATACCTAGCCGCCGCCGCAACGAAACTCGCCGCCGCCGCATGGTTAAACAGCATGTGGGGAACATCACAGCTTTCATTTGAATAGCTGTTTTCCCCGCCGTGCATAGACACTCCCCCTTGCTCGGGATTGGACAGATCACGATCACCCATCCAATCCCGAGCAAGGGGGAGTGTCTATGCGCAGCGGGAAAAACACCTATTCAAATGAAAGCTGTGATGTTCCCCACACGCTGTTTAACCATGTGGCGGCGGCTTTCGTTGCGGCTTTCATTCTAGCGGCGGGCGGGGGGGGGTATTCTATTAAGGCATCGATGGCATTTGCGGGAGTATTATGTACTCCCGCAAATACTCGGTACTGATATCGGTATCGGGACAACCCTAATCGTTACCCAAGCATGGCTTCTGTTTGAAAATTGCCATTATGCTGGATTACAGGCTCACACTAGCCCACTGAAAGTGATCTTCAGAAGCTTCTATGGCACCATATAGTGTCCTAGTGTCTTTCCCTGTGCTAAGCACTGTCCCTAACCAGTGGGTTCCTCGCCCTGACCTGCTACTCACTCAAGCCCATATGAAGTGAGATCCCTATTTAAATACTCCATCATTAAGATGGCTGCCTGAATTCCTATGGGACTTTGGCATCAAAACAGATACACTACTAACCTTCCTAGAGAGTAATAATGGAGTGTCAAAGGAAACAATTGCCCTGAACCGACTCCACTTTTGCCTGTAGCATCTACACAATGCCACTTACAACAAACATAGATCACCAGTGCGATAGGGTTAGGCACTAGCAACGATCACCAGTGGAGATGGGAAATTAACACTAGCACAGATAACCAGTGTATAGAGAGGAATTAAACACTAGCATTGAACACCAGTGTGGGTGGGAATGATTCACATGTTACAGGTAAATAATTCAAATTTGTGCTGCCTAACTTGATCAAAAGTACATCAATGAACCGCAATTGTGCGACCCTGAGGAAATGTTGAGGAGCTGGACCGCCAAATTAACAATCAGTGAATAGCTGGTTGTTAGGGACAGAGCCAGGAAGCCGGTTGCCGCAAATGTAAAAAAAAACCTTGCTGGCAAAATAAATAAATAAATGTGAACAAAATGCTATACCAGACTCTTATGGATTTTAGGGGGAACCCCTCACCAAAATGTAAAAAAAAAATGGCATGGGGACCCCCCAAAATCCATACCAGACCCTTATCCAAACATGCAACCTGGCAGGTCAGGTAAAGTGGGGGGCGAGCGAGCACCTTCCCGAACCATACCAGGTAACATGTCTGTTACATGTTGCATTCTCCTTATTGCAACCCCGGGGAAATGATATTGATTTGTTATATACCTGATTGCTAAAATAACCCTTTGCGCTATTGGAAAAGTGACTAAACTCCGTGTGAAAAGGGGTAAGAATGTCAGCATGGCAATGTTGACCATAGAGCTGAAAAGTGCTGTGGTTGTAGCACCCAGACTTGGCCTCCTCACTATGTTTGTATGCAGGGGACAATTGTAAGACTTATTTCTGGACTTATTTCTGGAACTTCATCTCCAAAAATTCAGTGCTGCCAACCATCAAGTCTCTAGAGCTCTTTCTGCTTATCAGCTCCTCCTGGTGGCTGGAGGCAAGATAGTGTTAACCCATTCAGCTGAAGTCCATTGGGAGGATAGAAGGCACTGCAGCCCAATGTCCAAAATCACTCTCTGTCTCTAGCCAAGCACCTGGCTACATTAGTATGTGGCTTTGCAGTAGCCAGCACCTGGGTACATTAGCATGTGGCTTTGCTGTAGTTAATTGAACTTCAATTTATTTTGTAGGTCTTCTCAGGTCTTTCCCTAAATGTGGTTATTCATTGCTCTTGTCTTCTGCTGGAAGAATATTCCTGCAATCAGGGACCAATCAGGGCTGTGCTGATAATCGATCAGCACAAACCCCCCTGTCAGCGGAGCAGCCGATCGGCTCTCCTCTACTCGCGTCTGACAGACGCGAGTGAGGAAAAGCCAATTACCGGCTTTTCCTGTTTACATCATGATCAGCCATGTTTGGACACGGCAGATCAAGTGGTAAAGAGTCTCGGTCTGAGACACTTTACCTAGATCGGTGTTGCGGGGTGTCAGACTGACACCCTGCAACAACGATCGCCGCGATGCGCGCCCCCGGGGGCGTGCAGCGGCTCAATATCCTGAGGACGTCATATGACGTCCACTCAGGATATTGAAACCACTTTCATGACGTCTTTTTGCTTAAGGCGAGCGGCAAGTGGTTAAGTAACTGTTTTAGATTGAGATTAGTAAGCATAAATGTATGAGAAGGAATAGGAAAAGATGTGTCAGGTCACCTGTGGCCAGGTGACAAGTGCACCCTGTTGGGGTCAGGGATGCACCACAGGGTAGTAAACCCTATGGCCGACTGCTGCGATCAGAGAGGAAGCGTGAGCCCTTTTTAGAGTCTAAGACCCAGCTTTGCGTTCACCAGTGCCTCTGGTGGTGAGGATGGCCTTCGCCGCAGCTGGATCCAGGTCGCGACCCCTGGGGTCCCCAAGGTCACTTTTCGCAGGGAGAGAGGGGAAGTAGCAACCAGGACAAGCGATAGTGATGGGTAAGCCGAGGTCGGGGCAACAGGAAGACAAGGGTAATCAACGAACAGGCCAAGGGTCAGGGAAACAGGCAAACAGTAGAAGTCAGAGACGAGCCAAGATCGGTACACAGGAAGGTAAACGTAGCACATTGCAGACAGGAACAAGCTACAAACAAAGTTTGAACAGCCAAGCAGACTAGCAGTGCAGTGGTTAATATTGGCTTCCTGGGATGGCCTGGGTGGGGAAGGAAGGAGAGGTGATAAAAAGGCAACCAGAACAGAGACAGGCCTCTAATAAACAGATGGAGACAGGTAAGGTGCCAGACGTTATTGCATATCCATGACAAGATGGAGAGGGAAGTTCTTCAGTGGGTTCTAAAAATCTAGAAAGAGAATGCTCTTTACCATTTTTTGCACCTGGCCTGTAGGTGATCAAATAATCGAATCTATCAAAAAAGAGACTATTTAAACGTACCTGCCTAGAGGAAAGGGTTTGTTAGACTTGAGTTTTTGTAGACCAGTGTTTTTCTGTTTCAATATATTTATTATGCATTTAGTTGAAAA
This sequence comes from Rana kukunoris, assembly GCA_029574335.1. Classification (NCBI taxonomy): domain Eukaryota; kingdom Metazoa; phylum Chordata; class Amphibia; order Anura; family Ranidae; genus Rana; species Rana kukunoris. The sequence goes on from CM056051.1 coordinate 382,173,505, forward strand.
TATCACATTACAGAATGGAACAAAGAAAATAATACAAATGAGTCAGTGGAAGCAGTAGAAAACACATAAAGAATGCATTTTCAATTATTATAAACAAGATGGTAATTCATACACAAATTGTAGAACTAATAATAAAACCAGTATTTCAGTATATACATTTGTAAGCAAACTGATTCAGAAGACTTTGACAAAATCCAACCATCTCAGTGGCATCGTAATTCCCACCAAACAAAATAAAAAAATCAAGAAGAATAGAACAGTATCTATTACAATAAATATGAACAATCATAAACTAATATCAGAAAATCGGCACCACCCCCAACACATAGAACACCGGGAGTGGCGGCGGGATAGACGTGAGAAAAAAGGAGAAAAAAAAAGGGGGGGGGGAACGTGGGGGAAGGAATCTCCATGCCTACTAAAATAAAACCTAATAGTTAGATCGGAAGATTCCACCAATCCCAGCCAGCATTGAATAATTCCATTTTATCCTGAAGGATAGCGGTCATATGTTCATTAATCATGAACCATGTGAGCTTATTTTTAAGTTGGTCAAATGGGAGCAGGGCCGACCTAGCTATTACCAGTCTAGCAGAAATTAATATAAATATATAAGGCACTTCTGGAATTTAGAGGCGTTTTTCACATCGCTACCCAGCAGCGAAAGTTTTGGAGATTTGAGTAATTTAACATGGGTAAGGGTATAAATAAAATTATATACTCTAAACCAATAACGTTTTACTTTCAGGCAATCCCACCATATATGATACAAAGTTCCCTCCTGTCCGCATCCACGGAAGCAAAGAGGAGAAGCACCAGGTACAAAGGATGCTAGTCTAGAGGGAACCATGTACCACCTCAAGAGTATTTTGTAATTTGCCTCAACTATCGAAGTGTTCATAAGAGAACGTGACGCTCCACGTGCCAATTTGCGCCATTCTGAGATCTCAATAGTTTCCTGTATATCTTCTTCCCATTTTACCATGTAATTCAACTTATCTGTAGAAACTGTCAAAATAGAATATACAATCGAAATATAACCCTGCATCTTATCAAATCTACGGCAAAAACATTCCATATCAGACATTGAAGTTAACTTAGAATCACGTGGCAAATCATCTAAAAAACATTTTATTAGATTATAGTTATGTTTCTCTGAAACTGGTATGTGAAAACGTTCTTTTAGGAATTTAAAATGTAGCATTCCCTTATCACAGACGTCAGCTATGCGCATTAGGCCCTTATTTTTCCACCATTCAAAGGCGTCGGGACAAGCCCCGGAACAAATTTCATATTACCGAAAATAGGAGCCAACGGGGAGTGAGAATACCTGAATTTGAATGTTCTGGATAGTCTATCCCAAGTATCAAGAGATAGTGACAAAGTTGGGCATAAGGTCGGTGGTCTTTCACTAGGAGACAACCAAAGCATGCGTGATAAAGGAATACCACGACATACATGACTCTCCATTTCCATCCAAATAGGGCCGGGGAGTGAAGAATGTGTTCTGGTCAATTGTGCTATTATCGCGGCATAGTAGTATTTAAGGAAATCAGAAGCGCCTAGACCTCCAGTAGCTCTAGGAGTGAGTAGCGCCCTTTTGTTTATTCTAGGTCTCTTATTTTCCCATATGTAAGAAATTACCCTGGAGTGAAAAGCTATTAGGTCCGATCGAACCAACGCCACTGGAAGTGAGCGGAAATAGTATAATATTTTCGGAAGTATATTCATCTTAACAGAATATAACCTACCTAACCATGACGGGGGATAAAATAACCATTTATTCAACTCGGCCTTAAGTTTCTTAAATAGAGCAGGGTAATTCCGGGAATATAGCGTGCGTATGGATGGTGTAATATTGATCCCCAAATATGGGAGGGAATCAGTATTCCAATTAAAAGAGAATGATTGTTTAAGAGTGGAAATCGTGGCTTTATCCAATGAAATATTCAAAGCCTGAGATTTTTCCTGATTAACAGTTAGGCCCGAAATAGTGGAAAATAATGCTAGAATCATATTCAAATTGGGGAGAGAAGTTATCGGGGAAGAAATCAGCATTAGGATGTCGTCTGCAAAAAGGACACATTTGTGTTCACTGGTGCCACATTCAATACCTAAAATATATGGGGAGGAACGAATTTTGATTGCCAACGGTTCTCCAGTCCTCAAGGCACACCACCAGGTCATGTTTTCAGGCTTTCCATTATTTTGCACAATGTGATTTAATCAGTTTCACTGCCTTAGTAATCACCACAGCCATTTCATCTGAGGTAAATCCTAAAAACTTGACCTGTTGGTGTGCCTTGAGGACTGGAGTTGAAAAACACTGTTGTAGACTACGATGATCAGTATAAATCATTATGGGGTTTGTTGATCCTTCTAGTAAGTGTCGCCAGTTCTCTAAGGTGCATCTAATTGCAAGCAATTCTTTTTCACCAATATGATAGTTACATTTAGCTGGATTTAAAGTCTTTGAAAAAAATGCAACAGGATGAAGTGTTGAATCGGAAACAGAATGCTGGCAGAGTATTGTGCCTAGGGCACTTTGTGAAACATCAACTTCCAACACGAAATGATAATTTGAATTAGGAAGTTGTAAAATTGGAGCAGTAGTAAAACAATGTTTTAGTTGTTGGAAAGCCATCTGGGCAGCTTTTGACCAGGTAAATTTTACCAAGGAGCTGGTTAGTTGGGTAAGGGGCTTTACGAGTAAAGAAACGTTTTTTATGAACTTTCTATAGAAGTTAGAAAAGCCCAAAAAACTCTGTATGGCCTTTCTGCAAGTAGGTGTAGGCCAATTCAAAATACATGTACTTGGACTGATCCATCTGTATACCTTTTGGAGATATAACAAAGCCGAGGAAGGAAATAAGTATGTCATCCAGATACACAACAACGCATATGTCGAGAAGGTCTCTGAAAATATCATTCACAAAGCTTTGGAAAGTTGCTGAAGCCTTGCACAAGCCAAAGGGCATGACAGTATATTCGAAAAGTCCTGTGGTCTGATGAGACTTATTTGGTTCAGATGGTGTCAAGCATATGTGGTGGCAACCAGGTGAGGAGTACAAAGACAAGTGTGTCGTGCTTACAGTCAAGCATGGTGGTGGGAGTGTCATGGTCTAGGGCTGCATGAGTGCTGCCGCAATTGAGGAGCTACAGTTCATTGAGGGAACCATGAATGCCAACATGTACTGTGACATACTGAAGCAGAGCATGATCCCCTTCCTTCGAAGACTCGGCCGTAGGGCAGTATTCCAACATTATAACGACCCCAAACACACCTCCAACACAACTAATGCCTTGCTAAAGAAGCTGAGGGTAAAGGTGATGGACTGGCCAAGCATGCCTCCAGACCTAAACTTTATTGAGCATCTGTGGGCCATCCTCAAATGGAAGGTGGAGGAGCGCAAGGTCTCTAAAATCCGCCAACTCGGTGATGTCGTCATGGAGGAGTAGAAGAGGACTTCAGTGGCATCTTGTGAAACTCTGGTGAACTCCTTGCCCAAGAGGGTTAAGGCAGTGATGGAAAATAATGGTGGCCACACAAAATATTGACACTTTGGGCCCAATTTGGACACTTTTTTTACTTAGGGGTGTACTCACTTTTGTTACCAGCGGTTTAGACATTAATGGCTGTCTGTTGAGTTATTTTGAGGGGACAGCAAATTTCTGCTGTTATACAGGCTGTACACTCACTACTTTACATTGTAGGAAAGTGTAATTTCTTCAGTGTTGTCACATTAAAAGATATAATAAAATATTTACAAAAATATGAGAGGTGTACTCACTTTTGTGAGATATTGTATACCTATACAGATCAGACCAAAATGAGGGACAAATGAGGAGGAAAGAGGGACAGAGGGACTTTGTTCCAAATCAGGGACAATCCCTTGTAATTGGGGGCAGTTGGGAGCTATGCATAGGTGATGCCTTGCAACTTAGTAAAACTGGAACTTTGCAATGAAATAGGGGTGTGTGGTCCCCTGGAAGTGAGCACATTACCTAGGAACTCATGGCAAGAGCACAAGCATAACAACCATTTGTAGGGAAGTATTTTGCTTGCGTATATCTAGCAAGGTTACTTTGCGGTATAAGCAAGGAAACTGATACCTCTGCAGTGTGTAAATGTGTTTTACTAAACAAAAATGCTGTGCATACAAAACTATTACAACATTGGGAATACAAATCAAGACCGACAGATATCTAAAGCAAGCAAAATGCCTAGCAAATAAACAGCATATGGTCTGTTACAGTAGACATACACTTAAAAGTTACTGTGTTTGTGATCTCCATTGACAACTATGATTTAGGCTTCTTCTTTAGGATATCAGGTACCTTCTTCTTGGCAGATTACTGACAACAAGAGTCTTTTGGTGTTAACACATGATGAGTGGCCTCCAACCTATACCTGACAATCCTTTATGCACCTCCCAGTTTGTTGACAATGGTTAAAAGGGGACATACTAAAACATTTAATGTGAAAATGGCTTAATGTAGCTTAACGAGCAATAAAGTGCCTAAACCTCAATCAATTGCCCTGAAACTTTGCACAACCTAAGATCTTAACTACCCAAACATATCCTATACGTTTTGTGCTATTTGGTGTTCCACAAGGCAAACTAGGGACATTAAGCTTGTTTTTTTGGGAGCTTAATGTAGCTTAACGTACGAAAAATACCTTAAATGTTAACCAATTTCCCCCAAACTTCACACAGTAGAAGGCTCTATCGATGCCAACATATTCAGAAAATTTCAGCTCATTTGGGTTATCACACCAAAATTTATTCACATTAAGCTATATTTTACAATGCAAAAACAGAGCTTAACGTACCATATTGTACCTAAACCTCAATCAATTGTCTTAAAACTTTGCACAGCCTAAGATCGTAACTACCCAAACATATCTAAGAAGTTTTGTGTGATTTAAAGTCCCACAAGACAAACTAGGGACATTAAGCTTGTTTTTTGGGGAGCTTAATGTGGCTTAACGTACGAAAAAGACCTAAAATGTTAACCAATTTCCACCAAACTTCACACAGTAGAAGACTCTATCCATGCCAACATATTCTGAAAATTTCAGCTTATTTGGTTAATCACACCAAAAGTTATTTGCATTAAGCTATATTTTACAATACTAAAACATTTAATGTGAAATTAGCTTAATGTAGCTTAACGAGCAATAAAGTGCTTAAACCTTAATCAATTGCCCTGAAACTTTGCACACCCCAAGATCTCGACCTTACAAACATATCTAAGAAATTTCAAGCGATTTGGTGTTCCACAAGGAAAACTAGGGACATTAAGCTTGTTTTTTTGGGAGCTTAACGTACAAAAAAGACATTAAATGTTAACCAATTTCCACCAATCTTCACACAGTAGAAGACTCTATCCATGCCAACATATACTGAAAATTTCAGCTTATTTGGTTACTTACACCAAAAGTTATTCACATTAAGCTATATTTTACAATACTAAAACATTTAATGTGAAATTACTGTAGCTTAATGTAGCTTAACGAGCAATAAAGTGCCTAAACCTTAATCAATTGCCCTGAAACTTTGCACACCCCAAGATCTCGACCTTACAAACATATCTAAGAAATTTCAAGCGATTTGGTGTTCCACAAGGCAAACTAGGAACATTAAGCTTGTTTTTTTGGGAGCTTAACGTACAAAAAAGACCTTAAATGTTAACCAATTTCCCCCAAATGTTACACAATAAAAGACTCTATCCATGCCAACATATTCTGAAAATTTCAGTTGATTTGGTTAATCACACCAAAAGTTATTCACATTAAGCTATATTTTACAATACTGAAATCGGCTTAATGTAGCTTAATGTAGCTTAACAAGCAAAAAAGTGCCTGAACCTCAATCGATTGCCCTTAAACTTTGCACACCCCAAGATCTCGACCTTCCAAATATATTCAAGAAGTTTCAAGCGATTTGGTGTCCCAGAGGGGAAACTAGGTACATTAAGCTTGTATTTTGGGGAGCTTAATGTGGCTTAACGTACGAAAAATACCTTAAATGTTAACCAATTTCCTCCAAACTTCACACAGTAGAAGGCTCTATCGATGCCAACATATTCAGAAAATTTCAGCTCATTTGGGTTATCACACCAAAATTTATTCACATTAAGCTATATTTTACAATACTAAAACATTTAATGTGAAATTAGCTTAATGTAGCTTAACGAGCAATAAAGTGCCTAAACCTTAATCAATTGCCCTGAAACTTTGCACACTACAAGATCTCGACCTTACAAACATATCTAAGAAATTTCAAGCGATTTGGTGTTCCACAAGGAAAACTAGGGACATTAAGCTTGTTTTTTTGGGAGCTTAACGTACAAAAAAGACATTAAATGTTAACTAATTTCCACCAATCTTCACACAGTAGAAGACTCTATCCATGCCAACATATACTGAAAATTTCAGCTTATTTGGTTAATTACACCAAAAGTTATTCACATTAAGATATATTTTACAATACTGAAATCGGCTTAATGTAGCTTAATGTAGCTTAACAAGCAAAAAAGTGCCTGAACCTCAATCGATTGCCCTTAAACTTTTCACACCCCAAGATCTCGACCTTCCAAACATATTCAAGAAGTTTCAAGCGATTTGGTGTCCCAGAAGGCAAACTAGGGACATTAAGCTTGTTTTTTTTGGGAGCTTAATGTGGCTTAACGTACGAAAAATACCTTAAATGTTAACCAATCTCCCCCAAGATTCACACAATAGAAGACTCTGTCCATGCCAACATTTTCAGAAATTTTCAGCTCATTTGGTTTATCACACCAAAAGTTATTCACATTAAGCTATATTTTACAATAATGAAATTGGCTTAATGTAGCTTAACAAGCAATAAAGTGCCTAAACCTCAATCAATTGCCCTGAAACTTTGCACAGCCTAAGATCTTAACTACCCAAACATATCCTATACGTTTTGTGCTATTTGGTGCTCCACAAGGAAAACTAGGGACATTAAGCTTGTTTTTTTGGGAGCTTAATGTAGCTTAACGTAGGAAAAAGACCTTAAATGTTAACCAATTTCCCCCAAACTTCACACAGTAGAAGGCTCTATCGATGCCAACATATTCAGAAAATTTCAGCTCATTTGGGTTATCACACCAAAATTTATTCACATTAAGCTATATTTTACAATACTAAAACATTTAATGTGAAATTAGCTTAATGTAGCTTAACGAGCAATAAAGTGCCTAAACCTTAATCAATTGCCCTGAAACTTTGCACACCCCAAGTTCTTGACCTTCCAAACATATCTACATAATTTCAAGTGATTTGGTGGTCCACAAGGCAAACAAGGAACATTAAGCTTGTTTTTTTGGGAGCTTAACGTACAAAAAAGACCTTAAATGTTAACCAATTTCCCCCAAATTTCACACAATAGAAGACCACATCCATGCCAACATATTCTGAAATGTTCAGCTCATTTGGTTATTCACATTAAGCTATTTATTACAATACTGAAATTGGCTTAATGTAGCATAATGTAGCTTAACAAGCAAAAATGTGCCTGAACCTCAATCAATTGCCCTGAAACTTTGCACACCCCAAGATCTCGACCTTTCAAACATATCCAAGAAGTTTCAAGGTGTCCGATTTGGTGTCCCAGAAGGCAAACTAGGTACATTAAGCTTGTTTTTTGGGGAGCTTAACGTACAAAAAAGACCTTAAATGTTAACCAATTTCCCCCAAATTTCACACAATAGAAGACCACATCCATGCCAACATATTCCGAAATGTTCAGCTCATTTGGTTATTCACATTAAGCTATTTATTACAATACTGAAATTGGCTTAATGTAGCATAATGTAGCTTAACAAGCAAAAATGTGCCTGAACCTCAATCAATTGCCCTGAAACTTTGCACACCCCAAGATCTCGACCTTACAAACATATCTAAGAAATTTCAAGCGATTTGGTGTTCCACAAGGAAAACTAGGGACATTAAGCTTGTTTTTTTGGGAGCTTAACGTACAAAAAAAGACATTAAATGTTAACCAATTTCCACCAATCTTCACACAGTAGAAGACTCTATCCATGCCAACATATACTGAAAATTTCAGCTTATTTGGTTAATTACACCAAAAGTTATTTACATTAAGCTATATTTTACAATACTGAAATCGGCTTAATGTAGCTTAATGTAGCTTAACAAGCAAAAAAGTGCCTGAACCTCAATCGATTGCCCTTAAACTTTGCACACCCCAAGATCTCGACCTTCCAAACATATTCAAGAAGTTTCAAGCGATTTGGTGTCCCAGAAGGCAAACTAGGTACATTAAGCTTGTATTTTGGGGAGCTTAATGTGGCTTAACGTACAAAGAAGACCTTAAATGTTAACCAATCTCCCCCAAGATTCACACAATAGAAGACTCTGTCCATGCCAACATTTTCAGAAATTTTCAGCTCATTTGGTTTATCACACCAAAAGTTATTCACATTAAGCTATATTTTACAATAATGAAATTGGCTTAATGTAGCTTAATGAGCAATAAAGTGCCTAAACCTCAATCAATTGCCCTGAAACTTTGCACAGCCTAAGATCTTAACTACCCAAACATATCCTATACATTTTGTGCTATTTGGTGCTCCACAAGGAAAACTAGGTACATTAAGCTTGTTTTTTTGGGAGCTTAATGTAGCTTAACGTAGGAAAAAGACCTTAAATGTTAACCAATTTCCCCCAAACTTCACACAGTAGAAGGCTCTATCGATGCCAACATATTCAGAAAATTTCAGCTCATTTGGGTTATCACACCAACATTTATTCACATTAAGCTATATTTTACAATACTAAAACATTTAATGTGAAATTAGCTTAATGTAGCTTAACGAGCAATAAAGTGCCAAAACCTTAATCAATTGCCCTGAAACTTTGCACACCCCAAGTTCTTGACCTTCCAAACATATCTACAGAATTTCAAGTGATTTGGTGGTCCACAAGGCAAACAAGGAACATTAAGCTTGTTTTTTTGGGAGCTTAACGTACAAAAAAGACCTTAAATGTTAACCAATTTCCCCCAAATTTCACACAATAGAAGACCACATCCATGCCAACATATTCTGAAATGTTCAGCTCATTTGGATATTCACATTAAGCTATTTATTACAATACTGAAATTGGCTTAATGTAGCATAATGTAGCTTAACAAGCAAAAATGTGCCTGAACCTCAATCAATTGCCCTGAAACTTTGCACACCCCAAGATTTTGGCATTTTAAACATATCCAAGAAGTTTCAAGGTGTCCGATTTGGTGTCCCAGAAGGCAAACTAGGTACATTAAGCTTGTTTTTTGGGGAGCTTAATGCGGCTTAACGTACAAAAAAGACCTTAAATGTTAACCAATCTCCCCCAAGATTCACACAATAGAAGACTCTGTCCATGCCAACATATTCAGAAATGTTCATCTCATTTGGTTTATCACACCAAAAGTTATTCACATTAAGCTATGTTTTACAATACTGAAATTGGCTTAAAGTGGATGTAAACCCCAAATAAAATGTTTATTTTTGATGTCACAATGTAGAGTATAAGATTTCCTATCATCTGTGCCCAGTCTTGCCACACAGAGTTAATCCAGCGCTGAGTAATCCTCTTTTAATGTCCAGTGAAAATTAACCGGACTTCAGATAAAAACCTGCCAAATTAGGTTAAGTCCGTTTCTCTGTTTTTGCTTTCAGTAACAGGTTATTTACAAATATACCGTGGACATGTTTATCATAACAAGAGGTGATCCAAAGTTCATTGTATATTACTAGGATGTGTTATGATGTTATATCACCTCATGTTATGATAAACAAAACATAAGATATGATAAACATGTCCTAGCTATTTTTGTAAATAACCTCTCACTCAAAGCAAGAAGAGAGATTCCGGACTTTTTGATTTAGGCAGGGTTTTATCTGGAAGGCTGTTCGTTTTCACTGAACATAAAAGAGGATTACTCAGCGCTGGATTAACTCTGTGTGGCAAGACTGGGCACAAATGATAGGAAATATTATACTCTACATTGTGACATCCTTTTTGGGTTTACATCCTCTTTAATGTAGCTTAACAAGCAAAAAAGTGCCTGAACCTCAATTAATTGCCCTGAAACTTTGCAAACCCCAAGATCTCGACCTGCCAAACATATCCAAGAGGTTTCCAGCGATTTGGTGTCCCAGAAGGCAAACTAGGTACATTAAGCTTGTTTTCTTGGGGAGCTTAATGTGGCTTAACATACGAAAAAGACCTTAAATGTTAACCAATCTCCCCCAAGATTCAAACAATAGAAGACTCTGTCCATGCCAACATATTCAGAAATGTTCAGCTCATTTTGTTTATCACACCAAAAGTTATTCACATTAAGCTATATTTTACAATACTGAAATTGGCTTAATGTAGCTTAATGAGCAAAAAGTGCCTGAACCTCAATCAATTGCCCTGTAACTCTGCACACCCCAAGATCTTGACCTTTCAAACTTATCCAAGAAGTTTCAAGCGATTTGGTGTCCCAGAAGGCAAACTAGGTACATTAAGCTTGTTTTTTGGGGAGCTTAATGTGGCTTAACGTACGAAAAAGACCTTAAATGTTAACCAATCTCCCTTAAGATTCACACAATAGAAGACTCTGTCCATGGCAACATATTCAGAAATGTTCAGCTCATTTGGTTTAACACACCAAAAGTTATTCACATTAAGCTATATTTTACAATACTGAAATCGGCTTAATGTAGCTTTAACGAGCAAAAAAGTGCCTGAACCTCAATCAATTGCCTTGAAACTTTGCATACCCCAAAATCTCGACCTTCCAAACATATCTACAAAATTTCAAGCGATTTGCTGTTCCACAAGGTAAACAAGGGACATTAAGCTTGTTGTTTTGAGAGCTTAATGTACAAAAAAGACCTTAAATGTTAACCAATTTCCCCCAAATCTTACACACTAGAAGACCCCATCCATGCCAACATATTCTGACAATTTCAGCTCATTTGGTTTATCACACCAAAAGTTATTCACATTTTTCACAATACTGAAATTGGCCTAATGTAGCTTAATGTAGCTTAACGAGCAAAAAAGTGCCTGAACCTCAATCAATTGCCCTGAAACTTTGCACACCACAAGATCTTGACCTTCTAAACATAAATAGAAGATGACAGATGACCCCATCCATGCCAACATATTCTAGTGGATGGGGTCTATTCTAATGCAGTGGCGTACTAAGTCGGGGGGGGGGGGTGTGCTGCAGCAGGTGCCACACACTGAGGGGGGTGTCAGGCCGATAAACCCCTTCCGTGACTGAAGACTTGGCAGAGAAAAAGCCGCAGCCTAGGTAACACATCGCATGCTGAAGCTGCCTAGCTTTGCGGGGGGGTGCGAGCCGCACCCTGAGTGATACCCATCCCGTCGGCAGACCCGAGTCCCAGCCCCAACAATCCCCTTCTCTCATGGCCACGCCGTGGCTCTGATAAGTCTTGGCTGCGACTGTCTCACAGTCACATAGCCGAGCAGAGTGAAGCCGCCCTGCCTCCTCCTCCTCTGTGTAGTCTACAAGTGCTGTGTGTGCAGCACGCGGCACGCTGATCATCTGAGCCGAGCGAGGTGCATTATGGGTCTGAAGGGGGGGTGTCTGCACTGTTGTAGGGGGGTCTGTATGTTTGGGGGTCTGTATTTTTGGGGGTCTGTATTGTTGGGGGGGCTGATTTGTAGCGGGAGGTCTGTTTTGTATGACAGCTCTTATATAGGTGAGGCAGGGCCACCCGTCACATGACGCACCCTCTGACTATGTCACTGGGGAAGCCCAGGCTTTCCCTTGCGTCAGAGGGGGACGGGTCACGTGATGGGTGGCCCTGTCTTACCTATATAAGAGCTGTCATACCACCAACCACCGGGCAAGGGTTGTGGGGATGAGACCCTTGTTGAGGGCATGTAGTCTGGTACGGTTCAGGAGGGGGGGGCACTCTTTCATTCCCCCCTCTTTTCTGTGGCAGGCCAGGTTATGTGCTCGGATAAGGAGTCTGGTGTGGATTTTTGGGGGAACTCCACTCCATTTTTTTTAATTTGGGGTGGAGTTCCCCTAAAAATCCACACCAGAACTGAAGGGTCTGGAATGGATATTTGGGGGGAATCCCACGTCATTTTTTTTTATTATTATTGACGGCAGGGTTTCCCCTTAACCCCTTCCATACAGGGCATTTTCACCCCCTTCCTGCCCAGACCAATTTTTAGTTTTCAGCGCTGTTGCACTTTGAATGACAATTGCGCGGTCGTGCAACACTGTACTCAAATTAAATCATTATGTTTTTTTCCCCACACAAATAGAGCTTTCGTTTGGTGGTATTTGATCATCTCTGCGGTTTTTATTTTTTGCGCTATAAACAAAAGAAGAGCGACAATTTAAAAAAAAAAACAATATTTTTTCCTTTTTATTTAATACATCTCACAATATTTTTTTTTAAAAAACCTTTTTTCCCCTCAGTTTAGACCGATACGTATTCTACGTATTTTTGGTAAAAAAAAAAAAACGCAATAATCGTATATTGATTGGTTTGCGCAAAAGTTATAGCGTCTACAAAATAGGTGATAGATTTATGGCATTTTTATTTAATTTTTTTTACTAGTAATGGCGGGGATCTGCGTTTTTTTTTTTGTGACCGTGACATTGCGGCGGACATATCGGACACTTTTGACACGTTTTTGGGACCGTTCACATTTACACAGCGATTAGTGCTATAAAACTGCACTAATTACTGTGTAAATGTGACTGGCAGGGAAGGGGTTAACACTAGGGGGCGCTGAAGGGGTTAAAATGTGTCCTAAAGTATGTTCTAACTGTAGGGGGAGGGGGACTCACAGGGGGAGGAGATCGATGTGTGTTCCTCTGTACTGGGACTGTATCAGTCTCCTCACCGCTGACAGGAGGTGGATCTGTGTGTTTACACACAGAGATCCACACTCCTGCCGTGATTGCCGGAAATCGCGGGTGCCCGGCGGCAATCACGGCCGTCGGGCACGCGCGCGGGATCGCGGGTGGTGCCGCGGGCGCGCACGCGCGCCGCCGGCGGCGCGCGCCCTAGAACGCCGTGAAGACAGGACGTTGTGCAACGTCCTGTCTCATCGGCGAGGGGATCACCATGACGTGATTCCCCTATGGGCTGGTAGGGAAGTGGTTAATATCCTAACCAGACCTGAAAGCCTGGTAATTGAATTTGGGGGACCCCCATGCTTTTTTTTATTTTTTTTATGAATGAATTCTCTCTGAATTGCTTTTCGAATTTGCCGCGAACACCCAAAATTGTTTGTTGTTTACCAAACAGGCGAACAGGCAATGTTCGAGTCGAACATGAGTTTGACTCGAACTCGAAGCTCATCCCTAGTTCTGAGTAATTTTCTAGCAAAAAAAATATGATTTTTACATGAAGGAGAGAAGTGCCAGAATAGGCGTGGTATGGAAGTGGTTAAGCTAAATGTCCATCATTTCCCTTGTGGGAAACCAAAATCCATAAAACTTTCAGGATATGGCTGAGAAGATTAAAACTTTGGTTGTGCAAAGTTTCAATTGATTAACCACTTCAGCCCCCCTATTGGCCAGGCTATTTTTTGCGATACTAGACTGCATTCATATAACTGACAACTGCATGGTCGTGCAACATTGTACCCAAACAAAATTGACGTCCTTTTTCCCCACAAATAGATCTTTGTTTTGGTGGTACTCGCTCATCGCTGCAGTTTTTATTTTTTGCGATATAAACAAAAAAAGAGCGTCAATTTTGAAAAAAAATTACTTTTTTTTACTTTTTGCTTTAATAAATATCCCCAAAAAAATCAGTTGAGGCCAATTTGTATTCTTATACATATTTTTGGTAAAAAAAAAAAAAAAAAAATAGCAATAAGTGTATATGGTTTGGTTTGGGCAAAAGTTATAGCGTTTACAAAATAGGGAATAGATTTATGGAATTTTTATAGAATTTTTTATTTAATTTTTTCTAGTAATGGCGGGGAGCTGCGATTTTTACTGAGGCTGCAACATTATGGCGGACAGATCGGACACTTTTCTGGGACCACTGACATTTATAAAGCAATCAGTGCTATAAAAATACATTAATTACTGTGCAAATGTCACTGGCAGGGAAGGAGTTAACACTTGGGGGCGATCAAGGGGTTAAATGTGTCCTTAGTGTGTTTCTAACTGTGAGGGGATGGGAATGACAAGAAGGGGAGCCAGGTCTTTGTTCCTACTTAGTAGGAATATACAATCTGCCTCTCCTCCCCTGTCAGAACAGAGATTTGTGTGTTTACACACACAAATCCCCATCCTGGCTCTCATGCCTGCTATTGCTGGTTGCAGTGGCGAACGCGCCTGCTCGCCATGCGCATTGGGTCCCTCGCCGCGCAGTGTTCACGCGCCTGCTATGGCTCTTAAAGGACATTTATTCATTTGTGTTGACACATGAAAAGATAAAATATTTACAAAAATGTGAGGGTGTACTTACTTTTGTGAGATACCGTACCTCCTCTGTACAGTGTTTTTTAAAAGAGCAGTTCGGATCCTTCTCTTCTCAGTTTCCTCCCTGGCGCTCCTGGCTGCTCCCTGCTGCCAAATGCCCCCACAGCAACTAGCTTGCTATGGGGCACTCGAGCAGAGCCGCAGCTTTGTGTGTCCATTTAGACACAGAGCCATGGTTTGGCCCCGCCCCCTCTCTCTCCTCAATCTGTCCCTTGGCTCTCGGGTGGAGGCGCCATCATCTTCAGTAAGGGAATCAGGAAGTGAAGCCTTGCAGCTTTACAGCCTGGCTCCCTACTGCACATTCTCGAGTAGCTCTGCGCAATCTCACTGGTCCCTGCTGTCTTCTGGGACCTGTGTGTCTCCCAGAAGACAGTGGGGGATGGAGGAGGCGCCGGACATAGTGTAGATATCGGCGGGTACTGCGGCTATCTATGCCCGGGAGTGGGAGCAAAACACCTGTATTAGACAGGTATCTGCTTTCCCCTCCCCCTGAAAGGGGTGAAATATGACATGACGCGGAGTCGGGGAGAATACCGAAAAGTGGAAGTTCCATTTTTATGTGTAAGTCCGCTTTAAGATAATGACGTAATATATAAAAAAAATTGTAAGTTCAAACAAGTTTTTCTTTCTGTGAATAGTGTCCTGCAACAATATTTTTTATTTTTTTTTGCAATCCTTAGACAATTAAATGTAATAAAACTAAACAAAAGGCATTTTTTTCAGCAGAAAATATATGTAAAAAGTTCTAAAAAATATTTATAAGCGAAGCAAACTAATTTTTTTTTATTAGATAAATAAAATAGAAAAGAAAAAAAATCACCAGGAAAAATATATTTGAATAGAGAAGGGGAATATAGAGTTAATCAGTGCTGATTAGAGAAAACTAAAGGGTTAATAAGGGGTTCAACAGAGGAACATGTAATTAGAAAAAAAAAGTTTTGCCTTGTTCATGGTTGCTTTAAGTCTCTTCACCTGCAAATCAAAGTTCATCCCTATATAGAAACAAAACACAGAACATTACAATTGATACAATGTTTCAATGTAACTTTCTGTGAAGTGTTTGTTGATAAACTTTGCCAGCCTGCTTCTTTGTTTTATTTATTTTGTCAGCTGCTGCTGAATTGCTGTGTACTGAGAAAGGGAAGAGTAAAATATACCTTAATGTGAATAACTTTTTGTGTGATAAACCAAATGACCTGACATTTTCAGAATATGTTGACATGGATAGAGTCTTCTATTGTGTAAAATTTGGGGGAAATTGGTTAACATTTAGGGTATTTTTTGTACGTTAAGCTCCCAAAAAACAATCTTAATGTCCCTAGTTTGCCTTGTGGGACACCAAATCGCTTAAATATTGGATATGTTTAGAAGGTAGAGATCTTGGGGTTTGCAAAGTTTCAGGGCAATTGATTGAGGTTCTGGCACTTTTTTGCTTGTTAAGCTACATTAAGCCAATTTCCGTATTGTAAAATATAGCTTAATGTGCATAACTTTTGGTGTGATTAACCAAATGAGCTGAAAATTTCAGAATATTTTGGCATGGTCAGAGTCTTCTATTGTGTGAATCTTAAGGGAGATTGGTTAACATTTAAGGTTTTTTTCGTAAGTTAAGCCACATTAAGTTCCCAAAAAACAAGCTTAATGTCCCTAGTTTGCTTTCTGGGACACCAAATCGCTTGAAACTTCTTGGATATGTTTAAAATGCCAAAATCCTGGGGTGTGCAAAGTTTCAGGGCAATTGATTGAGGTTCAGGCACTTTTTTGCTTGTTAAGCTACATTAAGCTACATTAAGCCAATTTCAGTATTGTAATAAATAGCTTAATGTGAATAACTTTTGGTGCGATTAACCAAATGAGCTGAACTTTTCTGAATATGTTGGCATGGACAGAGTCTTCTATTGTGTGAATCTTGGGGGAGATTGGTTAAAATTTAAGGTCTTTTTCGTACGTTAAGCCACATTAAGCTCCCCAAAAAACAAGACTTAATGTACCTAGTTTGCCTTCTGGGACACCAAATCGCTTGAAACTTATTGGATATGTTTGAAAGGTCGAGATCTTGGGGTTTTCAAAGTTTCAGGGCAATTGATTGAGGTTCAGGCACATTTTTGCTCGTTAAGCTACATTAAGCCAATTTCAGTATTGTAAAATATAGCTTAATGTGAATAACTTTTGGTGTGATTAACCGAATGAGCTGAAATTTTCAGAATATGTTCGCATGGATAGGGTCTTCTATTGTGTAAAGATTGGGGGAAATTGGTTAACATTTAATGTCTTTTTTGTACGTTAAGCTTCCAAAAAAACAAGCTTAATGTCCCTAGTTTTCCTTGTGGAACACCAAATCGCTTGAAATCTTAGATATGTTTGTAAGATCGAGATCTTGGGATGTGCAAAGTTTCAGGGGAATTGATTGAGGTTTAGGCACTTTATTGCTCGTTAAGCTACATTAAGCTAATTTCACATTAAATGTTTTAGAATTGTAAAATATAGCTTAATGCGAATAACTTTTGGTGTGATTAACCAAATAAGCTGACATTTTCAGAATATGTTGGCATGGATAGAGTCTTCTACTGTGTGAAGTTGTGTAGATATGTTTGAAAGGTCAAGAACTTGGGGTGTGCAAAGTTTCAGGGCAATTGATTGAGGTTCAGGCACTTTTTTGCTCGTTAAGCTACATTAAGCCAATTTCAGTATTGTAAAATATAGCTTAATGTGAATACATTTTGGTGTGATAAACCAAATGAGCTGAACATTTCTGAATATGTTGGCATGGACAGAGTCTTCTATTGTGTGAAGTTGGGGGGAGATTGGTTAACATTTAAGGTCTTTTTCGTACGTTAAGCCACGTAAAGCTCCCAAAAAAACAAGCTTAATGTTCCTAGTTTGCCTTGTGGAACACCAAATCGCTTCAGATTTCTTAGATATGTTTGGAACGTTGAGATCTTGGGGTGTGCAAAGTTTCAGGGCAATTGATTGAGGTTTAGGCACTTTATTGCTCGTTAAGCTTCATTAAGCTAATTTCACATTAAATGTTTTAGTATTGTAAAATATAGCTTAATGCAAATAACATTTGGTGTGATTAACCAAATAAGCTGAAATTTTCAGAATATGTTAGCGTAGATAGAGTCTTCTACTGTGTGAAGTTTGGTGGAAATTGGTTAACATTTAGGGTCTTTTTCGTACGTTAAGCCACATTAAGCTCCCCAAAAAACAAGCTTAATGTACCTAGTTTGCCTTGTGGGACCCCGAATCACACAAAACTTCTTAGATGGGTTTGGGTAGTTAAGATCTTAGGCTGTGCAAAGTTTTAAGACAATTGATTAAGTTTTAGGTACATTATGGTACGTTAAGCTCTGTTTTTGCATTGTAAAATATAGCTTAATGTGAATACATTTTGGTGTGATAACCCAAATGAGCTAAAATTCAGAATATGTTGGCATCTATAGAGCCTTCTACTGTGTGAAGTTTGGGGGAAATTGGTTAACATTTAAAGTCTTTTTCGTACGTTAAGCTACATTAAGCTCCCAAAAAAACAAGCTTAATGTCCCTAGTTTGCCTTGTGGGATACCAAATAGCACATAACTTATAGGATATGTTTGGGTAGTTGAGATCTTAGGCTGTGAAAAGTTTCAGGGCAATTGATTGAGGTTTAGGCACTTTATTGCTCGTTAAGCTTCATTAAGCTAATTTCACATTAAATGTTTTAGTATTGTAAAATATAGCTTAATGCAAATAACATTTGGTGTGATTAACCAAATAAGCTGAAATTTTCAGAATATGTTAGCGTAGATAGAGTCTTCTACTGTGTGAAGTTTGGTGGAAATTGGTTAACATTTAGGGTCTTTTTCGTACGTTAAGCCACATTAAGCTCCCCAAAAAACAAGCTTAATGTACCTAGTTTGCCTTGTGGGACCCCGAATCACACAAAACTTCTTAGATAGGTTTGGGTAGTTAAGATCTTAGGCTGTGCAAAGTTTTAAGACAATTGATTAAGTTTTAGGTACATTATGGTACGTTAAGCTCTGTTTTTGCATTGTAAAATATAGCTTAATGTGAATACATTTTGGTGTGATAACCCAAATGAGCTAAAATTCAGAATATGTTGGCATCTATAGAGCCTTCTACTGTGTGAAGTTTGGGGGAAATTGGTTAACATTTAAAGTCTTTTTCGTACGTTAAGCTACATTAAGCTCCCAAAAAAACAAGCTTAATGTCCCTAGTTTGCCTTGTGGGATACCAAATAGCACATAACTTATAGGATATGTTTGGGTAGTTGAGATCTTAGGCTGTGAAAAGTTTCAGGGCAATTGATTGAGGTTTAGGCACTTTATTGCTCGTTAAGCTACATTAAGCCAATTTAACATTAAATGTTTTAGTATTGTAAAATATAGCTTAATGTAAATAACTTTTGGTGTGATTAACCAAATGAGCTGAAATTTTCAGAATATGTTGCCATGGACAGAGTCTTCTATTGTGTGAAGTTTGGGGGAAATTGGTTAACATTCAAGGTCTTTTTCGTACGTTAAGCCACATTAAGCTCCCCAAAAAACAAGCTTAATGTACCTAGTTTGCCTTGTGGAACACCAAATCGTTTGAAACTTCTTGGATATGTTTGGAACGTCGATCTCTTGGGGTGTGCAAAGTTTCAGGGCAATTGATTGAGGTTTAGGCACTTTTTTGCTCGTTAAGCTACATTAAGCCATTTTCACATTAAATGTTTTAGTATGTCCCGGTTAAAAGCTTGTTTACTTTAACAACCGATTAACAGAAAGACATGTCTATTGTTTTAATTAGAGATGCGCTCTCAAATTCTACCTCGAGATGACACTCTGGTATAATACATGCAATAGGTAATATATTAACAGTTTATTGTAGCTATAGAGATAATAGTCTATTCAAACTGTCAATTGAATGCAACAATGGTATCTATACTCCCATTGTATCCAACTGCATTTGTTGGAGAAGTTCTATGTCTGTGAAACCAGAATGCTATGGCAGTCTTATAGAAAAATCATATTTTATATCAAACGCAACACATTCTGCCTTGATTTTTACTTCACACAGAAAATCTCTTCATTACTAAACTTATTCTAAACATTAATTTTCCTTGAATGCAACCCCTCCCATAATTCTGTCACTGAATAGGTGTTTCAGTCTTTGGCTAAAAGTTCCTTAGAAAGTCCATTCTAAAGTTCTTTAGAAACAAGTCCAGTCTTGTAATACATCAATGGCCTTGCTCTCCACAGCTCTTGTGGTTTTCCATCATTCTGTCCATCATGTAACCACTTTTTTGGTCTTCCTATGGATCAAAGCGAATTATCTGTTTCTTCTAATGATACATAAACAGAAGACCCCGGCCCTTCAGCTACAATCTCTCCTCTAACTAGCTTCTTGCTTGGATCTCTGACCAACATGTTTCCAACTGCCTATATCCACTTCTGACCCTCCCAAAGAACATCAATAGGGAAGAAAGGATATATGCTGATACTTCCCAGAAGATCACTGCTGTTTATTTTGGAAGATTTTATGTTATACAGCCTTACTTTCCACTCTTGCTGAGAAGTATCCACTAACCAATCAGAGTGCCAGCCACTATCCCAAAGCTTCTCTGCCATTGCAAATATAGCTTCAAACCTTCCTGCCAGATTTCCTCTCATTCTTTGATAGGCTTCAACTTCAGATACGTCATTCTTGGTTTCTATGTCATGAGAAGCAGTAACATGGTATCTGTTAAGCCCTGTTCTTTCAGGAACCTTATGTAAATTCTGAACTCTGCATTCCAACTGTGGAATCTGTGCCCCAGCCCCTACCATCCTCTCATATGGTATGCTTTTGGCTATTGGCCTAGAATTTAACAACATGACTGCCTTGTGTGAGGACCCAATCCCACCCTCTTAGTGTATGTGTGTGTTTAAGTTTGCGTATATGGTCCTTCGAGCCCGTTGTATCTTTCAATCAAACCAGTGGATGGTATGGGATGTGGCACAATCCAGAATCTTTGGCCCATTGCTGTACTGTTTATCCAGTGAAGTGTGAGCCTTTATCACTTTGGACTTGTTTGGGACAACCATAAGCAACAACAAGTTTCTGGAGCAGTTGAAGTGTTCTTTGCAAGGATGAACAAGCAAAAGTCCTGAATAGGTGTCCACTGCAGTACAACAATATTTCAGTCCATTGTTTCCCTGGGGCAGGGGACCGATGAAGTCAATCTGCCAAATCTTAGCAGGCTTCTCACCCCTCTTAATCAACCCAGTGGAGTACTTTTGCAATGGCCATTGTCGCACTTCTCCAAACACTGTACAGTTCCCTATCACAGTCTTTATCATGTCCATGGATGTAGGCAATCCTCTTTGCAGTGCCCATTCATATGTTGCTTTCTGCCCCAAATGTCCAGATTGCTTGTGGGCCCAGTTGGCCGAGTTCATCAAGATAGGATCAATTGACACAACTGCATTCACTTTGGCAATTTCATCTGCAACTCTGTTATAGTAATCTTTATTCCAGATGTAGTCCCAGACTTCCTTGCCTCCCCACACCACCTTTCCATGAATCATCTATTTATTGGACTTCTACTTGAGCATCCAAGTTGTCAGTCCTTAAAAAATGCCCAGCTGTTAGTGTAGATAGTGACATGGGAAGAAGGATCCTCCTAAAGAATGTTTGAAAAAAGATTAATTGGGAGGTTTCCAGCAAAGAACACACAGCACCAGTCCTTGAAGAGTTAAAAAAGGATTGAAAAGGACACACTGGGGTAGATTCATGTACAGATCCGACACTCGGATCTATGCGGCTGATTCCTCGAATCAGGTTCCGCATAGATCTCCCTTAGAGCCGACTGGTGTAAGTGAGTTACACTGTCGGTTCTTAGGCTGCATTCTCCCGCCGTCCGCTAGGTGGCGCTTCTTTTTTTCTACGCGACGAATATGCAAATGAGGAGAACCGCCGATTCAGAACCGAACGCCCGGCCGTCGCTTTTTTTTTACGTTGTTTGCGTTCGTCTTTTTCCGGCGGATCATTACCCCTGCTATATGCGGGGTAAGTGCGGCGGATCCTATGTTAAGTATGGCCGTCGTTCCCGCGTCGAGTTTTGAATTTTTTACATCGTTTACGTAAGTCGTCCGGGAATACGGCCATACGTTAATTGCGTTAACATCGAAAACAATGACGTCCTTGCGACGTCATTTAAAGCAATGCACGTCGGGAAATTTTGCCGGCGGCGCATGCGCAGTACGATCGGCGCGGGGACGCGCGTGATTTAAATAGTAAACTCCCCCTAGCCGCGGAATTTGCATTCCGCCGGGGGATTTACGATCCGCCAGGGCAAATTACGAGGCAAGTGCTTTCTGAATACAGCACTTGCCTCAAAAACTGGCGCAGGCGGATCGTAAAAAAGATAGATCACGCGGATCAAAAGATCCGCTGATCTACATGAATCTACCCCACTGAGTGGGTATTAGCCACTACAGTATAAATAGGACTTTTGTTAGGGCTTGTGTCTATAATAGGTGAGCTAGAAAATTCACAGAGAATTTATGTAAAGAAAATAACAAATTTTATTTAACCACTTCCCGACGGCCGTACGAATATATGTGGCCGTCGGGCGGTCCTGAATCTCTGACAGGACACATATATGCGTCCTGTGCTCTTAATGGCCACTAGAGGGCGCGCGAGCGCTGCCGGTGGCGCGCGCGTGCCCGCTGCATTCCTGAGATACACACTAGTAAAAAAAAATAATTATAAAAATTAATAATAATTCTGTCCCCTATTTTGTATGCGCTATAACTTTTGCGCAAACCAGTCGCTTATTGCGATTTTTTTTTTTTTACCAAAAATATGTAGAATATTACGTATCGGCCTAAACTGAGAATTTTTTTTTTAAATGGGCTATTTATTATAGAAACAAGTAAAAAATATTGACTTTTTTTCAAAATTGACGCTCTTTTTTTGTTTATAGCGCAAAAAATAAAAACCGCAGAGATGATCAAATACCACCAAAAGAAAGCTCTATTTGTGGGGGAAAAAAGGACGCCAATTTTGTTTGGGAGCCACGTCGCACGACCGCGCAATTGTCAGTTAAAGCGACGCAGTGCCAGAAGCTGAAATTTCACCTGGTCAGGAAGGGGTATAAGTGCCCAGTAAGAAAGTTGTTAAAATCAATTGTTTGCCTTGATACAGTGAAGATGTTATGATTAGTTAGATGGGGGTGGAGCTGGTCGCCAACATGTTTTGCATGTTTTATTCCAATTGCATTTTTTCTGATCAGCCCTAGGTTTTCAGTGGTCTGTGTTGCTTCTCCTCCAACTCTCCTTCCTTTCCTCCTCCAATTGAGGATTATAGGAAATTGTGGTAAATTACCTTTAAAACAATACAGCAGGTATGTGCTTAATTTGAAATATAGAAACGTGTACTATGGGTTGACCGTGATAGGTATAATTATAAACTATACTATTATTAGTATTTTCTAAACATGGTATGTCCACAAACCGTACTGGGGGTTATTGGGGTCCAACAGCTTCACAATAAACCCGACGGTTCTGACCTCCGTTGGGGGTGTGGTCTGCTTCTTGGCCAGTTATCACTTTTGAGGGTTATTATTAGCCACGTGCAGCTTACAGGCCAGACCTGACAGTTTTTTGGTGAGCTTAAATATATGATTTAATATGTAAAATATTATGCAATAATTATGAAATAAGTTTTAAGCCCTTTAATATTATTATATGTAAGTAATGCGTTCTTTTTTGCATATTACTAGATGAAGATATGAAATAGATGGATGCGGCGCCCTGACGACGCTAATAATGCGAAACATGTTGGCGACCAGCTCCACCCCCATCTAACTAATCATAACATCTTCACTGTATCAGGGCAAACAATTGATTTTATTATTTATTGTTTTTAATTTTTTATTTTCTTTACATAAATTCTCTGTGAATTTACTAGCTCACCTATTTATACTGTAGTGGCTAATATCCACTCAGTGTGTCCTTTTTAATCCTTTTTTGGATCCTCCTAAAGAGTCATCACTACAGCTTTCAACTCTGCATACTGACTGGATCCTCCAATTCCGGTCTCCTGCAGTACTGTGTCTGTACTTGGGTTGTAGGATGCTGCAGTCCATTGACACCCAGACAAGGTAACTATTGCGCAACCATCTGTAAATCATGCTGACTCTATCATGTCTTCCGACAGAGACTCAAAGGGGTGGAGCCTCTTGAAAGGGGGATGACTGCAGCACAGGAATTTCTTCTGCTGGTAAAAGTAAGAACCCTGCCAACTGACATCCCCAGCTGCAATACCCCCCTTTTCTTGAAGGTACCACTTCCATTTCATCAGTGTCTGGTTCTGGGCAACAGCTGCCCTAGTGGTCAGTCCATTATCTCTCACCCATCCTGCTATTGGCAATGCAGTATGTATGGTGACTGTGTACTTTACAGAAGAAGATAGGGTTGCACTATGGGGAAACCAAGACAGAGTATCCCAATAGGCAACCGAAGGGCTACCACGGCAGAGAAGGGCAATGATATAGATAAAATAATTTATTGATAATACAAATATACAAAAATTCAGGATAAGAAATTGAAACACTAATTAAATACTAAATGTATATTATATAGTTAAACCAGTATAGCTACTAACAGCAGCCGGCCGGTACTGCACACATGAACCTAGTTCATGCAGTAGACAACCATGCAACACACATAGGACACAAACATATAACAAACATAAAAAAACATATATATCAGGCGATCCGGACGCCAATTCTGTCACTGCTGCTGGATATTTCGTGCGGTAATTACCGCTTGAAATAATATTCAAAAATTAAAAATCATATATAGAAATTTCCAGCCGGAGTGCCCCTGTAGGAGAAGGATGTGGTTGTAATGAAATATCATATGTGGCGATATGAGTATAACTGCATCCAATTGGATTGAGAACACAGTGTGAATAACTTGAGATAAATTACAGCCACTATTGAGGGTACTGCACGTGTTGAGAAATTTATCCCTACGATTCCGGTGTAGGTTTCATGGGCTGTGATATAAACATAGTTCACTGATAATCCCAATAATGTGTGACCTGATTGACACTGTTGTAGAGATGGACTAAACAGTTGTTAGATGTCCCCTATTAATCCGGGTGTAGGCAGTCTTAACCGTTGTCAGTATAAATAAAGGAACAGTCTTACCGGACTCTTGTGGGGAAGATCTGATGACAGAAAACGGTGTTTGTCTCCCAACTTATAAGTATGCTACTGGCCGTAACAGATATCGTCCAGTCTGTCAGAGTTTGACAGCATGTGCGGCGGGTAGCCTGGATGGATGTACCGATATAGAGCACATTTATGCTTTGCAATTGCTAAATAAGGTGCCCTTTCCTGTTCGGAAGTAGGTACTGGTCCCGGCTTTAGACAAGATCCTTTTTCTCCAACGTATGAGTCTCCTCCATTAGATCCCGATCCCGCTGGGGATTGTAGGCGTGGCGTGGCGTCCGATGCCGTATTACGTCAACGCGTTTCGCAACGTAAGTGCGTAAGCTTCGTCTGGACGTGGAGGGGGGAACGTGCGTCGCTCCTTTATGTGCTATCGGCGCACGGCCGTCCCTCGTTATGGTAATGATTAACAATGGGAGTCCTTGTAGATAGACTGAACGTTGTTTCCTATGTGATGTCCATCTCCAAACCCCTTCACATGTATTCCCCATGTTAGACGGATATATTATATACCCATACTTGTGCATTCTATTTTGCTTGAAAGAACGCCAGTTGGGAGACAGCGATACTTATCGGAAACTTAAACAAGATCCATTCCCGGGGTTAGTCAAGGAGCTCAATAGAAAGCTGGATGATGCAAAAGAGGCAGGTTTACTCCTCAAACGTGAATCGATCTATCTATCGGTAGACGATTATAACATCCCAACTTTCTACTGTATTCCAAAATTACATAAATCACTTGAAAAGCCTCCTGGAAGACCCATTGTCTCAGCGATCCGAGGTCCATTAGATAGGATAGGAGTATATCTCGATTCATTACTGAAAGATATGGTTTATAGTTTGGAATCATATGTTCAGAACACTCGCGATGTTCTATCCAAAATAGCAGAGATAGAGATCAACGATGAGGAGACCTGGCTAATTGGAATAGATGTAGAATCACTCTACACGTCAATACCTCACTCGGTGGGAATCAGAGCGGTGGGTTACTTTTTGGATAAAAAGTTTCCACTTATGGGCCACCAAAATGAATTTTTGTTGGAGCTCCTTACTTTTGCTTTGTTCAACAATTTTTTTCAATTTGCATCATGCTTTTACCAACAGATAAAAGGCACATCCATGGGTGCAGCTTGGGCTCCGGCCTATGCATGCTTGCATCTAGGCCACTGGGAGGAGGAGGACGTTTTTGGTTTACCGTTATATCGCAGCCACGTACATACGTGGCTGCGTTATATCGATGACGTGCTGGTCATCTGGAGGGGCAGCATTGAAGTGCTACATGCATTCATTATGCAGTTAAATTCAAATGATCGGAATATCCGGCTAACCTATATTTTTGATAGGACCCAAATTTCGTTTTTGGACCTTAAGATTGGCCTCAAGGAGGGTAAGATCACGACCTGTACTCACAGGAAGGACACTGCCGCTAACACCTTATTACAGGCAGACAGTCATCACCCACAGTGGCAGAAGAATGGCATCCCCATGGGTGAATTCATGAGGATAAAGCGTAACTGTTCTGATCCTTTTACATATCACTCAGAAGCGAAAGATCTGTATGCTAGATTTCGCGAAAGGGGCTATTCCCATACGCAGATTAGAACGGCAAAATGTAGAGCAGCGAAACGGGATAGAAAAAGCCTGCTTACCACAGCCACACACAATAAGGGGAAGGAAAAGGTAGAGTATGGCCCAGTGCGTCTCGTAACCACTTTTGGCCCCCAGTGGGATAAGGTGAGGAAAATCTTAGAGAGACACTGGGGCATACTCACTAGTAATAAGAACTTGGCAGACATTGTGGGTGCAGGCCCAAAGATGGTAGCCCGTAGGGCAAAAAATTTGGGGGACATGCTGACACAGTCAGAATATGTTAGACAGACGAATCAGTCATGGCTATCTAACTTTCCCCGAAGCCAGGGCATGTTTTCATGCTCAAAATGTCAGATCTGCCCCTTTATTGACAGAACATGCACTTTTAAAGATGCACTGGGCATCAACGAATATGAGATCAGAGACCTTATTAACTGTTCCTCAGAACGGGTCATTTACATGATCACATGCCCATGTCCTAAGCTGTATATAGGGAAGACCAAAAGACAACTTAAAGTCAGAATCGGCGAGCATCTTAGAGAGATAAGGAAAGAAAAGGAAAGAGACAAAGAAAAGACACAGGAAAGCCCACTAGCGGTACACTTCGCACAATACCATCAGGGTAAACCTGATGGTATGAAAGTCAAAGGCATCTATAAGCTTAACTTGTCTCACAGAAGAGGAGATTTTGATAGAATACTGCTCCAGAAGGAAAAATGGTGGATTTTCACCCTAAAATCGTTGGTACCCCTGGGTATCAACACAGAACTGAGTATGCAACCCTTTCTGGAGCCGTAGCCCTATAATTCTCCCATTTATATTCCCTGTTACTTTCCTTCTAGACATACACTTATAAAAAGCACTTGTTCTCACCTCTATTTGGGATTTATGTCAGTCTGTCTTTGTGTTCGTGTGTCTGATGTCTAGTGTCTGTAAAAGTTATTTTTCTTTTCTATTGGAACTATTAGTCAGCTTTGTATTTACCATATTCATATAACCTTATATACCATGTAGTGTATACAATGAATTTTCTTCGTGCGCTCGTGAATTATTTTAATCATCAAGGTTTGGGTGAGAACAGACTCTCTATTTCACAATGAGGTCTGACAGATAGATGTATTTCTACAGACCAAGATGAGGATGCATACAGCACTTGCTTGTCAGAGGTTATAGAGGATCAATACTGTATTTCTGGGCTCTATATAGCTGTACTTTCTTTCAAGCAAAATAGAATGCACAAGTATGGGTATATAATATATCCGTCTAACATGGGGAATACATGTGAAGGGGTTTGGAGATGGACATCACATAGGAAACAACGTTCAGTCTATCTACAAGGACTCCCATTGTTAATCATTACCATAACGAGGGACGGCCGTGCGCCGATAGCACATAAAGGAGCGACGCACGTTCCCCCCTCCACGTCCAGACGAAGCTTACGCACTTACGTTGCGAAACGCGTTGACGTAATACGGCATCGGACGCCACGCCACGCCTACAATCCCCAGCGGGATCGGGATCTAATGGAGGAGACTCATACGTTGGAGAAAAAGGATCTTGTCTAAAGCCGGGACCAGTACCTACTTCCGAACAGGAAAGGGCACCTTATTTAGCAATTGCAAAGCATAAATGTGCTCTATATCGGTACATCCATCCAGGCTACCCGCCGCACATGCTGTCAAACTCTGACAGACTGGACGATATCTGTTACGGCCAGTAGCATACTTATAAGTTGGGAGACAAACACCGTTTTCTGTCATCAGATCTTCCCCACAAGAGTCCGGTAAGACTGTTCCTTTATTAATACTGACAACGGTTAAGACTGCCTACACCCGGATTAATAGGGGACATCTAACAACTGTTTAGTCCATCTCTACAACAGTGTCAATCAGGTCACACATTATTGGGATTATCAGTGAACTATGTTTATATCACAGCCCATGAAACCTACACCGGAATCGTAGGGATAAATTTCTCAACACGTGCAGTACCCTCAATAGTGGCTGTAATTTATCTCAAGTTATTCACACTGTGTTCTCAATCCAATTGGATGCAGTTATACTCATATCGCCACATATGATATTTCATTACAACCACATCCTTCTCCTACAGGGGCACTCCGGCTGGAAATTTCTATATATGATTTTTAATTTTTGAATATTATTTCAAGCGGTAATTACCGCACGAAATATCCAGCAGCAGTGACAGAATTGGCGTCCGGATCGCCTGATATATATGTTTTTTTATGTTTGTTATATGTTTGTGTCCTATGTGTGTTGCATGGTTGTCTACTGCATGAACTAGGTTCATGTGTGCAGTACCGGCCGGCTGCTGTTAGTAGCTATACTGGTTTAACTATATAATATACATTTAGTATTTAATTAGTGTTTCAATTTCTTATCCTGAATTTTTGTATATTTGTATTATCAATAAATTATTTTATCTATATCATTGCCCTTCTCTGCCGTGGTAGCCCTTCGGTTGCCTATTGGGATACTCTGTCTTGGTTTCCCCATAGTGCAACCCTATCTTCTTCTGTATATGCATCGTTTTGGCTATGGCAGTGATCCTTAAAATACAGGGAATGACAGGTGTAGATCGCTCAGGATAAACACACATCTTGTTGTAGAGATAGAGGGTTCAACCCTAGTCTTTGTTTATATGACTGTGTACTTTCCTGTGAAGGTCTCTACATGTTGAAGTGCTGTGTAGGCCCCAAAAAGGTACTTCTCTATGGGCGTGTATCTCTTCTATGCCCTTGTGAGTTTTTTGGTCCTTTCAGTCCTTTCTTTTCATTTTGCTGCTACAGACTCCAAGATATTGTACCATCCTGCTCCACTACATCCAGCTGAAAAGGTACTTCTTGTTTCATGGGTCCCAATCCCTGATGCTGGAAATGGCTTCTTTAGTAGTGATGAGCGGAATACGCCATATTCGATTTCGCGATATTTCGCGAATATTTCGAAGAATATTCGTGAATATTCGTTAATATCGAATATTCGTGATATTTTATAAAAAAAAAAAAAAAAAAATTGCGAATTTTCGCCAATGCGAATTTTCGCTAATGCGAATTTTCGCTAATGTGAAATTTCGCGATTTTTTTTTTTTTTTTTTTTTTTATAAAATATCACGAATATTCGATATTTACGAATATTCGGTATATTTTATATAAAAAAAAAGCGAAATTTCACATATGCGGTTGCGAATATTCGTTAATATCGAATATTCGTGATATTTGATAAAAAAAAAAATTGCGAATTTTCGCTATTGCGAATTTTATTGCGAATTTTTTTGCGAAATTTGAAAAATATCGAATATTCGAAATAGCGAATATTCGCCGCGATATTCGAGATATTCGCGAATACTCGAATATGCAATATTCGTAGCGAATATTCGCAATGCGAATATTCGTGAGCAACACTATTCTTTAGCAGCAAGGAATGTGGTTTTCTGCTCTGAACCCCATGAGAACTCAGTTTTTTTTCTGGTAACATTGTATATAGGCCAAATATTTAGTCCAAGATGTGGGATTAACAATCTTCAGAATCCCACAACTACAATGAACTTCTGTGCCTCCTTTTTGGTAGTAGGGGGTGACAGCGCCTGGATAATTTGCACAACTGTCTCTGGAATTTTCCTCTGTGGCCTAGTCCACATCATTCCTAGGAATTTCACCTCTATGGCAGGTCCTTGGACTTTGTCTCTGTTGATAGCCCCCTCTGTTCTCCAAGTGTTGTATCAGCAGGTGAAGTGCTTCAGTTACATATTCTTTTGTCCCAGAGATCATGATGTCATCAATGTAGTGAAATACAGCGACTTTTGAATTCAGGGTACTTAAATCTCGGGCAATTAGTCCATGATAAATAAT
The DNA here is from genome assembly GCA_029574335.1 of Rana kukunoris. Lineage (NCBI taxonomy): Eukaryota > Metazoa > Chordata > Amphibia > Anura > Ranidae > Rana > Rana kukunoris. The sequence continues at coordinate 382,203,689 of CM056051.1, forward strand.
TGGAGAATGAAGATAGTAAAAGAAAAAAATTACGCTTGTTTGAATAACAAAAAGCAGCGATCAAAAAAGTGTTATACCACACAGAAATAATGTACAAGGATGAGATTGTGCTAAAAACATATAATAGTCCTCAAATGAATGTGCTAAATTAAACAGAACATAAATAAAGTTTGTGCGTGAAAATCACATAATGGGTAAATCCATGGACAAAAGAGAAAAAGTTCATGTCAAGAAATTCTCACACATGTGCCAACGAATCCACACAAGGAAAGGTGCTGGGACAGAAGAAACCTCCACCAAAATCACATGAAGCCTCTTACCGAATGGGAATGATCTCTAAGTTATAGGAGATCTTAAACAGCATGATAGGGTCTGGTGTAATCGGTGTAATTCGGTGTGTCAGCCAAATAGAAGCAGCCTGGATCTTATGGTTCGTAAGTAACTCCCAGTGTGTCATTCACAGGTACATATAAAACACAAAGGCCTCACATAGTGTAAAAACCTTAATTTAAAAGATAGACTTGCACTTACATCATGCTTAGAAAAATGTTGCGTGTATACACATCAGCCGACCGGCTTAGAACAAACAGCCTGTACTCCGGGTAGAGAGAGTGAATGCGCGGTGACGTCAGAACGCCGCCTCCCTACGTTTCGTCACGACAGGACTTGATCACGGGGTCCTGGAGAATGAAGATAGCCTTGCGGAAAGGACAGTGAAAGTGTACTGGCAGCTGTTCCACACTATAGCAAACTGGTCTTGACACTCTGGGTCTATCAAAACTGAAAAGAAAGCATTAGCCAGGTCTATCACAGCATGATAGTCTCCTGCCTCTTTAGCGAGGCTCAACAATTAAGATCTTATCCGGTACAGCTTACTTCAATGGAGGGGCCACTTTGTTTAGACCTCTGAAATTCACAGTCATTCTATTTGTCCCATCAGTTTTATTTACTGGGAACACCAGTGACAAGAAAAGATTTACAGCAGGTCTAAGAATCCCTACTCTCAACAGTTCTTGAATAGTCTCCCCAATTTTGTTGTGGCCTCCAGGAAGTCTGTACTGGTTGAGACAGACTGGCTTCTCTGGTGGAGGAATGTCCTCCATGACCTCTGACCACAGCCTTCACCGCCCTAACCAGATACGCTTTATCAGGATACCCTTTTCAGTCTTAATTGCCTGACCTTGAAGTACATCCACCCCAAGAATATTTTCGGGTAATTTTAATACCAAAATATTTATCATAAATCCTGATCCCTTGACAATAGCCATTTTCACCCATATCCTAACTGCTGGTGTGGTTTGCCCTGCCAAACCTTCTACATAAATCCATTTCCTTTGTGATGGGAAGGATCTCCTTGCAAAAGTGTAACTTCAACTCCGGTATCAACTAAAGCCATTACATGTGTAAGAGAAGATAACTTCCCCCACCTTACAGTGACAGGTGCATATGGGCGTCGGTCTCATGCTGTCACTGCCCTCACTGCTATTACAGACGACTCCCCTTCCCTTCATAAAGAATAAGTTAACTCCCAATCCCCTTTTCTGATTCTCTCTAACTCGTTCCCAGAATAAAGTGATTTGGGTTCATGTTCAGTTTTGGGAATTGGTTTGGGGCTAACAGGAGGGATCAGTTCTGTTTTCTCTAAATCTAGGCTACTATTATCTTCACTAAGAGTAGTGTTCCTAACCCTGACAGTTCTCCCCATTAAATGTTTTCACCTCGTCAGCATTTCTGCAGTAAAAATCCCATCTATCTCATTTTTAGATACTCCTGCCTTTAATAGGTCCACCCACATTTCTTTCCTAAAAATAACTAGCCTGGTTTTCTCTATACCTCCTGTCTTCTCTACCCCATTCCCTTTCTTCTCTGTTCTTTTCTACGTGTATTCATTCTGCCTGGCCTTGACCATATCTACTGCCCTGACAGGTTTTGTCTCCTCTAGCTCACCCAACTGGCTTAGGGTAGTGGCTTCATGAATCTTGCTGTTTAATCCCAGGCCTCCAATAAAGATGCCCTGAGATTAAATGGCGCAGACTTCATCAGCTTAGAGCGCAGAGCAGATGTAAAAGGGTTCCATATCTGGACCCATCCATTCTGGAAATGTATATAATCCGGTTATACGATCCATCTCACGTAACTTGGAAAATATCTCCAGGAGTAGAAATTTTCCAGGTCAGTAGAACTAGCGTATACTTGGACTATTCCATCTCTCACGAGGTAAAACAGTGTAAAATTCACACTAAACTCTCTGGCTTTTGGCATTGCCTGATGCAATTGTGGATAATGGGTTAACACTCCCATAGACACTGATTCCCTACCTGACAAAACAACACTGTTCGTTTCTTTATCCCACAAGTGTTGGGGCCAACTCAACCTTTGTTTTTATTGTTTTGCCAGCTTGTGGAGTTCAGTGTACTTCAAATTCCCATACATCTTAAAATTCCACATCTCTGGGGTTGCGATAATGCACCTGCCCATCTGCCATATCGTCTCTATCATGTTACATTTTCCTATGCTTAGTAATAAGAGGTCTGGCAAATCTTTTCTTTCCCATTGGAAAATAATCATCAGAAACATCAAACTCTATCTCCTCATCCTCACTATCATTTAAGGATAGCACATCCTCACAAACCCAGTTTTGGGATGTGACAATGTCACATACCATTGCTAACATATCATTTACTAACAGGTTTACAGCCCTTCCTTTTCCTTAAGGCATTAATTGATTTGGTCATGAGGGCTTAACGACTAGCAGTTAAATGAACACACTCTGAAGAAACTGCTAACTGGTCTTTTAATACCTTAACTTCTGCCTCTGCCTTCACCCTTCTTTGTGAATCAGTATAGAAAGCATGAAGGAAGTACCAACCCACTGTGAACATCTTCCTCTTCTCTGCTTTACTCAAATCTAACCCCTTAAGGCTAAAATCTACAAAATGATTTGAGACTTTATTTCCACGAATCTTATTCAAGGGAGAAGCATACTTTACAAATTCTTTAGCAAGAGGCTCCCACTCATTGTCTCTGGCCAAGATATGTAAGCTGCACAATTCCTTCTGGCCACCAGAACCTTCTGCAGCCTTGCTTTTCCTAAACAGCGTATGCAACACATCACAGAAAAACAGGTCTGCTTCAGTTAAACTTTAGCACAGATCCCGGACGAGCCCCCAATTGTTTTGCCTGCATCTATCTAGCATGGTTACTTTGCGGTATAAGCAAGGAAACTAAGACCTCTGCAGTGTGTAAATGTGCTTTTACGAAACAAAAATGCTGTACATACAAAACTATTACAATATTAGGAATACAAATTAAGACTGACAGATATCTATAGCAAGCAAAATGCCTAGCAAATAAAAGGCCTATGTTCTATAATAGTAGAAATATACTTAACATTTACTTAGCTCCAGTTACTGTGTTCGTCATCTATGTTGACAACTAAGACTCAGGCTTCTTTAGGAGATCAGAAACCTTCTTGTTGGCTGATTACAGATGAGAGTCTTTTGGTGCAAAAGCATGGTGAGTGGCCTTCAGCTTATACCTGACAATCATGTTTATGTGTCCCAGTTTGTTGACAATGGTTAAAAACTTGTTTACCCTAACAACCGACTAACAGAAATACATCTCTATTGTTTTAATTAGAGATGCACTTTTAAATTCTACCTCAAGATGGCACTCTGGTATAATACATGCAATAGGTAATATATTATGGCCTAGATTCACGTAGGGCGGCGTAACTTTCAGCGGGCGTAGCGTATCATATTTACGCTACGCCGCCGCAACTTGTATTTTCAAAGCACTTGCGTCCTAAGTTACGGCGGCGTAGCGTAAATGTGCCGGCGTAAGCACGCCTAATTTGAATGGGGAAGAGGTGGGCGTGTTTTATGCAAAATAATCGTGACCCCACGTAATTGACGCTTTTGACGAACAGGGCATGCACCGTCCGTGGTCGTATCCCAGTGCGCATGCGTCGGATAGAATGCCTAAGATACGTTGAACACTGCCTAAGACATGAACGGAACTTACGCACAGCCCTATTCACGTACGACTTACGCAAAAAATGTAAAAAGATACGCTTGTTCCAACGTCCATACCTTGCATGGGCTGCGCCACCTAGAGAGCAGCTTTATCTTTAGGCCAGCATATGTCTTACGTAAATGGCGTAACTAATTGCGACGGGCGCACGTACGTTCGAGAATCGGCATATCTAGCTAATTTGCATATTCAACGCGGAAGTCAACGGAAGCGCCACCTAGCGGCCAGCGTAAATATGCACCCAAGATACGACGACGTCGGAGACTTACGCCGCTCGTATCTTGGCCGAATTTATGCGTAACTGATTCTGAGAATCAGGCGCGCATATACGATGGCGCAGATTCGGACTTACGACGGCGTACGTGGAGATACGCCGGCGTAAGTCTTTGAGAATCTGGCCCTAACTGTTTACTGTAGCTATAGAGACAATAGCCTATTCAAACTGTCAATTGAATACAACAATGGTATCTACGTTTCCATTGTATCCAACAGCATTTGTTTGAGAAGTTCTATGTCAGTAAAACCAGAATGCTATGGCAGTCTTAAAAACAATATTATTTTATATCAAACGCAACACAGGGAGCCAATGCAACTTCAGTAATATCTCAATTATCATTGGGGCCACAAGGACACCTACATACATTGTCAGCTCCATGCACTTGCAAGATGTCCAGTACTCTGCAATTTGACAGGCTGGATGTTATTGAGGGGGACAGGGGGCCTAATAACTACAAGGCAAAGTTTACTGGGATGTCCCCAGAGTGAACACACAGTCAAATTAACTTGGGTTAGCCACCTTACTGACCAAAAGTTTGACAAATTGGTTGCATTTAGAAAAAATGTATAACAGTATAGGTCTGAACCTGCAGACAGTGTTAATTTTGATTTAGGTCTAATCATAGTGTCACGTACCTGATGGTAGGGCCCGATATGCAGGGAGCGGCTACTCTTACTCCTCTGACTCTGGAACCCCTGGTAGTGCAGACAGGGAGCTCGAGTGTGCAGAGTCGCACAAGCGCCTGACAGGAACGCTGGTGCTGGAGCTAAGCAGGACTTCCGGAAACTTAGGAGGGATGTCAGTGGTACATGTGATGACTGGAACAGCTGACAAGCTGGAGGCAGAGGTGCAGGAAGCTGGAAGCTGCAGCAGCGGGGAAGGTGTTCTGTAGTACAGGACACAAGCAAGTCCAGACAGGCCGGGTCATACACAGGCAGACGGATCAGGTACAGATTCGGAGGCGGGTTCGTGGTTCAAGCCGGGTCAGCAACAGAGGGGCAGCAGTCAGGCCAGAGGGAGAAGCAGAAGCGTAGTCAAACAAGCCTAGGTCAAAGACAGGCAGAAGTCAGGAACAATTAGGAACAAGCCGGGTCACAGGAACGGAGAGGCAAACAGGTTAAACTGGTAGTAGGTGGGTCTCAGGAATGCTGTAGACCGAAAAGCAAGTAGCCCATGCATCAGTCCCTTCAAATAGCCCCGTTTGGGCGATGCGCCGATATTGCACATTTGCGCACCCACGCGCGCCAACGCGCCACTACCGCTATCTTGGAAACTGGCTTGCCCTTCTTAACACATAGTCTTTGGACTAAAATACCCATGTAGTTTTAGTCACATTTTAGTCATCTGCAGTTGTGTCATGTACCGGGTACTAGGCCGAGGTGCTGAGAGGGCTCCCCTGGTGGCTGCAGCGCATCCCTGAAAGTGGTACAGGGAATGCAGTGCTCAAAAAAAGCACGATGTGCCAGTTGCTGTGGTCTGATGACCTGATCACAGGAAGGTAGCTGGAACAGGCAAGATGCACTGTAGGGTAGGTGTGCTGGGGTAGCAGCAGGCAAACTTGGCAGCAGAGCAGACCGGAAACAGAAACCAGAAACCAGGAGCCAGGTCAGGTATCATACATGGTAGATCAGTTAGTAGTAGGTTCAGGTAGCAGAACTTGAACAAGCCGGGTTCATACACAGTTAGACAGGTAGTAGCAGAGTCGGTGAGCCAAGCCGAGATCAAACCCAATGGAGCAGACAGGAGTAGTTTCAGAAGTATAAGCCAGTGGTCAAACCAGGAGACCAGGATTAGCAGGTCAATGCAAGCCGGGTCGGTAATGGGAGTTCAAGAGTCAGGAGTACAGGAAACACAGGGGAGCTGACATAATCCAGAGGTCTCAGAAGCAGGTTTATATAGGCCAGTGTCTGTCAAGTGGTGCGTGCGCTATTGCGTCTGCGTGCGCCAGTTGTGCATCTGCCTGCGCCTTTTCGTGCCATTGCTAATGCGAACCGAAGTCTGCTGAATGCGGCCATGATGAGTGCTGGTAACATTGCCAGTTCTGTGGTCATTTCTCTCACAAATAGTTTTAGTCCTTTTAGTTGACTAAAATCTAATGGGTTTAGATCAAATGTATTGTATTATTTAAAGGGGTGTTCCAGCCAAATGTTATGTTTATTAAAAGGCTTTTAATAAACATTCCCTTACCTGCTCCAGCATTCCAGGCCGGCATCTTCATTCTAACTGTTGGCAACCGGCCGTGACAGCCTTCGGCTTCATGGCCGGGCACCCACTGCGCATGCGCGAGCGGCACTGCGCATGCGCGAACGGCGCGGCCCGCCGCTGATTGGACAGGCGATCATCTAGGACCTGTCAGTGTCCTAGGTGGTCGCCTACAGGGAGGTGCTGCTGTAGGCGATTAAGCTTAATCGCCTAACCAGCCCCTCGGCGGTAGGAGGAAGTGGGACAGGAAGTCCCACTCCTCCTGAAGCCCCCACTCCCCCCCCCCCAAAAATAAATTACATGCCAAATGTGGCATGTAAGGTGGTGAGGAGTGGATTAAGCGGAAAGTTCAATTTTTGGGTGGAACTCCGCTTTAAAGTGGACCTTCACTCATTTTTTTATCTTTCCATCTATTAAATCTTGTGCCCTTGTTTTAAGTTTGAGCTATGAGTAAGCATCACACGATGTGAAACATGTCAGCCTTTTCCCCTTGCCCACTTCTTCTTTTTTGACTGCATGAACTTTGGTTGTTTTTCCAATTGATTTTTTGTTTTTTATGTTCTGAATAAAGATATCGTTTTTTTGAGGAGCGCGGTGGTCCAGGATTTTTCTTTCATCCCATGCAAATTGTACACAGCCAGCACCCTCTTGGTTCGTTGGGACGGAAGCAACGGGAATTAATAGTTTTTCAGAGCGGTATACTTTTCTTTGTTTTAAGTTTGGGTAGTAAAATGTTTTATTCTCTGCTAGTAAATACCTTATACAGCCCACTTCCTCTTTCCTGTCTGGTCATTACCCTAGGCTTATGACATCATGCTCAGCTCTCTCTCTCTAACTCTCATGAGAGTTTGGCAGGAAGGGAGGGGGGTGAGTCATAAATAAGAGGGCCAATGAGAGCTACAGGGCGGCAAAGCTGGAGACGTGCCTCTGTGTGTCTGTGTAAATCCAGGAAGTGAACAGGCAGCATATTCAGCTGCCCACAGTTAAAATAGATGCAGCCAGACTTAGTGGAGGGAGATCTCTGCAGCATATTTGGCAAGTACAGTATCACAGTATACCGTATTTTTCGCTCCAAAGGAAGCACTGTTTCCCCCTGAAAAAAGGGTGGGAAATGTCTCTACGTCTTATGGAGCAAATACTGACCAGTATTGACCAGCCTGACGGACACAGGGACTTTAAACTACAGGGTAAAATGACCACCAAAAAAAGGACCTTGCACCAAATAATTTAAAGAGAAAAAAGAAAACACAATATAAATAGGCTGCCACCTTACCAAGGGTGAACCACACTTGTATAGACAAAACAAAATCAGAGAAAGGGGGAGCTATGTGCGCATATACATGTAGTGCCCATGTACTTCAAAGTACGGGTGCTAGTACATTTTAGGGGAACAATCAGAGTGTAAATTTACTCTGATCTTAATTATGATTATTGTAGGGCTCTCTGTTTCATCTTGACTGTGCTGTGGGCTCATTCTGCTGTGCTTGGGGTGTTGTTCCACCCCAGGACAGCAGGTGGCGGCAGTGGAAGCTGAGGTTCGGGTGCTCTCTTCTAGTGGCCAATCAGGAAGCCTGGGCCTCGCTGGACATGCTGGGAGAGGGTACTTAGGGGGCAGATGCCATTTTAGAGGTTCTTCTATCCTGGTTGCAGTGTGGCACCCACCTTCAGGGTGACCACATCACCACGCCCCGAGTGTTATGGCCTACCTGGCCGGGGCGTGGGTGCTATGCAGAGTTCCTGGTTCCGGAGCCAACTTGGCCCAGAACAATTTAAGCAAAACGGGGACCCAGTGACTGACTGGGTTCCCATCTTGGAAGATCCCAGGCGAGTTTAGCCGTTGGTGGGGAGTCTAGTTGAGGAGCACCAAAGAGAGGCTGGTGGTCCAACAGCACTGGAGCGAACCATCGGGGATCGAGGTACTGGACACTGAGGGATCGATTCCTCTCTCAGTCAGTACTCTGGCGACATTAAAGGAAGGTTGAGGCAAAACTCTATTCTGGAGGAGTTCCTCCGTATTATACTCAGGGAAGGCCTGTGGCAGAGGTGCTTTTCTGACGGTCATTTAGAAGAGTCTGTGGCAGAGACATCCTTCTCAAGTTCAAGTGAAATTCTGGCTGCCAGATCTGTGAGAGAGACCTGTCCAGGTACGCTATACCCACTCAAGTTGGAGTGGCGCAGAAAGACTGATCGTTGTCGGAAGTAAGACTGTTTCTATATCCAAGGCCTGAGTCTGCTATTATCCTTCAAACCTTTCTTCTATCCTTTCCCTCACCTGTTGACTGTTTTTACCCGGCTGGGTAATAAAGAGCACCTATAAAAGAGACTTCCTATTTGCGGACATTCCTTTATTGCTACTTAGTTCATCGTTCACCCTAGACACTTCACCGGAGCCATGAGGTAACATGCCATCCCAAATCTAACCAGCGGCTCCTGCGGGGGTGAGCGCTACATACACAATTGCAACAGACACAAAAAAACATGGTGTTAATAATCAATAACTCCTAAATAAATGTGCAATATATTACATACAGTATGTTCTCATGAATATTTTACTGTAAAAAACAAATATCAGACTGCTTATAGGGAAAAATGTCCTTATTATAACATAGTACCACATATAGAATCCTATCCTCCACGTCATGAGTCCACACCACGTGATGCTATCTCACCAGATCTATACGACCTCTTATCACTAAGAAGGTCAAAAAGCTTTCTTGTGAAAAAAAAAAAAAAGAAGGTCAAAAAGCACTTTATTAACCACTTTAGCCCCGGACCATATTGCTGTCCAAAGACCAGAGCACTTTTTGTGATTCGGCACTGCGTCGCTTTAACTGACAATTGCGCGATCGTGCGATGTGGCTCCCAAACAAAATTGCCGTCCTTTTTTCCCCACAAATAGAGCTTTCTTTTGGTGGTATTTGATCATCTTTGCGGTTTTTATTTTTTGCGCTATAAACAAAAGTTATTTTGAACTACTTTGAAAAAAATGCAATATTTTTTACATTTTGCTATAATAAATATCCCCAAAAAAGATATAAAAAAAACATTATTTTTCCTCAGTTTAGGCCGATACGTATTCTTCTACATATTTTTCGTAAAAAAAAATCGCAATTAGCGTTTATTGATTGGTTTGCGCAAAATTTATAGCGTTTACAAAAAAGGGGGTCGTTTTATGTAATTTTTATAAAAAAAATTTTTTTACTAGTAATGGCGGCGATCAACGTTTTTTTTCGGTACTGCGATATTATGGCGGACACATCGGACACTTTTGACACATTTTTGGGAGCATTGGCATTTTTATAGCGATCAATGCTATAAAAATGCATTGTATTACTATAAAAATGCCATTGGCAGTGAAGGGGTTAACACTAGGGGGCGGGGACTCACTAGGGGAAATCACTGATCTTCTGCTCATACATTGTATGAACAGAAAATCAGCGTTTCCCCCGCTGACAGGAACGAGAGCTTTGTGTTTACACACAAAGCTCTCGTTCCCCGCTCTGTAACGAGCGATCGCGTGTGCCCGGCGGCGATCGCACCCGCCGGGCACGCGCGCACGCGCCCCCTAGTGGCCGAAAAAGAGAGGACGTAGAGCTACGTGCTCCTGCGAGACAGAGCCACCGTCCCGCAGTAATATGGCGGCGGGCGGTCGGCAAGTAGTTAAAGCGGAGTTCCACCCTTAAAACCACTTTCTTTCATCCCATCCAGCATACTGGCGTCAGCGCCAGTATGCTGTTTTTTTTTTTTTAATCCATGTACTTACTTTATAATAGATCATTTAATTTTGGGCGCACCGCGGTATGTCGCCGCTATACGGCGTCACGCCTTCCGGAAACAGCCGACTAGCGTTCGGCTCTTCTCGGCGCCTGCGCACAGACCCAGAAGCTGACTGCGCAGGCGCCGTATATAGCCGCGTCACGCCTTCCGGAAACAGCCGACTAGCGTTCGGCTCTTCTCGGCGCCTGCGCACAGACCCAGGAGCTGACTGCGCAGGCGCCGTAAATAGCCGGTCCTAGTTCGGCTTTTTTCGGAGGGCGTGACGCGGCTATATACGGCGCCTGCGCAGTCAGCTTCTGGGTCTGTGCGTAGGCGCCGAGAAGAGCCGAACGCTAGTCGGCTGTTTCCGGAAGGCGTGACGCCTATAGCGGCGACATACCGCGGTGCGCCCAAAATTAAATGATCTATTATAAAGTAAGTACATGGATTAAAAAAAAAACAAAAAAAACAGCATACTGGCGCTGACGCCAGTATGCTGAATGGGATGAAAGAAAGTGGTTTTAAGGGTGGAACTCCGCTTTAATCAACTTGGATTGATCTCTTCCCTTGGGCCAGAGCAGTGGCGTTGCTATGGGGGTGCAGGGGGGGGAGGCTACACTGGGTAAACACCGGATGGGGTGACACCGGGGCCGCCGCCCATCGCTACCAGAGTTCCTCTTTAACATCAGTTGGTAGAGACATACGCAGCCACTTAAATCTCCTCAATGCTCCATCGGCTGTAATTAAGGCATCACACCAAAAGACTCATTGTGACAAACAATGCTGACATTATGCAGAACTTCTGACTGTCGCAACCTTCTCTACGATCATCAATGTGTGTCAACTGGAGCCCCTGATTTTTGCAATAGTGCGGTTGAGTGGATTTTGAAACCCAAAACTGGATTATTTTTCCATCTTCATCATCTGCTACCAAAGCCTGCAGAAGCAGCAGACTCCTGGCAGTGGAGTGTGAAGGTCGTTTTGGGTGAATTTGATATTGCTTTATCATTTTAAAGTGCTAGCAAACCCTGGATTTAGATTTTTACCTGCAGGTAAGCGTATAATAAAGCTTACCTGTAGTTTAAACTAATATCTCCTAAATGCGCACCGTTTAGGAGATATTCGCCTGGTCGGCAGCCGATGACGTCATCAGCGCATGGAACGGCTAACCCGTGTTGTTCCTTCAGAGCTGTGTGCTGTGGCCATGACTCCCGTGCGCATGCGCAGAAGTTACATCATCATGCTTCGGCCATTCAAGCGGCCGCAGCCCACGAACCCTAAAGGAAGACTAGGGAAAGAAGGAAGCCTCTGCAATGGTGACAGCTCACCGCTGGAGGGCTTCGCTTCAAGGTAAGTCTTTAATTTTCTACAAGTATGCGAAGCATACTAGCACATTATGCCTTTAATTTGCAGGCTCCATGCAAACTGGCATTTTTCTGTTCCTAGAAACTAGTGTTAAAAGAGAAGATTTTTTTTTTTGCTAGTCATACTTACCTCGGTGAATGCAGAATCAGACCAATGCTGCATCTGTCCCCCGCTGTCTCTGCACTGAGAACCAAGCCACATAACACTGCCGATGGCTCAGTTCTCACTCCTCCCCAAGCAGAGCGAGGCTGACTATCAGTCAGCCTCGCTTCTGCTCTACTCCGCGCTCACTGGAGCGCTGAGCTGTGGAGGTGCGAGGAACGACCATCTCAGCGGCTTGCTGAGATGCTGAGACTGCCATCAATCAAGGCAGCTGGTGGATCCAGACTTGGAAGTCATGATGACGCAATGACTTGACTGATGGCAGTGACTTCAGCGGAGAGCCTTCAGACCGCTCTCCACTGAAAATAGGTCACAGGAATGCAAAACGAATTGCACTCCTGTGACCCAGAGGAGAAGCTTTAATCTATGTGTCCGTGCACGCTACTTCACCCCTAACATTATATTCCTCCAATGTGCAGCTCACTCCTGTCTGTCCAGGACTCCTGCTGGAGAGCTGCAGAGAGGTATTGGTTTTACATAAATAAATAAAAGCTGATCATTGTAAGCACCCCTGTCAGTGGAAAATGGTTTGTCTCATCCCTGTAACCAATAAATTCTGCAGAACAGCTTGTTCTTTTGAAAAAAAAATGAATTACAGGCTAGATCGCCAGATAAAAATAGTAGAAGGAAAGCCTCAAAAAATACAATGAATGCAGCCATCACATCCAATAAATGGTAAGCTGCAGTATAATACATGTTTGCTTTTGTGTTTAACCACTTCTACACCGAGGACGTCATATGACGTCCTCGACTTTGTGCCGTGATATCTGAATGATGCCTGCAGCTAGGGCTCATGGCGATAGAGATTTCTGGTGACCAGATGGTCACCAGTCATCTCTATGACCGTCGGAGGCCCGGGTGTGACGTTGTGACATCATGCCCGGGTACCCGGAAGTAAACAAAGCCGCAATCGCGGCTGGCAGCATGAGATCGATGAATTTTTTTCCCGGTCTCATGCTTTCCAGCCTGGAGGAGAGATGTGTTGTCTTATTGACCCCGCCTCTCTCCATAAAGAGGACCTGTCACAATATATTCCTATTACAAGGGATTTTTACATTCCTTGTAATAGGAATAAAAGTGATCAATTTTTTTTTTTAAAGTGTAAAAATAAAAAAATTACGTAAATAATAATAATAACTAAACAAATGTTTTTTTTAAATGTCCCTGTGGCTGGTAGCTCACGCTCAGAAGCGCAATTTTAAAGTGTGACATTTTAGGTATCAATTTACATCATCTATTAACATCATCTTTCACATTATACAAAAAAAATTGGGCTAACTTTACTGTTTTGTTATTTTCTAATTCATGAAATCGTTTTTTCCCCAAAAAAAGGTGTTTGAAAAATGATTGCGCAAATACAGTGTGAGATAAAAAGTTGCAATGACCGCCATTTTATTCCCTAGGGTGTCTGCTAAAAAAAAAACATATGTTTGGGGGTTCTGACTAATTTTCAATCTTCGATTTTGCTTTTAAATGTCCTTATTTCTTCTGAGAAATCCTCACTTCCTGTTCTTCTGTCTGTAACTACACACAATAATGCGAGGCTTTCTCCCTGGTGTGGAGAAAGCCTCTTGAGGGGGGAGGGGGCGAGCAAGAGGGTCCTGACTTTGCAGATAGAGAAAGGAGACGTGTGTTAGTGGGCGTCCTGACACTCCTGCTTGTCCCCTCTCCCCTCAAGAGGCTTTCTCTACACCAGGGGGAAGGTGTTGCATTACTGTGTGTAGTTATAGACAGAAGAACCGGAAGTGAGGATTTCTCAGAAGAAATAAGGACATTTAAAAGCAAAATGGAAGGATGAGGTAAGTGAAGGAGGAGTGCACTAAGGTAAAGGAAGCTATTTTTTTTTTACCTTTACAACCCCTTTAAAATAGGGTGACCAGACATCCCCGGTTTCAGGGGACAGTCCCCGGATTGAGGACACTGTCCCCGGACCATGTGTGTCCCCAGTTTTGTCCCCGGATTGGATTTGAACAGGGGTTGGGGCAATTTCAAAGACATTCAGTGCAGAATAAAAAAAAAAAATCTGAATTACACACCTCCACTCCGCCGCTCCTACTAGCTTAGGGGGTGTATTTTTTTCCATGATCTGTACCCCTTTCTGATGATCATGTGCTGGTCGGAGCGGAGGGAATATTTCTTGAGTTTGGGGCGCATGCCCATTCAGCTCTGCTCGCATGTTCTTCTGCCTTGGCTCAAGTCTCGGCCAGCCGCCTGCCTGTTTATCTCATTGCCTTCCCTGGTGGAGGGATCTTCCTCCGCTCCCCACCCAGTAGTAGCCGGGCCCAGAGAGTAAGACTTGAATGGCTGTGAGGAGGGCGGCGACGGGCAGAGAGTCGCTGATTTCCGCCATTACTACTAAAGAAAAAATATGTCCCCGGATTTAATTTTAAAAATCTGGTCACCTTACTTTAAAAGCCAGAAGCTACAATTACTGCAGTTGCTGACTTTTAATAAATGGACACTTACCTGTCCAGGGTGCCTGCGATGTCGGCAGCCTAAGCCGATCAGTCGCTCGGCTCTCAGCTGCCCCCGCAAACCATCCTCAGTGAGGGAATCAGGAAGTGAAGTGTTGCGGCTTCACTTTGCGGTTACCTACTGCGAATGTGCGAGTTGCGCTGCGCGTCCCCACTGTCTTCTGGGCCCGGAAGTGGGCGCAAATACTTATATCTGCACCCCCTCCCCCCTGAAAGGTGCCAAATGTGACACCGGAGGGGGGAGGGTTCAGAAAAGCGGAGGTTCAATTTTTGTGTGGACCTCCGCATTAATTACCACCTTAATCACTTAAGCCCCAGACCATATTGCTGGTCAATGGTCAATGGCGGCAATCAGCAATTTTTATCAGTACTGCGACCTTATGGCGGACACTTTGGACACTTTTGACAAATTTTTGGGACCATTGGCATTTTTATAGCGATCAGTGCTATAAAAATGCATTGGTTACTATAAAAATGCCACTGGCAGGGAAGGGGTTAACACTAGGGGGCGAGGAAGGGGTTAATTATGTTCCCTGGGTGTGTTCTAACTGAAGGGGGGGATGGGACTGACATGGGGAAATGACAGATCGCTGTTCATATATTGTATGAACAGACGATAAGTAATTTCTCCCCCTGACAGAACCAGGAGTTGTGTGTTTACATACACAGCTCCCGGTTCTCGCTCTGTAACAAGCGATCGCAGGTGCCCGGCAGTGATCGCGCCCGTCGGGGGCAAGTGGGGGCCCCTATTGGCTGAACGGCGAGATGACGTAGATCTACGTGATCTCGTCCAGCAGAGACGACTTGCCGCCGTATAACTGCGGCGGCTGGTCGGCAAGCAGTTAAAGTGGTTGTAAACCCTCTCTGAGAACTTTCACCTACAGGTAAGCCTAGATTAAGGCTTACCTGTTGGTGCTTGCAATATCTCCTAGACCTACACGGTTTAGGAGATATTTGCAAAATAAAATGCACCGATGTCTACGGCGCATGCGCGCCGTAGACAACGGCGCAGGCGCACTGAGCGTGCCGTTGCTGAATGGCATTATGCCGTAAGTGTGCGTGGGAGTGACGTCATCGCTGCTCCGGCCAGTCACTCACAGCGCTGGAGCCACAATACCCGGAAGGAAGAGGGTGAAAGATGGACAGGCTTCTGTTTCAGGTAAGTGACACATAATGGGTTACTATGCATCGCATAGTAGCCCATTATGCTTTACCTTTGCAGGGAAACATCAGGGTTTACTTCCTCTTTAATCAGCTACATAACCTGTAATTAATATGTGTCCTGGATTAAAGGGATGATGTGGCAACTATAGGGATAAGTCATAAGAGGGCCAAAGAGAGCTGCAGAGCTGGAGGTGTGCATCTGTGTGTCTGTGTAAATCCAGGAAGTGAACAGGCAGCAGTTTCAGCTGCCCACAGTTAAAATGGCTGCAGCCAGACTCAGTGAAGGGAGATTTCTGCAGCATATTTGGCAAGTAGAGAATCCCAGTATATATAAAATAATATGCAAAGTGGTTGAAAGGAAGCTTCAGAATAGCAAAGATTTAAAAAAAAAAATATTATGTGAGCAGACTGCAGTTCCTCTTTAAAAAAAAAAAAAAAACACTTTGAACTCTGCAGTCTGCACACCCCATCTGCTACCACTGACAGGTCACACAGTAGCGCGCATGCGCGAATCCCGGCGCTTGACAGTAGCGCGCGGGGCGCCAAGGGGGGCCGATCACGTGAAGGGGCGTGGTGTGGGCGGGCCGTCCCGTCTCTTCTGTCTAGCTCTGCCTTCTTCCTTGAGTCTGCTTGCGCCGGCGACGGCAGCAGCAGCAGTTCCGGGCTTTCCGCTGCGCAGCTCGGAGTCCCCCCTCCCGTCCTTGGTCACCGGACGCTTACACGGAGCCCGCTGTACGGCAGAGGAAACTTCCAGCTCGGTGTGTGCTGTGTTCAGCTGCATTCCAAGTGCCTGGGGCACCTACAGGAAGAGTCCCATTGTGTGCCAGCTGTGGGGGGCATCTGGACCGTCACCCCGGGCAACCGCAGCATCAGCACCAGGGACAGCTCCCCCAGCCTCCTCTATACATATACTGAATGGGGGTGGTGTGATCACCCTAGGCTATGGTGGGGGGGGGATCAGGACTACAACTCCCATCTGCCCATGTCCTGTACTGCTCCTTTTAGTCACTTGTGTTCCCATCCTGTGCTCCAGGACTAGCCCCAGTCCCTGATCTATGATGTGACATTGCCCCTGACAGGCTCTGGATCGTCACCCATAAGGGATCGAGCTTTTACACAGTTGTACTATATTCATTTTTTTTATATATACCAAAAGGATTGTTTTTTTATTTTATTGGCCGCGTTTCGAATAAATAAAAAGCAATGACTGGGAGCCGGTGGCTGCGCTATGTGAACTGTTTGCCTTTGCTGGTCCTGTTGCCTTGCTCGGTGGTCCGGGGCGCCTCGGAGACCACCAGCGTGGATTATTACAATGCCATTGTGAATGTGACGGCGCAGGAGCCGGGCAACAAACCCGCCCTGGATGGTGGTCGCTACGGGCTGGACTCCCCCGTCACCGAAGCCAAAGGGATCATTGTGACACCGGTCAACCTCCAAGGAGGTATTTGTCTTGCCATTGCTTATTTTGTAGCGGTCCGCGATGTCTGATTTTGTCTGGAGGGTTACGCTGCTAACTAAAGTGTGTGCCAAAAAACTTTTATATTTTATATATATATATATATATATATATATATATATATATATATATATATATATATATATATATATATATATAATTAGTGTGTGTGTAGGGAAAAGTAAAACCTTTTCTGGGTTTTTCTTCCGCTCCCCGCCTCCTTTTTTTTTTCCAGCATTTGTCCCCATGAAGAGTTATCCTTTAACTTCCTGTCCAAGAGATGCAGCAGGAAGTCCTTCTGGGCCAGATTCTTAAAAAATGGCGTCTTGGCGGCGTAGCGTATCGTATCCCATTTACGCTACGCCTACGCAGTTTTTAAGGGCAGGTGCTGTATTCTCAAAGCACTTGCTCCATAATTTGCGTCGGCGTAGCGTAAAGGGGACGGCGTAATTCAAATAGTGAAGGAGGGGGGCGTACTGTATTTAAATTAAGCGTGCCCCCGTGCCGAACGAACTGCGCATGCGCCAGCCTTAAACGTAGGCCACTGCACATGCTCCAGCGTATGCCGCAAATACAGCGAATACGACGGGAACGTAATTAACGTATAGGCCTATTCGCGACGAGTTACGCAAACAACGGAAAAACACGACGCTGTCCCGACGTCCATACTTAAAGGGACACTAAAGTCAGGGCTTTTTAAAAAAAAAAAATAACAAACATGTTATACTTACCTCCACTGTGCAGTTCGTTTTGCACAGAGTGGCCCGGAAAGCTGTCTTCTGGGGTCCCTCGGCGGCTGTCTGGGCTCCTCCTCGCAAAAGCTTTCCCTCTTCATGCGAGGGCGCTCGCATGGAGGAAAGCTTTTGCGAGCGCGCTCCCGTGATACAGCAGCGGCCATAGCTGCCGACTGTATCACTCGGCTCCGCCCCCGGTGCACCGCGTCATCCGCTCTGATTGACAGCAGCGCTAGCCAATGGCTGCGCTGCTATCAATCCGCCCAGCCTAGCCAATCAACGGCCAGGCTGGGAACCGAAGAGGACGACGTGGACGCGCCCGGGAGATTCGAACGAATCTCGAATTAAGGTAAAAAAACATGTACCTTTACAACCCCTTTAACATGGCTTACGGCGGACCTACGCAAGGTTACCCCTCCTTCTAGCAGGGGTAACCTTACACTTACGTAAACTACGTCGATGGCGTGCAACTTCGTTCGGGAATCGGCGTATCACGCTCATTTGCATATTCAACGCAGAAATCGATGGGAACGCCACCTAGCGGCCGGCGTAGTATTGGATTTAAGATCCGACGGTGTAAGTGACTTTCGCCAGTCGGATCTACGCCGCATCTATGCGTAACTGATTCTAAGAATCACGTCGCATAGATACCCGGGCTCAGAAACAGAGATACGACGGTGTATCTGGAGATACACCGTCGTATCTCTTTGAGAATCTGGCCCTCTATGTCTAGGATCACATGTTTGGGAAGGCGTGTAAATATCGCTCATTCCTTCACCTGCAGGTAAAAGTGTGTGGGGGGGACCATTCATTTCTAATGGCACCTCCCACACATTTGAAAATGCAGCGCGTTTTCAGGTGCGGGAAACTGTTGCAATAGCACAATGCAGCAGCGTCGGTTTTGAAAAGGCACAGGGACCTTTTTCTTGTGATTCTCACTTGTTAAGGGGCTCATTCAAGTGACTGGTCTTCTGTGCCCGTGCAAACATGGGCCAAACCAATCGCGTAGGTGTGAACCGTGCCTAAAGTTGGATACACACTATACAATTTTCTGCCGATTTTAGATTTACCAAAACCATATAATATGAGGTCAAACCTAAACACTCTCAATTTGTATGCAATCAGGCACTACGTAGTTAAAGGTAACTCTAAAGGAAATCGAACAACAAAGGTTGTATAGTGTGTATCCAGCTTAAGGGCTTGTGGGTTCCACGCTGATCAGTAAGGGGATCCATGAGCAGATCCCCTCTGCAGAATCAGAGCTAAATGGGTCAGATTTCAGTTTGTTGACATTCAGTTTGTGTCTGGACCCGGGCAGACCCATGATGGCTCTATAGGCAGCTGAATGTAAACGGACTCCACTGTCTGTTTACATCAGGCTACAGTACCTCCGACCCATCCAGAAAAAACGAAAAAGGAAGCAGTCCTTTACCGTTTTTTCTGGACATACTCAGAGGTAGTCCGTTTTTACATCCACTTGTCCATAAGGCTTCATTCACACCCGGGCATTTTCAGATTGCGCCAGAATCGATGCAATCTCAAAACGCACTGCAATCGCAAAAACATAGGTTCAGATGCCATTATCTTCAATGGAGCCTAAAACACGGTGCTGCAGCGTAATTTATCATGGCAAAATGTATTGTGTAAAGCTTGTTACTCAAAAGAAGCCCCTGCTCCCTTTTTTGGGCAACAAGCGTCTCTCGATGCGATCTGTTGTGCGATAAATCACGAGACAATCGCAGCAAAACCGCGTTCTAGGTGCCATTGAAAATAATGACACCTGTACCTCTGTTTTGCGTTTTGGGTTTTCATCTGGCACAACCCCGAAATTCCCAGGTGTGAATGGAGCCTAAGGGTCCTTTCACACTTGTGTGACTTAGAACTGCAAAGTTGCGTGACAAGTGGTACCCCATGATTTCCAATGAATACCGTTTACATCTGTGCGACTTAGTCGCAGCAACTTCAAAGTCGTCCCTGCACTACTTTGGCCCGACTTTGTTGCGACTTGAGGTTCATAGACCTCAAGATTACACAGACACAAGGCGTGTGACTTTCAGATCGCACAAGTGTAAAGGGGGCCTATAGCTGCCTGGAGCTTCCGATTGGGTCCACCTGTCAGTTTTTTTCAGGCAGACCTGATCAGAAAGTCTGTGTGAAAGAGCCCTCTAGGCTTGTTTACAATAGCCCAAAGGACCACGTGTGCCTTTGTTGTACGTTTTTAACTTTACCAGAGTGTCACAAAATCATACCTTGTCCAACTATGCGTCCCAGTGGATTGCGACCTGTTGCAATGCGTAAAAACGCATGCAAGTTTCACACGTATGATATGAGTAGGGTACATACGTAGAAAACAATATGGTCAGCGCAGCTTAACGAACAAACAGTGAACAAGCATTTAGACGTCCCCACAGGAAGATTTTCCCTCACCTCTTGTTCTTGTGACAACTGTGACGATATTGATTTCCCATCGCTTTTCATCTTGGAGATCAGTGGTCACTAGAGAAAATGGAGAGGGATGAGCCTTCCTAGTAAGGGCGCTGTCACACCGTTCAGTTTATTTTTTTTAAAGTGGAAGAAAAATGCATGAAATAAATGGAAAATGCATCAAAAACGCACCTGCGGTTGCATTTTTGGTGTGTTTTTTTTTTTTTAAATCGCATGTAAAGTTTTCACAGGTGCATGTTGTCTAATAGGCCCAGAAAAACATACCAAAAATGCAGCAAAAAGCGGTAAAAACGTAGCAGCTCGTAACTAAAGGTTTTGTTGTGGATATACTAAAATCATAGATACGCTATATTGGTACATGCTTTGTGTGTGTGTATGTGTGTATGTGTATATATATATATGTACTTGCACACACAAAGCATATACCAATTTAGTGTATCTATGATTTTAGTGTATGTGTTGCAAAAAATGTAATATTAATATATACACATACATAATATATATATATATATATATATATATATATATAATTATGTATGTGTATATATTAATATTACATTTTTTGCAACACATACACTAAAATCATAGATACACTAAATTGGTATATGCTTTGTGTGTGTATATATATATATATATATATATATATATATATATATATACACACACACACACACAGCATATACCAATATAGTGTATCTATGATTTTAGCGTATGTGTTGCAAAAAATAAATTCATATTATATATACACACTATATTATTTTCTTTTTTGAAACAACATACAGTAAAATCATAGATACACACACAGCATATACCAATATAGTGTATCTATGATTTTAGTGTATGTTGTTTCAAAAAATAAAATAATAATAATATAGTGTGTGTGTATATATAATATAAATTTATTTTTTGCAACACATACGCTAAAATCATAGCTACACTATATTGGTATATGCTATGTGTGTGTGTGTGTGTGTATAAAATAATATATATTTGTAATTATTAATTTTTTGCAACACATACACCTAAAATCATAGATACACTATATTGGTATATGCTGTGTGTGTGTATATAATTAAATATATATATATATATATATAATATTAATTTTTGCAACACATGCACTATATTGGTATATGCTGTGTGTGTGTGTGTATATAATAAAAAAATATATATAATATTAATTTTTGCAACACATACACTAAAATCATGGATACACTATATTGGTATATGCCGTGTGTAAATATAATTTTTTTTTATAATATTAATTTTTTTTTTGCAACACATACACTAAAATCATATACACTATATTGGTTTGCCTATAGCCCAAACTTTTTTTCTTTTTGTTTTGTATGGAGCATGGTACGTCACAGACAGCCAACTGATAACGGGGCCAGTCAAGATTCCAGCACACTATAAAAATTTATGTCAACAATCTTCTATTTAATTCTGCGCAAGCTCTTTAGAGCTGGATGAGACCGTAGCAGCATTCCACCATTGTTTCAATGTATACAGAAACCATATTCCACAATATTCCAAAAATAAAAAGCCTGTAAAGGTTTGATTTTTGTTAATGAAAAAAAAAAAAAAATGTTATATATATTTGATATTTTTTGTGTGTGTGTAGACCAGATTTCTGACTTTCATATACTGTACATTGAAACAATTGTTGAGTGCTGCTACTACCTCATGCAGCTTTGAGGTAATCTTGCACAGATTTGAATAGAAGATCGTTGACATAAAAAATAAAATAAAATCTTTAGCGTGCTGAGATGGTAAGTGGCACTGTTCTGAATTGGCTGTCGGTGGCATACATTATGTGACTGTCACAAGTGGGGATAAAACAGTTCACGTTTGGTGCATGAACCCTAGATTTTAGAGGGGAGGAACGATCTCGCTGCTGAACAAATATTTTATTTTAAATAGTCTCTGCGCAAACTTTAGGCTGGTGTCGCTTAAGCGCACGTGTTATTGGAACATTAGTAGACACCCCAGGCGCTAAGCTTTTCTTGGGGGGGAAACAACAGAGATCATCTGGGGGGAAGCTTGGTAACTATTTCAGCAACCCTTAGCCGGGGGTGTACGTTTTTACACAGACGTGACATTGCCTGAGTTAAGCAGCAGTTATTATGAACCTCTATATATGTAGTACAAGCCTTTCCCACTGCATTGCCCCCATTATGTCTGGCAGACAGAGCTGTCTAGTCTCGAAAGATTTTAATTAAGGCTGACTAGAAATATCAGACTTTACGATAAAATATTGCCACAAGCAATGACGTACATTAACCAATAGGATTTCTCCATGCATCAGACCTGAGCTGTCAAAGATGATGCTGTGGGTCACTGCACTATACGTATTGTTCTTTCCTTCATTGTATAATGTCCTTTGTTAATGGTCTCGTAGAGTATTCTAAAATCAACTACATTGATAAAAAAAAAAAAAAAAAAAGCAATATGCAGGGAAGATGAGCTCTCTAATTCATGGAGCTTGGCGAGGGTCCAAAGCAATGAGGTCATTGTATAGAGGATCTTTATGGGCATCTCGGACAAGGCACAGATCTTTGTACAATGTGTGTCATCGCCTACAAAGTTACCAGTCAGGATTTGTCGCCGTATTTGGTGACTATGCTGAAGACGGCGCTGGCCGCCAGAGACTTATTTCACATTCTTGTTTAAATGAGATAATAAGCTTGCTTTACTGCAATTGAAAATTTTATGCTTCTCAGTAGCATTTCTACTGTAATTCTCGCCCTGATTTACTTTTCCTATATTTGTTGGAACATTTTATCACTGTACTTGCATTCCTCTGCTTTGGGACCACCCGGGACCCCTGGAACATCTTCTGTTCAGCCACGTGTTGGACATGGGTGACCATGTAGAGCTTAAAGGGGTTGTAAACACAAAAATATTTTTCTCCTAAATTAAAGTCTGACAGTAGCTGATAAAGTAAAAAGTAATGTTTTGCATTATAACTAGTTTTATACCTGTTGAAATTGAGCTTTTTTATTCACCTCTGTCACTCCTAAATTGTTGTTCTGACTTACTTCCTGGTTTGCAGTGCGCGTTCATTCTTGCTGCATCACAGCCTAATGGGAACTACAGTTCCCATTAGGCTTAGCCTCCATGCCTGTGAGGGATAAGAGAGCATCTTCACGCAGGGCTGTAGTCATAGGGAGGGGGTGAGCACATTCTGCTTTCCACCATGCCAAACAGCTCAGGTGCTGGTGGAAAGCAAGAAGAGGAGAGACAGGAAATGGCATTTTCAAACCTGGATTACTGTATTTTGAAAGGTCAAAAGGAAAAACGAGGTAACTGATATTTAAATGCTCTAGCTTACAGCAATCAATTGATCTAATAAAAAACAAACCTTAAGCCCTGGTTCACACTGGTGCGTTTTGACATGCGATTTGGCATGTCAAATCGCATGTCAAAACGGCGGATTTTGCCGCAAATTGCCGGCAATGACACTGTTCTAATCGGCGCGACGCTGCATCTGCGGCGCTGCACCGATTTCAAAAAGTAGTCTCTGTACTACTTTTTGCGATTTCAGCCTGCGATTTACATTGACATCTGTGCAGAAACCTGCACAGATGTCTCTGAAATCGCGGCTGAAATCGGGACTGCCGGGCGGGAGTGAAATCGTGCGAGTTCAGCTGAACTCGCACTGCTTCACTCCCGCAGCCCAGTGTGAACCAGGGCTTAGTGTTCCTTTTAATAAATAGAGCTAAAAAGCACTTGTGAGTGTCTGAAGCATATGGTATCACACGCATGGAAGTTCTGATATGTTTTAAGATTTCTGTGATTAAAGGGGAGTTCCACCCACAATTTCACTTTTTAAATATAAATACCCCTGTAATACACAAGCTTAATGTATTCTAGTAAAGTTAGTCTGTAAACTAAGGTCCGTTTTGTTAGGTTGTTACAGCATTTAGATTTAGAGTTTATAATCTAGAAACAGACCGTGGCCATCTTAAGTGTGGGCATCATGAAGCCAGACTGTATGACTTCCTGGATTTCAGCTTTGCATATCTCGCACATGCTCAGTGCTGCACAAACAATGTAATAGGTTTCAGTCAGGTTTGCAAGGACTACTGGGAAACATGATGCCTATCCCAGAAACCCTTGCAAATAGTCATGTGACTTAATAGCCTAGGCTAATAAGGAGGAGGAAGTAATGAGAGACTACAAAATAAAGGTATTTACAAGCAACAACATAAATAAAAATTGTCCATTATGAACACTATGAGATTAGGGCATGCAGCACAGACAAACATAAAAAAATGGGTGGAACTCCACTTTAAGTACAAGTACACCTTCCTAGTACTGGGTTGGACCCCCCTTTGCCTTCAGAATTGCCATAATTCTTGGTGGCATAGATTCAACAAGGCATTGGAAACGTTCCTCAGAGTTTTTGGTCCATATTGACATGGCATCACGCAGTTGCTGCAGATTTGTCGGCTGCACATCCATGATGCAAATCTCCCTCCCATTCCACCACATCCCAATGGTGCTCTATTGGATTGAAATCTGGTGACTGTGGAAGCCATTGGAGTACAGTGAACTTATTGCCGTGTTCAATAAACCAGTTTAAGATTGAGATTTGAGTTTTGTGACATGGTGCATTTTCCAGCTGGAAGGAGGCATCAGAAGATTGGTACACTGTAGTCGTGGTCATTGGTCAGCATCAATACTCAGGTAGGCCGTGGTGTTTAACCCTTTCATGACTAAGCCTATTTATGACATTTAGTGTTTACAAGTTAAAATCTGTATTTTTTGCTAGAAAATTACCTAGAACCCCCAAACATTATATATATTTTTTTAGCAGAGAATCTAGAGAATAAAATGACGATTGTTGTAATATTTTATGTCACACGGTATTTGTGCGGCGGTGTTTTAAACGCAACTTTTTGGGAAAAATTAACTTTAATGAATTTTAAAAAAATGAAAAAGTAAAGTTAGCCCAATTTTTTTGCATAATGTGAAAGATGAAGTTGCGCCGAGTAAATAGATACCAAGCATGTCACGCTTTATAATTGCACGCACTCGTGGAATGGCGTCAAACTACGGTACCTAAAAATCTCCATAGGCGACGCTTTAATTTTTTTTTACAGTTACCAGGTTATCGGAACAGAGGAGGTCTATTGCTAGAATTATTGCTCTCGCGATCGCGATCGCGGCGATACCTCACGTGTGATTTGAACACCGTTTTCATACGCGGGCGCGACTTCCGTATGCGTTTTCTTTGTTGCGCAAGCTCGCGGGGAGGGGGGCGCTTTAAAAAATGTTTTTTTTTTTTTTTTCTTATTTATTTTTATAATATTAAATTGTGTTTTTTTTTTTTTTTTACATTTTGATTACTTTTATTGCTGTCACAAGGAATGTAAACATCCCTTGTGACAGTAATAGGTGGTGACAGGTACTCTTTATGGAGGGATCGGGAGTCTAAAAGACCCCTGGTCCCTCCTTTACACTTCAAAGTATTCAGATCGCCGAAAACGGCGATTCTGAATACTGTTTACTTTTTTAAATCCGGCGCCGTTGACAGCCGAGAAACCCGGAAGTGACGTCATGACGTCGCTTCCGCGTTTACACATTGCAGGCTGAATCAAAGCCGCGTACGGCTTTCATTCAGTCTGCGCCCGGACACAGGACACGTCGGATCGAGGATCGGGTCTCCCGGTGGGACGGGAGGCCCGGTCAGAGCGGCGAGAGGCGGCGAGAGGCGGCGGGAGGGGGGGGATGTCCCCTCCCGCTCCTCCGGCATAACAACCGAGCGGCTTTTAGCCGCATCGGTTGTTATGTTTGGAAAGCCAATCGCCGGCTCTAAACAACGGTACCGGGATGATGCCTGCAGCTGCGGGCATCATCCCGGTATAACCCCTGAAACCCGAGGACGCATATCTGCGACCTGTCGGCGTGAAAGGGTTAAATGATGCTCAATTGGTACTAAGAGGCCCAAAGTGTGCCAAGAAAATATCCCCCACACCATTACACCACCAGCCTGAACTGTTGATACAAGGCAGGATGGATGCATGCTTTCATTTGTTTATGCCAAATTCTGATCCTACCGTCTGAATGTTGCAGCTGAAATTGAGCCTCATCAGAGCAGGCAACCTATTTCCAATCTTCTATTGTCCAATTTTGGAGGGCCTGTGTGAACTGCCTCAGTTTCCTGTTTCTTAGCTGACAGGAGTGGCACCTGGTGTGGTCTTTTTCTGCTGTAGCCCATCTGCTTCATGGTTTGAGGTTATTTGATATATTATATACTGTTGTTTTTCTATCATTGTCTGCCCATTCTTCGACATCAAGAAGGCCTTTTCATCCACAACAACTACCACCCATTGGATGTTGTTTCTTTTGGGCTATTCTCTGTAGACCCTAGAGAAGGTTGTGCATGAAAATCCCAATAGATCAACAGGTTTTTGAAATGCTCCGACTAGCCCGTCGGGCAGCAACAGCCATACCACTTTCAAAGTCACTTAAACCCCCTTTCTTCCCCGTTCTGATACTTGATTTAAACATCTGCAAGCCGTTTTCACGTCTAGATGCCTAAATGCATTGAGTTTCTGCCATGTGATTGGCTGATTAGCAATTTGTGTTACCAAGCATTTGAACAGGTGTACCTAATGAAGTGGCCGGTGAGTGTATATTTTTATCATTTATACTAGTGTTCTCTAAACTGTGGCCTGGGGGCCAAATGCGGCCCGTTGCTTGCTTTTATCCAGCCCTTGGGCACCATTTCTCCCTCTAACACCAGTAATGGGTCCCTATTCTTCCCTATGATGACCACGACGGGCCACTATTTTTCCTCCCAATACCAAATGTGGTTATATTTGCTCCTACTGATGCCAGGAAAATTGTAATCCCACTGGTCAAAGTCCGGCCCACCTAGAGTCTGAAGGACTGAAGTCTGATTTATACAAAGGGAACAGCCTCCAATATGCCAGAGTTCCATCAACTCTGGATCAGGCAAACCAATGTTTTGTCGGCCATGTGCCCGCACTCATGAGTGCTGGCTGTCAGAATACAATGGCTGCCAGCAGGAGATTCGTCCATCCAGGGGCTGATGGGGGGGAATCTATAGACTTCTTGTTTAGCCCAGCGTGTATGGGCAGATTAAGTTTGGGAATTTAGACTTGAATCAAGCTTTAATTGATGATGGTACACTCCCTTTAACTCTTTTTTAGCTGAATGCTTAATAGGATGGTTTGTGAAGCCATTCTCAGAGATGAATAATGTAGGTTAAAGCTGAAGTTTAGGTATGGCAACGTTTTCATTGGTTTAGTTTGGACCATTGTAAGAATGTTTGCTATTAGGGTTGTCCCAATACCACTTTTTTAGGACCGAGTACAAGTACCGATACTTTTTTTCATGTACTCGCCAATACCGATACTTTTTTTTTAAATGTGTCCCCAAATGCAGCCATGTCCCCCCCACAAATGCAGCCATGTCCCCCCACAAATGCAGCCATGTCCCCCAAACATATGCGGCCATGTCCCCCAAACATATACAGCCATGTCCCCCCCATATATGCAGCCATGTCCCCCCCCCCCCAAACATATGCAGCCATGTCCCCCAAACATATGCAGCCATGTCCCCCAAACATATGCAGCCATGTCCCCCAAACATATGCAGCCACGTCCCCCAAACATATGCAGCCACGTCCCCCAAACATATGCAGCCACGTCCCCCAAACATATGCAGCCACGTCCCCCACATATATGCAGCCACGTCCCCCACTTATATGCAGCCACGTCCCCCCACACATATGCAGCCATGTCCCCCATACCTAATGATGATGTCGCTGCCGCGTTAATCACCGTGCGGCGAACATTACAGGCACCTTTAGTTTAAATAGCTGTTTTGCCCGCCACGCCGTGTAAAGGACACTCCCCCTTGCTCGGGATTGGACAGATCCGTCCAATCCCGAGCAAGAGGAAGTGACACGGCGCGGCGGGCAAAACAGCTATTCAAACTAAAGGTGCCTGTAATATTCGCCGCATGGTGATTAATGCGGCGGCGGCTTTGCGATATACGACGGCGGATTGCGGCCGCGCGGGGGGGAGGGAGTATTCTATTTAGGCATCGGGGGTATTTGTGGGAGTACAAGTAATCCCACAAATACTCGGTATCGGTCCCGATACCGATCCTGGTATCGGTATCGGGACAACCCTATTTGCTATATCTGTTGGATCCCTCTAGCGCAGGGGTGTCAAACTCAGTTTCATTATAGGCTGCATCAGCAGTATGGTTGCCCTCAAAGCACCAGTTGTATCTGGGGTGAGCTACGTGAAGAGTGCAGGTTCCAGGGGCACCCTGTGCACAAAGTGCTGGGTTCAGGGGTGCGCTACGCATAGTGTGCAACCCGAAGGCTGCAAAACTTACTGCGAGGCCTGGTGGATCAGATTTGGCCTTTGGGCCTTCTGTTTGACATATGTGCTCTAGAGTCTTAAAATCACTGTAGTAGACACCAATACTGCAGTCTCTCCATTAGCTCCCGGGCCTTGTGCCAAGTGCTGCCCTGCTGCATCAAGAAACTACGAGGGGTCGCTCGCTCATAACAGGTGCTATTCAGGGAATCATTGTGTCAGTCTGAGTGTGTGAACCAATAAAATAAAAAAAAATACACAAAAAGTCAAGATTGGTGGCCATTATGGTGAAAAAAAGAATTCATGATGGTCAGATATTCCAATCGCCAAAGTGTCTCACCACCTTGAATGTACAGGACTCTAAAGCCCCGTATACACGATCTGACCTTTGTCCATCCAATGTCACATAAGAATTCCGACGGTATTCCATCTTAGTAATAGAGAACACATTCTCTATCTAAACTTCGATGGAATAACTCCTATGGGGGCATACACACGGTCGGAATGGAAAAAGTCCATCTGACTTTTTCAATCGGCAATTCCGATCGTGTGTACAGGGCATAACTGGAACATGTGGACTCTTTTTATACACTGTATATAATAAGAGCCTGAGTATCGGTGTGTCATCCGTAAGGGAGCATAAGCCTCCTCTGGGATTCCATATTCAATCACCAGATCGGGTCATCCAAAGCGGCAGGATATTCAACCATAATGTATAAAAAGAGCCAGGGATACGAACTGTGTAAAACTATAAATAAAACCTTTTATTGCAAAGTACTAATCGCTCACATTGTTAAAATAAAAATCGCAAGTGCTTCTTTGTAAAAATCCAGTCCCAGGAATCCGACTATTCACTTTCTTGTTGTGGTACGTGGTGATGTCACGACCATAGCTCCGCCCCCAAGGATCCCAAGATTACTGACAAAAGTTAGTGGGACAGACCGGTAGACTACTGCACAATCTACATTAAAAAATAAATAAAGTACTGATGAACTAGGCTCTGTATGTATGCTACATTTTAGTTTTGACTCAAGTATAACTTCACATTTTAGATGTAACCCCTTTACAACTGCCTAACTCATGTGCAGGGGCAAAGGGTGGGCTTTAACAACCACACGTATGAATCACTGCACACTCCCAGCACAAAGACTGACCTGTTAACGACCACTCTCTTACTAAGGAACGGTAGCCAACAGGACCAGCTTCCAGCCATGTGACCTGTGGTTGCATGATTGCCCTTCCTTCCTGCCCCATGAGTGTTCAGAACTGTTTAAAGCGATGCTGGGGTGGGCAGAAGGGGTTAAGGTTAATTTTAGGGATTATATATGTTTTAAATTAAGGTTTAGTTAACGTGGAACTAAACCCATCGGTTTTTAACAGTTTCCATTCTCAACATGTGCCACATTGGGTGTGCTCTCAACCAAACTGTCAAACCATCAAATGGTTGGGTATCATAATTGACCACATGTGCAGCATCAAGCTTCCTTGGCTGAAAACCAAAGGAGAGTTTTTAGGTGAACTCTAGAGAGTGGCTGGTATATGTGTGCTTTACCGGGCCTTTCCTTGTCTTAATGAATAGTCAGTGATCTGTACCGATTTACTGACTATGTTCATTTATAAATGAGGCATAGTAAACTCTGTTTACTATTCTTCAGTTTGTAAATGAAAGGGAAGCTCTGTACAGGGCTATTCCTTTCCATTCATTCTGTGCAGCTAGTTACAAAAAAATGGTAAAAAATAAACTACTTATACCAATGGCCGAACTACAAGGGTCGCATTTGCAACCAAGCTCGGAAGTTCCGCCACTATGGAAGGGGATGCCGGTCAGGTTCTAGTTAGGTCTCTGGGAGGACCTCATGTTTCCTTAAAAGAGAAGGGTCTTCTTCTTTTTTTTCAGATTTATACTTGCCTAGGTAGATGCAGCAGCATCTGTCCCCTGGCGCCTCTGCACTGAAAACCGAGTGATCAAACCCTCCTGATCGCTTGGTTTTCAGATCTCCGTGAGCAGAGAGCTGTCAGTCAAAGCTCTCTGCTCTTCCCCTTCCTCACTCGTTGGAGAGCTGGGCTGTGGAGGGGGTGAAGCAGGCCGTCTCAGGTTCTCATCGGCTTGCTGAGAGGCTGAGCCAGAGGTATCAGTCCAGGCACCTGGCGGATCTAGACTTTATTGTCGGGATGACGCAGTGCCTGGACTGCTGAAAATGGGTCACAGGAGTGCAAAATGAACTGCACTGCTGTGATCCATAGGAGCCCAGCCAAGTGAGCTTTAGCTGGACAGCAGATTGGAGTGATAGGTGATGGTAGATATATACTGTGTATGCTCCATTGAGTAACCTGAACCTGGTACTATGGAAAGATGCAGGCACATGTTAAAGATTCATTCTGCTTTCTGTATATATGACATTGTACAACCTTTTGTGTGTTTCTACAGGGATTGGCTTTATAAATTGGATTCATAGCACAGCCTATTTTGGCATTGTGTGCGTGTGTGTATATAATTGTACCCTTTTATCACCTGCTAAGGATGTGTTTTATCCTTTGGTTTGTATGCTTGCTCTGTGCTTCATCTATCTGGCTCATATGTTGTTGTGCTGACACAATCCCTATACGGAATGCCTTCTCCATCTTGTTTACATTCTTTCCATATTCCCGGAGGACATAGATTCCCAGTGCAACATTCTGTTCCTGGTTTCATGTAACCACCGGTCTTGTGTCATTGATACCCGCAGCAAGTTTTCCATATGAAGTATTGGCCTCCTTTTCAGCTTGTTGCCAATAATCGAATAGAACGTAATGGGTAAATGTCTGTAACATTTTGGTATTTTGTATAGCAGAACCAATTGATTTATTATTTGAGTTTATTTTGACAAAATAGGGAGCAAATTAATTCCCCCCCATAGTAGCCCATTATGTGTCACTTGCCTGAAACCGAAGCCTGCGACGTCACCGCTGTCCATGAAGCGTCCATGTTCCTTTCTGGTATTGCGGCTCCGGCGCTGTGATTGGCTGGAGCTGCGATGACTTCACTCCCATGTAAGCATATAAGAGCCGCCAGTCATGGCATACTCGCGGTTTCTAAAGTGTGCCCTTGCCGTTGTCTACGGCATAGGCGCCATAGACATCTGCGCCATAGACATCGACACCCGTCTCATTTGTAAATGGCTCCTAAACCATGGAGGTTTGGGAGAAATTTCCAGCATCTACAGGTAAGCCTTGGGCCCCTTTCATACCTGCGGACCGTATGTCCGCTTTTTCATCCATCCGTGTGCAGATGAAAAAGGGACATATATTGGTCCCTATGAGATTGCGGATGAATATTCGCTGACACTCAATATCGCCCGCCTCCGCACTCCTCCGATTCTGCAGACGGAGGAAAACCCTATTTTTCCTTCTGTCTGCGGATTGGATGAACACAGACAGACGGTCCGTGTTCATCCCATTCCCCCCCCCCTCCCATAGGGGAGGGCGGAGAAAAGACAGGGCGGTCCTTGCACAGTGTGCGGGGACCGCCCTGTCATCCTCCCGCTCAGTAGGGATCAACGGAGTGATCCCCGCTGAGCATACGGAGGTTCCCGGGGCGGATCATTACTGATCCGCCCCGTGTGAAAGGGGCCTTAATCTAGAACTGCAGGTCATTTGCATCTGTTGGTGAATTCTCATTGCAGAAGTGTATCAAACTGATAACAAAAACACAGTAATCGAAAGGCTGTTGACATGAGAATCCCAAGAATACGCTTCTGCATGCTTTTTATTTCTTGCTGAATGCGGGCTCCTTGGGTAGTTTTCTGGGTCATATAGCACTATTGACTGGCTGCACGATGATCTTATTTACAAGGTCACTCAGGTGGCTGCCGTCTAAGTCTAGACAAGTGGTGCCAGGCTCTTGGCCTTTATACACGTTGGAGGTGTAGCAGAAAAACGGTGTACATCAGCTGCTTTGCCTGCACTCTACAGGGATAAAATGTCAGCTTGCAGACAGAATTTATTATGGTAATAAAATAGAATTTGCTAGTGGAATATCATTTTTATTAAGCTCAATCCCAAGCTGACTCCTCTAGGACATGGACAAATCATGTGATTGGATGTAATTCCTGTTATACTTCAATATGGATTGACTGCATTCACACAGAACAAATCCATGTCGGCTTTATTAATTGTGCTGCCTTTACACACTGTGCTATAGCATTGTTCCATATCAGCTCAAGGTAGGGGGTCTAGAAAGTAAAGCCAAGGCTTTCCACTGTATGTATTCTGGGCTGGATGTAAAGCTATGCCTTGACATGTAAAGCTTGCCAGCCCACTGTATAGTTATTTGCCTGTGTGGATTTCTCTATCGGTCTACTCCTCCAGTGTGGATACAGGGCTAAAACCTTGAAGTTCAATGCTAATTTGTTAGAATTCTTTTTATGAAAGCTGCACAAACCACAGCCAGCCACCCAAACTAGGAGACCTAAAGCACACACCTATGGTTGAAAAAGGACACTTGTACTAATATATTTGCAGAATGCAATTGCTGACTTTTCTTCTCAAAATGTTGGTTGCCTGGCTGTCTTAGGCAGCCCATACATTATTCATTTTTTTTTTTTTGGATGGTTGAAAGAGAAAAAAAATTGCCTGATTGCGCCATTTATATACTCAATGTGGATGGGGGAATCCTTCCTGCTGTATTATTGTTTTCTGCCAACAGAATACACTGATCAGTGCTGCCAGATTTAGTCTGCGGCACTGATCGATCAGGAAAAACCGACAGGCTGGTCCCTGATGACCCTGCTGCCTTACACTTGTAGGAAATCTGTAAAGCCGGCCATATATGGATCAAAATTCAGCATTTTCATCGTTTTTGCATTAACCACTTCTTAGATGGGGGTCATATGATGTCCTGGAGTTTAAGTAGTTAAATCTGAATGATGTCTGCAGCTTCCCCCCCCCCCCCGTTGCCTTCCCGTGCTTCTACCTGCTCGCCCGTGCAATCGACGAGCCAGAGAATAATTCGGTTGGCAGTGACCAATTACCATAGAGAATACTGCAAACCATATGGTCTCCGGCACTCATTATGACCTTCAGACACTGGGTGTAACGTTATGACATCATGTCCGGCCTCGGCAGATGTAAACACTGCCGTTGCCTCGGCTAGAAAGCCAAGATAATGTTTTTTATTGTAGGTTTGTTGACATCCAGAATGTTTTAGGCTCCATGCACACTAGGAGCAGAAAAAACGTCAAAGTTTTTAGCTTGAAAAACGTGTCATAAAAGATACAAAATGAAAGCATATTGTACAAAGTTTAGGCGAGTCTATGAGAGTTTAAGCGAGTCTATGAGAGTTTAGTTTATAGGCGTTTTTTGCACTACACTCCCCTCTGCAAAAGTTTTTACTCCCACAACACACCTAAAAAAACGTTGGCACTTGACGTTCAGAAGAGATAAGAGGAGTTTAGGAGAGACTGACGTTTTTACAGCTCCTAAACTCCTCCAGGAAACGCGATAGAGAAGGTTTTTTTGGCCTGCCTCTGAACGTCCCTGACAGAAAACGCCTGTAGCAGTCAATAATGTGCAAAGACACATAGAGCACAATAGAAGTGCTTCTAGAGGCAGGAGAAAAAAACGTCAAACGCCTGTAGAATCAACGTTTTTTAAGTCCAGTGTGCATGGAGAGGGCTTTTTTTCAGTGAGTTCCACCACCTCTGGCTCAGACCCTTTGGGGGGTGGGGTGCACACCCCTATCAATTGTAAATACAGAAGTCCGGTTTCTGTGTTTACAAGTGACAGCTCTGCACTCATGTTTTTGTGAATAAAAATATGTATTCGAGTCCCGATTTTACAGCGAGTACAATAGATAGATGTTAGATGGGAAGAATTGTCCAAAATGCATAAATACATTAGGGAAGTTTAATTCCTTTGTGGATGGGTTAGATTAGGGGTAGGCAACCTTGGCCCTCCAGCTGTGCTGAAACTACAAATCCCATCATGCCTCTGCCTCTAGGATTCATGCCTGTGATTGTCGGCGTCTTGCAATGTCTCATGGAACTTGTAGATTTAAAACAGCTGGAGGGCCAAGGTTGCCTACCCCTGGGTTAGCTCTACAAAAGACCCAATAGAGTCAGTCAAGGGCCTTGAGCAGTAATACGACAGAATGGCATTATTGAATTTCCCATTTTGGAGTTTTGTGGGCGGTATTGCTGCGGTTTCCCATTGTTTTAAATGGGAAGGAGTGGTGAAGGAGCGGTATACATGCCGCTCCTCTCACCGCTCCAAAGATGCTGCTGGCAGGAGATTTTACCGCCAGCGCATCGCCTCAGTGTGAAAAAGCCCTAAGGCTTTCACATTGAGAAAGCTGGGCAGAAGTTTTTCAGGCGGTATAGCATATATTTTTTAGCGCTGTATCGCCTGAAAAACTCCTCAGTGTAAAAGGGGGTTAAATGTGGTGTGGTCCTGCCATGGCAGAAAGAGAGGGCAACAAAATAATTAAGTGACTTTATAGTAGTGGGGTTGATGTTCGTTACTCCCATCTCACCCTTCAGCTTAGAAATATATATGATCATTTTATTGAGCCTTGGTTTAATAGAACTCCATAAAAATTTCAGTATCTGCTACTAGAGGGACCGAAGTATATGGGAGGGGATGTTCGAAATGAAATGAAATGTTCTGCCGGTTGCTCAAGGGCTATAATAAACTGTAACGGAGACCAGGGTCTATACTGAATTGTCCCTCTTTTTGAGAAAGGGGGGAGATTCAAGCAGTGATAGCTGTTGGTCACCAACAGTTGGTCATAGATGGGGTTAGTCCATATCATAAAGTCATTCCCTAATCCCAGTGTTGTATAACTGTATGAAGATAACACCACAATCGTTTACCTAATGCTTTACGCATATCTAGGGAGAGCAACATCATTTCTTAGACATCCAGGTCATTTAGAAAGATGAATATATAAACTTTTTTTTTTTTTTTGTCCTAACTATAATCAACAAACGATATATACAAAATCCATTGTATGTATATGTTTTGAAGATAGTAGAACTAGAAAGGCTAAATCTGAAAGCAACACAGCTTTTGTATATTTTCTCTCCTGTACATCTTGTACATGGGCCTTGATATTAATATAATTGTGCATTGAACAGCTATAATGGAATGTTGGTTGATGCTGTGTTATTAGGATTCAGAGCTAGTCTGGATAATGACAGTGTCTGTCCTTTAGCTTTTGGTAGATGTGACTGTGTGTGAAGATAGTGATTACAAATGCAATGGACGTCATTTAAAAATGATTCTGCTTAATCGGTTTGTGTGATCCTTTCCTGTGTGGCTTTTTTTGTTTTTTACACTATAACTTGCATGGAAGGTGTTAAATCTGCTGCACTGTCTCTGCTGCAAAGATCAAGGCCCAAGAGATTAGAATTACAAAAAAGATGTCTAAATTCCCTTAGAGGAAAGCTTGTAGACCAACAATATCTCCGGGAATTGATGTGCCCAGCCGTGAAATGCCTGGTAGAGGTCACAAATGATAGTCGCTGTTTTTAAGACTCCTGTGGGCTTAAATGATAATGCGGCGCAATGATCAATGATGATGTGCAAAGTGTAGCAACCAACAACAGCTAATTACACTTTACTGATGTCAAGTGAATGAAAGATTGGTTGCTACCCGTAACTACATTCGGCTTCTTTGAATTATTGTATAAACCCATTTGTTTTTGTGTGCGACCATTTCAGGAAGTTGGTTTTGTTCATCCAAGGTCATTGTGTTATCTGACAAAGATTTGGCAAACTTCCTCGACAATTTGTTCAATTTACAAAATGACCGCTGCATTTTCTAATATCAAGCATCATTTTTTTTTCTTCCCACATTAGAAGTTATTTTTCACAGACTATTCTTAACGTAAGGTGACCAGATTTTTAAAATGAAATCTGGGGACATATTTTTTCTTTACTAGTAATGGCAACAATTAGCGACTCTCTGCCCGTCACTGCCCACCTCACAGCCTCTCAAGTCTTACTCTTTGGGCCCCCGGCTACTACTGGATGGGGAGCGGAGGATGATCACTCCGCCAGGGAAGGCAAGGAGATAGGCAGGTGGCTGGCCAGGATTTGAGCCAAGCAGAAGAACATGCGAGCGAAGCTGAATGGGAATGCACCCGAAACTGAAGAAATATTCCCTCAGCTCCGACCAGCACATGATCATCAGAAAGGGGCACAGATAATGGGAAAAATACACCCCCCTAAGCTAGTAGGCACAGTGGAGCGGGGTGTGTATATTTTTTTGTTTTAATTCTGCACTGACTGTCTTTGAAATTGCCCCTGCCCCTTATTAAATCCAATCTGGGGACAAAACCAGGGACAGACTTGGTCCGGGGACAGTGTCCTCAATCAGGGGACTGTCCCCTGAAACTGGGGATGTCTGGTCACCCTATCTTAACGACCACCATTATTAAAGTATGTATAGACGAAGCTTGTTTTTTGTTTTGGATCGAATAGGAAAGGATTGAATTCCTTGTCAGGTTATTTTTTGTTATCTATATGCCTTTCAAGAAATGTCCCTTAATTTTCTGTCTCATAGACCAAACAGGAAGTTTGAAAAAATCTCCCAATTGAACTTGCATTCCCATTTTACAGAGCTGTTCCCTTTAGGCCCCTTGTAGGTTGGCTATCTGATGTGCGCCTTGGAGGGACAGGCACAACATCCAGATCCGATTCCTGCAGCCTGTCAAAGTCTGACAGGCTACGGCTGGGCAGGGCTGAACGCTGTACTAAGTGATACGAATGCTCAGGCATTCATCTCTGAACAGATAGGACCCTAAACAAAAGTACCACTTGGTACACTGTTCAGCTGCAGCCTGCTATAGGCTTTGACAACCTTTAGGCAGCAGGGCTGGATGCTGCACCTGCCCCTCCAAAGTGCATAGCAGCTAGATGCCCCTGTGTGCAAAAGGCCTTTAAAGATTTCACCTTATCCCTTGTTCTGAGGGCAACTCAAATTTTGGACTTCCTTTCATGTTCCTTCTCAATGACAGTGGTCACCAGTACAAATAGGAGATTAAGGCTTCATTTCCACTGGCGTTTTAAAAGTGAGCTGTAAAACAGCTAGGCATACCTGGAAAAATTCGCGTTAAAAACGCAAAATTTACCGCGTTTTTGCGCGTTTTTTAACGCTAGCGTTAGGCAGCGTTTTTTGAAAAGAAAAATCTCTAGGCTATATATATGAGATTTTTTTATGAAATCCCTGCAGCTCAAAAGCGCCGCGGTGCGAGTTTTTGCGCGTTAATGCGCATTTTTGCGTGTTTTTTAAGGTCGAGCGTTTTTACAGCTGTGTTTTAGGAGCTTTAGAACGCCCTGCTCCTGCGTTTTTTTTACAGCTCAAAAACGCCTAGGCCATTTGCAGCTCAAAAACGTCTATGTGGGAATGATGCCATAGAATAACATGGACAGGCGTTTTTAAGCTGTAAAAAACGCTCAGAAACGTGGCTGTAAAAACGCCAGTGGAAATGAGGTCTAAAGCTTCCCCAATGAAGACACAGACAAAATTGTATAGAGTCCAACCCTTCCACCATGTATCAGGTGCTCTGCAATGTTCACATGCTATCAAGAAACGTTATGACAGGAGTAGAAAGCAGAGTAACAGATTTCATTAGTCTTTTCCTTCCCTGTCCAGTAATATGCTAAAGGTGAGGACAAGACATAGCCAATAGCTCCCGGTGCCCGAGCAAAGCCAGCGAGACCTGCAATCGAGGGAGAGAAGAGCTGCAGATGTGCACAGCTCCGGATCAAATGAGAGCTTAGGTAAGTAAAAGGGCGGATTGTGGGCCCAATTTGATGCCTAAACATTTTTTACCTTCATGAAAGGAATGCATGAAGGTAAAAAATATTTAGGCTTTAGAACCACTTTAAGTCACGCTTTTCTGGTTCTGAATTACAACGGGTTGACCTGATTATTACGTGGTTGCTGGGAGACCCCCAGTCTTGGGCTTTTAGTCACCCCACAGAAGATCCAGCCCAAGGGTCAGTCAAAACATTTTTCAAGGCCCTGGGGTTTTCATCTGAGTTGCATCTGTTCACACTAACAGACTTTTATGCAATTTCCGTCGCCAGAATCCTGACAAATCATTTTCAGGAGGTCCGGGGCCCCTCCTTGGAAGGGGAGTAAGGTCAGGAGCGTGTAGCTGCTGGTGTGCATCCAGTTCATTTTGCTCAGTTTGCCCCTGCTTCGGCGTAATGGGCAGACAGTATAATGTGTACAGGGAGTGCAGAATTATTAGGCAAGTTGTATTTTTGAGGATTAATTTTATTATTGAACAACAACCATGTTCTCAATGAACCCAAAAAACTCATTAATATCAAAGCTGAATATTTTTGGAAGTAGTTTTTAGTTTGTTTTTAGTTTTAGCTATTTTAGGGGGATATCTGTGTGTGCAGGTGACTATTACTGTGCATAATTATTAGGCAACTTAACAAAAAACAAATATATACCCATTTCAATTAATTATTTTTACCAGTGAAACCAATATAACATCTCAACATTCACAAATATACATTTCTGACATTCAGAAACAAAACAAAAACCAATTAGTGACCAATATAGCCACCTTTCTTTGCAAGGACACTCATGCAGCCTGCCATCCATGGATTCTGTCAGTGTTTTGATCTGTTCACCATCAACATTGCGTGCAGCAGCAACCACAGCCTCCCAGACACTGTTCAGAGAGGTGTACTGTTTTCCCTCCTTGTAAATCTCACATTTGATGATGGACCACAGGTTCTCAATGGGGTTCAGATCAGGTGAACAAGGAGGCCATGTCATTAGTTTTTCTTCTTTTATACCCTTTCTTGCCAGCCACGCTGTGGAGTACTTGGACGCGTGTGATGGAGCATTGTCCTGCATGAAAATCATGTTTTTCTTGAAGGATGCAGACTTCTTCCTGTACTACTGCTTGAAGAAGGTGTCTTCCAGAAACTGGCAGGAGGACTGGGAGTTGAGCTTGACTCCATCCTCAACCCGAAAAGGCCCCACAAGCTCATCTTTGATGATACCAGCCCAAACTAGTACTCTACCTCCACCTTGCTGGCGTCTGAGTCGGACTGGAGCTCTCTGCCCTTTACCAATCCAGCCACGGGCCCATCCATCTGGCCCATCAAGACTCACTCTCATTTCATCAGTCCATAAAACCTTAGAAAAATCAGTCTTGAGATATTTCTTGGCCCAGTCTTGACGTTTCAGCTTGTGTGTCTTGTTCAGTGGTGGTCGTCTTTCAGCCTTTCTTACCTTGGCCGTGTCTCTGAGTATTGCACACCTTGTGCTTTTGGGCACTCCAGTGATGTTGCAGCTCTGAAATATGGCCAAACTGGTGGCAAGTGGCATCTTGGCAGCTGCACGCTTGACTTTTCTCAGTTCATGGGCAGTTATTTTACGCCTTGGTTTTTCCACACGCTTCTTGCGACCCTGGTGACTATTTTGAATGAAACGCTTGATTGTTCGATGATAACGCTTCAGAAGCTTTGCAATTTTAAGAGTGCTGCATCCCTCTGCAAGATATCTCACTATTTTTGACTTTTCTGAGCCTGTCAAGTCCTTCTTTTGACCCATTTTGCCAAAGGAAAGGAAGTTGCCTAATAATTATGCACACCTGATATAGGGTGTTGATGTCATTAGACCACACCCCTTCTCATTACAGAGATGCACATCACCTAATATGCTTAATTGGTAGTAGGCTTTCGAGCCTATACAGCTTGGAATAAGACAACATGCATAAAGAGGATGATGTGGTCAAAATACTCATTTGCCTAATAATTCTGCACTCCCTGTATAAACCCAGGGCGAAGAACACGGAAGCCAGCTATAGTGCCTGACCACCTACGCTAAGAGCAGGCATGACAGCAGGGCTGTGTAAATCTCTGGAATGAATGGACAGAGGTACTAGTACTTTGGCAGATAAAATTGCACCCATGTACTGTATGTATTTCGCCCATGTATATTGCTGTTTAGAAAAGTGACCTGGGGAATGCCCAGGGAAAAACCAAGCCTACTTACCCACCAGCTTGCAAAACAACCAATTAACCTGTCTAACAGTATGTGTTAAAAACAGGGGTTTTGTCCGCACGCATTTGCAAACGCATGCATGAGCCACAGAGCTGCGCCAAGGCACCCCTCAATCTGTGGTCCTAACACTAAACAATGAGAGTCCCCACAGTGGAGGCACATGCATTTTAATGGATAGAAAGGAGCAGGTGAACTGAAGGGGAGCCACCACTCCTTAAAGGTACAGGAGCACACCAAACACCTAGCATGTAGCTCAATGGCTGCAAAGGTGTTGGTGCACTGCTGGACCAATATAAACACCACAGGTGAAGCATAAACCTGTCCACTGCCCCCATCTATAGCTGGCCATAGCATTAAATAGATCAAGTTTACCTGGGGCCCCCAAATGGCCCAGGAACAACTTGGATAAGAGGGAGTGGGCGAGTGGACTATAGCGGTACTGGGTATAAGAAAATACAATGGAAAGATGAAATAAGGTAAAAAATTATTACATTCGTTTATTATACATAATAATGGGCAAATTGAACACACATTATTGGATTATAAAAACAAAAACAACATTAAAAACGTGACACAGTGCATGACCAACCAAACAGGTCACCGAGATGTTAAAGGGCCCTACACAAAGGAGGGCGGTGAGAAGAGTGGGGTCATGCCAGTTGAATCTTGACTAGTTTCGCAACAATAGTTGCTTCGTCAGGAGAGGTGGTCTGCACAGCTAGAGGTGACCACCTGGAGCTACAAGCCGCAAATGGAGGAAGGTAACCTCTCAAAAACGGGTAGCTGGAAGATGGAACCGCACTAGGCGCTTATCCCTGACACACACCGCACTCTGTGAACCATACAGTGCGACCACTGGTCTCTTACTTTGTATACTTACCTTGGGATTGCTACCAACAACCCATGTCAGTCATGTTTCAGTTTTGAACCATGAATATGGTTCACAGGTTCCTATCTTTCCTTTTTCCTACACAGGGATAAGCGCCTAGTGCGGTTCCATCTTCCATCTACCCGTTTTTGAGAGGTTACCTTCCTCCATTTGCGTCTTGTAGCTCCAGGTGGTCACCTCTAGCTGTGCAGACCACCTCTCCTGACTAAGCAACTATTGTTGCGAAACTAGTCGAGATTCAACTGGCATGACCCCACTCTTCTCACCGCCCTTCTTTGTGTAGGGCCCTTTAACATCTCGGTGACCTGTTTGGTTGATCATGCACTGTGTCACGTTTTTAATGTTGTTTTTGTTTTTATAATCCATTAATGTGTGTTCAATTTGCCCATTATTATGTATAATAAACGAATGTAATCATTTTTTACCTTATTTCATCTTTCCATTGTATTTTCTTATACCCAGTACCGCTATAGGCATCGTTATCCTTATAGATCAGCACTATGGCAGTAGTTTAGAAAGGATGAGAGTGGGTTTACATCCACTTTAAGTTAAATTGTTTCTTTTTCAAGTAGGGTTTTTCCATTTTCAAACCTTGTCTTGATATTTGTTCATGTCTACATCTCAATCGAATGTTAATCAGACTGGGTGGAATGGGGCCCCGTCTATTACTTTAGCTGAGTACTGGGTCCAGCGTTTTCATGTTGGGCATAAAATGTCCACAGTCAACTGCAGGGGTGCGGATCAAAAAACTCACGGTTCGGATCGTTCCTCGGATCGGCAGTCACGGATCGGATCATTTTTCGGATCAGCAAAAAAAAAAGAGTGACCCCCCCCCCAAGTAGTACAGGAACACAGTGACCCCCCCCCCCCCCCAAGTAGTACAGGAACACAGTGACCCCCCCCCCCCCAAGTAGTACAGGCACACAGTGACCCCCCGCCCCAGTAGTACAGGCACACAGTGACCCCCCCACCCAGTAGTACAGGCACACAGTGACCCCCCCCCCCCCCAAGTAGTACAGGCACACAGTGACCCTTCCCACCATAGTACAGGCAGACAGTGACCTCCTTCCCCCCCCCCTCCGTAGTACAGGCAAACAGTGAGCCCCCCGTGCAGACCTCAGATAGCGGCGTGTGTGTCCCTTGAGCGCGGTCTCCTCCTCCTCTGTGGGTGTAAACAGAGAGGAGGGGCGGCCGCCGGGTGAGCCAAGATGGCCGCGGCTCCGGAGCTAGGCCGAAGCCACGGCCTTTCCTAATGCTATGCCCGCGGCGGTAGTCTGCGGATCGCATAGCGATCCGATCCGTAGGGGGTGACCCGTTCGGATCACGGATCAACCGTGATCCATTGCACCCCTAGTCAACTGTGCACCTTGTAGCCTCTGCTCTACATCACTGCTGTAAGTTATAAATCTATATATATCAGACGTGTTCACTTTAACGGTTAACATTTGTATGGTGGGAAAAATTATTTGGCAATTTCTACTTACATTTTTTTAAGGTTCTTTTCTTTTAACATTAGCTAAATAAACTTGAAGGCCGAGGGTTATATTTTCAGAACTTTGTTGATTTGGAAGCAGGCCATGAGAAGGGAATCTAAACTATGCTGTGTAAATGAATAAACAGGGAAGAAACCGTTTGAATTGTCTAGAGAGGAAGTTCACGTTTTTCAGTTCAGTGCCGACTCTGTTGTAAGCGTGAGGGCACGTTCACGCCCGCAGCATTGAGTCGAGTTGCCCAATGCAAGAATAAAACAAATTCCCTCGTATTCTTTGCGTTCAGTTTACAAATTTTTTGAATAACAAACAATTTCTGCATCAATAATGGGAGAATCGTGTGACTAATAAGGTAACTAATTAGGTGATTGGTTCCACTAGATTTTAGTTAGGGGTATCGAAATTAAGGGGAGTGAATACAAATGCACGCCACAGATATTTATTTATTTATTTGTAAAAAAAATTGAAAACCCATTTATCATTTTCCTTCCACTTCACAATTATGGGCCAGATTCAGGTAGATGGGAGCATCTTTGCTCTGGAGTAACGCTTCTCATTTACGTTACTCTGCCGATATTTTAGGAGCAAGTGCTGTTATTCATGAAGCACTTGCTCCTAAAGTTGCGGCAGCGCATCGCAAATGAGCCGGCTGATTTCAAATTGGGCGGGTACGGGGCGTGTATTATTTAAAATAAGCGCGATCCCGCGGCGAACGTACTGCGCATGCGTCGAGTGTCAATACATCCCAGTGCGCATGCTCGAAATTCTGTCAGTGAACGTCAATGACGTCACATCCCCATTCATGAACGTTTTACGCAAACGACGCAAATTTTTTTTTTTCCCGACGCGCTGACGACGGCTATACTTAAAATAGGATACTCCACTAGGGGGCTTCTTTATCTTTACGTCGCGTATCGCTTACGGAAACGTCGGAAAGTCACTGCGTCGCGCCCGAAAACGATCGTGAATTTCCGATTCCCGCTGATTAACATATTTTTTCAGCGTAAATCAGCGGGAACGCCCCCGGCGCCATTTTTAAATTAAATTTGTGATACGATGGCGGAATTCAATTGCGCCGACCGTATCGGAACACCAACCCGGCGTTTCTTGTTTTCTGGTTACAGAAAACAGAAACGCTGGCTTAAAGTGACAGTTAGGCTGGAGTATCACAGATACTCCAGCCTAACTCTACCTGAATCTGGCCCTATGTGTCACTTTGTGTTGGGCTATTACATAAAATCCCACTAAAATACATTATGAATACTTTTTTAAGGCACTGTATAGGTTTTATCTTCCCAAAGAAAAGTATCCCACTCTTCACAATCTCTCTTTATTCATGCCATCAGCTTCAGCAGAACCTATATTTGTAAGACACTATTTTCAA
The DNA here is from genome assembly GCA_029574335.1 of Rana kukunoris. NCBI lineage: Eukaryota > Metazoa > Chordata > Amphibia > Anura > Ranidae > Rana > Rana kukunoris. The sequence continues at coordinate 382,247,901 of CM056051.1, forward strand.
GGATGAAGCACACAAAGGGAAAATTTAGGACTAAGAATTTCTGATTAGCACATTGAGAATGCATTGAGAATTGCTACTACATCCATCCAGTTTAGAGAATTGTCTCTTTGATAGAAAACTGGATGACTAATGCCGCGTACACACGGTCGTCTTTTGCGATGAAAAAAAACATTGTTTTTTAAAACGTCATTTAAATTGATCGTGTGTGGGCAAAACGTCGTTTTTTGTCTTCACAAAAACGACCAAAAAAAAATTCCAACATGCTTGAATTTTTTGTGTCGTTTTTTAAAACGTCGTTTTTTGTTTCACAAAAAGTCACCGTGTGTAGCAAAAACGTCGTTTAAAACGACGTTTTTCAACCCGCGCATGCCCAGGGTCAGTAGTCAGTGGATCTCACCATCTGCTGCACCTACTACGCAGACTTATTCCATTTATTCCCAAAGAAGACGTAGCAGTCGTGGTGGGAACAATTGTGAACTCCAGACTGGACTATGCAAATGCCCTTTACCTCGGACTTCCCAAGTACCAAATCACTCGTCTGCAAACCGTTCAAAATACGGCCGCCAGACTGGTGACTGGGAACAAAACCCTGGGAATCCATCTCACCTTCACTGAGATCCCTTCACTGGTTGCCAGTAAAAGACAGAATTGCTTTTAAAGCACTCTGTCTGATGCATAAATGCATCCATGGGAAAGCCCTGCAATATCTTTGCGAAAAAATAGAAGCCCACAATCCCAATCGCGTTCTGCGATCCACCGACAAAAATTTGGTCAAGGTTCCCAAAGTCAGATACAAGTCCAAAGGAGAAAGAAGGTTTGCTTTCCAAGGTCCCAGACTATGGAACGCTTTACCAACCAGCATTCGGTTGGAGGAAAACCACCTGACCTTCAGAAGACAGATTAAAACTCTGCACTTTTGATGTCAAGAGAGACGGGAACAACAAGCGCCCAGAGGCGATTCAGTTCGCATGTGTCGCGCTATATAAGTTTTTTCATTCATTCATTCATCCAACCAGATGTTGATGTATTTGTTTATCCAAAACTGTCAAATATTGCACTAGTTTTATATTGCTTTTTATAATAATAATATTAGGGTTGTCCCGATAGCACTTTTTTAGGACCGAGTACAAGTACCGATACTTTTTTTTCATGTACTCCCCGATACCGAATACCGATACTTTTTTTAAATGTCATGTGACAGTTTTCAAACCACAATACAGACTAAGGATATTTTCTTTAGAATTATGAAGAACTCTAACTCAAGACATTATAAAAGAATAAAAATGAATAAAAATGTTTTTTATTTGCTTGTCACGCAGTAGTAAAAAACTCAAAGAATTTTCACAGAACATGTTGATAAATACAAAAAAATTATTCTATATCTACAGTACATCTATAATGGTAAAATCATTAGCGCAACCACAATATACACACATTCTGTGCTCAAATATTTGAAATGTAAATAATAATGCTGCCAGCTGACACGAATTGAGGTAAATCACAACACTTATCAATAGCATAAATAAATAGAAAACAGTACAGCGCAAACAAAGTCTCTTGTACAGTACTAAATATCAACACCAAAGTATCAAAAGTGCTATACACATCTAAAACAATTATAATGTGCAACAAATTTGACCAGCTGGTGCTGTCTCTCACCTATTTTTTTTTTGCAAGAAGCCTTATGTCATAGAGCAGGAGTCCCCAACGACCGGGGCCGTGGTCTCTCTGCAGCCAGGTCAGCGGGCAGAAAAGAGCGTACATCATCCCCCCACTACCAGCCCTCTCTCTGGGCCCCAGCCATTGCACAAGTGCTGCATCTGGTGGCAGGTGACATGGCAAGTGGCAAGCTGCATCTGGTGGCCGGTGACATGGCAAGTGACCAGCTGCATCTGGTGGCAAGTGGCAAGCCGCATCTGGTGGCAAGTGATTTTGCAAGTGACGAGCTGCATCTGGTGGCAAGTGGCAAGCTGCATCTGGTGGCAAGTGACATTGCAAGCGACAAGCTGCATCTGGTGGAAAGTGACATTGCAAGTGACAAGCTGCATCTGGTGGCAAGTGGCAAGCCGCATCTGGTGGCAAGTGATTTTGCAAGTGACAAGCTGCATCTGGTGGCAAGTGGCAAGCTGCATCTGGTGGCAAGTGACATTGCAAGTGACAAGCTGCATCTGGTGGAAAGTGACCTTGCAAGTGACAAGCTGCATCTGGTGGCAAGTGGCAAGCTGCATCTGGTGGCCGGTGACATGGCAAGTGACAAGCTACATCTGGTGGCAAGTGGCAAGCTGCATCTGGTGGCAAGTGACGTTGCAAGTGACAAGCAGCATCTGGTGGCAAGTGACGTTGCAAGTGACAAGCTGCATCTGGTGGCAAGTGACATTGCAAGTGACAAGCTGCATCTGGTGGCAAGTGACATTGCAAGTGACAAGCTGCATCTGGTGGCAAGTGACATTGCAAGTGACAAGCTGCATCTGGTGGCAAGTGACATGGCAAGTTGCATATGGGTGGCAGCTGACATTTCGAGTGACAAGCTGCATCTGGTGGCAGGTGACTATTTAATTTTATATTACAAGAAGCAAGAAGCCTTATGTCATAGAGCAGGAGTCCCCAACGACCGGGGCCGTGGTCTCTCTGCAGCCAGGTCAGCGGGCAGAAAAGAGCGTACATCATCCCCCCCACTACCAGCCCTCTCTCTGGGCCCCAGCCATTGCACAAGTGCTGCATCTGGTGGCAGGTGACATGGCAAGTGACAAGCTGCATCTGGTGGCTGGTGACATGGCAAGTGACAAGCTGCATCTGGTGGCAAGTGGCAAGCCGCATCTGGTGGCAAGTGACATTGCAAGTGACAAGCTGCATCTGGTGGAAAGTGACATTGCAAGTGACAAGCTGCATCTGGTGGCAAGTGGCAAGCCGCATCTGGTGGCAAGTGATTTTGCAAGTGACAAGCTGCATCTGGTGGCAAGTGGCAAGCCGCATCTGGTGGCAAGTGACAAGCTGCATCTGGTGGAAAGTGACATTGCAAGTGACAAGCTGCATCTGGTGGCAAGTGGCAAGTGACATTGCAAGTGACAAGCCGCATCTGGTGGCAAGTGACATTGCAAGTGGCAAGCCGCATCTGGTGGCAAGTGACATTGCAAGTGACAAGCTGCATCTGGTGGCAAGTGACATTGCAAGTGACAAGCTGCATCTGGTGGCAAGTGACATTGCAAGTAACAAGTTGCATATGGGTGGCAGCTGACATTTCGAGTGACAAGCTGCATCTGGTGGCAGGTGACTATTTAATTTTATATTACAATGTATTAATAGAAATAATGTGCGTCAATCATCCTGACACCATAACAATCAACAGCCAACACTAGTCATTGCCCCAACAAATTGCCTGCGAAAACGCTCATCGACACCCCTACCCCAGGTTTTGCCATCATTTTCTTCCATGCAGCAGGGGCCCCTGGTACCTAAAATGTTTGGGACCGCTGTCGTAGAGGACCAAAAACTGACTGCACAGGAAAATATGCAATAATTCTTTTTTTGTTTTGTGTTTGTAAAGCAATATTTTTTTCAATGTTTTTGTCTGATACTGTGCCCTTTTTATATATGTATTGTTCTATATTTGTTTTGGTCTGCAAGATTCTAGCATATGACAGTATAGCAAGCTTCCATCAGAATTTCATATAGAGGAAGCCGGGAGATTTAATCTTCCCTAGGTATCATTTCCTCTCCAGCAAAGGCTAAATGTAATTGTGCAGTCTGTGCCCAGTGATTTATGGGGTTTATGTACAAACAGTTATATATCCGATGAGTCGCACGAAAAAAGAAAAAAAACATTTACATTTAATGTTCTTTTTTTGTCCTTGTGTGTGTGATTGTGTGTGTTTGGACCAGTGTGCTTAAGTTCACCATTATAAATTCATTAATATGATAAAAGATAGATCTGCTGTTTTGATAAACATTTTGTACTAAAAACCTCCATTTATTTAGTCTTGCCTCTTACTTTTCTGGTACAGCAGCTGTGAAGGAGGTCTAGGGCCGCGTACACACGATCAAATCTATCTGCTGGAAACGGTCGGCCCGACCGTCCCAGCAGACAGATTCGACCGTGTGTACGGGCGAGCCGACGGATTTCGCCACCCGACAGATTTCAAAGCATGCTTTGAAATCTGTCGGCTGGGAATCCGTCCGCCCGACATGTCTGCTGGTTAGTACGCTAACCAGCAGACATGTCTTCTCGCACACGCGCCGAATGGTTTTCGACGCATGCGCGGAAGTGTTTTACTTCCTGGTGCGGTGACGTGGCGGCGTCAACGTCACTGCCACGTCACCGTGCCGTCTGGCAGCGGGGATTTTGGTTTGATCGTGTGTACACGATCAAACCAATATGTCCCCAGCAGACAGATTTGTTCAAATCGGTCGGCCCGACCGATTTGAACAAATCTGTCTGCTCGTGTGTACGCGGCCTAAGGGCCAGGTCTGGCTGTAATCGCAGGGAAACGTGCGTGTTCCTGTGCGATTTCTGTGCAGTGTGTTTTGACAGCACATTTTATTTGAATAGCCTTTTAAAAATGCACTGCACCAAATCGCATAGTCTCGTGGTATCATGCGATTGGTGCCCACAAGCACACTACAATTTTTTAGTAAAATATAAAAGATGATGTACTCCTATTCATTCTGTATTGTGCTTGTACTGTCCCCCCTACATTGTAAAGCACTGTGTAAACTTTTGGTGCTATATAAATCCTGAGTTAAAGGGTTCCTTACATGTCACAATTTATGGGATGGTGAGAAACTATGAAACTTAAAGGGGTTGTAAAGTTAAATGTTTTTTTCATAGGATGCATTAAGGTGAAAAAACATCCGACGGTACCCCCCACCCCAAACCCCCATTTTACTTACCTGACCGCTCGAAAGTCCTGCGCGCGTCCCTGTGATCCTCTGTGGTTCCCAGCCTGGCCGTTGGTTGGCTAGGCTGGACAGATTGATAGCAGCGCAGCCATTGGCTGGCACTGCTGTCAATCACAGCGTATGACGCGGTACGGCGGGGGGGCGGGGCCGAATGATACAGTCTGCGGCTATGCCCGCCGCTGTATCACGGGAGTGCGCTCACAAAAGCTTTCCACCGTGCAAGCTCGCTCGCATGAAGGTGGAGAGCTGTTGCGAGGAGGAGCCGAGACAGCCACCGAGGGACCCCAGAAGACAGGGTTAGAGGACAGTGTGCAAAACGAGCTGCACAGTGGAGGTAAGTATAACATGTTTGTTATTTAAAAAAAAATGTTGCCTTTTAGTGTTCCTTTAAGCTTCCATAGGTGACACTTTACATTTTTTTTACAGGTTCGCAGTTTAGAGTTAGAGGAGAGCTATAATTGTTCTCACTATACCATTCGTGGCAATACCTCCTCGTGTGATGCGAATGCTTTTTACATATACGTGCTCGACCTACTTATGCATTTGCTTCTGCACATGAGCATGTAGGGAGGGGGTGATTTAAAAAAAAAAATTAGTATTCATATTTTTTTCATTATTTTTGTTTGTACACTCTCCTTCATCAGATAAAATAAAGAAAAACATTGATTTTTATGCTTTTCCAAAAAAACATTTTTTTTTGCATCCGTCCCAGATCGGAAGTGATGTCATAAAGTCGCTCCAGTCCTCACAGGTGCGACCATCAATTTATACGTATTACGGTTTTGAAGTGGTACATGCACTTGTTAGTCTAATGATCCAGCTCCCAGGAGGGTCTTCAGGTCCCAGGCGCCACCATCTTGGATGTCGTTTTAAAGCCGACTCCCCTCTGCGCATATCACGCTTGCGCTTTTTTCATCTGGGACCTGTGATGTGTCCCAAGAGATTGCGGGCTGGAGGTCATTGGGAACGAACATGCGCTCTGCTCGCCTACGTGGGCCAAATGAAAGTGGGAGTGGGTACCTGTCAGAAATAGGTAAGTGTTTCCAGAAAAGGTTGGAGAAAACAGAGCTCCCCTTTTTCAGATAAAGTTCTGCTTATGTGCATGTTTTTAGAAAGGTCTTTTGTATAGAAGATAATTTTTTGTGAGATAAATGTGCCTGCATATTTTTGACCACTATCAAAGGTCTGTAGGTACCATTTGCTAGGTTTGTATTTGCATAATTAACTCACTGTAGGACTTCATAGTCTGTCTTGCTTGCTTTAGGAATTGCACTTATTGAATCATTGCTATAGACAGAGACAGATATGCTTTTGTATCTGTTATCAAGTCTAGGCTGTTTTTTATCATCCCTGAAAGATCATTAAAGATAAGTTCCCTCTGCCAATAGTAATATGTCAATTTTTGTCAATGTGAATCTTTGCTAGATTGTCTGTCTTCATCTATATTCTTCATGTTACATGTCCTCTGCCAGAATGATGATATACAAGCTTGGTAGCCCTATCAGACAATAGATATAATATAGTGAGAGGAGGACAAACGATGCAACCACTGAATGAGGGCGTGTTCACACCTACAGTGCAGAAAATAAGTATTTGAACACCCTGCTATTTTGCAAGTTCTCCTACTTGGAAATCATGGAGGGCTCTGAAATTGTCATCGTAGGTGCATGTCCACTGTGAGAGACATAATCAAAAAAAAAATTCCAGAAATCAAGTATTTGAACACCTGTCTATCAGCTAGAATTCTGACCCTCAAAGACCTGTTAGTCTGCCTTTAAAATGTCCACCTTCACTCCATTTATTATCCTAAATTAGATGCACCTGTTTGAGGTCATTAGCTGCATAAAGACACCTGTCCACCCCATACAATCAGTTAGAATCCAACTACTAACATGGCCAAGACCAAAGAGCTGTCCAAAGACACTAGAGACAAAATTGTACACCTCCACAAGGCTGGAAAGGGCTACGGGGAAATTGCCAAGCAGCTTGGTGAAAAAAGGTCCACTGTTGGAGCAATCATTAGAAAATGGAAGAAGCTAAACATGACTGTCAATCTCCCTCGGACTGGGGCTCCATGCAAAATCTCACCTCGTGGGGTCTCAATGATCCTAAGAAAGGTGAGAAATCAGCCCAGGACTACACGGGAGGAGCTGGTCAATGACCTGAAAAGAGCTGGGACCACCGTTTCCAAGGTTACTGTTGGTAATACACTAAGACGTCATGGTTTGAAATAATGCATGGCACGGAAGGTTCCCCTGCTTAAACCAGCACATGTCAAGGCCCGTCTTAAGTTTGCCAATGACCATTTGGATGATCCAGAGGAGTCATGGGAGAAAGTCATGTGGTCAGATGAGACCAAAATAGAACTTTTTGGTCATAATTCCACTAACCGTGTTTGGAGGAAGAAGAATGATGAGTACCATCCCAAGAACACCATCCCTACTGTGAAGCATGGGGGTGGTAGCATCATGCTTTGGGGGTGTTTTTCTGCACATGGGACAGGGCGACTGCACTGTATTAAGGAGAGGATGACCGGGGCCATGTATTGCGAGATTTTGGGCAACAACCTCCTTCCCTCAGTTAGAGCTTTGAAGATGGGTCTTCCAACATGACAATGACCCGAAGCACACAGCCAGGATAACCAAGGAGTGGCTCTGTAAGAAGCATATCAAGGTTCTGGCGTGGCCTAGCCAGTCTCCAGACCTAAACCCAATAGAGAATCTTTGGAGGGAGCTCAAACTCCGTGTTTCTCAGCGACAGCCCAGAAACCTGACTGATCTAGAGAAGATCTGTGTGGAGGAGTGGGCCAAAATCCCTCCTCCAGTGTGTGCAAACCTGGTGAAAAACTACAAGAAACGTTTGACCTCTGTAATTGCAAACAAAGGCTACTGTACCAAATATTAACATTGATTTCCTCAGGTGTTCAAATACTTATTTGCAGCTGTATCATACAAATAAATAGTTAAAAAAATCATACATTGTGATTTCTGGAATTTTTTTTTGGATTATGTCTCTCACAGTGGACATGCACCTACGATAACAATTTCAGACCCCTCCGTGATTTCCAAGTGGGAGAACTTGCAAAATAGCAGGGTGTTCAAATACTTATTTTCCGCACTGTATGTGAATTAAATGCGCGTTTCCCCGCATTTGATTCGCATAGCAGGGGAATGTGACTGGCCCTCGGTTGACATATCTCCGCAGCGGGTCTTTTTTGGTGCATTTCAGGTTCGATTCTTGCCCAAAATTGGGGCTGAAATCGGACCTGAACCGGTGAACCAGCACGCATCGGACCCCATGTGAACCGGGCCTAAAGCTTTTACTACCTGAATGGAAGTATAAAACGGGAATGTTCATGTCCTAGGAGAGTGCATGTTTGCGGACAACTCTGGTGCTGCTTCACTCTAAAGCCTGGTTCACACGATCGGATTATCCAACGGGAATTGTGTAATGATAGGCTGTTGTCGGAAAATCCGACCATTTGTAATTTCCATCGGACAATTGTTGTCGGATTTTCTGTGGACAAATGTAGGATAGCATGCTTTAAAATTGTCCGCCAGAAATTGTGTGTTTGTCGGATTTTCTGATCGTGTGTACACTAAACTTCTAATCCTCTTGTGGAGGCTGCCATTTGTGGATGGACATTTTATGGTTACACAATTTATCACATTGCTATAATCTTTTTATATGGACTATAAACTGAGGGACTTATGAATAAATGGTTTTGGAACAAATCATTTGAGTTTCCGTTATTTTTTATGGGAAAATTTGCTTTGATATACAAGTGCTTTGGATTACAAGCATGCTTCCGGAACGAATTATGCTCACAATTTAAGGTTTTACTGTGAAGTGATGTCATCCTATCGGCTTCCATAGTTCAAAGGTGTTGTTGGCCCTGAAAGAATTCAGGCCAACCAGCTGCACAGAAAAACGTACTTGCTAAGCTTTGTGATAATTTGACCACTTGGAAAAAAGATGTTAAAGATTTCAAGTATAACTGTATATTGGTACAATGATCTTTTAGCTGCTCCCCCCCCCCCCCCCCCAGTAATGTAAAGGATAATATGAAGATAAAGCTATCATTTAAAAAGAACCAGCTTCTAAGCGGCAAGCATATTCCATTTCACTGATGGGATTCTTGTGGCACACAGCACAAGTATGAGGAGGGATTTTCCTCTCCGACAAGGAAAGTTCCACTTCCTATCACCTGCAACCCTCATAAGGTCTGACTTTTTTTTTTCTAAATACATTTGAAAAATGGGTAAAAAGCCATTTGCCAGCTTTAGTTGGCATGCTGACACCACATATAAACTTCATGTTCACCGTTGCCATACCTCCCTCCTATTTTATTTAAAGTGGATTTGTGCCCTGACGGGCCTTCTTGTAGCCTGAGTACCAGTGAGTGTACTTTTGTAATAAATAGTTCTTTAATGCTAGGCTGGATGTGTGCTACGAACCAGCAGTGGTATTTATTTTGCCCAGGGTCATAAAATTACAACTAGCATGGCCCCATCCATTGTACTAAGATTAAAGTGGTTTTAAAGGTTCGAATTTTTTGTTTTAACATGTCCATACTTGTTTTGCACAGTGTGGCCCCCAAACTGCATTCTCTGTTTTTTATGCAATAAGGTGAAAAAACATCTGCCGATTTAGCGCCCCCCCCCCCCCCCCCCGTTTACATGACCCCTCGAAAGTCCCACGCCGTGAAAACGCTTGCTTCTCGGCTCATTCATTGGTTGATTGAAAGCAGCGCAGCCATTGGCTGGTGCTGCTGTCAATCACATCCAATGACGTGGCGTGGGCTGCCAGCTGTATCACAGGAGTGTGCCCACAAGAACTCCTCACAATGCAAGCTCGCATGGAGGTGATGAGTTCTTGCGAGGGGCAGCCGAGACAGCCGCCGAGGGACCCCAGAAGACCAGATTTGGGGCCACTCTGTGCAAAACGGGCTGCACAGTGGAGGTAAGTATAACATGTTTGTTATTTAAAAAAAAAAATGCATTTACATACTGTAACGAGACCCTTGCTCGCTCGGTTCCACTCTCCCAACACTCCTTTGCTGCTATTGAATCAGATTGCAGATTGCAACGTCTGATGGTTCGGTAATCCGATGCTATGTGCCGTTCGAATCAAGTTGTGATAGCTCAGAACAAACACCAGGCAGGCTGTATGTAAGTTCAAACAGAAGACTCTTTTATTGGCTGCACACACACTTTTATACAGCAGTTTAAACACCCTGCCCCCAAGAACCACTTTCCTATTGGTCAATTGTAAAGTACATGGTAGTTCTCAATTAGGTCCTCTTGGCCATGCAAATGAGGGTCAGCAGGGATTGGTCCGATAGCTTGAATAGGAGGACTGATATGTGTAATGAGTCGGAAGCCCCAGGGGGCAATCAAAGTACACAAACAGCCAAACACAGAACAATGCTTTTTCTCCAGACCATGGAGCCGTCTGGAAGGGGGTTAGCCTTAAAGCAGGGCAGAAGACCCCCCCACTGTGTAACAGATTTCAAGGAGAACACTTCAGCATTCCAAGGTCTATGACACATACCCTTTAAAATCACTCAGGTCTGAACAGGGCCCAAGTCTAATGGCAGACGGATGTAAACAGTTGTGCTTCTGTTTACATCTGCTCGCATTTGAGTCTGTCCAGGTCTGTAAATTTTTTTAAAAAAAATCTGCATTTTTGTTTTTTCATTTATCTGGACCTAAACAAACATAAATCTGAGGCCGCGTACACACGTACGAGAACCTCGTCGGGCTAAACTCATCGTTCCGCCCGACGAGGTCCTCGGGCGGCCATCGAGTTCGTCGACCAGGCTGTCGAAAAAGGTGTCGAGCCATTAGTCCCGATGGCCCATCGAGCAAATAGAGAACCTGCTCTCTATTTTAGCTCGACGCCTCGCTCGTCAGTTTGCGCGGCGAAAACGTACACACGATCGAGCTTCTCGGCAGAATATGGATCCCAGCGAGCTTCTTGCTGGATTCTGCCGAGAAGCTCGGTCGTGTGTACGGGGCCTAAGATTTGGTCTGTAAAGCCCCATGCCATGAACAGATGCTCCAGTTTTAAAATTCAGAAAGAAGCTGACAAGATTCCAATATCTGCAGGGGGTGTCAAGGTGCTTGTTTATATCTTAATCCAGGGGTACCCAACTAGTGGCCCGGGGGCCACACATTATATTTCCAGGCACGTCCTGGAAATTACTGTATTTGCTGGCGTATAAGACTACCATTTACACTTAAAAAAAATGGACAAAAAGCAAGGGTCGTCTTATACGCCGGGTCAGCTGCTCGGATGCCTGCTGGATGTGCGGTAATACTGTATGTAGCTTCGGCTACTTACAGTATTACCGCTTACCCAATCGCGATGAGCGTTGTATCCAAATGAATACAGAGCCTGCTCGGATTGGAGTAACAACCTCAGCCCATCCGAGCAGGCTACATACAGTAGCCTGCTCGGATTGGCTTTGAGAGTCAAAGAGGCTTTGTATTCATTAATATAATACATTGCCGTGATTAGCTCCAGCAAGAATGAAGAAGAATATGGCTCCAGAAGGAATACATATGAAGTTTTAGAAGCCTCGGAAGGGGGGTCGTCTAATCTGGTGGGTACAGGCAAAAGATCTTAAACTGTAAAATTAGGGGGTCGTCTTGTACGCCTGGTCGCCTTATACACCGGCAAATACGGTAAATGTTTTTTGAAAGTGGAAAATCGATGGGTTTACTTCCGCTTTAAGCCGGCCATACATGGGTCGATTTCCCCCAAAAAATTATTTCGAAAATCTGAAATTGTTTTTTTTTTTTTTTTTTTTTTGCTTTGTTGTTTTTTTTTTTTGTGATCTTATGGTGCCATCATGGATTTCAGAATTTGACCAACCAATTTTTACCACATTTTCAAAATCCAAAAGAAAATTCTTGGTTGCACCTTTCGTAGGTCGAATTCTGAAAGAATTTTCTTGTGTGGCCAGCTTTAATTGTAGTTTCTGGGCTGCACCACTCAACTCAGAGGGCTCATTTATATTTCATAGACTGATATGAATGTGTCTGTGCTATGTACTATGTTAATGCTGTATACATATGGGGGAATAAAATAAAATAATGAAGTACCGCACTCTGTTTCCAGAACTGATAGTGTGAGGAATTAATAGTCTTGTGTTTTAGCTGGGTAAGGGTATGTATGGAAACACTGCAGCAGATGGTTACCTTTGTCATATATTATAGTCTAAAGCCCATAAGAGTCATCAGAAAAAGTAAGCATTTGTTCAAGAATTTTTTCCTATGGAGGAACTGTAATTTTCTTATCGGTAAATAATGAAACCTGTGGGAGCTGGCGTGCGCTATATCCAGTTTCAAGCAGTATACTGGAAGATTGCTGTGGCAGCAGTTCATTAGAACAGGTGCTTTCCAGATACTGTCAAAGTGCAGCTATGCTGGTGGCAGCATGATTGGCGTGCTGTGGTTATGCAACAACTGATAACCTGTATGATGGTATGTACACACAGAAGCTGCAAGATAGTCAAAGGCACTAGCAGCAAACCTTTTATATTAACCCTCGGCATGATTTATGCTCAAATGTAGAGCTCTGACCTCTGTTTACAATGTTTTAGCCACTATAAGTGTATTTACCACCATTCAGGCCACTTCCATGATGGGGCTCCCTGAGCTCTTATAGTGTGAGGACCATCGCATTACACGCTATCCAAAACCTGTGTGTAATGAGCTCTTAAATCACAATTAAAGCAAGACTGTGCTTTGTCTATGAAGGGCAATTCAATAAGTTCATTCATAAAATTTTAGTTTTGAAATGGCATTAAAAGAACTACAGGCAAAGCTGATTACTTTTTCCAAAAACACGACATTGTGCTGTAGAAATGGCAGAAATCATAATTGGGTATCTTTTTTTCCTAATCTCATATTAAAAAAGAAAAAAAAATCCCCTTTCTAGCAAACTCTGTTCTGTATTCGCCCATTTTAACTTTGGGCAAAGGAAGCCCTGCCCGCTCTCTCCTTAATCTTAATTTTGCCACTCCACCCCAGCTAAGTCTCGCAAATGTGAAGTAAAGTCTTGTCCGGTCATGTCGTCGCACGAAGCACATCGCTTTCAGCCCTGTGCTACTGATTGCTATAGCAGCGGCAGCAAACTTCTGCTGTGGCTGCTATATCAACATGTACAACAGGGGTCTCAAACTGGAGGCCCCTTAGCCCTCCAGCTGTTGCGAAACTATAAGTCCCATGAGGCATAATGGGACTTTTGCAACAACTAGAGGGCCGTCAGTTTGGGATGGAGGCGCATGCCCTGTAAGGCATAGTCGCGGCAGCACATGCGCAATAAGGAGAAGGTGCTTGAGCCCTCTTGGTACATGTCGCTATAGCAGCAGAAGTTCGCTGCCCCTGCTATGGTAACTACTGTATACATGAAGGGCATGGAAGTAGATATGAGCAGGACATATTTACTATAATAAATAATTGTTTTAACTGACAGATGGGTCTTTGACCGTCTCCTCCTATCTCTGCCCTCACCCAGCCCTCCTCAACTCTCCTCTACCTTCCTCTGCCCTCCAGCCTCCTCGGCTCTCCTATGCTCTCCTCCAATCTCCTAGACTCTCTTCAGCCCTCCTCGGCTCTCCCCACCCCATCTCCAACCCTACTCAACTCTCTTCAGCCCTCCTCGGCTCTCCCCACCCCATCTCCAGCCCTACTCAACTCTTCTCTTCCTTACTGGACTCCTCGGCTCCCCTCTGGCCTCCTCCCCAGACTCCTCGGCTCTCCTCTGGCCTACTCCTCGGCTCTCCTCTGGCCTACTCCCCGGCTCTGCTCAGCCGGTTCACGAACCGTACAAGATTCAAACCATGTATGGACAGATAAACTTGGACCTGCCTGTCGGATTTTACATGTGATTATTGCTGGCGGCAATCACTGAGTTCTTCCGGCGGGGACAGCTTCTCCTGCTGGGAGAACACAATGGCTCTTTACAAGGGATTCCCTCATCAACACTGGCTGTGTTGATGGGGAGGGGGAATCGAGCAATTTTTTTATGCTCAGTCTATGGCTGGCCTAAGGTGCCGTACACACGGCAGAGAACCTCGACGGGCAGAACACATCGTTCCGCCCGTCGAGGTTCTCTCCCGGCCGTCGAATTCGGCGACCCGCCCGTCGGGAATGGCAACCAGCCATTCTTCCAGGCGGGCCGTCGAGGAAATAGAGAGCGTGCTCTCTATTTCGGCTCGACGGGCTTCCCGACGGGAAGCTCGCTGAGACCGTACACACGGCCGAGGTCCTCGCTGGAATGTGCATTCCAGCGAGGTTCTCGCTGATTTTCAGCGAGAACCTCGGCCGTGTGTACGCCGCCTTACACTTGAACATCGGCATCCTCTTCTCTTATTTATGCATTTTCAGGCTTAAGTGTTTTTAGTCAATAGATAGAATAGAAATTAGTTTTGGCTGTTAGGTGGATAAACCATGTGTGTGTGCTTTAAGGAATCCTAGTGAAGTCCATAAAAACACGCAACCTCCCCCAAATAAGCCTTTGTACTTTTTTCAGCACTTTGCTTAGGTGTGTGTGGACACAATAAAATAACATGGCAATCTGAGTAAAAGATAATGGTAGGCAGGGAGAAATCAATCAAGGACACCACATCCCATAAAGAGTATACGACAAATGAGAGAAAAGGGGAAAAAATGGGGTAACAGGCCCCAGGGACTTTAAAACGGTGTCCAAATAAACAGTAAATGCAAATAAAAAAGTACAAAATGTATTTAGTTTAAACATACAGTAAAATAGAATAACACAATCAATAATTGATCCAAAAATGGACCATCATGGCTCTAAAGAAGGCCACTGGGATCCCTATACCCGACAGATGCCCAACATGTTTCGCCCAAGGCTGGGCTTCATCAGGGGCTTGGTACAAGGAAAAACTATAGATAAAGAGACAAAAATTAATAGAGTATGAAAATTAATCATTGAAAAAATGCATTAACATATATATTCAATGTACATGATAAAAAATCAGGTAGCATACATATTGACATATGGTAATAAATGTTTTAACAAAACAGTAAATATGGGAACAATATATAATGTAAACAACAGTATGGTATGCATAGATTCTAAACATAACAGCAAAAAAACATGCAGGCACCACTCACCCTCGGAACGGAAATTCAATCCAAATGTGTGACACAGATCATATTTAGAAATCACGGAAATTGAAGGAAGAAAAAAATATTTGATCAACCTAATTCCAGAAAAATTCGCCAGAGGACGAGGGGGAGAGGGAGAAAAGGGACACTCCTCAAAACATCAGTCCAATGCCAGCCAATAACACAGAACTGCAGTAAGAAAAATAAATATGATTTTAAAAGTTTAAAAAAAAAAAAAAAAAGTTGGATATTAAAGGAAAAAACAAATCAAAAAGGGGGGGCAAATGCACAGATCATGAGGGTGGAAAAAGATCCATCCCAGGTCTGTGGAAAACCTCCAGTAAGATAAGCTAAACCAAATACCTAAAATGTATAGGCTGATAGGGTCACAACAGTATGTATAAATGTATATCAATATACTTCAATCATCCGCAGTCTTCACTGCCAAATAATGATATTTGGCAGAGGCATAGTGGCCAGACCTGAAAATGCAACATTGAATATATATGTTAATGCATTTTTTCAATGATTAATTTTCATACTCTATTAATTTTTGTCTCTTTATCTATAGTGTTTCCTTGTACCAAGCCCCTGATGAAGCCCAGCCTTGGGCGAAACATGTTGGGCATCTGTCGGGTATAGGGATCCCAGTGGCCTTTAGAGCCATGATGGTTCATTTTTGGATTAATTATTGATTGTGTTATTCTATTTTACTGTATGTTTAAACTAAATAAATGTTGTACTTTTTTATTTGCATTTACTGTTTATTTGGACACCGTTTCAAAGTCCCTGGGGCCTGTTACCCCATTTTTTCCCCTTTTCTCTCATTTGATGGAAATCTGAGTGTCAAGTGTTAATTTTTTTTGGGGGGGGGTTGTTTTTGGGGGAGCAACAAAGACATTAATGGGAGCACATAAAAGGCGAATGAATAACGCATCCAAACATGTGCTAGCAAAAATCTTCTTGTACAGTGTTCTAAAGTCCTTGGTGCAGGTTGAATTTTTCCTGAGCTACAAGACAAAGAAGCAAAGCATTTAAAAAAAGGGGGGGGGGTTATTTACACGTGTGGCTAGGGGGAGGTAGTACTAGGCTGTTGAGCTGCCATTTTACTGCCCACCTGAACGAGGACGGGAAGCCACTCGTGGTTGGATGCTGCAGGCGCAATGCCGTGCTTCGTGGCCACAACAACATTTTTAAAAGCATGTCAAATTGGCGGGTGGTTTTGCAGTTGAATGCAACCCACGCAAGTCTATTGGGGCCAAGTCTCAACTGACCAGCAACTAGGGGTGCAACAGATCAAAAAACTTTCAGATCGTTTCTTGGATCAGAGTCACGGATCGGATCATTTTTCGGATCAGCAAAAAAAAAAATCGTAACGTGGCTCAAGCACTTTCAGCATGTGTTTAAAGTCCTTGTTTTGCACAACTGAATATGGCCTCATGTCTGCACCTACAGTGTATAAACACACCAATAGCATTTGTGATGGCTTTAGCCCGGTCTGATTGTGCAACAAGGGGCTGCTTAAATGCTGCGGTGATAAGTGGTTGTTGAGCAGCTTTAAATTTAGTTTTCACTCCTGTCGCTGAAACACCAGGGTGATGTTGCTTCAAATACGTGGCCATGCTTGATGTGTTTCCACTGTCATATGGCTTTCTTGTGCCACAGTGACTACACACCGTCACCGTTTTATCCACTAACCTCTTTTCTTTCTTATATTTGATAGGGAGGCCAAAATGCTCCCATACAGGGGATTTAAATGACACGGGACGTTCAAGCTCCTCCGTTCGCCATGACCGCGCTGTGTGTGGACTGAACATGCGCACAACTTTTTTTTTTCAGAAATCAATCCGCAATTCACGTGTGTGTGGTTCGGATCAATATCTTCGGTTCGGATCACGGATCAATGACGATCCTTTGTACCACTATCAGCAACTGTGCGCAATGCATAACTACATAGTTGGTACTGTAAATAAAGACACCAGTCTGTCCAGTTCACTGTGTGTGTTTATGTCCACATCATTTTCAATATCCCTGTGCAATGTGTCTGCTAAGAAGCTAAGAACCACATCTAAAAATTGCAGTGTGGTGGTTCAGTGTTTACAGAATGAAAATGAAAGTGATTGTAAACCCCGGCCTATCCCATACTCAGTGAAGTGACTGATCTCCTGTGATGCACACAGATAAAACAAATCCTCCTACATAAGTTGTACCTGTTTATCTGCGGTCATCTCTTCTCTACATCTTTTCAAAGTCCAGAATTTATGAAATGTCTCTGAGCTTTTTCAGAAAAGGGACAGAGAGCAGAAGTAACAGTGAGTGAGGAGAGCTCTGAGAGCTGATTGGAGGAAAGGGACCCCCCCCCCCCCTCTCACACAGCATGCAGGAACAGAGCTGAGGCTGTTAACCTGCTGGAGCTCCCTCCCATCACCTTTTTTTTCTCTTATGCTGCGTACACACGATCTTTTTTCGGCATTAAAAAACTCTTCAGTTCTTCAGCTCCTCTCACTGATCGCGGGACAGCGGCGGCGATCGGGTCCCACAGGCGCGGTCACGGAGCTTCGGACCGGGTCGCGTGCACGCGTGACCCACGGCTGGACTCTTAAAGGCTACGTGCCTGTGCCCAGCCGTGCCATTCTGCCGACGTATATCGGCGTTAGGCAGTCCTTAAGTGGTTAGTAGGCGACACATCACTGAAAAGCTTTCTATTAAGGGTGGCAAGGGTTGCCACAGATGTGAATGAGCCCTAGGGCTGGGTTCTCCCTGCTGTGCTGTGGTAACATGCCTGTTATTGAAGTGCACATTTTGTGAATCGGTACTCCTTTAATGCCATTTATTCTTAATTCCACCCCAGTGCACAACATGCACTACCATGCTAGCTCACGTGGTGTTTCGCTGCGGTATAAATAATACACGCACCTTTTGTAGTGCATTAGGCAGTTTAGCCAAATAAATGGGTTGCCTATACACATCGCAGGTAATGCATGGCAACCCTATGAATCCATCCCTAAATAAATTATTAACATTATTTACAGCATTAATGCCCTTTTACATTTGTGAAAAAATGGATTTAAAAGTCTGTACTTTTCCCACTCCTCACTTACTGTTGGCAATTTTACATGTTATAAGGAAAAATAAGTACACCAATAGGTCAGGTGATGTGGATATTTTTTAATACTATTAAAAAAAATAGCTTAAAAAATACTAAATTATCACAGTATTAAAAGTTGAGTAGGTTCACCTCTTTAAAACAAGGACAAAGCAACAGAAATATCTACCGGTAAGTATGACTAAAGAGATTGTAGAGGACATGCGAGAAGTACGTTTTTTTTTTTTCTAACCTTGGCCTGACCGTGAACAAATACACATTATCGGAACTCTATTTCATACATCACAAGTACAACCTTGCCTGATGAAAATGACCCTTGCCTCCATTCGAGTCCAATTACAGTGTAATCTTTGGGATTGGATCACTAGCATGGAGGATGGTCACAATTAATGCTTAAGTGCTAAACATGCCTAACGTTTGCTTGCGTTTACACTTTTCTGTCAAAATTCCGCTGCTCCTGGACGCACTGGCAGTGTTTTTTTTTTTTTTCTCTAAAAGCCCCTGCCCCTAAACACTGCTAACGTTCTATGTGCATGGACACACAAGGGTTAATTTATTACAGGCAACTAGACTGTGCACTTTGCAAAGTGCAATTGCTCCCCTTATTAAATGAGGGGAAGCTTCACTTTGTAAAGAATACCCAATCACATGCAAGGAAAAAAAAAACAGCATTTTTTTGCTTGCACATGATTGGATAATGGAAGTCAGCAGAGCTTCTGCTCATTTACTAAGCTGTGGAGCGACCCCTATAGCAGGGATATGCAATTAGCGGACCTCCAGTTATTGCAAAACTACAAGTCCCATCATGCCTCTGCCTCTGGGTGTCATGCTTGTGGGTGTCAGAGTCTTGTTATGCATCATAGTTCTGCGACAGCTGGAGGTCCGCTAATTGCATATCCTGCCCTATAGGCTAACATGGAGGGGCATTTGGAAACAGGAAAAAAAAACACCAACGCCTCTAAAAGCAGCAGTAAAAATGTCTGGCGTGCATGGGGCATTAATGCTGCATGCAAACTCTTGCTCTATGCTACATGGCTCATTTTTTTTCTTATTCATCCCACTGAGCAGCGTAGAGTGAGGAGTCTCTATTGCTGGTTATTGTATTTGGGTAGCCATGGGACCTGCAGCTACCTGAATACTATGCAAAACACCCCTATGTTTGTTACCAACACCCCTGTGTGTAATAGGAAACATTAAATCCCCCAGGGTGGGGTTTTAACGTTAACAATTCATGGATTCAAAAAGCGTAATAATAATAATACAAGTTTATTTATACAAAAATATGAATATATTAAAACCAAGTTCATAGGTGGGTCTTTAAGTAGTCCACAAGGGTTCCTTCAGGCCCTACGCATTTCAAGACTCAGTCCCTTCATCAGGGGTCAGTGTCCATGTGGAATCACACTGTATATGACATAAATAGACATATTTCAAAATATTACAAGAATTGTTTTTTTACATAACAGGAGAACATCAGGGTTGTACAATACATATATCATACCTATCACCATATGTATGAACTTATAACAAAGCCAGCAGACGTCAAAATGGTGGCACGCAAGGCCCCTGGATATGAAAATAGGGGCACCCAGTGGGGCAAGAAAACTCCCTCTCTTCCAAGCAAGCCCAAGGTTGTCACAAGAATGTGAGAATGGTATATGTCGCCCCTGTGTAGGCAGAACGGTGTACATATAAGTATACAAAAAAGGATCTCAAAAACATTTGTAGTATGGAGTATGTGTAGTAGGCTCCTGCGGAGTCCTACGCACATAACCATATAGAATAAGTAATACAAATTAAGTAATACCATTTTTTTGTATACTTATATGTACACAGGGGCGACATATACCATTCTCACATCCTTGTGACAACCTTGGGCTTGTTTGGAAGACAGGGAGTTTTCTTGCCCCACTGGGTGCCCCTATCTTCATATCCAGGGGCCTTGCGTGCCACCATTTTGATGTCTGCCGGCCTTGTTACCTGAATACTATGGTGCCGCTGAACAGTTACTACATCTATGGGGATGCAGTCGCTGTTCAGCAGAATATTTTCCACCTGAATGAGACCATTTTTAAATTGACTTTTGTAGAGCCGGGTGGTGCTGATCTGAGAATATCAGCCGGGTTAGCAGGAACCGGCCAAAATTCGTGCCGTCTTAAGTCCGGCCCAGGCATTTACAAGTATGAAAGTCAAAAATGATTTCTGGTAATCTCCGCTATAATAAAATATGAGCTCGCTAAAACCGCATTGCACTTTTCCTTCTGTGCAGAAAACGGTCTTCCAGCCCTGGGCTATTTCCCACTTTTATGTAGATCAGAACTATTCATGTGCAAGGATGAAATGAGAAAATAGTTTGGAAAGCAAATGTGTGGAAGAAATGTGTAATTTATTCACACAGCGGTGTGTACTAGGGATGTGCAGAACAGAAACATTTTAGTTTAAGATTTGTTCGTTATGTTAACAATTACATTTTTTGTAATTTTCTTTTTTTTTTTTTTTTTACAATACATTAGGTTAATATTGCAATTTGGTGTTAATATATTGTAGCGCCCCTCTACTTTCAGTAAAGGATGTTATTGTAAATTTAGTGGGGTGAGAGACTTATTTGCTCTCACCAGTTTTGAATTGTTTAAATTCGGCTGCTGTCAGCCCTGAACTGTCCTGTGGGTCATACTGTGCCTCAGAGATGTAGTTCCATCTCTGGGCAGGGGGTGGCGCAAGAGGGGTTCAGGCAGAGCCACTTTTCCCCAGCAGCCAATTGGAGGAGTTCTCCTCACGAGGCATGCTGGGGAGGGGTATATCTGTGGCAGACGCCATTTTTTCGGGGTTCGCGGGTTCCTGGTGCGGCACCCTCCTTCAGGGTGTGCGCACATCACGGCCCCACCACTATGGCCTACCTGGCCGGGGCCCGTGCAATGTGGAGTTCCTGGCTCTGGGCCCATATGGCTCAGAGAAACTAAAGCAACCAAAAGGGGGGATTCCAGTGACTTACTGGGACTCCACACTTGAAGAGAGATCCCAAGCTGGATGCTGTTCGGTGGGGAGTCGGTCTGAGGTGAACCCGGAGGCAGGTGATCCAATAGGATTTAGACGGAACCGTCGGGGATCTGGGTGACCAGACACTGACAGGTTGTGAGCTGCAAACTGTCAGTCGGTGACCCCAGCTATTGACTGAGAGGATCCGCTTTAATTCTTGTCCTTGAGTATTGTACCTGTGGCAGAGGCCTTTACTAATTTACTAAAGCCAAGTCGGTGGCAGAGACTTGTTCCTTCTCAGAGCTTACAGTGACACTCCGGCTGCCAGGTCTGTGAGGGAGGCCTGTCCGGGTGCACTGCACCCATCCCAGCTGGGGTGGCGACGAAAAGGGAGAATAGTTGTTGGAGGCAGGTCTGCTTCCTTTCTTATCCATAGCCTGAATCTGCAAAGTTGCTCTTTTCATCAACCTATTCTATCTATTCCAAGTTGGCTGTTGGTCGTGTTGGACTGAGAATAAAAGCATTTAAAATGCCAATCAACTGCCTGGACATTCCGTTACTGCTATCAACCCCTAGACATACTATGGGCCAGATTCAGAAAGACTTGCGCTGGAGTATATCGATATGCGCCGCGTAACTGTAAAGATGCGCCGTTGTATCTACGCGGCCGTACCCACCAAACTAGATGCGACAGAAAACGGGCTTTCTCCGACCGGCTTAACTCTCCTTCGCCAGAGTATCGTAAGCGCATATTTTCGCTCGTCGCATCCGTCGCGCCTATTGATTTCCCATTCAAATATGCAAATGAGGGAGATTTCCCGATTCGCGAACGGATTAGCACCAGACGCTGGCTACATGCGCCGCGCGCATGTGGAATGGCTAGCGCAAAGTTATTCCTACAAATAGCTGCTTTATCTTTACTCCAGACGGCCACAGGTCAGCAGGAGAGCAGCTACAGCAGCAGCGTTAGCGTCGAAAATAGCAAGCTGAACAACCACACTTGCAAGGACAACACCTCTGTCTGCCAACATGCCAGGGGCAGTCGCGGTCCTAGCACTACTGATGGGTCCCCCGGTACGGAGGAGGCGGGCACGTGAGAGGATATACCGCACGCGCATGAGCCTCTTTGGCATGGGGGATGAGGAGGTGTATCGCCTCTTCAGATTCAGCCCTGATGCAATACTTGAACTAACCACAACCCTGCAGGGTGACATCACCAGCAAGACACACCGCTCACAAGCAGTGCAGCCACTGGTGAAGGTACTGGCAACACTTCATTTCCTTGCAAGTGGATCATTCCAGCGTACAAGTGGAGTGGTGGCTGGGATGTCACAGTCTTCCATGAGCAGATGTGTGCACCAGGTTGTCCCTGCAATCCTCAGACGCATGTCCCACCACTTCATCAGACCAACCACTGAGGAGCTGCGGCTGAAGGCAATGACAGATTTCTACAGCATTGCCAGATTCACACGCACTGTGGGGGCCATTGATTGCACACATGTGGCCCTACAGCCCCCCAGTGCCACAGAGCACATATACCGCAATCGTAAGCATTGGCATTCCATCAACGTACAGGTGATAGCCGATGCCCAATGCCTCATATGGCACGTCCGTGCCAAACACCCCGGATCCAGCCATGACAGCTACATATACCGTCAGAGCCCCATCCCAATGGAATTCGAACAGAACGTGTATGGGGACAGCTGGCTGGTTGGTGAGTGACATGGGTGGCAGGCATGACTGTCCCCCCCATGATGCACACATCACAAGGGGCACATACATGTCTAACATCCTCCTGTCTTTTCCCTTACAGGTGACTCTGCATATGCACTGGGACCCCATCTAATGACTCCTTTCCGGAACCCCCAAACCAGAGGAGAGAGAAGATACAATGAAGCCCACATCAAAACCCGTGCAGTGGTGGAGCAAACATTTGGGCTCCTGAAGTCCCGTTTCCGCTGCCTGGATAAGTCTGGGGGGGCCCTATTGTATTCCCCTACCTTCGTGTGTCAGATCATCGGTGCATGTTGCATTCTGCACAACTTTGCCATGAGAAAAGGCCTGCAGATTGACATACGTGATGACCTGACCCCTGACCCACAGAGTCCCCACCTGCCAGAGACTACCCATTCAGCTGATGGAAGAGCAGTCAGGAGGGTCCTCGCCGTAGGCATCTTTGGACACTAAACAAAAACATTGATCACACGGACAATGCACGCATGCACACCACTGAAGTCCCTAGATCACACACACCACATCCACATCACATTGGATTAGCCCAAGTCCAACATGTAGGACTTGGGAGCAGCAACGCTGCGTCAAGGCCCCAATGGTGTCGCTGTCCATTCATACACCATTCACACAGCCGTGGGGATAACTTCTCCACCATGGCCGAGGGTGACACCCCCTCACATTCACACACCATTCACACTGCAACGTGTGCAGTATCGGTAAAAAAAAAAGCTCATAACCTGAGCAAAAAAAAAAAAAGCTCATAACCTGAGCAAAATAACAAAGAAAAAAGCTCATAACCTGAGCAAAATAACAAAGAAAAAAGCTCATAACCTGAGCAAAATAACAAAGAAAAAAGCTCATAACCTGAGCATTAATGTAAAAAAATAAAAAACATCATCTGGGATGACGGGGGCTCCTTCTGGTGGCCCCTCTCTGGCTCCTCAGCTGCCTGGAGGGAGTGGGTGGGGGGGCATCTGGAGGTGGCTGATCCCCGGGTGGGCCACTCCTGGCAGGTGTGGCCTGCATGCCCTCCAAGGCCATGGCTATCCGGCCGAGCTATGAGTTTGTGTGGGCCTGCATCCTGAGCTGCCGGGTGACCTGGTAATGCTGGGCCCGCTGACTCTGCCTCCCCTGGTCCCGGATGGCAGCAGTGTTTGCCTGGACGGCTGCAGTGAGGTGCCTAATATCAGCCTGCACCTCCCCCAGACTGGTCACCACTGCAGCGCAGTTGCAGCTGACATCCTGCACTGCATTGGATATCTGGGCCACGGAGCACAGGTTGTTAGCCACTCGGTCCAGGTGCCCAACTATGTCCCCCATTTGCTGGGTCTGCCTGGCGTTGTCCCTCGCCACCTGGTCCTGGACCAGATCAGACACCCCCCTGGTCTTCCGGGTGGCCTTCCTGGGGCCAGTAGATGGTTGTCCCCGGGGGGATGGAGTCGCCCTTGAGGGGGCTTACTAGGATGGGGGAGGGGATTAGAGAGGGCCCTGCCGAAGGGGAGGACTCCTCCAACAATAAAATAAAGTCCTGCTCTGCCACAACAGGCTCCTCCTCAACGACCTCTGCAGGTGAGGTGTGGGCACTCCCCTCCATCTCTGTTTCTTCACCACCCAGGGGGTCGGGCTCGGGATCCTGTTGGGGGGTTGGGGTGGACTGGCCGCCGACAGATGATGGCCCAGCTCCGTCATCTGTGGATGACACAAAGCAGACACATGTTGGGTGGTCCCACACACTTGGCACATGTACCCTCCCCCCCCACATGCAACACACCAAAAAGGGGGTAAAAATCACTTACCTGTCCTGGAGCCTTCCTCCACGGAATCATATCCCGGGACCCCCTCCAACTGCTCCCTCTCCAGGCAGCGGGCGACCACCTCCTCCTCCGTGGTCAGGCTGACCGCACATGGGGGTCCACCCCCCGTGCCCCTCTCATGCCTCCTAATGGTGGCCACCTTGCCCCGGACTTTGCGCCGTAAATCATTGATTTTCTTGCCAATATCGGCAGCAGTCCGGGTGGAGTACCCCAAAATATTTGCCCTGCCAGCAATGCTTTCCAGGATGGCCTGCTTCCTATCCCGGCTGGTCTTTCTACTGTTCCTGCCATGGAGGACATCGTTGTAGGTCTCCATAGCCGATATTACAACAGAGACCTCCTGGGCATTAAAATTAAGGTTTCTCCTCTCTTTGGGGGGAACGGAAGCAGCCATTACAGAGAAAAAGTAACTTCCCTGGGGTGGGAGGAACCGGATATACTTTTGCGCCGGAATGGCGCTTCCGCTGGCGCTTTTTTACGCGCAACGGAACACATTGCGCTGACGTTTCCCGTGAAGTGGTGCCGACGGAAGTTGTGAGCATGCACACAGGGGGGCGAGTGGAGCCTCACTCACTGCGCATGCTCCGTGGATGATGCGCTGAACGTAAGCCTCTGCGCTGGGCTCCGCCCATCATTTACATATGATCACACCCACTTTCACTTGCGTCGGGTTGCGCCAGCGCATTTTCGTTACTCCGGCGCAAAGTAACGGACATGCACTTGGTGAATACTGTACTTCTCTCACTAGTTTGCGTCAGCGCAACGTATATGCGCTGCAATACGCTGGCGAAAATACGCGCGCATCTACCTGAATCTGGCCCTATATAGGTAACTTAAATTACGCCAATTCCAAATTAAACCAGGGGCTCCTGCGGGAGTAAGCGCTACAATATATATATATATATATATATATATATATATATATATATATATATATATATATAAAAAATTAACTGAACAAAACTTGTTTTGTTCAGTTACATTTTTGTCATTTTCATTATGCTAGAATGATACATTTTTGTAATTTGTTTTGTCTATTTGAATTTCGGAAGACCGCTATATTGGTTCTACTTTATTCTATTCTGTTTTAGGGCTTTTTCACACAGAGCGGATCCGTATTGATCTGCTCAGTGGGGATCATCCGTAAATCCCCGCTGAGCTGTCGCCCTGTCTTTCCTCCGCTCTCCCCTATTCATCCGATCCGTTCCGCCAGACGGAAGAAAAATAGGGTTTTCTTCCATCTGAAAAAGCGGATCTTTGCGGGGGCGGATCCTTACGGACGTTAGCGGATGCTTAATCCGCTAATGTCTGCAATCCCATAGGGAAGCATTACAGTAAACGGACTTGTAAAAAACGGACCGGTTGTCCGCCCGTGTGAAAGGGCCCTTATCCTTTTCTATTATTTTTCATTTTATTCTATTTCTATTTTACTCAATTTCTTTCAGTTCGCCCAGGTTTACACTGGGCTGCAAGATTGAGGCCGTGCGAGTTTGTATACGACGTCATATAATTGTTTTAGTTAACTACTTCCCACCCGGCCACTGCATATATACGGGCAGGTGGGCGATTCCTCCTGAAGGAGGGGGAAGGAGAGGGATCGAGCATGCCCGCACAGCAGCGCGATCCCGATGCGCTTGTGTCACCCAGACACAGCGCATCTCCAATCAGCAGGAGAACTTTGTGTTTGGCCCCCCTGATCACATGATGGCTGTGTCCAATCACAGCCGTCATGTGATGTAAATAGAGAGCCGATTGCTAGGCGATCGGCCCTCCTCTCCTCACACAGAAGTTGTCAGTGAGGAGGGGAGAGTGTATCTCTGCAGCTGGCCGGTGATCAGTGAGTATGAGCTGTTTTTTACAGCTTTTTACACTGTTCATCGGCCCAGTGTCCCCACACAATGTAGACACACATGTCCCCAAAACACTTGTCCCAACACAGAAAAAACACCTATCCCCACATATGTCCCAATGATCACCTACACACATGTCCGTGATCACCTGTGCATACCTGTACATGATCATCTGCTTTCATCTATCCGTGACAGAAATATCATTTGAGTACAGAGAAGGAAGGAGGCGAAAGTGCCCTGTATTGAAGTAGTTAAGAATTCAATGAATTAATCTATTCTTTTCTATGCTGTTCTATTATATGTTGTTCTATTCTACTCATCAAAAATGCAACACACTGCAGCAATTATGCATGTGTTTTTGCTGCATATTTACAATGAAGCAAGTGTGAAAGCAACCAAAGTAGGAATCATTACCTCATTTCACTTTTATACCTTGCTGTATTTAATGCAATTCATTTTCGAATTTTGGATAGTTCGTTATTTTGTTATTTAATTTTGTTATAATTTCATTTTGGTTTTGTTGAAATGTGTTACTATTCTTAATCTGAATAATGAAAATTTGGGCAAAATTTTGTTTTGTAAAAGTGTGGGGTCACTGAGGTCGGTGCATCAGCACTGCAACGCACACCAGCCGCTGCATAGATTTATGTACCTGTTTCTGATATTTGTCACACAAAAACCGACACCAGAATATTTATTATTGTCTACAAAACTGCACATGGATTCTAGGGGGTACATGTTTTAAAGTGAATCTGTGTAATCCATGATTATTCAAATATTTACATTTTTTAATGAGCATTAGTGCAAGCTCTAACTGACCTCCTGTAACTGCAAGTACTGTGCAATATTCATCCTTAACCACTTAAGGACCGCCTACTGCACATTTACGTCGGCAAATTGGCACGGCTGGGCACATCAACGTATATATACGTTGGTTTTATAATAATCGATGACGTCACACCTACAGCCACACCCCCGTACAGTTGTAAACACACACAGGGAACACTCAGTCACAGCGCCCCCTTGTGGTTAACTCCCAAACTGCAACTGTCATTTTCACAGTAAACAATGCAATTTAAATGCATTTTTTGCTGTGAAAATGACAATTGTCCCAAAAATGTGTCAAAATTGTCCGAAGTGTCCACCGTAATGTCGCAGTCACGAAAAAAATCGCTGATCGCCGCTATTAGTAGTAAAAAAAAAATATTTATAAAAATGCAATAAAACTATGCCTTTTGTAAACGCTATTAATTTTGCGAAAAAACGCGATAAACGCTTATTGCGATTTTTTTTTTTTTACCAAAAATAGGTAGAAGAATACGTATCGGCCTAAACTGAGGAAAATTTTTTTTTTTTATATATTTTTGGGGGATATTTATTATAGCAAAAAGTAAAAATTATTGATTTTTTTTTTAAATTGTCGCTCTATTTTTGTTTATAGCGCAAAAAATAAAAACCGCAGAGGTGATCGAATACCACCAAAAAAGAGCTCTATTTGTGGGGAAAAAAGGACGCCAATTTTGTTTGGAAGCCACGTTGCACGACCGCGCAATTGTCAGTTAAAACGACGCAGTGCCGAATCGCAAAAAGGGGCAAGGTCCTTTACCTGCATTTTGGTCCGGGTCTTAAGTGGTTAACCTGCACAATAGAAGCTCTGAAGTTGTTTTCTGAGACAGTTTAGCTTCCCCCTCCCAGCAGCGACCTGATAGTCATCCTTATGTTAACACAAAGCAGGATCTCTAGGAGGCAGAGCAGAGGGAGCTGCATTGTTAGAACTTCAGTGCTTTTGCTGTTCACTTGTGTGTACTATGGAGGAATTCTTCCCCAAACTACAGGAGATCAGAAGGCTTGTTTTACTGTTTGACATAAACGTGAGCTGGCCCTTTTTTCAGCAAAGACAGCTGTGCAGTTATGATTGCTGCTTTTGCCATTGTCTTGGATTCCTCATCTTCCTTTTTTGGTCATTGAGCAGCTGCTAATGATGCAACTTCTGTGTCCGCAGACTGGAGTTGCTTCATCACTGTGCTTGGACAAAGTCTGCGGCTTTTTTCAGATGCCATGACTGTGTACTGCACATGTAGTGAAGGCAGTGTACATTTTAAACATTTTGCTAGTAAACTTTTAGGGGGGCCCAGTGGGAGTAAACGTGCCCCATCGTTGGTGTCAGTGGAAGGAATAGTGCTCCATCGTTGGTGTCAGTGGAAGGAATAGTGCCCCATTGTTGGTGTCAGTGGAAGGAATAGTGCCCCATTGTTGGTGTCAGTGGAAGGAATAGTGCCCCATCGTTGGTGTCAGTGGAAGGAATAATGCCCCATCGTTGGTGTCAGTGGAAGGAATAGTGCTCCATCGTTGGTGTCGGTGGAATGCATAGTAGCCCATTGTTGAGGTCAGTGGCAGGGATAATGCGGTGGCAGGGATTAAAGTGGTTGTAAAGCCTCAAGGTCTTTCACCATAATGCATTTTATGCATTAAGGTGAAAAACCTTCTGTGCTGCAGCTGCCCCCCAGACCCTCCCCTTTCTTACCTGAGCCTGAAACAATCTAGCGACGTGCACGAGTGCAGCGGCTCCAGCCACTGTCTCTCTCTCCTCATTGGACAGATTGATAGCAGCAGGAGCCATTTTCTGTGCCACGGGAGTGAGGGGCCGGGCTGAGTTCCTGTGTCACAGCAGCAGGACTCGGGAGCAAGCCCACATGGGTGCCCCCATGCAAAGTGGCTTTCCGTGGTGGCACCCGGAACCAGCACCGGCAGGGCAACCCAGAAGAAGACGATTGGGGCTGCTCTGTGCAAAACCCTTGCACGGAACAGGTAAGTATAACAACATGTTTGTAAACCGTTGTGTTTTTTTTTTTTTTCAACAATAGCAAACACTTTAATTGCAGGATAAAAGCAAGGAAAGGGCTGCAGTTTGTAGACCACTGCTCTAAAATACTAGTTGTTATCTCTGGCAGCTGGCAGTCAGGGAAGTCAATCAGGGAAGTCAATCAGATGAAGTCATAGTGTGATATGATTATGATCAGGGACACAAAGTACTGAAGCCATTGGATTAACATGATAGCCAAGTAACCAGCAAACAAAAACCTTTCACCCCCCCCCCCCATATTTATTTTTATTTTAATGTAGGGAAATTCTAGTGACCATAACTGTATCCTGTTCCGTCTGCTCGCTCATGTCGCTATGCCTGGTTTGCTGTTTGGTAGTGGCAGAGTTAACATGTTTTTATGACTATACTAAGCTTTTTTTCACAGCACATAGTAGTGGCCTGTTTTTTTTTTTTTTTTTTGTCAGGCCTGTGAAAACACATTTTCAGGCCCCTGGTGAGAAAAGAATTTCCTCTGCAGAAGCTGAGGTGTTTAGTTTATTTTCCTATGCTGGAAACAAAATGTCTGCGGTACATAATGTGCGAGCTGTTTATTGCAACATAAGGAAGGAGTGGAAAATGTGGATAAAAGTAGGTGGCAGAGGGCCTATGCTCCATTTTATTTGTGTATCAGGACGGGAAGGCCGCACTGTAGTCTGTGTTTTTACAATTATCACCTTCTACTAGAGCTGAAAGTCTAAGAATGCAGCAGAGATTTCACAATTCTTACCCTGTCATAACGATCATATGTTTCTGTAGCTCCAGCTCTAGGCCAGTACTGAACTTTACGTCCATCATTACTATGCACGATTATCAATAGGGCACTTGTCGGCATTACCAGATGACATTATTGTTAGTTTCAGTGAATTAAACTTGCTGTTATAAACAATTCTACCAAGAGCGCTATCATTTGACCTAAAGCTCTGGATACTACTAGGAGCATTGAGGGTGTTTTCCATCATTAGGCCTTGTTCACACAGGGCATATAAATGTCTACCCCGCATGATTCATGATCGTCGTGTTTACCCACATGGGAATGCACAGGTGTTTTGCTCATCTCCGTGCAGACAGTCTATTGATGTCAATTGGAAAGAGAAAAAACGCATAGTTGGAGTCCATGGGCCGCACACCCCGAGTGCAAAAACATGAATGGAAAGATCCCCCAGTGGGGCTGTAGGGCGGCATGATGCACACAATATAAATAGTATTTAAATTATTATAATAAAATCTTTACTTGGTTTGTACAAGACAGTAACAATACAACATGGTAAGAACATTTCAAAAAATAGTAAACATAGTACATTCTGGTTTGACATAAATGGAAGAAAAGTATCAACAGTGGCAAACAATCGGTAACAATACAATACATGATGGATCATAGTTCAATAGGTTTCCACATGAGTACCCCGACGTGTTTCGACCAGTTATTGTCACGGTCTTCTTCAGGGGAATTGTACTCTAATGAAACATGTTAAAAATATATATTAGTGCGGTTCTAACCCTCTAAAAAAAATGCAAACATCCTTAAGAGGGATAAAGTTGAAATTATATTTACCACTTGAGGATTTGTTGGAATGGCAGCAAACCAGAGATCATTGCTAGGGAGTGTAAAATGATCCATATACCCTCACGGACAAACCTCCCATTCCACCAGGCGGGAAACAGCCAAATGAAAAGGCTATACAAATGTCAATTGGGACCCAACGGCTGTACAGACATGGACACTGCTCCCAATATGAGTTCCGTGCGGTGCTTGACCCTGAACGCAACCAGTGTGCATTTGGGGTCGAGCACCCAAACAAACCAAAAACGCCATCCAGCGCTCAATCCCAGGACTTCCCCAAACAATAGCACAATGATGGGTAAGGCTGCATTCACATCTGAGTGTAGCGTTTTTGGTTGTTTTTTCTGACGTTTTGTCACGCGTATTCACGTGTATTCAAGCGTTTGCATACAGCGTCGTCGGACGTTTTTGAAATTCAACGTTTTTTATTTTAGCCAATAAGAAAAATGATCATATCTTTCATCACTTGTTGCTATGTTTGTAGATTTTTTTTTATCTTCTGCCTGGGTGAAATGTTCTATTGACTAAAGCGACAAAACAACATAGAAACGCTCGTTGTCGCGCTAGACGCTTGAATCGAGCATTTCCATTACTTTATATGGGAAAATACAAACGCTCAAGCACGCCCAAACCGCCCGATTCGCGCCAACAAAAAAGGGTCTGGAACTTGTTTGAGCTTCAGATGTTCGGTGTCACGCGTTTTGTAGTGGAAATGTGAACCATCTCCATAGAGAATAATGTATTTTTTCCTCTCTAGCGTATTATGGTGTCGTGCTTCAGGCGACAAAACGCTCAGGTGTGAATGGAGCCTAATAGTTTCAGCGAAGCAGCCCTCCTCGGACTGCGTGGTCCTTCAAACACTGCGAAAATATACACAAGAGGGCCCAAATGCCTAGTGCATTACCTCAAAACAATTACAGCCAAATCTGGCAGCTTCCTTGGCTGTTACGGATAGCACCCACAGCATGGCCTAGGAATGTATGCTTTTTCTCTATAGGCATAGCTAGTAATCCTGCTGAATGCCACTGTGCTGCCATGACAGATGTGGGCATCTCTGTACCTATACAAATACAGATTTTCTGAAAGTTTGTATATCTGTGGGTACTTTTGTAGCCAGTGCCGATCCTGACCTCCCTGGGGCCCTAAGCAAAATGACATGTCACATTAAAGTTGCGAAGCGGGGGGCCTGCCGAAAATGACATGTCACATTAAAGTTGCGAAGCGGGGGGCCTGCCGAAAATGACATGTCACATTAAAGTTGCAAAGCTGGGGGCCTGCCGAAAATGACATGTCACATTAAAGTTGCAAAGCTGGGGGCCTGCCGAAAATGACATGTCACATTAAAGTTGCGAAGTGGGAGGCCTTCCTGAAAATGACATGTCACATTAAAGTTGCGAAGTGGGAGGCCTGCCGAAAATGACATGTCACATTAAAGTTGCGAAGTGGGAGGCCTGCCGAAAATGACATGTCACATTAAAGTTGAGAAGCGGGAGGGGCATCTGCCAACAGTGACATGTCACATTAAAGATTAAAGTTGAGAAGCGCTGGGAGAGGGGGTGTTCTGCTGTCGGAAATTACATCTTACAGGAGGGGTGCTGACTTCTTACCTCTTCTCCCATTCTCCCATGCTGTCAGCGAGTTGAGAAGCAGGGTGAGGGGCCGAAAATGACTTCTCACCAGGCGGGGCCTCTAGCAATTTGGGGGGCCTCTGCAGCTTTGCAGAGCCCTAAGCGGCTTGCATAGTGAGCCTATAGGGCGGATTGGCCCTGTTTGTAGCTCTAGTTATTCTCAGGGGAAGAGACTAAAGATTGATTTGGCATGGTGCCTGCTGTACAGCTGCATCCTTCTATGCGACTTGAGTGCGATTATAGGTTTTCTTTATTGTCTTCTTATAGCAAGATCTCTATTATGTTCAGGTGATTGTGTGTTTTCTTTAAAGAAAAATGCTGCATTGTTAATATGTAGCATATGTGAAAGGCTGCTAAAGCATCGGTTAGAATTTATAATGCCATACTGCTTATTCATTTCGTTAGTCCTGCTAAGTGGTTTTCCTCTTAATAAAAGCTTTTATTTTCTTGCTTTTGGCACATCAAGTTATAGAACATGCAGATCTGTCTCATTCTTAGAACACCAACAATACCTTTTCAAGTGTGTGCCATGCATGTATAGAAGATTACAATTATGTCTCTGAATTGAATTGTGAAGCTGCAAAGTGGCTTATATCTCAACTGCCCGGCATTTGCAGGAAGCCAACGGCCTCATTGTTTTACAGAGCTTCATCTTTTAGACCCCTTTCAAACAGAAGGTGTTTTTTTAGGCACTTTAGCTCTTAAAATAGCGACTGTAAAGCGCCTAAAAAAAGTCTCAGCTGCAATCCCAGTGCAAAAGCCCGAGTGCTTTCACACTGTGGCGCTGCATTGGCAGGGCGTCAAAAAAAGTCAATGGGCAGCGCTGCTGAACCGCTGGCAAAGGGCTGCTGCAGTGGCGCTTTGCGGGCAATTTTAACCGTTTTTTGCCCACTCGCAGGGGTTAAAAGCGCCCCGCTAGAGGCCAAAAATAGTGGCGCTTTTTCCACCGATGCCCGAGTACTTTCAGTGTGAAAGTCTCTTAATGCTCATACACACAGCTGCTGTTAGGGGCTTTTGACTTTTTTTTTTTTAACTGCCTCTAAAAGCCCCTCCATGTTAGTCTATGTGTCCATGCACACATAAACTGTCAGTCTGTGCTTCTAGGAGCAGTAAAAACGAGCACAGCCAGAAAACGCTTCTAAACGCGTCAAGCCGCGTTTAGCCTCGTTTGGCATTTTTATACTATAGGGAGTGTTTTTAATAAAAATGCCCAAAAGCGCCAACGCCAAAAAACACAGGAAAATGCACAATAACGCTAATGTAAAAACGCACGTAAATGTGAAAAAACAGGAGTTTTTAGCGCTGCTGTAGCTGCCGTTTTTTAAAACTTCTTGTGTGCATGAGCCTTTTAAAGGCAAACTAGACTACGGTACATTCTTATGCCCCATTCCCACTTAGGGAAAGCGTAGCCAGGCAATTTAAAAGGCATTTTTGTTCACGCAACTTAATAGTACAAAAGCAGAATCGTGCAATTTTGGCCCCATAGAATTGTAGACAGGATCATGTCAAGGTGTTTTGTCAAGCTTTTTTTTTTTCTACTTTATGCAACAGGTAGAGCTGCACGATTAATCATTAAAAAAAAAAACTTCATTCAAGCCTTCTCACGATCTTAATCCAGCATTTCCATGATTCTATGTAAATGGTGCAGAGCTGTTCTGTGCTCAGAGCTGTCAAAAAAAGCAGACAAATGTTAATCAACATTCCTCAGAACGAGAGATAGAGATGAGATACAATGTATTGATTTAGATCAAAGGGATGAACTTCGGTCTGTAAATGAGGGCAGTTTACCACTTAATGTTTTTTTTTTTTTTTTTAAGTTTAAGAAATAAACTTTTGTGTGTGTGTATGTGTGGCAATGGATGAATACTTGCCTATTCTGCAGCCGCTCAGGTCCGATTCAAAGCTAAGATGTCAGCAGCAGCTGCAGTGTTTAGGAGAGGCAGCTGCAGTGTTTAGGAGAGGCAGCCGACAACAGAAGCCCCATAGGAAGTCTCTGGTTAATGTTGCTTGCCAGGCATTTCCCAGCCGTTGCCGGCACACAGGGGTCACTGCTGGGCACCAGACCAGAGTGGCTTCTAAATAGCTATAGCAATTTTTTTCTTTACAGGGTTGGATAGATTAGGCTTCTCCCACCCACATTGTAAGGTTTAGAGCAGGGGTGGCCAACCAGTGGCCCGGGGGCCACATGTGGCCCGCGGAGCCCTCTAATGTGGCCCGCGACCTCCTGCTCTGGAATGGCAGGTTGGCAAGCCTAGATCGCAGGTTGCACCCCGCCATACCGCAGGATCAGTGTTGTGAATGAAGCTGGTGATAGAGGAAGAAAGCGGCTGCGGAGCAGAGCCCCAAAAAAGCTCTACAGCGTTGGATTTTGCCACAGGTTAAATCTATGGCAAAGTTCAGCTAACCCGTAGGATAGACACAGGTGCACTACACTGCACCCGCGGTGTGGGTAAACCGCAGCACATCAGTGTGAAAGCAGTCTTAGGCCCTTTTCACACGATCAGCCCGACCAAATGGGACCCTCAATTCACCTCTATAGAACGACAGATGTCTGTTTACCCCTGCCTATCTCCAATCTGAAAAACAGAAGGGAGTTCCTCCCCTTCCATCTGGGCAGATCGGAGGGCCTGTAGAGTAGCCGTGACTTGTCATCCGCCCGCTGCGCTTATTGTAGCCCTCGACTGGTTACCAAGTTGCTTAAGTGGCCCTCGCTCTTCAAAAGGTTGGGCACCCCTGGTTTAGAGTGAGAGTCGGTGTACACTGGGGCGACACGACTTCTAGCGCGACTTTCAGAGGCGACTCCGACACGACTTGAGCATGAACCACAGGGCGATCTGGGGCGATTTACAATACGACTTGAAGTCGTCTCCAAGACAGGAGACATTTCAGTGGCCAATAAAACAACAATCAGCTCTGTGAGAGGGAAGGGGAAGGGAGGGGTTTGCCTGAGAAATGTATTTTATCCTATCTGGAAAGTAGCTTTAGTTAAGACAGTGATCAGACTTGGAGGCGACTTCCATTGAAATCAATGGGTACATGTCGCCCAGAAGTCGGATTGAAGTTGTACAGGAAGCTTTTCTGAAGTCGGAGCGACTTCAGTAGTGTGTATTAGCTCTGCTCCCATTCACTTGGATTGTTTTTCTCTACAGCGCGACTTGGGACGACTTGAGGCGACCTCAAGTCGGATCCCAAGTCGCCCCAGTGTGAACCGACTCTTAGGCATTTCCTTTATTTCAACATTTATATATAATGTTTAAAACGGGGAACAGCAATAACAATTTAAATCATCTCAACAATCACTTTTATGCAAATGTTACAATTAACTCAAAGTGCACTTGCTCAAAATAAAAGGTAAGAGCCGGGTTCACACTGGGGCGACCTGGGATCCGACTCGAAGTCTCCCCAAGTCGTCCCAAGTCGTGTGGTTGAGAAAATCAATTAAAGTGAATGGGAGCCGTCTTAATACACACTACTGAAGTCGCTCCGACTTCAGAAAAGGTTCCTGTACAACTTCAATCCGACTTCTAGGCAACTTGTACCCATTGATTTCACTGGAAGTCCCCTCAGAAGTCTAATCACTGTTTTTACTAAAGCAACTTTCCAGGAAGAGAACATACATTTCTCAGGCAAACCCCTCCCTCCCCTAGAGTTGATTGTTGTTTGTTGTTTGATTGGCCACTGGAAAGTCTCCTGTCCTGGAGGCGACTTGAAGTAGTGTTGTAAATCGCCCCAGATCGCCCCGTGGTTCATGCTGAAGTCGTGTTGGAGTTGCCTCTGAAAGTCGTGCTGGAAGTCGTGTCGCCCCAGTGTGAACTGACTCTAAGCTTTATCTAATGTTGACCTATTTACCTGCCCTCATCACCCAGTGTCCTATAACATACACTGATTAGAATTTTAATACTTTACCTATTAAAAGTAGCTGAACCCAGGACTGGGAACCTTTGGCCTGGGAAGCAAACACAACCAGTTGACCCTAACATGGTAGGGACACAATTGGAGAAAGCAAACCACTCATAGTGCCTAATTAACTGGTGATAGCTGGGTGTCCCTAAAGGACATTTCTCACACCTTTTTATATCTTCACCACAGCATCATCTTCTAGATGTTGGGGTTGCAGGACTGAACAGGAGGCAGGTAGCAATATAGCGCCCAGCATATGTCCCACTCGGATCAATATCTGAATTAAGTACGTATGTACTCGGGCCACCAACCCAACAAATGTTATGGTACTTTTACTGTCCCAGTGTTTGGCGGGCAAACGCTCCTTGCATATCTACGGTTCAAGCCGATGCCAGACATTTTTTTTTATTGAAAATGAATCTGATTGATTGGTCAGAGGCCTCATGCACATGGACATTTATTAGATCCAAAGTCTTCAAGCATAAAATCCCCAGCATTTTCTCATGTCTGGGGAAACCGCAGTTTCCCAATACAAGAAAACTGCATGCCAATCGCATGCATGCGAGTACAGCATATTTCCCCAGACACGCCACTTTTGTGTTTGCAGAAATACGCTGTACACTCGTGCTGTTTGGAATAGATGGAGGAATCTATTAGGCTAGTTGGACATTGAGTGTCTTGCTGCTGTGCTTCCAATCTTGGATTTTTTTTAGATCTCCTGGAAGGTGCAGTGTCTGCAGCCTGTCAGTCTGTGATAAGATGAAATATGCTGCGGCCTTTTAGGGTAGGGTGACTAGATGTCCCCCAGACTAAGGACACTGTCCCCGGACCAAGTCTGTCACCGGATTCAGGGGTAGCGCCAGATAGGAGCTTGGGGGTGCTCAAGCACCCTCACAAATTCTTTAAGCACCACCAAAATTCACATACCAGTTCTAGTATGTGTCAGTGTTTTTTACATTTTTATTCTACCTGTATATTTTGTATTGATGCCAGGAAGCTGGGGACTTTTTTTTTTTTCCTGTGGAGGGATACAACAGCTCGTGGCACATAAGCCAATGGATATACAGACTCTTTGCTGCCTATGGTCTATGAATGGTCTAAATGAGAGAGAGGAACAGCTTCTGTCACATGCTCGTTTCTGCAGTGTGGCATAGTGGAAGTTAATAGGGCAGCTCCAGAAAAAAAGGCCATCCAAGCTGTATTCTGACACCAGCAAGGCTTTTGGTAAAGTTCCTTAATGGACAGAGCACACACATCCTGCATTACTTTCTGCCAGCACAAGGCTCATGGCTCTTTCAGATTACAGACTTTGACAGGGAGAAAGGAATGCTGGATCTCTGTGTTTTCTGTCTGTCCATGCATCCATCTAGCCATTTGCTTCCCTTATCTTTGACATAAACATTGCTGGTGTCACAATACAAGATAAATAGATTGAAAAAAAGGTTTTGTGCTCTGGTGTTATTCTAATGCCGTTTCCTACTCTTTAGAAACAAGCCGGGTCTCTTGCAGACAGGTGGTTGACCCCCTTCTCTGTAATTGCAGTTGAATTTCCTCCATCCAGGCAGCCCAGTTGCAGCGTACAGCCTGTCATTGACATGAATGATTGTATGCTGTTGTATTCCTTTTTATACAGTGGGGCCATCATAAACATAAATACAGCAGCATACAACCATTCATGTCAGTGACAGGCTGTACGATGCACCTGGGCTGCCTGGATGGAGGAAATTCAACTGCAATTACACAGAATGGGCTCAACCACCTGTGTGCTAGAGACATGGATCTCAAAAAAAGTAATGTGAACTTTCCCTCTGTACTATCTTTCCCTCCTTTTTGTCATGTAATCTATTCAAGAAAATCAGACACTTCGCAACTGTGCGCTCCATGTAGCACACTCCTGAACTTTGCTCTCTGTACATAGTACACTCCTGTGCCCTGCACTCTGTACATAGTACACTCCTGTGCCCTGCACTCTGTACATAGTACACTCCTGTGCCCTGCACTCTGTATGTAGTACACTCCTGTGCCCTGCACTCTGTACGTGGTACACTCCTGAGCTCTGTACGTAGCATCCTCCTGTACCCTACACTCTGTACTTAGTACGCTCCTGAGCGCTGCGCTCTGTACATAGTACACTCCTGAGCTCTGTACATAGTACACTCCTGAGACCTGCGCATAGCATCCTCTTGCAGACAGGTGGCTGAGACCATTCTGTGTAATTGCAGTTTAATTTCCTCCATCCTGACAGCCCAGGTGCAGTGTACTAAGATGCTACAAAAAGACGCCCTTTCACACCGTGCTGCTTATAGCGTTGGTGGTAAAACACCAATATTTTTACTGCCGACGCTATGGGCGGATTTGCAGCACATCTCGGCCGTTAGCGGGGCACATTTACCCCCCTGCTAGTGGCTGAGAAAGGGTTAAAACTTCTTAAACAGCTCATTGCGGGCGGTAAGCCGCGCTGTTTCATTGATTTCAATGGGTAGCAGCGGGGGAGGAGCCTTAAACACACTGCACCTTCTCGCACCCTCGGGCTTTCACACTGGAGTGAATAGGGACATATTGCAGGCGCTATTTTTAATGCTATATCGCCTGCAATACGCTCCAGTGTGAAAGGGGTCTAAGGGTGCTGGTATAGGACTGTACATTGGCACGCCTAACAGAAAATAAGTAAAAGCAATAATTTGTCGCTTCTAGTGATTTTTCACCTATCTTAAAACGAGATTGTGCCAATTTGTTTGGAGATGCTGTATTTGTACTTTTTCAGTTTCAGATACTACAAAGTAAATGCCAACATGAGCCCCTCTCAACAAGATGACATTTCAGATAACGGTTTGATTTTAGTTACCTGTGTCAAGTAACTTGTCACTTTTCTGTTTAGACCTGAGCAAATCCCATTGCTAGTCCTAGGACTATTTTTTTAACCAAATTGATTGCATCACTGTAACCTCAGATTAAGCTACACATTAAATATATTGACTGATTCCTTATCTTCGGTGATAAAATATTGACTTCTGGAACCAAGCAGGCTTCTTGGAAACATACAGCAAAGTGTTCTATTAAATAAGATTTTTTCTTAGATGAAGAAGCATCAGCTGGGTGCTGAAATTTCATACCATAAAATCTTTTTGTTCCTTCAAACGTAAGGCCTAAAGTAGGGCCTCATTCACATGGGCGTACTACAGCGTACACCCAAGAGAGGGCAGAGTTTGTCTCCATGGGGATGCACAGATGTATTTGACAGCCGTTTTGGTGCTGGTGCATGGTGCTGAACGCACACTGTTCGCGTTTGGGGCCGTGCCAGTTTACGTATGTAAACCAAGTGGCAGCAGATGTGTCCATTCAGCTGCTATGTCCCAGCTGACCTCAACGGGACTGGCTGCATAGGAATGCACACATACACCTGTGTATCCCCGTACAGGTAAACATAGCCATTGCACAGGTGTATGCTGTGGTACGCCTGTGTGAGTGAGGGCCAGTTTTCAATATTTTGACATATGAAGTTTTGTTAAATTAGCTTTTTGTGCCATTGGACTCCTCGTTATAAAGTGACAGTGCTTTTGTCTCCCACTTGTGCTTGTCACCTGACTCACAAGCTCCCAATAGAAATGGCAGGTAGACACTTCAACACATGTTACGCAGTCCTGGTCTGCTGCTGTCTCCGTAAGGAAACCCGCTTTGGGAAATGGAGTGCCTGCATGTAGGCAGGAGGTGTCTGCAAACAAGCTCCAGGAAATCGGTGGCACTGAGAATGGGGGCAAAAAAGGACTTTAAGGCCACGTACACACGATCAGACCGGTCCGATGAAACTGGTCCAACGGACCGTTTTCATCGGACCACGCTGAAGTGGTCTGATGTGTGTACACACCATCGGGCCAAAAATCTGATCAGACCAGAACGCGGTGACGTAGAACACAACGACGTGCTGAAAAAACGAAGTTCAATGCTTCCAAGCATGCTTGGACTTGATTCTGAGCATGCGCGGGTTTTGGTCCAATGCTTTTGTGTACTAACCATTAAATCTGTCTGACGGACAGGTGTCCATCAGACAGGTTTTAAAGCAAGTTTTAAAACATTGGTCCGTCGGACAATGGTCTTAAGGGGCGTACACACCATCCAATTAGTCCGATGAAACTGGTCTTAAGACCAGTTTCATCGGACCGGTCTGATCATGTGTACGCGGCCTAATAAAAACATAAATCGATGCACACATGTTGTGCAGTTAGGGTCTACATTTAAGGAAACAAAAGCTTGGGCGCACATCTCAGCGAGATCTAAAATGTGATAACTGTATTCAGCATACATACAGCACCGAATACGAGATGTTGACGCATTTCACACAGTAGCATGCTTAATCATAACAGTTATGATTAAGCATGCTGCTGTGTGAAACACGTCAACATCTCTTGTCTTTGGTGTATGTATGTTAACAGATAAAGTGATTGCTTTTTGGATGGCATCTCGCTGGGGTGTGTGGCCACTCTTGTTTCCTTGTACTCACGGTGGTGAGCTAGGTGGGCACCTGCAAGTGAGAGCTGCGAGGAATATTACCTGTCACTTTCCTGGAAAAACCTAACACCTGCAAGACCAAGACATAATGAGCTAGTATGCATAGCATGCTAGCTCATTATGTAATACTCTAACTGAGCATACTCTGTAATGCTCTGAGTGATGCCTGCAATGTTTGCTTTTTCTGCTGTTTCCAATTATTTTAGAACATGTCATGATACATACATAATATACATGTATCCAGATGGTACAGAAATAAATGCTTGCTGCTGTACCTTATTGGAATTATCACTTTCCACACTATTGTTTTATTCTTGTTATGTAGACTTGATCGTTTTTTCCAATTTTTTTCACTTGTATTGATAAAGAGTTTTTTCATACAGACTTTTTCATGTAGAGTTTTTCTAGTTGCCACTTATTGTCTCTTCTTTAAAGGAGTTGTAAAGGAAAAATAATGTTTGCCTAAAATGAATGTCTGCAAGGTAGACAGAATAGTGTAATGATTCTGTTAAAAAACAAGTAAATACCTATTAAATTCCTTCATCTATATCACCCCGGCGTCCTAGTTTCTGTTCTCTCATTCACTTCCTGGTTTGCGGCGCTCGTTCATGTAAGAACTACTTTTACCAGTATGCATTGTGGCACGCCCAGTAATTCACACCTCCTTGAAGTCTCTAACACGTAGAGAGCGTCCTGTAGCACAGGTGTAGTTCCCAGGAGGGGGTGAGCACATCACTGACCACCGCAGTAAAGCCTCCCTTCACGGTGGTGAGTAACAATCAGACAAGCAGGAAGTAAACAGAACAGAGAAGAAATAGAGCAACTTCTGAGCAGGTAAAGGATGCTTATTATGAAAAAAAA
Source organism: Rana kukunoris (assembly GCA_029574335.1). Classification (NCBI taxonomy): domain Eukaryota; kingdom Metazoa; phylum Chordata; class Amphibia; order Anura; family Ranidae; genus Rana; species Rana kukunoris. Next base: position 382,289,741 of record CM056051.1, read on the forward strand.
ATGTTTTCCTTTACAACCCCTTTAAGAATTTTTGTTCTTCATTAGTATTTTTGTTTCTGTTTACTATTTGTGATCACTCGCGTTATATGAGTGCAACTTATTTTTACACAATTTTTTCTGCACTATAGAGATTTCTTATGGGTTTTTGTTGCAGCTATATATGTATGTTATAACCCCACATTTTCCGCTGTACCTCTTTTACTCCTACTAATGATTACTACCCCATGCACACTGCGTGTCAAAAATGCGGCTTTTAAGTTGTTGTTCAGTGCCCATTTTATTTGATTTTAAAATGTAATATAAAAAGTATCCAATTCAAGAAACTCAATATTTTAAAGCGCATAATTTTCACACTACGGAATAGTATTTTCCTTATAGTAAATATAGAAAATACTAGTAATTACTGGAGTGTATTACTCCCCTCACAATGCTGCCATTAGTTCAGAGTATTGATAACCTATGTTTAACACAGCCATTTTACATTCTTTATCAGACTAGTCATTACTCTTAATGTAGAAATCCATTTGGAAGGTTAGAGGTTCCACTTTACCGGAATCCAAACAAGGGTATTAGTAGGTCATTATTCACTTTTGCAAAATGTGAAAAATACATTTTTGCGCATTGTGGGTCTATCTCTGAGTTAAAATGATTGTAAAGACTCATTTTGTATTTTATTTTTTATAAAAACAACAAACCTGTTCTACCTACCTGCTCTGTGCAGTTGGTTTTGCACATAGCAGCCCAGATACTTCTCTTCTCGGGTCCCCTGCCTGTTGAGTGCCCCCACAGCAAGCAGCTTGCTATGGGGGCACCTGAGCCCAGCTACAGACACAGAGCCACGGTTCGGCCCAACCCCCTCTCTCTCCTCATTGGTTTACTGATTTTGACAGCAGCGGGAGCCAATGGTGCAGCTGCTGTTTCTCAGCCAATCAGGTAAGTGAGTCCTGGTCGTCCGAGGGGCGCTCTTAGACATTGCTGGATTGAGATGGGGCTCAGGTAAGTATTACGGAGGCTGAGGAGCTCTGTTGCGCACAGGAGGCTTGTTATCCTAATTGCATTAAGATAAAAAAAAAAAAACTTCTGACTTTACAACCACTTTAAGGAAAAACACTCCCCATGCTGCAAGGGTTAAATGCTTGCTTAGGTCTAATGGTCGCAAAAAAAGCCACTTTTCTCTGTTTCCCAGTCATCGTGAATTTTCCTTCTCCATATCTCTCTGGCAGTGGACTGTTCCTCATAATCCTCCCAAACATTATAGGGCTATGGGCTCTGCATTGAACCTGATGTCATAGAACCCATGAGCTTTGGAGCATAGGGGAGAGGAAGCTGCATGGGACTGGTCTTACAGCCTGTAGATGAACAAGCATTTACCCTTGCTGTGGAGCAGTTTCGCTGCAGGGAAGCATTTTTCCTTTCCCCAGAGTTGAGAGTTAAGTAGTTGTAAAGTCTTGTTTTTATTTCTATTAAAATAACAAACATGTCATACTTACCTGCTCTGTGACATGGTTTTGCACAGGGCAGCCCAGATCCTCCTCTTCTCAAGTCCCAGGCTGGAGCTCCTGGCCCCTCCCTTCTGTTGAGTGCTCTCACAGAAAGCAGCTTGCTGTGGGGGCACCCGAGCAGAAACTGCAGCTCAGTGTATCCATTCAGACACAGAGCTGCGATTCGGACCCGCCCCTCTCTTTCCTGATTGGCTCACTGAGGTTGATTTTGGGCAACCGCAACCATTTGCATAGAGCCGTTGTCATTTTATACTTGAATGCAAAGTACTAAATATCTTTATGCAATGTAAACTTTTTCATAGTAAATGTGACCAACACAGGACTCTAGGGTTGATTTACTAAAACTGGAGTGCAAAATCTGATGCAGTTTTTGTCAAAGTTTAGTTGAACAATCTGAAGTAAGAAGCTGATTGGCTACCATGCACAGCTGCACCAGATTTTGCACTCTAGTTTTAGTAAATCGACCCCTCTGTAACCAGATAAAAAAAAATCTAATAAAAATTATTGAGAGTAATACAGTATAGATGACATGGGTAAAATCTAAATATTGGCATGGGAATGCTAATATTCAACTCCATGCTAGAGATATGTGCTTCACTCATTGGTGTCCATGCTGTCTTGTCTTGTCTTGGTCCTTCTAGTCTTTATACATTATCACACAAGCACAGCGAAGGGAAATTCCAGAAAGCTTCTGAGATTTATTAAGTGAAGTGGGACAGACTAATGAGCTGTTATCTGTTCCAGATTTCATCAGAAGGTGCCATGATGCTGAAATGCTCTGCTTGTTTCTAGAAGGGTACAAATTCCAAAAAAGTTAGGACGTTGTATAAAATCTACATAAGAAATGTTCAAATGTTTAAGGCCCCTTTCACACGATCAATTGCTATACCCCCGAAGGGGCTGTGTTTCCTCGGTGGGACTTTAAGTGTGTGAGGCGGGTTAGAGTATAAGACTAAATTAGTCAACAAGTAAGTATCAAAAGTACTTTTGATACTTACTTGTTGACTAATTTAGTCTTATACTCTAACCCGCCTCACACACTTAAAGTCCCACCGAGGAAACACAGCCCCTTCGGGGGTATAGCAATTGGCTTATTTAGGGATGTGTTGAGTTGTCGGGTTCTTTTGCAATTCTTTGCATCTACAGGTAGAGAATACCGATACTTCCTTTTTGCCTTTCACACGATCGGACCGTTCAGTTCCGCCTGTCGGTTTTTACGGCGGACCTGAACAGCCGCTCCATGCAGTCCTATGAAGCACCGGATGTCAGCAGAGGCGTCCGCTGACATCCGACAAAAATCAGACGGATGCCGATACGTCCCCATCCGTCCACGGCGGATCGGGTGAGATCTGATGAAAACGGACATGCTGTCCGTTTTCATCAGATCTCTCCATAGGAGACAGCGGTGCTGCATAAGCCCCTCCCCGCTCAGTGAGCAGAGAGGGGCTTGTCATCCGCTGGCTCAGAGGAGATCTGCAGACAGATCTCCCGATGAGCTGGCGGAGTCTGCCTTGTGTGAAAGAACCCTAAAACTTACAATTTTTAGAAAAAAATTAGGTCATTTTGAATTTGATGGCAGCAACACCTCTCAACAGTTGACCGTGCCATGTTTACCACGGTGTAGCGTCCCCTCCTTTTTTTCTTTTTTTTTTTTAATACCTTGTAAATGTCTGGAAACTAAAGAGCAGTTACTGGAGTTTTGGGAGAGGAATGTTGTCCCATTCTTGCCTGACCTAGAATTCTAACTGCTCAACAGTCCTGGGTCTTTGTCATATTTTTACTTTCAAAATGCACCAAATATTTCAAACGGCGAAAGGTCTGGACTGCAGTTAGGCCAGTTAAGCACCCGGACTCTTTTACTACGAAGCCATGCTGTTGTCATTGATGCAGTATATGATTTAGCATTGTCCTGCTAAAATACGGTCTTCACTGTAAAAGACGTTGTCTGGATGAGGAGCATATACTGTTCTAAAACCTGAATATATTATTCAGCATTGGTGGTGCCTTTCCAAATGTGCAGGCTGCCCTTTCCAGATGTACTAACGCACCTCCCATACCATCAGAGATACAAGCTTTTAAATTGAGCACTGATAAGCCAGAAGGTCCTTCTCCTCTTTTTAGTCCGGAGGACACGGGACCCATGGTTTCCAAAGAAGGTCACTATTTGATTTGTCTGACCACAGAACAGTTTTTCCACTTTGCAACAGACCATTTTAAATGAGCTTTGCCCCAGATAAGACAGCGGCATATCTGGATCATGTTCAAATATGGTTTCTTCTTTGCATTAAAGAGTTTTACCTTTTTGGATGGCACAGTGAACTGTTCAGGCTGTGGTGTTTGGACGTATTCCTGAGTCCGTGCAGTGATCTCCATCACAGAATCATGCCGGTTTTTAAATGCCCTCTGAGGGCCCGAAGATCACGGGTATCCAGTATTGCTTTTCAGGCTTGTTCGTTGCACACAGATTTCTCCAGATTCTTAATCTTGTGATGATATTGTGTACTGGAGATGATGATATAGTTTTTGCAATACTACGTGAGAAACATTATTCTGAAATTGTTCAACAATTTTTAAAAGCAGCTTGTCACAGATTGGTGAACCTTTGCCCATTTTTACTTTCAAAGAAACTCTGACTCTCTAAAATGCTCTTTTTTATGCACCGTTATGTTACTGACTTGTTGCCAGTTAAGCCAATTAATCTAATTAGTTAAAAAATATTCTACCAGCTCTTCCTTGTTGGAACCGCTTGCTTTTTGTTGCCCTGTTGTCTTTATGCCAAAAAAGTTTAGGCTTTACATATACTTTAAGCAACATAAATGGTCTGCATAAATACATTCCTAACGTGCCAAAATGTACAGCATTTTTTTATTTTAAAAAGGATAAACAATATAGCTTAGTCAGCACCCCAGTGGTTGGCAGCAAAGGAGCAGCAGTGCACTGATTAGGTCATTCCTAATATTTTGTCTCCTGTAAGTAACAACCAAGTCTTTTTTTATTTATTATAATTGAACCTATTATTGGACTATAATGTTGCTTTTTGCTTGGAGTGCAGCTTTAAAAAGGTTGTAGAGGTTTGTGTTTTTTCACCTTAATGCATCCTCTGCTTTACGGTGAAATAACACCTCGCTGTCATGGGCCCCCAGCCCCTCGTTTTACCTACCTGAGTCCGTTCACCTGCTCGGCGCGTCCCCCGGCATCCTTCTCTCCACGGAGTGACGGCGTTGATTAGATAGAATGATGGCAGCTCAGCCATTGTTTTCCGCTGCTGTTAATCAAATCCATGATGTGGCCGCTGGGGAGCAGGACGAGTCATACACTGGGCGTCTATGGACTATATCACACGGTAGTGCGCCCGCAAGCTAACCCCCTTGGGAGAGAGCTTCCCAGAGGGGGTTAGCTATTGCGGGGAGGAGCCGAGACAGCCACTGTGGGACCCCAGAACAGGTGCATTGGGGTCACGCTGTGCAAAACAAACTGCACAGTGGAGGTAAGTATGACATTGTTTTGTTGTTTAAAAAAAAAAAAAAAACTGTACAACCGCTTTAACTGTGCAGTCTTAGATCACTATCTATGGAATGCTCAGTTTCAGAAAGTTTCACGTAAACATATTTTTTCTCTACAGAAAAATGAGAGGTTGTTTGTAGCTTCTTCATAAATATATCCTGTGTTCCTTTTAAATAGCCTGCAAGGTCAGAGATTAATGGATGTGCTTTGCACTAATAGTTTTTTTTTTTCTCTTTTTTTTGTACGTGGCTGATTTTTATCTTTATGAAATAGTGTTTTTAGAGCAAGCTCTGACCTCGGCTTGCACTCTAGGCTAGTATATGAGTGGCCACTTGGTATTTGAAGATTCAGCTATACATAGTAAAGAGTCTACAGCTTACCTCACAGTTGAAATGCACTCTATATATAGTGTGTGTGTATATATATATATATATATATATATATATATATATATATATATATATATTAATTATATATTCACTTGTCTTACCTTACCTTTTAAACAAAGGGTTTGTAAGTCTATTTACCCGGAATAGGCACTGGACCAGGATTGTGGTTCAGGCACTCCTGCCAGACAGGATAGCCAGGTTTGTGACCTTCCCTTTCTCATCTGCAGGTAAACAAACCCTACAAATTGGTTGCAAAGGTGCCCTTAAAGGAGTTGTAAAGGATTTTTTTTTGCTGAAATGACTGTTTACAGCAGGGGTCTCAAAGTGATGGTCCTCCAGCTGTTTCAAAACTACAAGTCCCATGAGGCATTGCAAGGCTGACAGTTACAAACATGACTCCTACAAGCAGAGGCATGATGGGACTTTTAGTTTCGCAAGGACCACTTAAGGACCACCGCATGTACATTTACGTCGGCAGAATGGCGCGTACAGGCACATTGGCGTACCTGTACGTCCCTGCCTAGACGTGGGTCGGGGGTCCGATCGGGACGCCCCCCCCCCCGGTACATGCGGCGGTTCCCGTGGCTTCAGGAGTGATCCAGGACGAGGGGGCGGCTGTTCGTTTTTGTCCGCCCCCTCCGGATCGCTCCCAGCCAATGCGCGTCCGCCACCCGCCCTCTTCTGTATAAACACAGGAAGGGGGAAGTGATGTAATCTCTCCTCTCAATGGTATTTTCAACCGCCGCTGAGGAGAGAAGACATCACAGTAAGTCTGCACAACACTACACTGACACATAGGCACATTAACCCCCCCCCCTCAATCACCCCCCCCCTTCACCCCCCTGTCACACTGTCACTGAATGCAGTGATCATATATATACTGATCACTGCATTTAGTGTCAGTGTGACAGTTACTGTGACAGGCAGTTAGTGTTAGGTCCAGGGTAGCCCCCGTACCCCCCCTAATAAAGTTTTAACCCCTTGATCACTGCCCTAGTTAACCCTTTCACCCCCCTATTGCCAGTGTCACTAAGCGATCAGAAAAATGTCACTGTTGCCGCTAGGTAGGTAATTTTTTTTTATTGCGTTTTTTTTTTTTTTTTTTTACTAAAGACATGTGGCTGAATACATTTTGGCCTAAATGTTTGACTAAAATTTAGTTTATTCGATTTTTCTTATAACAAGAAGTAAAAAATATAGTTTTTTTCAAAAATGTCACTCTATTTTTGTTTATAGCGCAATAAATAAAAATCGCAGGTGATCAAATACTATTAAAAGAAAGCTCTATTTGTGGGAAGAAAAGGACGCAAATTTTGTTTGGGAGCCACGTCTCACAATTGTCTGTTAAAGCGACGCAGTGCCGAATTGTAAAAATGCCTCTGGGCATTTAGCAGGATGTTGGTCCGGTCCTTAAGTGGTTAACTGATTCCTTTTAAAAATGATTAAAAATAGATAAAAATCAATCATATAATGTACCTGCAGTTTCAGTTTCGTTTTTGCATGCTTTTTCATGCTTCTGTGATGTACAGAGACACAGAGCCAATAGAGGGCAGTGATGGTTTGTAAAACGAAAGTGATTGGTTCTGAGGGGTTTTAGACACACAGTAATCACACCTCCTTGTTAGTGAGAAAGCTCCCATGACTTTTTTCATAAGGAAACAGACAGCCAGGAAGTGTCCAGAACAGAGAAGGATTACAGCAACATCATAGCAAAAATGAACAGGACTGCAGTAAGGTAAAGGAAGTTCTCAGTTTTAGGTTGATACCATTGTGCAATGTGTTGTCCTTCCCCCTCCCAATCTAACTGTACACATCATTACTGGAAGGTCATTTAAAGATGCATTGGCACTTATATTTGCTGTTTTGAATAGCCCATTAAAAATAAAATTAGAAAACCAGCTTTTGTTGCAATACTTTTCTTGTATACAGAGCTGTCCCCATCTGTACTTCTTTTCTGCAGCTAGATGTCCTCCAGTATTTCAGTCTGAATGACAGCCAGTATCATTCAACCTAATTTCACTGAGCCCAGGCTGTAATTGGCCCATCTAACCTGTGGCGGATTATCAAAAAGGAAGAGTAGGCACTGGCCTATGGGCTCCATGCCAGTAAAGCGCCCCGTAACACGGATTGAAATAAGATTGATTTAAACTTTTAAGCTTCCTGTGCAACCCTTGTGGCTCGCATCGGTAGTGAGCTGTGATCGATTCGTCCTTTGGACACAGCTGATTAGGCATGTGCATTTCGTTTCGTTCCGAATCGAAATTCGGACGAATTTTCCATTATTCGGACATTCGGATGCATACGAATTCCCGAATTGCTATATTAGCGAAATATTTCGACCGTTTTTGGAATTCGTTCGTTTTCGACCGAATTTCGAAAAAAAAAAATGGTCAAAATCGAAAATATTTCAACCAGATTAGAAGTCTCTTTTCGAATAGAATTTTTTTCGAATTAAATTCGAAAATAATTTTTTTTTCGAATTCCGAATCGAATACCCGCAGACTAAATTCGATCGGAATTCGAAAAAAAAAAAAATATTTTCGGATTTAGTTCGAAAAAAATTCTATTCGAAAAGAGACTATTTGTTTTCTAATCTGGTTGAAATATTTTCGATTTCGACCGTTTTTTTTTTCGAAATTCGGTCGAAAACGAACGAATTCCGAAAACGAATTCAACACATGTAACGAACCTAACTTAACGAAATGTATTAAATGACGAATTGAAACGAAACGAAACAAATTTTTCACTTTTGCACATGCCTACAGCTGATCACAGATCAGGGTAAAGAGCCAATCACAGTGGCTCTTTAACATGTGATTAGCTGTGTCCAATCACAGCTGATCATGGTGTAAACAGGTTTTGCTGGTTATGGGCAATCCTTTCCTTACACTGACATTGTGTGAGGAGAGACAAGCCAATAACCAGCAATTCACACAGGGGACATCACACAGTGTCCTGATTATCAGTGCTGCCAATCGGTGCCCACCAGTGCTGCCAATCGGTGCCTATCAGTGATGCTCATCAGTGCCTTCTCATCAGTTCCCATCAGTGCATATCTTGCACAATTTTTGGTCTTTTTTAGTTTGTTTAGCAAAAAATGAAAAACCCAGATGAAAATACCACCAAATGAAAGCTCTACCTGTCTCAAAAAAATGTATAAAAATGTTTAATTTGGGTACAGTGTTGCATGACCGAGCTAGTGCCATTAAAAGTGTGACAGCACTGAAAGCTAAAATGTTGCCTGGGAATGGGGTGAAAGTGTCCAGTGGGCAAGTGGTTAAAAACTCATCTTTCAGCTGTAAGAAAAATTGGTGCAACCTACGTACATGTAATGGACAGTTGTGAAGGTCATCTAAATCTAGTAGCCAAGATGAACACTACTAATGCCCCGTACACACGATCGGAAATTTCGACATCAAAAGTCCGATGTGAGCTTTTGAACGGAAATTCCGACAGTGTGTATGCTCCATTGGACTTCAGGTGTTGGAATTTCGGCCAACAAAAGATTGAGAGCTGGTTCTCAAATTTTCAGACGGAAAAAATTCCTATTGGAAAATCCAGTCATCTGTAGCAATTCAAACCCTGATGGGTTTTACTTCCTTTTTCCCCCTGCAAAGTAAAAGCATAATGAGCTAGTATGCATCACATACTAGCCCATTATGTGGCACTTGCCTTCAAACAAAGCCCGCATTGTCCCCTCTGGTGGTCGCATCAATCTTCGTAACTCAGCAGGTAGGTTGTTCCAAATATTTTGGAAAACTAACCACAGATCTTCTCTGGATGTAAGCTGCTTCAGATCCTTCTGTCTCTTCTTGTAATCCCTGACAGACTGAATAATGTTGAGACCAGGGCTTTGTGGGGGCCAAACCATCACTTCCAGGACTCCTTGTTCTATACGCTGAAGATAGTTCTTAATGACATTGGTTGTCTGTTTTGAGGCTGTTGTACTGCTGCAGAAAAAATGGATAAGTATCTGCCTGTATTTCTCAGCATTAACCACTTAACAACCGAGGACTTCCATGGACGTCCTCGACTTTGTGGGGTGATATCTGAATGATGCCTGCAGCTACAGGCATCGTTCAGATATCACCGTCTTCAGGCGTCGATTCTCTGCACTATAAGAATGATCAAAGCAGCAGTTCCGCCGCTTCATAATTCTTATAGGCAGCGGGAGGGGAAGTCCCCCTCCTCCCGCCACCATCCGGTGCTTCTCCGGGCTCTCCCGTGCCATCAGGGGGCCGGAGAGCGAATCGGCCGGCGCTGGCTGGAAAGCATAGAGATGACTGGTAACCAGATGGTCACCAGCTCTATGACCGTCGGAAGGCCCGGGCGCAACGTTATGACGTCACGCCTGGTACCCGGAAGTAAACAAAGCTGCAATTGCGGCTGTTCGCATGAGATCGGTGATTTTTTTTTTCACAATCTCATGCTTGTAAGCCTGCAGGAGAGATATGGGGTCTTATTGACCCCGCATCTCTCCTTAAAGAGGATCTGTCACAGTGATTTATATTACAAGAGATAAAAAACAATCCTTGTAATGGGAATAAAAGTGATAAAAAAAAAAAAAATGTCCAAAAAAGTGTAAAAAAAAAAAAAAAAATATTTAAAACGTCCCTGTCCCCGATAGCTCTCATTTAGAAGCAAACACGCATGCAAATCCCGCCCACATATGTAAATGCCATTCAAACCCCACATGTGAGGTATTGTTGCGAAACTTGTAACCTGTAAAAAAAAAATTAAAGCGACGCCTATGGAGATTTTTAAGTACCGAAGTTTGGTGCGATTCCATAAAGTGTGACATGTTAGGTATCTATTTACTCGGCGTAACAACATCTTTCACATTATACAAAAAAATTGGGCTAACTTTACTGTTTTGTTATATTTTTATTCATGAAACCGTTTTTTTTCCCAAAAAAGGCGTTTGAAAAATGATTGCGCAAATACCGTGCGAGAAAAAAAGTGACCGCCATTTTATTCCCTAGGGTGTCTGCTAAAAAAAAAATATATAATGTTTGGGGGTTCTGATTAATTTTCTAGCAGAAAATTGTGGCTTTTACATGGAGAGAAGTGCCAAAATAGGCCCGGTGGTCAAGTGGTTAAGGACATCATTGATCGGCATTGTCAAGGACAGTAGATGCAGTGGTTGGTCAAGGAAATTTAATGCAGCAGATGGAAGATACCATGACTTTTTCCTTTCGACATCACAAGGATTGATGGTAAAAGATAGTCACACTAAATATTAATTTGTGTCCATAGGAGGAGTCTCCACAAAGAGCAATTTAACAATTCTTAAGACATAAAATTAATTGGCGATAAGTGATAAGCATTAATTGAATGAACTATATAACAGACATGAAAAACAAGAAATTATACGTTTATAGAAAAATTTCCATAGAAGGGACCATCCATGGAAAACGATTCATCAGTTCCCCTTAAAGGATCCCCAGCCGGAAAAAAAAATCCAACATTAAGGTGTGCATAAATGTTTCTCCTCCACTGTGCAAGAAAGTCTACCACCAAATGATAAAAATCAAAGTGGCCTCTTACCATATCTGTAGGACCATCATATTATTAATGGCCATGGATGCTTGTTGCATCCAAATTAAGTGATTCCTTTCCACCTCACCAACAACTCCCGGTATCGAGGTCACCATTATATAAAAAACATACAGCAATGAAGTATGTAAAACCATGTGCACCTTTATTTAATCCACAGCTTCAAATGGCAAAGAAAGGGGACCTTCCATAAAAAAGTATACAGCAGGCTTACAGTTCAGATATTGTAAAAGGAAAGTGCTGAAACCGACACGAACACCTGATTGGTTCACAGACAGGCCATTACTGACATGTTTCGTCAAAGTGACATCTTCAGGGAAAAGGCTGCCTATTCTTCGAAGACGTCACTCTATGGGACACTTTTAAGAACCAGAATTGATCATCAATAGAATTTGTAAGGGAATTTATATCTTACGGACAAATTTACTTCTATGCTGATATGGTAACATGTTAAAACACACGTTGGCATGTGTTACTGCAGTGTACGTTAACGTGTGATATAACTGCATTGTCAGTCATTCTAAATGGTACCCCATATACGGTCAGACAAATGCAACTACGCTACAACACACTACAGATCACAGATGTAAAAGCTCTGTGCATCAAGGTGCCTAAAAGTACTACAAGGGTTCTTTTTGTGCTCTGAGGTTTAGTAAGGACCTGTTCAAAGTAAATCATCCCCAAATCCTTTTCTTGGGGAAAAGGATTTTGAGCAAAGGACTGTGAGCATGCAGGGCCAATGGTATGTCTTTACAAGCCTGTATGATCAACATTGGGTTGAGGTGGCAGTGCGGAGGGACCCAAAAAGGAGCACTCCTTCTCCAAGTGAAAAACCTCAACCAGTGCTAAAAGAAGTCTGGGCATGCTGTCATAGTTAGGAATCCATGCTGTCATATTTTAGTTCATGCAACCAATTGATAAGTGCTGACAAAGGTAAGGGCCCTTTCACACGAGCGGACAAACGGTCCGCTAATTACAAGTCTGTTAACGGACTTACCTATGGGAGCGGATCCGTTAGCGGATGATGCATCCGCTAACGTCCGCAAGATCCGCATCCGTTTTTACGGACGGAAGAATGTCCTATTTTTCTTCCGTCCGGTGGAACGGATCGGATGCAAACGGACAGACGGTCCGTTTCCATCCGATTCCCCATAGGGGATAGCGGAGGAGAGACAGGGCGGTCCCTGCATAGTGTGCGGGGACCGCCCTGTCCACCCGACAGCTCAACGGAGACCCCCCGCTGAGCCGACGGACACACGGAGCGGACCGCAAAACGGACCGCTACGTGTGAAAGGGCCCTAAGGATTTACCATTCTCCTGGAAACCAAAGTGTGAGGCTATGGAATGCTTCTCCCCATATCTCAATCTTCCTGTTTTTTTTTATTTTTTACTTTATATTAAACTGGTGAAACATTTTAAAATGGTTATTTGTTCTGAAAACGTGTTTTTATCTGCAACATTACATTAGCACTGCTGGCTCTGAGTGATAACATTTTCCCAGGTTGTTCTTAGCAAAAAGCTAAAGTGATGTTAACACCAAAAGTCTGATTTTTACACTTTGGAAAAAGAAAATATCAGGAGATGAGTCATGTACTTTATTTAAGGCCAAATAAACCCTTGTTATCTGTGCCAAGCTGCATATACAGTAATAAATACGGGGCTCACAAAATGGCATTTCATTCATTTTGCACTGCAGCATGTTGCGGGGTAGTGGGTCGGAACGCCTTGTCAACGCAAAATAAACATTGTGATGCTGCAACCCCTAAATTTACTATCCACTGGCACAGGTGCAGTAGTCTATGCCAGGATATCTGGCATTGTCTGTCTTAAAAAAATGGTTCAAACTTCAACATCCATCAAGACATAAAAGTATCCATCATATAAAAGAATTGACGTGTTTCTTTCTGCCCCAACCTTAAAACCTTATGCCGCGTACACACAATCATTTTTGGGCATGAAAAAAAAACGTTGTTTCCTGACGCATTCATGGCAGCACACACTGGGTTGTGACTCCGCCCCCACAACCTGACAGGATTGGTTAGCTATAAATTTGAAGGGGAGACGCCCCGCATCATTCTCTTTTTTCATCCTCACCTGACAAGATTGAATGAACAAGCAAAAGCATGCCTCTTACCGCAAATCGCCCCAGCAGGTTCAGCCTCTCCTGTTTGGAAGTCCCTCCTGTACAGTCTCTAAATGAGCTTTATGGTGGGAACCCCGTTCTGGTGGTCTCAGGGGCTTTGGAATTATACTGGCATCTGTAGCAAGCTTTAAAGAAGCTTCAAATCTCGCAGTGGCCCCCACTTTCGCTCTGTCTTTCCTTCCAGTGCAGTGTGTCCTTCCACAAAGGTATTTGTATCATTACATTTACCACCTAAAGGTTAGTCCGTTTTGTACCTTTGTCTGCCTGTTGTTTTTTTCTCAGCTCTGCTGAGCCCTGTGGTTCCTCTGACACCCCATACTCTCGGGGTCACCGCTGCGTACCCCTTGGCGCTCTGCACATGCGCGCAGCTCAGTGATGACGCCGCCTGTCTCCTCTGCCCTCTTCCAAAATGGCGCCGGGCGAGCGGGACGCTTCTGCACATGCGCGCGTCATTAAAAAAAAAAGAAGGAAAAAAGAAACAGTCCTATTGCTCTGTAGTTCTGACTGCTGCTCTGCTCTACTCAGAGTGAAGATTGCACCAGGTGTGTGCAGGCATGTCCCAGATCAGCCTGGGCTAATTGATTACACAAAAAAAAAAAAAAAGGAATAAATAGGATAGAAGATATTATACAAACGCCCAGAGGCGATTCAGTTTGCATGTGCCGCGCTATATAAGTTTTCATCATTCATTCATTCAATACATTTATATATTACTTTATAACATACCATAGAAGAAAGTGTATCCATAATTTAACAATTAATATAATCCAAAAAAAAAAAAAAGGATAGATATATGTATATAAAATTATTATATTAATTTAATAAATAGAAATGTTGGGGGGGAACATATTGTAATGTTTTCCCTTCTCTCTTTTTTTCCACCTTTTCGGGCTGTCTCTCTACTATCCTCATGGGAGCCACTGCCCTCGCAGACCACCATCAGCTGACCAGGTATAGAGGCCGTCCAGAAGGTGGTAAGTAGAGGGGAGACAAAAAAGAGAGCCTAGCCACTGACGCTACAGTTTTGGTAGCCCTATCGGGTCAAGAGACGCAAGTTTGCGGCACAGAGGGAGATTCTAGCCATGCTTCCGGCAGAAGGCGCAAGAAATCGCTCAAGGTTACCCTCTTGATTTCTTCAATCAAGGCATAGCCACTCGCGTCACAGCACTCCCGTCATAGTCGGTCCCACCGCAGACGATTACCTTCATCCCAGACAGAGCTATCTTACCCGCACCACGGCAAATGTTTGCCAAATATGCGGGGCGCCATCCTTGCCAGGGGAATTGGCCTGCCACTCGTGCTTCATCGAAGTAACCAAGGATTCAGAGGCCAGAGTAGATACTGAGCTCCCAGGAGAATCGCCACAGGGATCATATGTGGGCGATCCTTCCCCAAGCACATCGCCCGGCCGTTACGCCAGGGTGCAGTAACCCTCTCTAAGAATGAGGAGTGTGAGCAGGCGTCGGACTGTCTCTTTTTGGTTGAACCATTTGCCCATTCACTCAAGGAAGCGATCGGCTGGGAGGAGGTTATGGCAGAACTTCTGAAGGTTCAGAAATATTTCCCGGTGCTGAAAAGGGGGTCCTGAATCATTTCCCTTCATCGAAGAGCTGGAGAACCTCATAAAGGATAAGTGGGGGGGGTCGCATAAGCGGCCCAGTATGAGCAACAAGTTTGCAGATTGTACCCCTTGTGGTAGTCTAAGATCGATTCTTTGATCAATGCAACTACGGTCGATTCATCTTTAATGCGACTCGCTAGAGACGTTTCTCTACCGATTGAAGACGCAGTTACCTTCCGGGACGCTCTTGATCATAAAATCAATATAGAACTGAAGAAAGCCTGCTCCACGACAGGAGCCGCTTGTAGGCCGGCTATCACCACAGCGGCAGTCGCTAAAACTATCGCTGCATAGGCAGCTAATGTTGAGAATCCCATTCTAGAAGGAGCCGACCAGGGGAAGATATTCTCCTCCCTGCAGGAAAATTAAGTTGGCTTACGGCTCCTGAGGGGGCGACTTCATGGCTGGGAAGAGCCTTATGGCTGAGACCCTGGATAGCGAAGGCAGCGTCAAAATCAACTGGTGCAAAATTCCATATGGCGGCTCAAGTGTATTCGGCACAAAGATGGACTCGGCCATCTCCAAGGTTACCGGGGGAAAGTCTGGGCTGATTTCTCCGATAGGAAAACCAGAGCCCCAGAAGGGCCCCGCTTACAGGCGTGATCTTCCTGTCAAGTACAGGGATGTTAGATCCTACCGCCCCGGCAGGGAATTTAGGAGGGACTGGAAGACTCGACCCTCCTTCATGTAGATACAGTAAGCCAATCACAGCTGGGGAACAGCAGAAGTCCTTTTTGAGGGTCCGTCTGCCCACCCAGCTCAGGTGAGCACCAGACTCAAGAGATTCGCTCGGATATGGGCAACTCGTATAACAGATCCATGAACACTATCCTCTATCAAGAACGGTCACAATTGGAAATTCATGGGCACATTGCCAGGGAACACATTCCAGCCTACCAAGTACTTCCGCACCAGAAAGGGAGGGGGTTTTATTCCCCTTTATTTCTGGTACAAAAAAAAACGGGGATCTACGTCCAGTCTTGGACCTAAAGAATTTCAACAGACGATCAAAATAGAGGCCCTCAGATTGGAAAAGCCTTCAGTCCATTTTGTTGTCAGTGGACGTGGGAGACTGGATGCTATCTCTAGATTTTTCGGGCGTTTACCTTTACATCCCAGTTCATCTTACCTTCCAGAGGTCCCTTCGGTTCTCAATCGATCAATCCCATTTCCAATTTTGGTGCCCCCCATTCGGCATCGCCTCAGCACCCAGAGCATTCGGCAAGTTAGGGTGTTCCTAGGGGCAGAATAAAATACCAGGTTGTACCGGGTGCAACTCCCTCAAGAGAGGCTGAAGCCCTTGCTCCAGAAGATACAAAGTCTGCTATCATCCAGACGTCTAACTGTCAGAGCCTGCCTTAGTACCCAGGGGTCCATGTCAGCATCCATACCCTTGATACAGTGGCCCCTGTGGCACATGCGAGTCTTACAGAACTCCTTTCTCAGGCAGTGGAATAGAACGTCAATACTCCAAACCATTCACATCCTGAACTGGGTAAAGCAATTAGTATGGTGGTGGACACACCCGTCCGACCTCAGGGAGTCCATTCCAAAAGTTCCCCCTAGTCCAGAAGTAGTAACATCGGACGCCAGCCAGGGGTGATGGGGTCCACACTATCTAGACTGAGTAGCCCAAGGACAGTGGCATTTTCGGGCTCAGGGCATAGTGTCAAATATTTTAGAGCTCAGAGCAGCCTTTCAGGCCCTCCTGGCCATTGCGCCTCTTCTATAGAGGAAGAGTGTCCTGATCAGGATGGACAACAAGTAGCGGTGTCATGTATCCAGAGACAGGGGAGCATCAGGAGTCGCACGCTTCATAATGGAAGGGGCACAAGTGCACCTGTTAGATCTGTGGGGAGTATGCGTCCCAGCAACACAGAATTCGTTGGCCAACTACCTAAGCCGAGAGACACTTTCAAACACACGAACGGTCCCTGAACCAACAGGTATTCTCCATTCTTACGAAAACTAGTACCAGAACCAGAAGTCGACCTAGCGGCCACGCCAAAGAACTCCCAAGTGTCAGAGGTTCCTGTCCAGAGCCCACTTTCCATTACCTGAAGGGACAAACTGCCTAGTTCTTCCATGGAGCTGCGAGCTAGGGTACATTTTTCTTCCAACTTCTCGGATTACAAGATTCCTGTCCCGACTTCGGAAGTCCTCAGCCACAGTTATTGTACTAATACCGTTCCGGCTGAGGAGGCCATGGTTTACGACCCTGCTACAACTAGGTACGCGGCCTCAATACATCTTCCAGTAACCTGGGATCTCATACATCAGAGGCAATTCTTCCATCCAGCCCAGAGAAGCTGCATTTGCCAGCTTTGAAGCTGAGAGGGCTAGGTTAGGGGAACTAGAATACTCTCAGGAGGTAATATCAACCTTAGTACAAGCTCTAAGGAGCTCCACTGATGTCACCTATACTAGGATCTGGGAGAGGTTCGTGTCATCGCAGCAAAGACATTGGAATCCCATCTCAAATTCTTGAATTTCTTCAGTCAGGGTTTAACAAGGGCCCGGGCTTGGGTACCCTGAAGGTGCAAGTATCTGCCCTTTCAGCCATGACGGGTACTAGATGGGCTCTTCATCATCTGGTCACTCTGTTCCTCAGGGCCTACGTAAGATCAGACCACCTAGGAGGCCAGCCTTTCCAACAGGGGATCTCTGTGTAGTACTCGAGGCCCTGTCCAATCCACCTTTTTCTCCATTCAACTTAGTCTCACCGTGGAACCTAGCTCTGAAGATGGCTTCCCGTATTGCTATCACCTCAGTTAAGAGGGCGCCGGAGATACAAGCACTTATGGCTATGGAACCCCTATTCAGTGTTCTTCCCTGACAGAGTGGTTCTGAAGCCCTCAGACCATTTTTATCCAAGGGTAACTTCCTCCTTTCATTATAACCAGGACATCGTCCTTTCGTCTTTTACTAATGAGAGGGGCGAGTCCCATGACTAGGATGTCAAGTCTACCATCTCCAGTTACGTCACAGCTACATCTCAGGAAGACGGATTCTCTCTTGATTATCCCACACGGGAGCAGACGAGGTCAGCCAGCTACCTCCCGTACCATTACCTCTTGGTTGTTAAAGCTATCAAGGAGACCTATTCCATCCAGCAACTTACGCCTCCTAGAGGGCATTAGGGCTCATTTGACAGGGGCAGAGGCCACTTCTTGGGCAGCATATTGCGGGACTTCACCGGAAACCATAGGCAGAGCAGCAACTTGGTCTTCCCAATACATCTTCATTTCTCACTACAGAGTGAATTCTGCTCTCCTGGCTACCGTCGACTTCGGCAGATCTGTTCTTAGAGCCAATTCCTCAGCGCTATAAAGAATAAATATTACTGTTTTCTTGCACCCTCCCGACTGGCGAGTTATATCCCAGTGTGTGCTGCCATGAATGCGTCAGGAAAACGGAAAATTGTATACTCACCTTTCCGTAATTTTCCTTTCCTGACGCATCTTCATGGCAGCACACAGATGCCCACCCTGCTGTTTTATGATGATATATACAGAGAATGATGCGGGGCGTCTCCCCTTCAAATTTATAGCTAACCAATCCTGTCAGGTTGTGGGGGCGGGGTCACAACCCAGTGTGTGCTGCCATGAAGATGCGTCAGGAAAGGAAAATTACGGAAAGGTGAGTATACAATTTTCCGTTTTTTCAGCATGTAGAAAAAACAAATTTTTTCCAACTTCATCATTAAAAACGATGTTGCCCACACACCATCGTTTTTAAAAAATGATGAGCAAAGCGCGGTGACGTACAACACGTACGACGGCACTCTAAAGGGGAAGTTCCATTCAAGCTCCCGTCTCATAACTTGCTTCTGAGCATGCGCAGGGTTAAAACATCGTTTTTAACGTCGTTTTAGCCCACACACGATCATTTTTTACAACCCAAAAAACATTTTTTTTTAAATGACGTTAAAAAATGCAGCATGTTTGAATTTTTTTTTTTGTCCATCAGAAGATGAAAAACGATGTGAAGCCCACACACGATCATTTTTAAATGCCGAAAAATGATCGTGGGTACGCGGCATTAGTCATAATGACTTGGACCTTAAAGCGGCGGTTCACCCTAAAAAACAACTATGTACCATGCCATCCTGCATATTAGCGTCAGCTACAGTATGCCTATATTTTATTTTTTTGCGCTGTACTTACAGATTAATCTATTCGTTTGTTTCAGGCTACCGCGGGGTAATAGGCGTTCCTATCAAGAGGGGAACATGATTGACGGCCGGCTATGGCGCGTCACGCATTCCGAAAATAGCCGGAGTAGACTCGGCTCTTCACGGCGCCTGCGCACAGACTAGGAGCTGACTGCGCAGGTGCCCGTGTAGGACTCGGCTATTCACGGCGCCTGCGCAGTCAGCTCCTAGTCTGTGCGCAGGCGCCATGAAGAGCCGAGTCCTACTCCGGCTATTTTCGGAACGCGTGACGCACCATAGCCGGCCGTCAATCATGTTCCCCTCTTGATAGGAACGCCTATTTCCTGCCCGGAGTCTGAAACGAAAAAAACAGATTAAACTGTAAGTACAGCACAGAAAAAAAAATAAAGGCATACTGTATCTCACGCTAGTATGCTGAATGTCAGTGGAGACAAAGATTTTTTATTTTTTTAGGGTGAACCCCCTCTTTAAGGTTGGAGCAGAAATCTATCAATTCTTTTGATCGTATGATGGATACTTTGATGATAAAATGGTTAAAGCTTTATTCAATATCCATCAAGACATTTCCTAGGTTCTATACATTGGGACTGTGTTGGGCAAAGTTAGGGGGCCTGTTGACTACTAGAGTCGGGCCACTGCTTTGATCTACTTTCCTACTGTATGTGTTGGCAGCACAGGTTATTTTATCAGTGTAAAATACTGTACTGCACATGTGGTCATGCTGTATTACAGTAAGTTTTTCAGCTGGTTGAATTTCCCGTCAAGGTCAGTATTTTGAATGCCACAGATCTGTTTGCTAGAAGTCTCGTGCATTTTGTAACCGGTTTTCAAACACGTTTGAAAAAAAGGTGTTTATTCTTTATTTTTATATATGTGTGACCTGATCAGATAAATAAACCAAATTAAAATCTCTCAATCAACATTAGCTATTGTTAATCCTTATGCTGCTATCAGTAAATAGATAGGAAGGCATTGGCGGCCGATCTATTAGGGGTGCTGCCCCCCTAATTCATGTTTCCGGCCCCTAATCTACACGCAGGGTGCAGGACGCATGGATTTCAATGTTTACTTTCTTTTCTTTTTTTAAGGAAAAGGATTAGAGTCTGAGGCTCTAATTGTCTTCAAAAAAGGGTGGGCTTGGGGCACAGCGCACTGTGCCCTGAGCCCACCCAGTTGTGTGACTGTAGCAAATTAATAATTGCTATTGTCTTCCTGATTCTCCTGGCTAATCGGGAAACGGGTCCTGAGACCGATTGGCTGAGAGGAGAAGTGGAAGCGTTGGCTGTCAAAGAGTAGACACAGGGGGAAGCGGTGGAGGAGGAGAAGCCAGTTAAATTAAACTGGTAGAGAGAAACCAAAATGTCAAAAAGTGAAAAAGTGGAATAGCTCCAGACAAATGTAAAATCCTCATACACCGGTTTACATAAGTATTTAGACCCCCCTCCTACCTTTTTGACTTTCAATTTCTTAAAGCGGTACTTTACCCAAAAGGGAAAGTTCCACCCCCCCTTAACCACTTTTGGACGCTTAGGCCCCGTACACACGTCCGAGAACCTCGTCGGGCTAAACTCATTGTTCCGCCCGCCGAGGTTCCCGATGAGCGGTCGAAAAGGTCGTCGAGCCAAATTTCCTCATTGAACAACGAGGAAATAGAGAGCATGCTCTCTTTTTGGCTCGACGAGCTTCCCGACGGGACGCTCGTCGAAAGTGTACACACGACCGATTTTCTTGGCAGAATATGTCTCCCAGCGAGCTTCTCGCTGGATTCTGCCGAGCTCGGTCATGTGTACGCCGCCTCATTTTTTTTGAGGGGGGGGGGGTGGGTACCTGGTTTTCACAGGCACACGGCTAGCTGATCTGGCTTAACCGCCCCCCCCCCCCCCTTGCCCGCAGCTGTCTGGGACACGTCACACGTCCCAAGAAGGCTGTGGGACCATTCATAAAGCTCAGTGCAGCTGGGAGCCGACTGTGAATCTGCAAGGAGTAGCAGCCTGCTTGCCACAGTTAACATGTCGGTGCCAGGGACCTAAAGAACTGGCCCGGGTGAGAACAGCACTGGATCCCTGGACATGTAGGTGTCCTTTTTATTAAGTCAGCAGCAACTTTATTTGTAGCGGCTAGCTTTACGTTTTTTTGCGGGGGGACAGAACATCCTCTCTAAATCCAAGCTTGAACCCCAGTGTACCCAATCTCCTCCACCTGGAGGCACAGTTTTTTTTTTCTTTTTCTTTTTTGCTTTTTCTCTGGCCCGGGCAGTCCTTTGATGCATTGAGTGCTGCTTCCATACACTAGGGAGGGTAAAGTCAGGGTCGATGTTTCTCTGGACCCCAGAGGGGATGGGTGGGGTGTAGACGGGGGTTGGGGGGGCCCAGTCAGGAAGGCGTACAGAGCACCATGATTTTTATCTGCAGCCTTCATCCTGATTTGTTGTTTAAATACTTCATTATGCTATTCAAAAATTATGAATTCTCAACCATTTTATTTTATTGTGGCTTGCAACCAGTTACAAAATCACTGAAGTGGCGCTCCTTTTCAAAAGGTTTAGCACCCCTACCTTAGGCCATGACGCCCATTCATTTATATCATATTATTAATATTTTAGCCCTTTCAAATGCTTATGTTGTGTTAAATAATTGGTATTAATGTGGTTAATTCTTCAAGTGTGGTTAATTCTTATGCAAACTACTGTATCTGTGTAAATGGAAATAGGTGATCATAATAAGGGGTTGGTTTACTCATAGACATAAAATCGCCATCTGCAGAAAAAAACATGTTTGTTCATCTAAGCAATTACAACACAACATAATATAACAGCATGACCAAAGTAATAGTGTGTTACATTGCATAGGGCTTCCTCTTAAATTCTGTGTAATATGAATAATGTGATAAAGCATTTCCTATTTTCTCAGTACATGGCAGAAAGCCAGTGTTAGTGTTACATGTCAAAATGCAAGACTATTGAACTATATCAAAGAACACAAATAACAAAAGTATATGTAATTAGCTGTGCTAAATTCTAGGTTGTAATTCTCTTCTCTTGACCCGGGTACCTGGTGTACTGATGAACAATTAGACCTATGGATTTAGTTGTCAACATTTCTATATAAGATGCAAGAAGAAAATCTGCTTATGCCGGTAGTATGACACTGCAGACACCATAATCCTAATTATATTTCAGACAGGAGGCTCATATCTTAAGCATTAATCTTTCTTTAATTAATGCTCATAGCAGAAAAACATCTAACATTTCAACGTTTAAAAGAAAAAATTAACAATCTGAATGGCACTATGTGGACTACGAATCCCAGCATGCCTAGCGTCCGTATCCACTCCCCTTAGTGCCTCTATATAAGTGTCAGCTCCTCCCATGTTCTTCCTCTTTCTTTCTGCTCATGGCAGCATCAGATAAGTATACATTTTTACCTCATTGCATATTTTATAACAGGTCGCGCGGTGCACAACCGCTTACACAGCAGCGCTGCAGGTTCTCTCTACAGCTAGTTCCTGTTTCCCCTCCATTCTCGAGCCGTGGGGAGCTTGCTCCCCCCCACCCTCTCTCACCTCAGTGGCCGGCCTGACGAGACTTAGTCAGGCGCGGCCCTATTGCGACAGCCGTTTCATCGGCGAATCCTCGGCGGCGAAATCTCGCGGGATCTCGCCGCAAAGCGCGCATTCAGGCTCCCCTCCCACCGCAATATCACTGCGACGACGAGGAGGTAGGAGCCTGGTCTAGGTAGGCGGCTGTCAGCTCAAAACTAACATTGTGGGGAGAGCGGAATTTATTCCCCTCCCTCGTTCTAGACGCCTAAGGGTTACCTCACAGCATGGCTGAGGAAAGTACACCCCCCAGGGGGTTAGGTGAGGTGTCTGTAGATCCTCAAACCCTAAACGCAGCTCAACTACAGGAGCTAATAAACAAATCCATCTTAGCAGCCCTGACTGCTAATAAGATCCCCATAGGGATACAACAAGGCCCTTCTAATACCCCTATCCCCTTGGTACCCGGTGCAGAACCACGAACCAAAAAGGGAAAAGCCTCTCAAAAGAGGAAACACATAGGGGTCAACCAGGACTCCCCGACAGGGGAAGTGCATAATATGTTTGACGCATTGCCACAAACGGAATGCAACCCCACGCATCCTTCGGACTCTTTGCAACCCCTGGGCCTCAGGGAGTCACAAAAAAGGCTTAGGACAAATAGACGGGCAAAACCCGATTCTTTTGTCCTCGATTCGGAGGTAAATACATCCTCCGAATCATCTGAGACGGAAGTCTCCGAATATGAGTACGATGACGATACGGATGCTGGGGCAATAGCGTTCCACCTAGACGCTACCCCTGATACACAGGGTGATACCATAACAGACCCCCTGGGCGAACCCCTGTTCCACCCAGATGCGATTACTCACCCCCGGTCTGGGGAATGGTCCCCCTTACCTCACGTGGCACAATACGTAGAGTTTTGGACACGTAGACCACTCACTAAAAGTAACCGCAATAAGTTAAGAGCGGAATGCCCTCGGCCACAAATTCCCAGAAAGGTTACCACTACTCCAGAAATTGACCCCATTCTGGCAAAGTACCTAGCTAAAACTGGGAAATCTCCCAAAAGAGGTATCGACCGGTCATTTAAATCCATCCAAGACCGCGTCCTAGACCTGCTCGGCCCGCTCACCAAGATACTTAACATAACTGAACAGGCCGTATCGGCACAACAAACAGTAGACGTTACCCAACTACGGGGTTGGGCCCAAAGAGCCGTATGCCTTCTAGGCACCGCAAACACGGCATGCTCAACGGAACGCAGACGTTCCATTCTAATGAAACTGGACCCCCAACTGGCCCACCTGGCGGAGTCTGAGCCGGGTCCAGCAGCAGAAGGTTTCTTGTTTGGTGATTCCTTAATGAAGGACATAAACAAGTTTGTAGGCCTGTTTAATAGCCTAGACAAAGCGCAGTCGTCGCTAAAGAGAACTGGAACTCAGAGTTTTTGCCAGGGCCGGTAGAGGCAGAGCCCGCTCTGCCGGCCGCAATACCAACTTTAGGTATGCCAATAGGGCCGCCGCCCAGACACAATTCAACCAGGCTCCACCCTCGTACCACATGGTGGCTCAACCCGCACCATTCTTTCCGCCTCGCGGAAGACCCTGGAGAGGACGAGGAAACAGAGGAGACCCTCGATCCCGGCCATACACCGGTAAGAATACCTCCTATAATACACTGTCTTACACCTGTGGGGGGGAGACTGCAGTTTTTTACCCACGCCTGGTCTGCGATTACGGCAGACGCGTGGATCTTGAACACCACTCAAGGGTTCAAAGTGGAACTTATCTCCCCCCCTCCATTGAACATCGTACCGCCCCCCATACACTTTACACAGACGAACGAGACACTGATAGACAAGGAGTTGGGAGACCTGATCTCCAAACAGGCAGTGATCGAAGTCGATCCGTCTTCCCCAGGATTCACCAGCAATCTATTCCTGGTCAGAAAGAAGGAAGGAGGCTACCGCCCCGTCATAAACCTTCGGGACCTAAACCAACACGTCGTCTACCGACACTTCAAGATGGAAGGCATTCACTGCCTCCGAGACTTACTCCAACCCGGGGATTGGCTTGCGAAGGTGGACCTGAAGGACGCCTATCTCACCGTCCCCATTCACCCAGATTCGCAACCCTTCCTCCGCTTCAGATGGTGGGGTCGCATGTGGCAGTTCACATGCCTGCCATTCGGGCTGTCGTCGGCCCCGTGGTGCTTCACCAAACTTCTAAAACCAGTAGTAGCATACCTAAGGAGCAGGGGGGTAAGGCTCATCATTTACATCGACGACATCCTTATCATGGCCTATTCCGAGTCGGAAGCTCACCGCCACTTAGGCTGGACAATAGAACTACTCCAGAATCTAGGCTTCCTCATAAATCAGGAGAAATCAGTGTTCATACCTTCCCGAGAATTGATATTCCTGGGTTTCCTGGTGGACACCAATCAGGCAGTCCTCCGTCTACCCAAGGCAAAACTGGCACTGATCCGCAAAGAGATCAGAGCGGTACTACGCAAAGCAGTCTTGTCCCTGCGAATACTGGCCAGATTGGTGGGTCTCTTAGCAGCCTCCATACAAGCCATCTTCCCTGCCCCTCTACACTACAGAGCCCTTCAACGGCTCAAAATTACACACTTGCGTCGAGGCCTGCGATACGCAGACGAGATTCCTCTCTCCGCCGAGGCCAGGGAGGAACTACAATGGTGGCTTCGCCACGCCATAGACTGGAACGGCAAGACGATTTTCAACTCCCGTCCGGACGTGATAATAGAATCGGACGCGAGTCTGAAAGGCTGGGGCGCACGCCTAGGCGACACTTCGACGGGGGGAACCTGGTCCCAACAAGAGTCCCTCCTCCATATCAATGCCCTAGAACTCCTGGCCGCTCTCTTCGCCCTACAAAGTTTCCTCTCGAAACGATTCAACTGCTGCGTATTGTTGCGCATGGACAATATTGCAGCAGTACAATATGTCAATCGTTTAGGAGGCACCAGGTCCAACACCCTGACGGATATCGCCAAAACCATATGGCAATTCTGTCTGCCTCGCAACATCATTCCGAAGGCAGAATATATTCCAGGCACATCCAATACCGTAGCCGACTGGAATTCCAGACACCTCTCCGAATCCAGCGACTGGCAATTGGACCGCTCGATTTTTGCGCGAGTGGGTCGTCTCTGGGGCCCTTTGGGCATAGACCTGTTCGCCTCACGCCTCAACCATCAATTACCTCGGTTTTTCAGTTGGAGACCAGACCCGGCTTCAACGTCAGTGGACGCATTCCGGCAGTCCTGGAAAGGGGAAATTCATTACGCATTCCCTCCCTTCTCAGTGATCCCCAGAGTGCTACTACAAATAGCACAACAGAACGCGACGGTGGTCCTGATTTTCCCATGGTGGCCGACACAACCATGGTTCCCGCTTCTGCTAGAGATGCTGATAGACTATCCCAGGCTACTTCCCCGGACCCCTCACATCCTATCACACCCCTCCAAGGGCGTTCACCCTCTGGTTCTGGAGGATTCTCTTTCTCTGATAGCAGGCCTGATCTCAGGATGCCAGACACAGACCATGGTCTTTCAACGTCAGCTAGAGATCTCATTGCCCTGGCCTGGGCCCCCGGGACTCGATCAGCGTATCGATCAGCCTGGGGGCTCTGGGTACGTTGGTGTGATCAACAACAGATTGATCCCACTCTGGCCCCTGTAACCACGGTTGCTAACTATCTGACTGAACTTTTTGACGCAGGTAGGGCTTACAGCTCCCTTAATGTGTATAGGTCAGCCATTTCGGCCTACCACCTCCCGGTTGATTCCCTACCTATCGGCAGACATCCGCTGATCTGTAAACTTATGCGGGGCATGAAATTCCAAAGGCCCCCACGCCCTAAATATCAATCGACATGGGACGTCTCCAAAGTGCTCAATATGCTCTCCGCCTGGGAGGATAACGAGGCACTACCCCTCAAACTTCTGACGTTCAAATTAACGGTTCTCCTTTGTCTGATCTCGATTAAACGGGTCTCAGACGTGAGGGCTCTAGACATCTCTAGACGCCAGTTCCTACCCCAAGGGGTTCGGTTCTCCGTGGTCCGTAGGACCAAGACGAACCTAAAGACGGTTTTCTACCCATACTTTCCCTCACAGCCACGACTCTGTGTGGCTAAATGCCTGCAAGCCTACGAAACCCAGACCGAGTCTCTTAGACCGTCCGGAACTTCGCAACTACTGCTCTCATACGTCAAACCCCATCACCCGGTCACCTCCGCCACTCTGGCTCGATGGGTACGAGCAACCATGGAATTGGCCGGTATAGACATAAACCTCTTTGGGGCACACTCCTCCAGAGGTGCCATGGCTACTAGGGTTATCGCGACGGGAGGCTCTCTATCCGACCTCTTACAAGCTGCAGACTGGTCGTCGGAATCCACTTTTCGCTCGTTTTACTTCAGACCAGAAACTCACGTCTCCATGTCCGTTCTGGGACCCAGCACAGATCTACCTAGTCAGGAGATGTATTGACAGAGATTGTCTTGATGTAGTTTGTTCAGCTTTGAAATTGCTTAAGATATGAGCCTCCTGTCTGAAATATAATTCGAGATTTTCCTAGCTTGTGACGGAAAATATTGATTATAAGAAGACAGGAGGCGAGTATCTTCCCTCCCTTCCCTCCCTGTCACTTTTCTATGTTCTCTTCTAGGCTTTTAAAGGAGAGCACATCGAGGATCTTAACCGGCCAGAAGCCGCATGAATAAGGATTTCTCCAGAGTTCGGAGGACGTTTCTTCCGGGTGGTTCAAGGCTACATCCCCTGTTGGGACAGAGTCACAGTTCATACAAGGACTCCTCCAAGGAGCAATCGGGCCGGCTGGCTGAAGGTACGTGAATCCGAAGCAGCAAGGTTTCGCATCAAGAAAGAGGAAGAACATGGGAGGAGCTGACACTTATATAGAGGCACTAAGGGGAGTGGATACGGACGCTAGGCATGCTGGGATTCGTAGTCCACATAGTGCCATTCAGATTGTTAATTTTTTCTTTTAAACGTTGAAATGTTAGATGTTTTTCTGCTATGAGCATTAATTAAAGAAAGATTAATGCTTAAGATACTCGCCTCCTGTCTTCTTATAATCAATATTTTCCGTCACAAGCTAGGAAAATCTCGAATTACAAGGGTGTTTATTACTGACATCCACACCCCCAATAGTGTAAATTCTCATACCCCCTACTCAAAGCCTATTCCTTACTTGTATTTCTGGTGCCTTAAACCACCCAGCTTGCCCCATTGTCATTGACCCTCTCCCCTCACCAAATATCTCCTGTCCCTCTGAATTATATAGTGTTTTTTAGGAGGCTTTCAGGGACTTCATAGACAAAATGATGGGTTTGGGAACTCTCTGCTCAGCCAGAACTTTCTGATTTCATCACAGGTGCAGAGTATGCTCTAGCATAAGGGTCTTCAAATTTTATAAACAAAAGGCCAGTTTACTCTCTTTCAAACTTTAGGAAGTAGAAAATATCCTGGCATCAGTGGGAGTTAACAATGACCCGTTTTTTGGTATTGGGGGAGGAATAGCACCCCATCCAAGGCATCAATGGGGGGAAACTCGCCCCATCATTGGCATCAATAGGAGTAAACACGCCCTATCCTGGGTGGAATAGCGCCCCATTGTTGGCGTCAGTAGCATAAACTGTACCACACTGTTGCCGACAGTCGGGGAAATAATTCCCCAATAATGCCCCAAGGGCCAGATAAAAGCAAGCAAAGGACCACATCTGGCCCCCCTGCCACAGTTTGGAGACGACTGCTCTAGCATTTACAAAATAATGACTAATTGCACTTGCTCACTAGAGTTAGAGCGGGTTCACACTGGGGCGTCTCGTCAGGCGGCTCAGCCACCTGAAGAGTCACGTCCCATTCAATGCAATGGAACTGTTCTAATAGGAGCCATGCAAGTTGCTCCGACTTAGAAAAAGGTTACTGTACGACTTTGGGCTCTTTCACACGTCCGTTCAGTTTTTTGGATCAGTTTTTTCCCACTTCAGTTGATCCGTTTTTTCATCAGTTTTTCGTCAGTTTTCCGTCCGTTTACATCCGTTTCCGTTCCGTTTTTCATCAGTTTTTCATCAGTTTTTTTCATCCGTTTTTTCATCCGTTTTTTTTTTTTTTTTAGAACTTTTTTTTTTTTTACATATTTTGATGAAAAACTGACGTTAGCGGATCGGATGGTAAACGGATCATCCGCTAACGTCCGTTTTTCGTCCGTTCCGTTTTTTTGACGGAAGAAAAATAGGGTTTTCTTCCGTCCAAAAAAACTGAGCTTACCGCAGACGGATGTTAACGGACGTTAGCGGATGCTCATCCGCTAACGGACGCTAACCCATAGGGAAGCATTGAGGTCCGTTAACGGACGTCCAAAAAACGGACGAACTGAACGGACGTGTGAAAGGGCCCTTAGGGGGCGGCTCGGGCGACCTGCCTTGACTTCTATACAGAAGTAGTTTTGCAGGTCGCCTCTGAAGTCGTCTTCAGGACGACTTGCAGAGTCACCCCCGAAGTCGTGCCGCGGCTGTGTTAACCGGCTCTTAGTCTTGAAATGTATTTAAAGTCATAACTTTATATGATAAATACTATCAACTGAGCTGACCAACAGACAAAAAATCTTTCCTAAATAGAGGCTATTGGCACATTCATCAAACTCCTACAAAGCCCCAAGACCTCAAAAGACACATTCGGAATGCACAATTACCACAGTTATCCACCTGAGCACCCAACCCAACTCATAGATTTCAATGGAGACTATAAAACCATGTACAGTAAATCTTGGACCTAGCCAAATATTCTATACATCAGGCAAGTTGAGGGATAATTTTGGTGATCATTGCTTCAGTAATGTGAAAAAGGATAGAAAGTGGTCTTGCTGCCTTCTGCTCTTTTTAAAACATCTGCCTGTCTGTGGCAAGATTAATGGCCCGTACACACAATTCGAATATCGGACGAAAACGATCGAGGAAGAATCTTACGATTTTTGGATCGTGTGTACGCTACTTTCGATAGCCGATGATGACAGTTCATCCGATTTTATTATTCGAACGGACAAGCACGAAAAATCTCCTCGTACGATGTCAGATTGTATGATTTTCGTTTAGTCAGTATAGTTGTCGTCTGAAAATAAAATACAAATACATTACAACACATGACATCACTTCCGATTTTTTTTTTTTTTCTGCCGTACAAGAATTTTCGCGCCTATTCAATTTTTACTTGCGACTATTAAGCGAAAAAAAGTTGTACCATCTGTTGTATGATTTTTGGATCATGTGTACGGGTCATAAACCATTAAACAAGAAGAATATATGTTGTGGGGATACTGGAAATTGAGGACCTTGTAGTCTCAGGTAATTAATATTATCTTAGGAAGAAAATCAAACCATAAGCTGATGAAAATATAATTTAATATACTTCCCGTCTTATCTAAATAGCATGATTCATTGTGACATTTCATAATGTTAAAGGTCATGATGGACACGGTTCCTCTAAATTCAAAAAATTTAAACGGGAAAGGGCCAATTATCCTTACGGTGAAATGAGCTATTGTACATTTCATGTTACATTAATAATTTCCTGTAGCGATGCAAGATAAATGAGACTCTTCATTGTGCTGTGTGTGCAAAGGTTCGCAGGGAACCATTTCATTGTATGCAAAATTATATATATAAAAAAAATAGGAATATAAAGCAGTAGAGATTAAATTAGAAAAGCCA
The DNA here is from genome assembly GCA_029574335.1 of Rana kukunoris. Taxonomy (NCBI): domain Eukaryota; kingdom Metazoa; phylum Chordata; class Amphibia; order Anura; family Ranidae; genus Rana; species Rana kukunoris. The sequence goes on from CM056051.1 coordinate 382,319,930, forward strand.
GTTGCATGTTCAAGTCTCTTCCCACATGAACTTAAATACTTTAGCAATAGGTAGTGTCTGGGAAGCTTTGTGTATTCTAACTGTGTGATCTCACCCATATAGTTCCCCACTTTATTCTTAACCAGCTTGGCAAAGTCCAGGCTCAGGAAAGATTGCAACCATACATTGGCATCTGCCTACATGCCTAGACTGGTGCGCAGAGCAGAGAGCCGGTTACTGACAGTCATACTGACTGATAACAATGACAAAAATGAGGCACTATTTCTTCTCCTACTGACCAGAGGCGCCATGTCATTGTCTTACTCCCTCTGACTACCAAGCCTGAGACATTGTTTAATCCCACTGACACTGGGACATTTTCAACTTCCTCTGGCCACACTCCATCCCCCCTACAGTCTGAAGGACAGCAATCTAGCTCTTTGGTAAAGTCTGAAAACTTCTGGTATAGAAGAACTGTTTAACAATGACCTCTACTGAGAGTAATATATGTTGTGTGTTATCCTTGTATAAAAAAAACTCTCACACTAGCGATTGTCATAAGTCGGCACACTGATTTTCAAGGCATTACTGTCGGTCGGCGCCAATACGAACTTTCCTTATATGCAGATGACTTCTTGGTATACATTACCAATCCCCTTGTCTCTATTCCATCCCTTATTCAGACATTTGAAGAATTTTAGCGCAGTGAGCAATTTCAAGGTAAATTTATGATAAGACAGCCCTGAATACCTCTTTATCTCAAATTTCTGTAACTCACCTTCAATGTATATTTGCCTTTAAATGGCAACATACAGCTATCAAATACTTAGGCATAAAAATTAAGGGCCAGATTCACGTACATCGGCGCATTTTTGGACCGGCGTAGTGCACTAGTGTGGTTACTAGTGTAATCAACCACACTAGTAGGAATTCCTACCTATTAGACTCTAGAGACACATTTTTTCTTTGTTTTATATGGTTTAGGGTGCATTGGTCAGAACTGGCATCCTTATAGCAGCATAGGATCATTTTACTTTAGCAATCTTTGGGCCTGCTGGCCTGCACAGGCTCCTGACCTAATTAATCCACCTTTACTCAATTTCACAGAAATTAGTGGAAGCTGAGGAACCAACATCTACCCTCCTATTAACACAGGGTATCTCTCCAATTGCACCCTAATTCCAGCCAAAAGGAGGGCCTTTTTCCATTGGGCTCACCCCACGCATATACCTGACAAAGATCCTCTCCCGTGCCCTCCTCCGTGCCCTCCTCCTTCTGCGCTCATCTAAAGTCAGTAGTATAGCTATGAGCAAGGATGCCCGTGGCATGTTGGCATACAGATTAATGTCCTACAAGTGTGGCTGCTCAGCTCGGCCCTAATGGTGTTGCTTTTGCTGACATGTAGACGGATTGGGCCAGATTCAGGTAGATGAGAGCATCTTTGCTCCAGAGTAACGCTTCTCATTTACGTTACTCTGACGACCCTTTCAGCGCAAGTACTGTTATTCACATAGCAGTTGCGCGTAAACTTGCGCCAGAGTAACGATAATGCGCTGGCGTAACCCGACGCAAGGGGGAGTGGGTGTGATCATATGTAAATGATGGGCGGAGCCCAGCGCAGAGGCTTACGTTCAGCGCATCAACCACGGAGCATGCGCAGTGAGTGAGGCTCCACCTTTGTGCGCATGCTCACAACTTCCGTCGGCACCACTTCACGGGAAACGTCAGCGCAATGCCTTCCGTTGGGCGTTTAAATGCGCCCGTAGAAGCGCCATTCCGGCACTAAAGTATATCCTGCTCCCCCTCCCCGCAGTGATGTTACTTTTGTTCTGAGATGGCTGCTCCCGTTCCCCGCAAACACACAGGAGAAAGCTGAACTTTAATGGCCAGGAGCTGTCAGCCGTCATCTCGGCTATGGAGACCTATGATGTCTTCCTCCATGGCTGTAAAATTTGACAGACAAGCATGGACAGAGGTGTTGTCCTGCAAGTGGGGGTGCTCAGCTAGCTCTTATCGTTGGTAACGCTGCTGTAGCTGCTCTCCTGCTGACCTGTGGCCATCTGGAGTAAAGATAAAGCAGCCTTTTGTAGAAATAACTTTGCGCCGGACGGACGAGATACGCGCGGCGCATGTAGCCAGCGTATGGTGCTAATCCGTTCGTGAATTGGGAAAAATCCCTAATTTGCATATTTGCAGGGGAAATCAATAGGCGCGACTGATGCGCCAAGCGAAATTAAGCGCTGACGATACTCTGACGTCGGAACGTTCCGCCGGTCGCAAATGGCCCGTTATTGGGCGCATCTAGTTTGGTGGGTACGGGCACATAGAAACGACGGCGCATCTTCACAGTTACGCGGCGCATATCGAAATACTCCAGCGCAAGTGTTGCTGAATCTGGCCCATAGTCTAATTTTAAACCTGCTTTTATTTGGTCTAATTTTAGACCGGCCGTGCAGCTGATAAGCACATCGTGTAGACTGCACCGCACAAACTTACTTTTGTGGATCCCCGTAACTCCCGCATTTGCATATTTGCGTAGCAAATCAATGGTGTGTCTAGTGCAGTTTTGCACGCACTCTGCGCCGGTCTATCCAAATTACGTCGGTCTAAAAAATGTGGATTTCAGGCGTATATCGTTTTGGGGATACGGTGCATAGATAAGCGTGTGCATTTTTAGACTTACGCGTGCCTAACTCGTGATACTCCGGAGTAGGTGCTTTGTGAATCTGGCCCTATATTTTTATTTTGCGCCATAGCGGACCTTAACTTTGCACTACTTCTCCAAATGGTGCGTACCTGTCTTAAATCCTATCACAAACCACATATCTCACGTTTGGTCACATCAATACCATAAAAATGGACATCTTGCCAAAGTTACTGTACACTTTTTAGGCCATTTCTGTTCCCCCTTCTAGTTTTTTTTTCTTACCTCTCAATAGGTCTATCCATACTTTTTTATATGGTGACATAAAAAGCCCAGAATTCGACATACCATCGTTTCCTTGCCTAAGTGCAGAGATGGGGTGGCTCTTCCCCATTTGTCCATATATTCGCATTCAGCTTCTTTACTCAGAGTGGTCGACTGATATCATGGCCACTCCACTAAGTTGTTGACTCATTTGGAAAATTATCTTATTTTTTCAGATCTAACCTCCTTACCCTGGTAAAAACCTGATCAGAACCCCCAGGGACTTACTACCCCTCATGGTGTGCGCTACTCTATGTAAGGGAGTATCCCACACTTGCAAAGGCTTACTCTCTTACAGACCAAATCCCATACCCCCCTGTTTCGTCTAGCATCTTTTCTCCCTACTGTGACAAGTTCTACATTTCTTTAGTGACATCGCAGAGTCTTCTTTTAAACCATACCCTGACTGGCCAGACTCTCTTATTCCCCTCTCCCAGATACTCCCATCTTGCCATAACTCATCGTGTGCATGATTGGAATATACACAGTTGAAACATTATGTACGTACCCAGTCCTCTACGGATCTCTTGACGCAACCTTATACTGATTTTGAAGTACTGCTATCCCAATCCTTTAGACCGGGCCACACACTTTCGCAGATTTACCAGCTCTTGTTCAGGGAGTCCTATCCGAACCTATCGTCTTTTCTTTCAAAATGGGAGCCGGAATTGCAAATGTCAGTGGATGATATGGAGAGGGACAAAATACTGGCTGTTGCATATAAACTATCTACATTCTCTCAAGGGCAAGAGCGTAATTACCTGATCTTATCCAGATGGTACCACCGCCCTTTAGTTTTACATAAAATGGATCCATCTATCCCCGATACTTGCTGGCGGTGTTTGCGAGAACCTGGAACCTTGACCCTCATTTGGGGCACCTGTCCAAAAATTGTCCAGTTTTAGGATAAAATATTACAATCGTTTAATAAATTGGTGGGAGATAAAATCCCTAATAGCCCTCAGATTACAGTGCTATTGATATTGGTAGGCTCTTACGGACAAATTAAGAGAAACCTAGTTAGGCACTTCATCACAGCGGCTCATTCTGTGATATCCAGAAGGTGAAGCCAGATAGAGGCTCCATCATTGGCTGAATGGGCTTGTGAGTTGGACAGGATTTAGCTTGTGGAGGATATGATCGCATCGAAAGAGGATAAATCGGAATCAAACTTATTTGGACCATTTGGTCGCAATTCAGATATTCTTCTGACTTTGTCTCCTTTTATCTCTAATATTGCTTAAGGTTCCTCATTGTCCTGGGATTCTCCCATGGTATTCCCCCCCCCTTTTTTTATTTCTTCCTTTTCTGCTGCTCTTATTTCTCCCCTTCTTACAAATTATATTACTTTTCCTGTACTTTGAAATAGAAAGTTAGCATTTTTGTGAGGCCTGATTTTTCAGGCATTGTGCTCCTCACTATGTTTCTAGTTGAAATGACTGCTTCTACAGTATCAGAAAAGTTTCAGTGTACTCACCCAAAACTGTTTTGGTTCTACAATGCTTGTTGCTCACCCTACAGGGCATGTACGAACCCAGATGCATCTGTTCAGTCATGATTTGTATTTGCATAGCACACTTATATTTTCCATTAATTCTTAAAAAAAAAGATTAAACCATAAAAAAACTTGCACATGCTGATAGGTATTCATTGATGTATTGATCAGCCATAACAGTCAGTTTTGCATCATACAGTATATGTTTAGTTGTCGATTTAGGTCTTCACCATGATGATAAATAGGGTAACTTTAAATTTTAATTATTAAAATTTAAAGTTACCATATTTATCATCATGGTGAAGACCTAAATCAATGTTATGACATGTTTAATATTTAACTGTTTCCATGTCATAACACTGATGATCAGCAACTTGTATGAAAAATGGGTAAAAATGGGTACCGGTACTTCCATTAGACTTTTTCCTTTTTGCTGATGGTTTTTCTTTTCTTTGACTTATTACATTTGACAACAAACTCCCAAAATGAATAGGTATGTTGCATGAAATCTGCTTAGATATGAGGTTTCCTGACTAGGCAATCAATTTACATGCTAACGCTCTAATGGTTTATGCATAATGAAAAGTGCTATAAGGACACGAAGAAAGGGCCTATAAAACCCATTGTCGGCTTTTAGAACACACACAGAATACTTTTTAATGTTATATTTTATGGCAAATAGAAGCTGGACTGCTGTATGATATCTCCAGATGATAATGTCACCATAAGTGTAATCTACAGTAAAGTTCTCTTCTTGCTATTGATTAGATCAGCTTAGGTAGCCAAAATAAATTCTATAAGAATGGTCAATTGGCCTCCCCAGTTATAACCACCTGAGGCACTGGAGGAAAAATCTAAAATCATAGCTCCCGTTCTAGCAGAAGAAAGGTCAGCAATTAAAACATGAGGTAAAAATTGGTATACAAACACAACACTGTAAAATACACTTCTAATTCTAACCAATATCAACTTCAGTGAATCCATTCTTTTTGATATTGCAGATCCAGAAGTACTGGTAGAATCTTCAGCATCTGATTCTTTCAAGTGTATCTCATCTGCAGATTCTGCTTAGCACTGTATAAACCCCACCACCTGGCCACTATGTCAGTAGTGTGCCATTTCAGACCTGCAAAGACACACTGGTGTCATAATAGTTGGGGGGGACCCATAGCATCATTAGATGCTGAAGATTATTTAACTCTGCAAGAGTGAAGATTTATTTTCACCAGTGAAATACCGGTAAGCATGACAGAACCCACTGTCACTGTGTGTTTTGGAGGGGGCTGTGGGCTTGCCCCCTACCCAAAGACTATGGCCCAGCAGAGAATGAGAGTATTGGGGACAAAATGGAATTGGGATCATGTAATGAGGTCTCTATGTAAGCTGCATTCCTCCAACCCCCACCCACCCCCTCTTGTTATTGTGTTTAACTACTTGCTTACTGGGCACATATACCCCCTTCCCAGGCGAATTTTCAGCTTTCGGCACTGTCATGCTTTGAATGACAATTGCGCAATAAGCGTATAGTAATTGGTTTGCACAAACGTTATAACGCCTACAAAATAGGGGATAGAATTTTTACCTTTCTTTTATGTTATTATTATTTTTACTAGTAATGGCGGCGTTCTGCGATTTTTGTCATGACTGCGATATTACGGCGGACCCATCGGACACTTTTGGCACATTTTTCGGACCATTCACATTTATACAGCGAACAGTGCTATAAATATGCACTGTTACTGTATAAATGTGACTGGCAGGGATGGGGTTAACACTAGGGGGCGAGGAAGGGGTTAAATGTGTACCCTGGGAGTGATTCTTACTGTGGGGGGAGGATACTGACTGGTGGAAGTGACTGATGGTTGTCCCTATGTACATTTGTCTCCTCTCCCTAACAGGACGTGGATCTCTGTGTTTACACACAGATCCACGTTCCTGGCTCTGTGACTGCCGATCGCGGGTGCCTGGCGGACATCGCGGTCACCAGGCACGCGCATCGGCACCTGTGTGGCGCACACGCGCCCCCCCGGTGGTGTGCGGCCGGAGCCGCAACCTTGCGGCTGTATATAGTCGGCCGCCAGGTGGCTAGTGGTTAATTATGTTACGTCATGGCACGTAGACAAACGGTGTGAAGACACATCCCAGTGGGGGATGTGTAAGGAGGGGCTGACTGCTTATCATAATGCCTTGGTGTGTTTCAACTGTAGTTGTTTGAATATACAAGTGTCGAGTATCGATTGGTTCTTCCTTGTCCCCTACCCCCTCTATGACAAGGCTAAGAGGAGTGTCCCTAACTGTGTTTAACCACTTGCCTACTGTGCACCTACACCCCCTTCCTGCCCAGACGAAATGTAAGCTTCCGGCACTGCGTCGCTTTAACTGACAATTGCGCGGTCGTACGACGTGGCTCCCAAACAAAATTGGCGTCCTTTTTTTCCCACAAATAGAGCTTTCTTTTGGTGGTATTTAATCACCTCTGCGGTTTTTATTTTTTGCGCTATAAACAAAAATAGAGCGTCAATTTTGAAAAAAAAATCAATATTTTTTACTTTTTGCTATAATAAATATCCCCAAAAATATATAAAAAAAATATTTTTTTCCTCATTTTAGGCCGATACGTATTCTTCTACCTATTTTTGGTAAAAAAAAAATGCAATAAGCATTTATCGATTGGTTTGCGCAAAATTTATAGTGTTTACAAAATAGGGGATAGTTTATGGCATTTTTTTTTTTTACTATTAATGGCGGCGATCTGCGATTTTTTTTTTATTGGGACTGCGACGTTATGGCGGACACTTCGGACACTTTTGTGACATATTTGGGACCATTTACATTTATACAGTGAACAATGCTATAAATATGCATTGATTACTGTATAAATGTGACTGGCAGTGAAGGGGTTAACCACTAGGGGGCGGGGAAGGGGTTAAATGTGTGTCCTATGAGTGTTCTAACTGTAGGGGGAGGGGGGGTGACTGGGGGAGGTGACCGATTTGTGTCCCTATGTACAAGGGACACAGCATCGGTCTCCTCTCTCCCTTACACACAGAGCTCCACATCCCCGCTCAGTTACTGGGCAATCGCGTGTGCCCAGCGGCGATCGTTGCCGCCGGGCACTCGCATCGGGATCCCAGCAGACGTCCTGTCAGAACAATGGAGTCCTCCGCCCGCCGTCATTGGACGGTGGGCGGTGGACAAGTGGTTAAAAGTGTATGTTTTGCACCTAAACAGTTTTATGCTCTGCATGTGTTAACCCTCAACCCCTGTGTGGTTTGCCTCATGATCGGGGGCTTAAGGGCTGGTTATGGCCTGTCTGCCGGATGCGGGTGCGTTTTGGAGGACAGGAGATACAGGTCTGGTGGAGGTGCCCAGCCGGGGTAGCCGAGATCCATCACAGTAAAAGTATATTAAATGTATAGTGCATAGAGTGTGCATTCAGAGCATAGGTCAGTGCTTTACACAAACCCCGGCGCACAACCGCGTACAGCCACCTCTTCTAATGCATCAGCGTGGGCTGCAGATACTAGGAATGTTAATAATCAGGCTTTTCTGCATGCCGTGTGACCTCTGTAGGGTTGTGTGCATGAACCTTGACGTTGCAGCTTTTGTTTACTATTATGTAAGAAACAGAGTCTCTGAAAGCGTACAAGTATACAAACCTAGCCCCTGATGAGCTTATGCAAAAATCACATTATTTAGCTGTAAAACGCAAAATAGAAACCTTTAAAATAAATATTGTGTTCCGCCCTAAGGTGATGTAATAGCTGCTGCCCAACCCAGCTACACCCACAAATGTGGGATCAGTGAAGAGTAATAAGAAAATAAGGGGGGTGAAGTGGCGCTGCTTTGTTGTGTGATATGAAAAATTAAATCAATAAATTGAATAAAAATGTGTACTGCCTCTTTAAATCACAAAGACACACTAATGAATCTGTGTAATTTTTTTTTATTTTACATTTGCTTGCTCGTATATTAAAAAAAATTCAGGATACGAACATTAATTTGTTGTTTTGCGCTACTAGTGCTTTATTCATGTTTATCTCTTGTCAGTAATTGATGCTATTAGACAGCAGGGTTGTCCCTGCACACTTCATACCTATTCATTAGCTTGCCTTTGTGATTTAAAGAGACAGTACAAAATTTATTTTATTCATTTTTATTTATTTCATTTTTTCATTTCACACAACAAGTACAAAGCAGCGCCACTTCACCCCCTTGTTTTCTTATTGCAAAATAAAAACCTACCAAACTAAATGCAAGTGATAAGTAATGACCACTCACTGGTCATCTCTCGTCTCAACTACTGCAACACCCCTCCTCATTGGATTATTATTAACATAGGCTATGCCCCCCTTCAGTCCATCATGAATGCCGCTGCCAGGCTCAACCGCTCGGTGTCTGCTGCCAATCCCTCCACTGGCTTCCGCTCACCCAACAAATTCTTTCAAAAGACTAATAACTTTCAAAGCAACCCACAACTCGGCCCCCAGCTACATCACTAACCTAGTCTTTATATACCAACCTAATCGTTCTCTTTGTTCCACCCAAGACCTCCTGCTTTCTAGATCCCTTGTCACCTCTTCCCATGCTCGCCTCCAGGACTTTACTTGAGCCTCTTCCATCCTATGGAACTCCCTACACCACAGGTGTCAAAACACAAGGCCCGCGGGCCGAAACCGGCCTCAAAGCCATTTCATGTGGCCCTCGCACCTCTTCTGCAGCTGCAGGAGAGCTCCAGACCCTGTACTTTTTTGCTTTCAAGCAATGCATCCATCTTCCCAGCAGCAGCATAAGGAAAGGGGGGTGCACTGTGATGCAAGGGAGGGTGGGGGACTTAACTCCTGACAGTGGGGTGGCTCTTGACATCTAATGTAAAGGGGAGAGGATGCGCTACACATCTAATCTTAAAAATAGAACCGGCCCTTTTGAGGGCAATCATAATGCTGATGCGGCCCACAATGAAATTGAGTTCGACACCCCTGCCCTACACCAATCTATTCAACTATCTCTTAGGCGGCGTACAGACGATCGGACATATCCGATGAAAACGGTCCGCGGACCATTTCCATCGGATATGTCCGATCGGGAGTTTGATCCGATGGCGTGTACACACCATCGGATCAAATTCCCCGCCGCCGGACGGCGCGGTGACGCAGCGGTGACGTTGACGCCGCCGCGTCACCGCCACGTCACCGCACCAGGAAGTAAAACACTTCCGCGCATGCGCCGAATCCATTCGGCAGCGGCGCGGCGGCGGTGGGGGCTGACATGTCTGCTGGTAAGTGTACTAACCAGCAGACATGTCGGGCGGACAGATTCCACCGGATAGATTTCAAAGCTTGCTTTGAAATCTGTCGGGTGGAGAAATCTGTCCGCTAGCCCATACACACGAGCGGAGATGTCTGCTGAAACGGTCCATCGGACCGTTTTCAGCGGACATATCCCCTCGTGTGTACGCGGCCTTACACTTTTATTTTCTCCATCAGCCCCCCCCCCCCTCCTCCAGGTATTACCTTTTTGGTACACTTGACCTCCCTCTTAGATTGTAAGCTCTAAGGAGCAGGGCATTCTGTTTCCTCCTGTATTGTAATGTATTGTAACTGTACTGTCTGCCACCATGTTGTAAAGCGCTGCGCAAACTTTTGGCGCTATATAAATCCTGTACAATAATGAAATAACTGAAACCACCATAGTTTTTCTGACCATGCACAATTATTTTCAGATTCTTGCATCATGCCAGGTTTTCTTTAAAGGAAAAAATCAGCCAAGCCGCAACATTGTAAGTTCACAGTTAAAATCTCGAAATAATTTATGTTTAAAGTCAGCTATATACCGAAGTGAAGTAAGAGCCTGCACCATTGTCCTTTTGGCACTGAGCGTTTCAAAGTCTAAGATGAACCGGAACATATTATTTGCACTAATGTTTTTTTTTTTTCTCCCTTAATTAAATGTAAAGCTTTACTTAACCTCCCTGGCGGTATGATTCTGTCTGGAATTACGTACCAAAAGCGGTACAATTGTTTTGCATGGAAATTCTGCGTTTTATACTGTAGGCCTGCAATTCTTAGGAATAACTCACTTAAATGTGTCCAAACAATAGTCTAGTAAACATCTCTGGTATGATAAAGTTTGAAACACAAAATCATAAAATTATAATATAATAAATAACTATAAATAATTATAACAAATAATAATGTAATTATAATAAAAATTATTCACTAATGTAATCAAATCAAAATCACTGAAAGTTGCAGAATTTTCGCTGTCATTACTTTTTTATTTTTTTATGAAGAATTTCCCAACAAATCGCTATCGCTCAATTCTGCAAGTGATTATCATTTATTATCACTGTTTTCTAGCTGCTCTAAAATCACTTTTGACATAAAGGGACACTTTTGGTTGCTATGGACAATCTACAGTTTGAAGGCACAAAAAAAATGTTTTTATTATGTAAAAGAACATGCAGGGCACTGGGCAGACCACTAGGGACAGGGGGGGTGTGTACTTTTTACATACAGTACTGTAATCTATAAGATTACAGTATTCTGTATGTAATGTGTTTGTTTACTTTTTTGAATTTGCCGCCGGTCTCCGCCCCCGTGCGCCGTTACGTCGCAGGGAACGGAGATCGGCGGCGCGCGGGCACTGTGTGAGTCGAATGGAGGACGCCACTCGCTCACACAGCGTGGATGCATCGCTGGATCCAGGGACAAGGTAAGTACAGTAACCCTGCCTGGATACAAGGTAAGCCAGCGCGCTGCAGGCTCTGCATATTCACCCCGAGCGTGACTCGGGGATACCGATTATTACATAAAAAATCCACCCCGAGTCACGCTCGGGGATACCGCCAGGGGGGTTAAGCTCACACTTCTGTGGGTGCAGGACTGTGTCTAAATCTCACCCCTTCCCGCAGCAAAAATGCAATGCTGTTAGCTGACTTGGGGGCAAGGGACAGTTGCTATTAAATCTTAATGATATCCCTATGCACTGAAAACCGCAGTGCGTGTTTCTATGTTGGGAACCACATGGCACTATGCAGTTTCCTTGCGGTAGCAATTTTAGAAAGGGCAGGAACCTCTTTCCTGCTGTTTTTGTTGGTACAGCAGCCAATTCAGATGAATGGACTGGTGTGCCCACGCAAACGTGGGTTGTAGGCACCTTTTATAGTGTGAACATAGCCTTAAAGCGGGCCTTAACTGTGGAAGCTATGCACAATTAAAATAAGCAGAGTAAAAAGGACTATTTATCAGCATTGCCTGTAGGCTCCCTAAAGTTGATCTTTTTAATATGACTAACTTTCCAAGCATATTTCTGCATTGTGTTTCTGTGTGGAGGCAACCATCTCGTAAGAGGAACATGACTTTACTTCCTCATGTCATATCTTCCACTATGTTGACTAGTGGTCTAATGACTAATGGAAGAATAATCAAGTAGCATCAGAAGAGGGCCAGGAACAGGGATGAGCTTGGGTTCAGTCTAAACTGAGAGATTAGCTGCGTTGCTGGTCCAGTGAGCCGCATGCGGGAGGTTTTCCCCCTGCAGCAGCATGTATACAAAGGGGTGGGATGCTTGTGACTTCACTGACCCAATATGGCAACATGGCTTTGCCATTATCTTATTATGGCCTTATTTGGTCAATAATGTCACTAGCATCCCTGCCGCTTTGCCAGCTTCCTGTGGGATTGGGCTAACTGGGTTCTCACTATATAGAAACCGATTCACAGAATGAATGAAGCAGAAGCATGGAGATGGACAGGGACAGGTTTCTTCTCAGCAAGGAGAACGGTGAGCAGCACAATAGTGGCAAAGCCACATCTCACTCCAGACATGTGAGGCTAGCAGTCAAAGGCACGGTGTATAAGGGCCGCGTACACACGATCAAATTTATCTGCTGAAACTGGTCCGACGGACCGTTTCAGCAGACATCTCCGATCGTGTGTACGGGCTAGCGGACATCTTTTCCCAGCGGACAAATTTCAAAGCATGCTTTCATCCGAAAATCCAGAGGAGACATGTCCGCTGGAAACGGTCCGTCAGACATGTTTCAGCGGACATGTCCCTCCGTGTGTACGCGGCCTTAGATGGCCTAACACTGTAGATGTACAGCTGTGAGGCTCTAGGCTCAGGAAGTGCACTGTTATTTTTAGGTGGGAATTTGAGATGAAGAGTAAACATTTAAGGGTACTACTTAGACACAAATCTTTTAGATGTACCCCATTGGATAACAGATCTTCACTTTTTGAATTCAAGTCCACTTTAGAAAAGGTTTAGTTGGCAACACATGTGGAGCACTTCTAAAGCCTGGTACACACTAGCAGTGTGTTTTTTTTTTTTCTTAAACCCAGTGGGCTGAACGAAAAAAAGACTCAAGTGCTCAGGAGGAGCCGCTGTACTAACTATCCAATGTTATTATAGCGATCTCCCCTGCTTAGCTATTGTGTTTTGATAAGGGGACTACCCACCCACCAGAACATGCGTCAGTGCTTTCAGCCATTGGCTGAGAGCGCTGATTAAATCCCGATCGGCAGACCTTTTTTGGTCGTGCCTCTCATCCGGCTTCCCTCAGACCAGCTGCCGTACACATGGGCCGAATGTTGACTGGTTTCTATTGAACCATCCATTACCGCCCGGTAATTTGGCTCGTGTATGGGACTTAAAGGGGTTGTAAAGGCGAAACATTTTTTATCTTAATGCATTCTATGCCTTTTGTGCAGCAGCCCCCCTAATACTTGAGGTCCCTCTAGCTCCAGCGATGTTGTAGTAATGTCTCGGCTATCTGGGACTCCCCTCCTCATTGGCTGAGACAGCAGCACAGCGCCATTGGCTCCTGTTGTAGTCAAGTCAGCTAATGAGATTAGAAAGGGGATGGGTTGGGCCGGGCCGCAGCTCTGTGTCTGAATAGACACAGGGAGCTGTGGCTCAGTTTGGGTGCCCCTATAGAAAGCTGCTTGCTGTGGGGGCACTCAACAGGAGGGAGGGGTCAGAAGAGCCGAAGAGGGACCCGGGAAGAGGAGGATCAAGGCTGCTCTATGCAAAACCACTGCAACAGAGGAGGTAAGTATAACATATTTGTTTTAATGAAAAATAAATAAAAAATAAAGCCTTTACAATCACATTAAGTTTTTTTTTGTTTCTTCACTGTTATTACATTGTTCCATACCTCCACTGCATTCACTGGTGCCACATCTTTTTGTAGCCTTTGTATCCAGTAATAACAATGGTAATGCAATTATAGGGGGCAGAAATAGTAGTTTTACTTATTTTTAGGATCTATGGAGAACTGGGTCACACAGCCAATAGCACGTTACCTGTGCTGAGCGACCACATGTTGCTTTAGAAATCTATTTCATGCAGATTGTTTAATGCTGGTCTTTCTGTCTATAATAAAAAATCTCTAATATCTATGTTTCTTACAGGCCTATGTGCACTCAAATTTAATGGCAAAATGGTATCAAAGCTGTCAATTATAATTGTGTTCTACATCAGACCCAGCCCTTCAAATGTTTTCTTCGATAATGTTGGAAAGTTCTATCTTAATGTACGCTAGGAAGGATGCTGTTTTATTGTTGCTTATCTTGTTTCCTGTACGACAGCAATGTTCTAAAACCAGCTGGCTGTTGCTGCAGAACGTTCTTTAAAGCAAGTCGAGAATGAAGAATTAGAGCAGTGGACAAGTGACTAATAATCTTGCCACGTCGCTTTAAGGAATTGATAGTTTTGTCTGGGGCGTATTGGGAGATCAGACCGACTGTGCAGATGTTGTATCTGTTTGATTCCATGGCCAGCCTAGTAGAGAAATAGAGGTTTCAAGATTTTTGGAAAGTACTACCAACAAAAATTGTTGGATGTTTACTTGCAGCTTTTTGGTTCTGTGCTATACTGACTGTTAAAGGTCAGTTCTGGTCAAGTCAATCATTGAACTAATAATTCAGAAAACACAGCAGAAAGTTTGCCATGTTTTCATAAATCTAAGTTTTAAAGGATTTAGCACAACCAATTTATGTCACAATTCTGTTTTTGTTCAGCTTTCTTCTTGCGCTGCACTGTTTGTACATGGCGACTTCAGTTTAAAGAGAGGAACTGAAACTATGGGACATCCTGGTCTGCATTTTCTCACGTTTTTCATTTAGACAGTTCTGAAATTTTGGCAAATTTTCAATAGGTCCATCTGATTTGTAAAAGTCAAATGCCAGAATAAAAATGTATTTCAATACAAAATTTTCATGTTGGACTGAAGTCATTTTAAGCCTCGTACACACGACCAGGAAAACTGCCATGACAGTTTTTGGCCGGGAAAACTGGCAGTGTGTATGCTCCATGGCAGTTTTCCTGACAGGAAATCCGCCAGGAATCGCGACAGGAAAAATGACATGTTATCTTTTTTCCTGCAGCGATTCTAGTCGGTCTTTCCCTATGGGAAACACTGCAGTGGAGCATACACACGGCCAGGATTCCCGGCTAAAGCTCTTACCACAGTTTTCCAGGCAGGAAAACCTCTGGTGTGTACAGGGGGGTTTTCCCCTTGGGATTCCCGGCGGACTTTTTACCGCCGGGAATACCGGCCGTGTGTACAGGGCTTGAGAGTACTAGTCTGAAAGTTTTAGGATCAATTTTTGGCAACAGTTGAAAGCACCCGTGAGCTACTTATGCTATAATTGTAAGATAATTCAGCTGTGCCAAAACTGGAAAATTGACTCAGTTTACATTATTATTACTTTGCATAATCCTCTACGAACAGAGTTTTATAGACTCCGTAGGAGGCCAGTAGGAGTGTATTTGCCGTAGCTTATGCTGTGTAACCTAATTTCTCTCTGCATCCTAATTCTAAAATTGCATTCAAATTTTCAAATAATTTGTTGTTCTGATAAACTGTTTAGAACTGACGTTTTCAGAATGTGAGAGGCAGCAAGGATGTCGCCCCATAATCACTAACGGATGCATTCCAGTATCACCAGATTACTGACAATTGGGAAAGACTAAGACCGTATAGCAATGTTTGGATGAAAAAATGAAGTTCTGAGATGGTAGGCTTTGCTCGCTGTGTGCATCTCAAGGATTTCTTCTAATTTGGGCTCCTTTTACATTAGCCAACTCCAAAGTTATAAAAAATTTCAGTGCAATTTTATAGTATGACTTTGACTTTGACATGACTTTTAATAAGACTTTTGCACTTTCTGGCATTGCAATTGTGTCAAATTAGGATCAAAGTAGTGCAGGAACCTTTTCTGAAGTCGCACCAACTTCAGTAGTGTCAATTGAAACGGCTCTCATAGACATACATAGCATTTCACATGTCCTGCGACTTTGGGTCTCACAAGTCGATCCTAAGGCCCCTTTCACACTGGTGGCGGTATTCGTCCTCTAGCAGTGCAGTTTTATCCCCCGCTAGCAGCCGAAAAAGGGTCAATACCACCGGCAATGCGCCTCCGCAGAGGCGTATAGCTGTGATTTCCCATTGCTTTCAATAAGGAGGAGTGGAGGAGCAGTAAACACACCGCTCCTTCACCGCTAGCGCACCGCTCCGGTGTGAAAACCCTCGAGTTTTTACACTGGAGAAACAGCAGCCGCTAATTAGGGTCGGTTTGCAGGCACTATTGCAAACCGCCCCAGTGTGAAAGGGGTCTAAGTCTCACAAGTGTGAAAGGAGCCTTAGCTGTTGTGTGCCTTTTTAGTATTTAAGTCTGACCTCAGGAGATGGCAGCAGGCTTCGAGAGGTCTCTGTATAAACTTAAATTTGTCTCCCAGATTCCATTGGAGCCCTTTACAAAGCTGCTTAGTATACAAACTTCCACTCTGAGCTCCATTGTTGTAGCTCTGACGCATCTTACCTCATTGGTAGAGCCTTACTTGCTTAGAGGGGTTCAGCACAGTGTATTGGATAGTGCAGGAGGATCATGGCAAAACACTGATCTTTTATTTGGAATGTCATATTGAGATATTGAGTTCTCCATGTTCAAGTAACCCAGGGTGCCCTGAAAATTGAATAAAAATGCATGCATAAATCCCTTTTATCATTTAGTCTCATGTTCACATTTAATACGGGACCATTTTTAAGAAACTATATTTGCTCTAATGTTCTAAGGTATGAGGCTCTTTGGGGTATTTTTTTTTTTCAACATATTAAGTTGACCCTCACAAAGATATGAAAGTCCAGTGACTGATGTAGTCTAATGATGTAAAAAAATGCTCTCATTAAAATGCTAATGTGTATAATTATGTTTTTTACCCACATTCCCTTACTTGCTTTTGTCTTCTGTATATATTTATCTGCTATAGTGCTGCTTTCAGAATTTTTCAACCATGCTGACTTTCCATTTTACTGTAATAAATGCAAACTACAGAGTTCAAGAGAAACTTTACAAGATGACCGCAGTGTCTTTGCAGCAGTGCAAATGCACACACCCTGCACTAAACCTTGGCTGGATTGTAGCTCATTTTTGCTGTATGCAACTATAATTGTCCGCTATTGTCGTCATCACAGAAATGTCAGATTCAAGGGTGAGTTTTGCTTCAAGTACGAGACTAGAGACAATATGGCATCTGTCTTAACCAGATCCACAGTGGTCATACAGCAAAATACTAGGTCACAGGCAAGTGCATTGCCTTCAATTGGGACTGTTTGCAATAGGGCACCATGCTTAGGGAACTACTTTATTCTACTTCAATATTCAATTTTTTTTTTCTGGTCTATGAAAATGTCTGCAAAACTCATAAAGTACTTGAAAATTCTGTTAAACGCTTGGAAAGCCAAAAATGTTTGTCAATAAAAACGATTGTGTGTGGGCTGCAGAGAATTTTTCACGACGTAAAAAATGGGCATTAAAAATTTAGACCATGCTCTAAAGTTTCACGTTGTTTTTAACGTTGTAAAAAATGGTCGTGTGTGGGCTTTAACGACGTGAAAAGAGGCAAGTTATGAGATGGGAGCGCTTGTTCTGGTAAAACTAGCGTTCGTAATGGAGATAGCACATTCATCACGCTGTAACAAACTGAAAAGCATGAAGACTGAATAGCGTGAATCAGCAAAAGCAGACCCGAGAGGTGGAGCCATCCGAATGGAACTTCTGCTGTCGTACGTGTTGTACGTCACTGCGCTTTGATAGAGCATTTTTTTTCGCGATCGTGTGTAGGCAAGGCCGGCTTAACAATTATCAGCTTGAAAAAAACGTTTTTTTTTTTTAGACCTTTAAAAACGTGTACGCGGCATAAGGGTCCGACCGTGTGTATGCCCCATCGGACTTTTTTCTGAGGAATTTCATCGAAGTTTAGAGGACATGAATTCTAAAATGAGTTTGGCTGGGCAAAACATTTTTTACAAGTGGGACACTAGATTTTTGGAGCAAACCCTGCCGCCTTTTGTGATCTTGTCTGCATATGCTCGAGGTGAGGCAATCTCCAAGTCTCTAGAAAGAACGCACTTTTCTCAGCCTAACAAGGTGGGAGGCTTTTTGGTCCAAAAAGCAGATCAAATTGTCATAAGAGGCAGTGTGGGATAGCATCAGTAGGTCAA
Organism: Rana kukunoris; assembly: GCA_029574335.1. NCBI lineage: Eukaryota > Metazoa > Chordata > Amphibia > Anura > Ranidae > Rana > Rana kukunoris. The sequence continues at coordinate 382,337,882 of CM056051.1, forward strand.
CCCAATGGGGCAGAGTGGTTAAATGTGAGCTACTGTAATCTCCCCTTCCCCTATGCTTAAAGCGGAGTTCCACCCAAAAATGGAACTTCTGCTTTTTGGGAAACCTCCCCCCCTCCGATGACACATTTGGCACCTTTCAGGGGGGAGAGGTGTGCAGATACCTGTCTAAGACAGGTATTTGCACCCACTTCCGGGCATAGACTCCCGTGGGAGTCTACACCACTTTCTGTCCCCTCCCCCCGCTGTCTCCTGGGAAACGCACTGTTCCCAGAAGAGAGCGGGACCAGTGACGGCGCGGGAACCAGGCAGTGAAGCTGCAAGGCTTCACTTCCCGATTCCCACACCGAGGATGGCGGCGGGAGCATCCGAGGACCGAGCGATAGCTCAGCCTTGTCTGCCGACATCACGGGCGTGCTGGACAGGTAAGTGTCCATTTTTTAAAAGTCAGCAGCTGCAGTATTTGTAGCTGCTGGCTTAAAAAAAAAATTTAAAAAAATTGGGTGCACCTCCACTTTCAGGAAAAATCATTAGGAGAGTCCTAGAGATCCCCGCATGCAATTCGCATAATTTTAAACCGGCCTTAATTTTTTGAGCAGTGTATAAACTGCTTAATACCCTTTCTTCTATATAACAGTCTTGTGACTTTTGTCAATGTTTGGCCGATCACTGGTTAAAGCTTGTAGGAGGAGTTTTCATTCTCCTCTGACTGTCCTATGAGGCTGAAGGACCCCTGACCCTCTGGTGTTTTGTTTCTTCAGTTCACTGCCTTTTGGGCAGCCTTATTGCATAAACCTGTAAGTAGGCCATTTAATGAATAATAATTGACTTTAAATGGAAAACCTCCGGCACTGAAATTCAAGGCAGGAACTTTTGCTTGCTGGTGTGGGAAGCAAGCTTTTGTCAATGTCTCAAGGACAGTAGTTCATGCTGTTACGTAAGTAACACTGCAACCCAGACTTTTCAAGATGTTTTTTCCAGCGAATAATGTGCACCTTGGTTCTAACTGTCTGGAGGCGTCTTCAAGGGGCACATAAAACGTGTTTAATCATTGTTCAGTGGATTTGTTCAGGTATGTATGCTTCACAGAAACACAGAGCTCCAAGCTTGATGCATTCACTGTTATGATTTGCAAAACAGTGCGAAAGACAGATTATGGTGCTGTGCCTTGTTGTTTGTTATGCCCGTTATTTGAAGTGGGCCTATTTTTTAAATCCGCAGTGCACAAGAATCAATATGGCACATTATCAAATCACGTTACTTTTTTCAGCAGATCTCTTTATTTAAATTAATAAATGACATATTGCACCCAATCTTTCTCCTATGTTCTAAGGCCTAATTAAAGATCTTATTCCTCTCAATATTCAATGGTATATAGAAAGGAGTGCCTGGGATCCACTAAATGTGAGTTTGAAAGTGGGTTTGAAGACGTTTTATTGAAGGTATCAAACCAACTTATTTCAGGGGAACAGAGACTTCCCCCTTTTTCAGGGCTATTTAAAGTGACAAACGGAAAAGGAAAAAAATTTGCAAAGACGAACGCAAGCACTACATTAGTAAAAATAAATAATAAATAATGGAAAAATGGATGTTGAACAACAAGTCCTAGCAGTTGATGAAAGGGGTGGGTATTTAGGACCAGCGGCAGCCTGTCTTGCCTATTTAAAGTGACTGTAAAGGTTTGTTTGTTTTTTAATAACAAAGGCCACGTACACACGAGGAGATATGTCTGATGAATCGGTCCGACAGACTGTTTTCATCGGACATATCTCCTGGGAGATTTTGGCTAGATCTGTGTACACACGATCAAACCAAAATCCCCGTCGCCAGACAGCGTGGTGACGTTGATGCCGCCACGTCGCCACTCCAGGAAGTAAAATACGATTCGACGCATGCGAGAGATTTTTGTCGGACGGACAGGTTTCAGCAGACAGATTTTAAAGCATGCTTTAAAATTTGTCTGCTATAAAAACCTGTCTGTTTGCCCGTACACACGATAGAATGTGTCTACTGAAACGGTCCGTCGGACCAGTTTCAGCAGATAAATTTGATCGTGTGTACGCGGCCAAACACCTGGGGTGCCCCGGCATATATAAATTTGTGTGTGTATGTATGTGTGTATATATAATATATATATATATATATATATATATATATATATATATATGTGTGTATGAGGTATAACTATGTAGAAATGGAAAAGTGGCAGCTAAAAACATAATTTTAGATAATTGTTTGACAAAAATCTTAAAAAATTAAAATAAATCCAGTGAGAGCTGTATGAATATATATAATATATAATATATATATATATATATATATATATATATATATATATATATAATATATTAGGGCTGTGCAAATTAACTTTTAATTAATCGATTAATCTTTAATTTTTTTGATCGATCAAAATCTTTTTAATCGATTAAAATTCTTTTGATTGGTACTCACGTCTCCGCCGGCTTCTGGCCCTTCAGGGAGTTCCGTCGGAGATCCGGTGACGTCACGGACACCGGCGGGGCTTGCCTTGTCCATCTGAAGGGCTCCTTTGCTGTGCCTTCATATCTGCATGCCGGCGGGATATTATTATCTGCCACACACAAGGGCTGTTACACTTCCCTCTATCAGTTGTGATACTTCCCTTCACAGGACATCTACATGCCGATGGACTGATGTTAACCTCTCCTCATCTGGATTCAGCAGTGGTATCGTTGTACACATTTTTATACCAGTATCATACTTGGCTACAGGTTTTTATCACTGCTTTTGGTACCGTTTGGTATTACTCGCACCATTTTTACAGTTTATGTAGCTTCATCGATTTTATCTCCAGTGCAATATTTATTTGGTTACCTACTTTAAGACTATAAAAGTTGTAATGCTATTCCCATCGAGCGCTGCCTTTGTGTGTTTTTTGTATCCTGCTATCCATTTTTCCAGTGGTTGGGAACTGCACTGGGAATCAGCCTGCAAGGAAATCAGCTAAAAGTAGTTGGATCTATATGTGCGTTATAATTAATCGAAATTAGTCGATTAATCGATTAAAAAGAAAAACGATTAATCGAACACAAAAATTTTGATCAGTAACAGCCCTAAAATATATATATATATATATATATATATATATATATATATATATATATATATATATATATATACACAAAGAAGTGGAGGAGAACTGCACCCGATGTACAAGTGCCAGCAAACAGGTCTTCCCACCGACTATATATATATATATATATATATATATATGAAAAAAGTTCAAGAGTTCCTGCACTAAAAATTATTTGTTTATTTTTCCTTATTTTTCAAATATCCTCATAAAGGTTACATACCAAAAAAGTATTCAAAATATTCAGACGTGGATGATATGATGTCCGTTTCGGGCTTACGTGCTTACGCCCTTCTTCAGATCAAGTCAGAACATTTGCATGCCTCCGCCAGTGGCGTCGCCCACTATTCAATGTCTGTTGGTAATAATTCCTTGTGTTTGGGAATGTCTGCCTGGAAAATTTAAGCCCACTAACTACCCTCAATTGATCATCCCAGATATCTCCAAAGATCTGAAAGATACAAATTCAAAGATTGTCTACATCATTGTCATGTAACAATTGTTACTGAATAATCTTTATTGACAGTTTTTTAAGCAGCCTGCTTCACACAGTGCATGGGTCCCAACATCAAATTACTCTGTTTAAATGAAAATCATTAAAGGCTTGAAAACATCTGTTGATGGATTTTTGTATATGATACAAAGTTACACATGCCAAATTCTTACAGAAGCCAGTTACCATGGCAATGCTTTATATATTCTTGTTAAAAATGGATAATTCTCTCTAGGCATTTGAAACCTGGATAAAATATGTAAAGAATGTTCTTCTTAAATGGCAAAGAAGAAAATTGAGGCCTGTCTGTTCTCCATATTTTTAAGAGATGGTCAACCAAAATGAATTTACTTATATGTCCAAAATCCAAACTTTCCATTAGTTGGGTTCCTACTCCAATTTTAGGTCTTTCAGTTCAGAAGACCCCATTGTTATGTGACCAGGCTTTTCATTTAAACTGCCCATTGTCTCATTGGATTTTGAGGTTGGCACTGGCCCCTGGGTACACACAACAGATCTAAAATGAACAAGTCACTTGGCATTTTCTTCACAGCTGATCTGTACATGGATTGGCAAAGCTGCAGCAACGAGGATTATGCTTGTGATATATTCCAGATTAGCAGTTGTCAAATTGTTCATTTTTGTGGATGCAAGAAGCTCCAAATCTTACTAAATATAGACAGATGACTATAGGCAAAATAAAAGTACAAAACTTAGTAAGTGTTCTGTATGAAAAGAAAAAAAATGAGCACCAACAAGGTAAAGAGTTTTTTTATTTTTTATATAATAATCAGGTGGCATTATAAAAAAGCAAAGTACATAGGGCACCCAATAGTGTCAGAATGGTTCCACCTTAACTCGACCGCCTTAAAACACAAAAATGTGCCATTTTATACAAATACTGTTTATTAAATTCAGCAGCTACAAAAAGTGTAGTTGCTAACTTTTAATAAACAGACACTTACCTGCTCCAGCGTTGCGGCTGCCCGGAGCTCCGGTCCTCTCCCTCTCCGCCGGCGCCTCCATTCACAGTGTGAGCACCCGGCCGTGACAGCTTTCGGCTTCACGGCCGGGCACTCACTGCACATGCGCGAGTCGCGCTGCGCTCTAGGACTGGAAGGCAATCTCCTGGCACCTGTCACGTGTCCCAGGAGATTGCCTAGAGGGAGGGGCCACCTAAGGAGAGAGGAGGAGTTGCCTAGGCGGTCCCTGGGTGGAAGTAGGAAGTGGGGCAGGAAGTCCCACGCCTACCGAAGCCCCCACTCTCCCCCCCCCCCCCCAACAAAAAAATTACATGCCAAATGTGGCATGTAAGGGGGCGAGGAGTGCTTAAAGCGGAAGTTCCACTTTTGGGTGGATCTTCGCTTTAAGAGCCAGTTAGGTCTGCTACATGCACACAATTGTGGGTGATTTACAGGCTATGGGCAGGTAGGTAGCTTAGCTTGCTATATTTTTTAACTGTAATAGAGAGAAGCCTAGTCAGCAACGTATCTCTTTTTATTATTTCTACTACAGATACTTGTATAGCGCTGTCAAATTACGCAGCATTTTACATATACAGTAAAACCTTGGTTTGAGAGCGTTTTGCAACACAAGCCAATTTTTTTATAAGTTTTGACTTAATATACAAGCGATGTCTTGATATACAAGTAGCTTCATGTCATAACTGAGTATAAAAGAGAAGAGAGGCGCCTCTAAGTGTAGCAATATGGTTATATTTAATGAAGGTACAACATTGAGCGACTCACATGGTTAATGATTAAAATGAACACATCTAAGTATGCAGGCACCCAGGGTAAAGCTGTCCACATAGACCATCCTCCGCACCGCCATCGATGTCATCCCTTCCACGCTGCGATCCACGAGCGGTTCAAGCCTCGTTTTCTGAATGCTTTACTGCAGGGTAGTCTTTCCGGTCACGATTGCAGACTGAAAGCTGTGAGATCCGGCGGTGCAAAGGATGGTCTATGTGGATCGCTTTACTCTGGATGCCTGCATACTTAGATGTGCCTCCTTTTTAATCATCAACCATGTGAGTTTCTAAATGTTGTACCTTGATTAAATGTAACCATATTGCTACACTTAGAAGCGCCTCTCTTCTCTGTAGCTCCTAATGGATTTTGCTTCTAATCCCCTTGTGGTGGCTTCCATTCGTGGATTGAAAATGTAATGGTTACAGAACCTTTTTCTTATTTTAACAACTTTAATACATGGCAATTTTACCCCCGTTCCTGCCCAGGCCAATTTTCAGCAATTTTGAATGACCATTGCACGGTCATGCAACACTGTACCCAAATGAATTTTTATCGTTATTTTTTTTTTTACAAATAGAGCTTTCTTTTGGTGGTATTTGATCACCTCTGCGGTTTTTATTTTTACTCATTCTATAGTAATACTAATTTCTTCTGGCAATTAACACTTGAATGCTATACACATCTACCGTTTAGGTGTGTCTGGACACATGTAGGAATGTCTTGCATTTTTTCTGCTCTTCAGCTTCTCCCCTAAATGCACCTTTGGTTACAAAAATTATGATGTGGAGGAGCTGGAGCAGCACCCACAGTATTCATTCACCCCCAGAACAGCAGAGAGTTATGACGTGGCAAGATGAAGGGGAAACTGTAGAAGTGCCAAAGAATGGACGCTTCCAGGAGTGGCTGAATTACCTAGAAAGTGAATAATAATAATAATAATTTATTTAAAGGAAAAATTCTTAAAGGGGTTTTAAAGGTTTGTTTTTTATTTTCTAAATAGGTTCCTTTAAGCTAGTGCACTGTTGGTTCACTTACCTTTTCCTTCCATTTCCCTTCTAAATGTTTTTTTTTCCTTTTGTTTTCTTTGTCTGAATTTCTCACTTCCTGTTCCTCCTCAGTAAGCTGTTCTGGCTAACTAACCACCGCTCGGATGATGGTGGCAAGCTTACTGAGGAGAAACAGGAAGTGAGAAATTCAGACAAAGAAAAAACTATTTAGAAGGGAAATAGAAGGAAAAGTTTAGTGAACCAACAATGCACTAGCTTAACGGAACCTATTTAGAAAATAAAAAACAAACCCTTACAACCCCTTTAATTTTTCTGTGGGGGAACCTGACTTCAAGGGAGGATTTTTTTTCCCTGGAGCTGGGCTTTAATTTTTCCAATCTGATTTCAGGAGGAGGATCACAATACTGGTTTTCACATTTCTACAAACTGTCGGCAACTTTGTCTCTTTTTTTAAGAAATGCTGCTAATGAAGCTGCCATAGTAATTTTCTGTAATGAACATCAAGTGGCATTGTAGAATTGACAAGAAGTTTTTAAGATCATTTAGAAAATTGCAGATTTGCTAATTGGCCTTATCATTTCTGGAGAGCAAATAGATTATGGAGAGGCAAGCAAGAGTGACTGAAGTTCTGGTAGGAAGAGGACAGGGTGGATTAACGTCAGATGATCTTGTTCACAAATTGTGTCTGATAACATGGCCTTGACTGATCCCTTGAGAAATAATGGTTGACAATATCCTACATAGTTTTCGAATATGCCTTATTCGAAGGAAGGGTCGCACTTCAGAAATGATCAATGCAGCTTGCCAGTTTCTGACATTTCTGAGGTGCTTTGTATAAATTAGCCTTTTATGCATGCTGAATGCCTGTCAGTTAAAGTGAACCTGCGTCCAGTTTATGGACGTGCCAAGCGTTCTAATGTAGAACTATGACCTGTCATTAAAAAAATATATTTTCTGCAGCACAAGTAGAATTCACTGGCAGGCTCACCAGGTATTTGTGGGAAAACTATAAGTGCAGGTACACTTTTATAATTAAAGTACAGCCAAAGCTTGTCCGTTCACCACTCGTGTGACCCGTTTTCAGCTTAAGCCCACTCTCGGCTGATGTCACAGAGCTGGTCCAGACTCAGGCCAGATCGCCACCATATGGATAGGATCTGCCCACTTGCCTGGATTGGCACTTGGCTCAGCCTCTTAGTGAGCTGCTGAGAGCCTTGATCCAGCTGCTCCCGCCCCCTCCACGGCCCAGTGCTCCAGTGAGTGAGGCAGGGGCAGAGCAGAGAGCGGTGACTGACAGTCACCAGCTCTCTGCTCAGGGAGCTTTTGACAACCAAGCGATCGGCGGTTCTCAGTCTGAGTCGGCAGGGGACAGGTGCAGCAAGGCAAGTATGATTCTTAAAAAATAAAAATAAAACCCATACTTCTCTTTTAAAGTCTAATTCTAGTCTAAACCTAGCTAGTTTTAAAATTACTCCCTCCTCCAAACTAACACCTATGCTGACTAACCTGTGTAAAAAAAATTATATACTAGCTAATCTCCTGTGTCAGCCAGCAGTGGCTGCAGGGGAGAGGAGAGAGCAATCAAGAACATCTGGGAAAGCCTAGAGTGATGACCTCACCCATAGTCGCCCATGTCCCAGCTGTTGTTGGCACTTTGTTTTCTCCCCTGCAGCCACCACTGGCTGGCATAGAGGAGCTGGATCATGTGACTGGACCAGAGTGAACTAAAAATAGAAAGTATATGCATCTTTTTTACACAGATTAGTCAGCATAGGTGTTAGGAGGATGGAGGTGACATTTTTAAAATTGGTTTAGGCTGGAATTCTACCTTAAAGCGGAAGTAAACTCATCCATAAAACCGTTTCACGGCACGTGCCGGAAATGTAACACTCCCATTGGTTGTGCTCTCAACCAAACTGTCAAACCATCCAGTGGCTGGTGTCATAACTGATCACATGTGCAGCCTCATGGCAGTTGTGGGTTAAACAGAGGCAAAGATGGCAGCTTCCTTGGCTGAAAACGATAGGGGAGTTTACTTACACTTTAAGTTGTACAGTCAGTTTTCTTTCTCGTACATCACGGGACACAGAGCGGCATATTCATTACTATGTGGGTTATATGGAGTACCTTCAGGTGTGGACACTGGCAATCTCAAACAGGAAGTCCCCTCCCTATATAACCCCCTCCCCTAGAGGGAGTCCCTCAGTTTTTTCGCCAGTGTCTTAGGTGTTGGTCACGGAATAGCTTTGCTCCACATCCTTGGGATTAAGGGCGGGCTAACCGGATCTGTCCAAGGAGCCTCAGTGCCAAAGTGGACAGTACCCGGGCCCCAAACCGTGGGGTTTTGCCTATAATGCTCCTCTCTGGAGGGCTGGACCCTGGGCCCAGGACTTGGAGTTTGTAAAAACCATAAGTTCCTGTTTGCCAGGGTGCTATATAGGTCCAGGACAGTGGGTACCTTCATAGGACCCCAGGGCCTGAAGGTCTACTACGCTACCCACGGAGATGGGAGAAGATTGGATCAGTTTGCTGGACAAACATCCTGCAGCATGGAGCAGGTAAGGGGGAGCCTGCGGGACTTGGTTCGACAGCAGGCTCTCCGGGGTAACCTAAAAGGGGGGATAGCCTAAGTATGCTCTGCATGGGCAACCTTGCTCACTATGTCTGAGAGAGACAGGATGACACCTTTTTTCCCCCATCACTAGGTTCCCCTGTCTAAGAATGTGTTGCTAGCTAACCTGCTGCTTTCTTCCTAGGACTAGTAAGGATCCCTAGGGGCCTTTTTTGAGAGTCCTACCTGGCCGGGGGTTTGAATCTGCCGCCTGTTTCTGCAGTCCTGGGTCTCCAGCAGCGCGGCTCCTCCATGTTCCTCCTGTTCCGGCATACGCGCGCGCGCGCGTGCGCGCGCACGTCTTATAGACGTTTTTCGCGCCGTTCAGACAGGAGGGCGGGGGGGGGGCGTGCCTGCGGCGTCATACAGGGGCGCGCCTTGTGCTGTTATAGGTCAGCAGGCATTGTCAGTGCTCAGTCTGAGGCTGATTTCAGAAGGAGAGGACGCAGAGCGGCAGAACAGTGACTCCCGGTGGCGGAAGAGGGGTAGTACATGCTGGACTTTGTTCCAATGCCTTTTTTTTTAAGCCAAGAAATTCCCCTTTTTGCAGCAGGTTGGAGGCTGGCAAACTAAGTTTGGGGTCACTGTATGTTTTAAAAAAGAAAATATATATAATATATATTTAAAAAAAAAAAAAAAAAAAAGAGAAAGACATACGGGATCCCATCAGTTTTTGGGCATTAGTGATCTATTGTCCCCTAAACTCTGGTTTTGTACTCCTGGCCACTACAGTCTGTTGTGTGGGCGGAGTCCCTCGATTTTGTATTATGGCTTCCAAAGGTTCGGGGTCAAAGGGTACAAAAAAGACCAAAAAACAAAGGGGTTCCCCTTCTGATTCTGATGATATGCCAATACTTTCCCCGCAACTTATTAACATAAAGGGCGCCTTGGATGAGCCATTAGGGGGATCTGGTGCGGAGGCTGGCCCAGATCAGCCCAGCCCTGTGTTTATCACAGAGGAGATGCTAGCCGTATCCCTAGGGGGGCTAGAAGAGAGAATAGCAGCATTGATCGCTAGAGCTATTCCTGGTAAGAAACGGGTTAGATCCCCATCACCAAGAGGTGTATCCTCAGATGCTGAGATTCTCTCTCCGGAGGAATTGGAATCACAGGAGGATCAACTAGACCTGAACCAAGAGGGTTCAGGGATTGAGGGATCTGCCTCTGAGGAACCATTTTCAGACTCCCAGACAGAAAGACTGTGGGTACAGTCTTTGACGGACATGGTCCGCTCGGCATTTAGTTTACCATTGCCAGAGCCTCAGGTTCCTCCGGTATCCTCTCTGGGCTCTTTGAAAGCTCCGTTAAGCAACGCAGTTTTTCCGGTCCATCCTCTCTTGGAGGAATTGATCTTTCGGGATTGGGTACGGCCGGACAGGATTTTTCTGCCACCGAAAAGATTTGCGGTCATTTACCCCATGGAGGAAACATTCTCCAAGAGGTGGAGGCTCCCAGTAGTGGATGCAGCCATCTCATGTGTGAATAAATCACTAACTTGCCCGGTGGAAAACATACATATGTTTAAAGATCCGGTTGATAAAAGGTTAGAGACACTTTTAAAAGCATCCTTTGCTACGGCAGGAGCAGTGGTACAGCCAGCTGTGGCTGCGATTGGTGTTTGTCAGGCGTTAAAAGACCAGACAAAAGAAATGTTAAAGGACATGCCTACCCAACAAGCAGAAGAGTTTTCTGACATTCCCAGAGCTCTGTGTTTTGCTGTAGATGCTATAAAAGATTCCATCCAGCAGGCCTCTCGTTTATCACTATTTTTGGTGCACATGAGAAGGCTCTTATGGTTGAAGAACTGGGCGGCGGAGCCCCCATGCAAAAAGCTTCTGGCAGGGTTTCCCTTCCATGGAGGACGACTCTTCGGAGAGGATCTGGATAAATATATTCAGACTATTTCAAATGGCAAGAGTACCCTTTTACCGGTCAAAAAGACATTCCGGGGTCCTACATTTAAAAGGCAGCTTTTTCCTGTCTCGGGGCCCTCAAATTCCAGGCAGTATCGACGGCCGCCTGCACGATCCAACGTTAACAGTAGATCGCAGGGACAGGCCCCTGGGGGTAAGAGGCCATGGTATCGCAAGCCGACAAAGACAGCCCCTAAGTCTGCCTTATGAAGGGGCGCCCCCACTCTCGCGGGTGGGGGGAAGGCTTTGTTTCTTCTCAGAAGTTTGGGAAGCCAAGATCCCCGACAAATGGGTCCGGGCATCTGTAACCACAGGCTACAGACTGGAGTTTCTAAGGTATCCTCCGCATCATTTTCAAGAATCAAGGCTACCAAGGGATCCAGCAAGGAAGGCCTCATTGCTGGCAGCTTTGGATCACCTGCTCTGCCAGGACGTAATAATAGAGGTGCCAGCCCAAGAGCAAGGGCTAGGTTTCTATTCCAATCTCTTTGTCATACCAAAGCCCAACGGCGATGTCAGGCCAATCTTGGACCTAAAGAGGTTAAACGGTTACCTAAGGGTTCGTTCCTTCCGGATGGAATCCATCCGGTCAGCAGCCGCCGCGCTTCAGAAGGACGATTTTCTGGCCTCCATAGACATAAAGGATGCTTACCTTCATGTACCAATCTTTCAGTCGCATCAAAGATTTTTACGCTTCGCGGTAGGGCAGCGACACTTCCAATTCAGGGCGCTCCCCTTCGGGCTGGCCACGGCCCCCCGGGTATTCACGAAGATCCTAGCCCCAGTTCTGGCCAATTTAAGGATCCAAGGGGTCACAGTCCTAGCATACTTGGACGACCTTTTAATCATAGATCACTCACGGCCGGGTCTGCAAAAGGCAGTAAACCTCACGGTTCGGTACCTCGAAGAATTCGGCTGGGTCCTAAACCGGGGAAAGTCAGCGTTCCAGCCTACAAAGCAGTTGGAATACCTCGGCATGAGGTTAGACACAGAACAGCAAAGGGTGTTCCTGCCCCTGGTAAAGATCGAGGCTATCAAGGGGTTGGTTCAGTTGGTTCTAAACAAGAAAAAACCAACTATTCGCCTGTGTATGCGAGTACTAGGCAAGCTAGTGGCCACGTTCGAGGCAGTACCATACGCTCAGATCCACACTTGCGTCCTACAGGCAGCCATTCTAGCAGCCTGGGGCAAGAGGGCACATGCCTTAGAGTCCCCTTTGACGCTATCATCAAGGGTCCGACAAAGCCTGGCCTGGTGGTTGAACCCCCAGAATCTTCTAAAGGGAAAATCCTTCAGCCCTGTTGTCTGGAAGGTAGTTACCACAGACGCCAGCCTGGCAGGCTGGGGGGCGGTCTTCGAGGGGTTCTCTCGCCAGGGAACTTGGGTGAAAGCAGAGAGGCAGCTCCCCATCAATATCTTGGAGATCAGAGCTGCTCGCCTAGCCCTTCTGGCATGGACCTCCAGATTAAAGGGGTTCCCGGTGAGAATCCAGTCAGACAATGCCACGGCGGTGGCATACATAAACCACCAAGGGGGAACCAGGAGTCGGGCCGCTCAGAGGGAGGTGAGCTTGATTTTTCAGTGGGCAGAGGTTCATGTACCCTGCATTTCAGCGATATTCATTCCCGGAGTGGACAACCTGCAGGCAGACTTCTTAAGTCGCCAGAGTCTGTTGCCAGGGGAGTGGTCTCTGCATCCCCAGGTCTTTCAGACAATCTGCCAGAGGTGGGGAATGCCAGACGTAGATATAATGGCATCCAGGTTCAACAAGAAACTAGACAGGTTCGTGTCTCGAGCGAGGGATCCTATGGCCTGCGGAACCGATGCGTTGGTTTGCCCTTGGCATCAATTCAAACTTCTATATGCATTCCCTCCGCTACAGTTACTCCCTCGCCTGTTGCGCAAGATCAGAGTGGAGCACAAGCCAGTCATTCTAGTAGCTCCGGCTTGGCCCCGGAGGACTTGGTACTCACTAGTCCTGAAGATGGCAGTGGGAGACCCTTGGACTCTTCCTCTACAACCAGACCTACTCTCACAAGGCCCGATCCTCCACCCTACATTACGGCGTCTAAATTTGACGGCCTGGAGGCTGAATCCCTGATTCTCAGGGGTAGAGGTCTGTCTAGGCAGGTAATTCCTACCCTGATTAGGGCTAGAAAGCCGGTCTCCAGGGTGATTTATTACAGGGTGTGGAGGAACTACGTAGGCTGGTGTGAATCCAAAAGATGGAATTCCCGCAAATATACTATTGATAGGGTGTTAAGTTTTCTCCAGCTAGGAGTGGATAAAGGCCTGGCACTAAGCACAATCAAGGGACAGATCTCAGCTCTGTCAGTGTGGTTTCAGAGGCCGCTGGCCACCCACTCGCTGGTAAAGACCTTCTTACAGGGGGTCTTGCGTATTAATCCTCCTGTCAAGTCACCAATTTGTCCATGGGACTTAAATCTTGTCCTGTCCACTTTACAGAAACAACCCTTTGAGCCGTTGGCTGAGATTCCTTTAGTCTTACTGACAAGAAAGTTGGTTTTCTTGGTCGCCATAGTTTCGGCCAGGAGAGTGTCAGAATTAGCAGCCTTATCGTGTAAGGAACCATATCTCGTTCTGCATAAGGACAGGGCAGTTCTCCGGCCCCATCCTTCCTTTCTACCAAAGGTTATATCCAAATTTCACTTGAACCAGGATTTGGTACTTCCATCCTTCTTTCCAAAACCCACATCTAGAAAGGAGGGGTTGCTGCATACCTTGGATATTGTCCGGGCCATGAAGGCCTATCTTAAAGCTACAGAAAAGATCCGGAAAACAGATGTGTGTTCGTTCTACCAGATGGCCCCAAGAAGGGGCAGGCAGCTGCAAAATCCACCATCTCGAGATGGATTAGACAATTAATCATTCAAGCCTACGGTTTGAAGAGATTGCCTCCTCCTTTGTCGGTAAAGGCCCATTCTACCAGGGCCATGGGCGCCTCCTGGGCAGCACACCATCAGATCTCTATGGCTCAGATATGCAAGGCAGCGACGTGGTCATCGGTCCACACGTTTACAAAGTTTTATCAACTAGACGTGAGAAGGAATGCAGATTCTGCCTTTGGACAGGCAGTACAGGCTGCAGTTTGAGATCCTCGGGATCAGAAGCACCCTTGGTTATAAAAAGAAAAAAAAAAAAAAAAAAAGAGAAAAAGTTTTTTCTTGACTAAGTTGGAATTATTATTATTATTTGAGTTTACCTCTAAATTGAATCCTTCTTTGGAAGATGTCTCCCTCCCCTCATTAAAGCATTGCTTTCGGACATCCCACATAGTAATGAATATGCCGCTCTGTGTCCCGTGATGTACGAGAAAGAAAAAGGGATTTTTAAATACAGCTTACCTGTAAAATCCTTTTCTTGGAGTACATCACGGGACACAGAGCTCCCACCCCTCTTTTGGGTGACCATTTTGGGAGGCATACTGCTTGCTGCAAAACTGAGGGACTCCCTCTAGGGGAGGGGGTTATATAGGGAGGGGACTTCCTGTTTGAGATTGCCAGTGTCCACACCTGAAGGTACTCCATATAACCCACATAGTAATGAATATGCCGCTCTGTGTCCCGTGATGTACTCCAAGAAAAGGATTTTACAGGTAAGCTGTATTTAAAAATCCCTTTTTTTTTATCTTCATGCATTCTATGCATAACAATAAAAAGCCTTCTGTGTGCAGCAGCTACCCCAGCACCCCCTAATACTTTCCTAAGCCCCATCTCTCTCCAGCGATGTCTGAGTGCCTCAGCCGTCTAAGACTCTATCTTCTGATTGGCTAAGACACACCATTGGCTCCTGCTGCTGTCAAAGGCAGCCAATCATGAAAGAGAGGAGGTGGGGCCTGGTTGCAGCCCTGTGTCTGAATGGACACAGGGAGCTGTGCCTCGGCTCAGGTTCCCCCATAGCAAGCTGCTTGTTTTGGGGGCATTCGACAGGAGGGCAGGGCCAGGAGCACAGAAGAGGCACCCGAGAAAAGGAGGATCTGGGCTGCTCTGTGCAAATCCACTGCAACAGAGCATGTAAGTATGACATGCTTGTTTTTATTGGAAACAAAACAAGACTTTACAATCACTTTAATTATAAGTGCACCTGCACCTACATTTTTATTTGCAAAATTCCTAGTTAGCCTGCCAGCTATGTCCATCTAAAGCACCCACTTCAAGGGTGGATTTTTGGATTTTCTTGCAGTTGAGCTTAAAAAAACAAACAAAAAAAACTCCCCACTTACCTCTGTAGCTGCAAGCACTATGAGGTTATTCATCCTCATATTTACAGCGCAACTTTAAATTGATAGGAAGGTATATTATATTAACTAACCAGAAATACTAGGGTGATCATTTTCAAAGTGATTTCTCAGCAAAATAAAGCATGGAGACATGTATGGATTGGGGAGGATAATTTGAATATTACAAATTAATTGGTGTTTCTGGTTTTACGGTGCTCTGTTCCAGTTTAACAGTAGAAGCACTAAAGTCATTTAAATGGTTTTCCCAGCAGCTCAGTTCTTGTCATCCAGATCTCCGGGTCTGCATTTATATTGGAGATCAGAAGGCTGGAGGATGCTGAGCCTGCTGGGAGAGAGGAGGAGAGGTAGCTGAGCTGCTGAAAGTACCACTTGAGTCGTTGCCCTATTAATTCCAGTGGGTGAGCGGTATTCCAGCCATTCTGCAGAATATGGCTTCATAGGGGCCATTGTGTGCATGCACACTAAGAGGAGGAGACGGCAGGGCTGTGTAGTGCCAGGGTGCACAGTGACAGTTGCTGGAATGGGGAGAAAGGTTAGCAATTACCACAGCATCTGCACTCACGTGATGGAGGCATCTATTAAATGACAAGTTCATTGTGCCATTTAAGACTATAGAACAACCATTAAAGAGCAATGCTAGCCAGACCTCTACATACACCATTTAGTCACATACACAGGGGCAATCAATGACTTGTGAGTACTGTACATGGGCTAACAATCCCCCAAGAGTGCCACATTTGACTTTATAGCATCATAAATGGCCTATGAAAAGGAGCACTCTATAAGTATATAGTGTTAACCTGAAAACGTAGGTGAGATCCGAATGAACTATAAATAAGTGCAGTTGACAAAATGAGGTGCGCACAACTATTTTAGATGGGAGATGCGAATGTGGAATTTTAACATTTATCTGCAACTAGATATGTGTGATTTGTTTCGTTCCGAATTGAAATATGAATATATTTTTTGTATCCAAATTCCAAATCACAATTGTAACGAATGTAATGGAATCTGCTGAAATGACGAAACGAAATAAGTCCAAAATAAAGAAATTCATATTTGGAAACTAATATGAAACGTAAACATTGCAGTTCTTATACCGCGAATACGCGCGATCATTTTTCGGCATGAAAAAAAACGTTTTAAATTTTTTTTTTTTTTAAATGATTGTGTGTGGGCTTCACATCATTTTTCGGGTTCTGAAAAACGAGATTTTTTTTTTTCGAACATGCTGCATTTTTTAACGGCGTTTTAAACAATGTAGTTTTTCGGGTTGTAAAAAATTATCGTGTCTGGGCTAAAACGACGTTAAAAACACGCGCATGCTCAGAAGCAAGTTATGAGACGGGAGCGCTCGTTCTGGTAAAACTCCTATTCGGAATGGAGTAAGCACATTCATCACGCTGTAACAGACAGAAAAGCGCGAATCATCTTTTACTAACATGGAATCCGCTAAAGCAGCCCCAAGGGTGGCGTCATCCGCATGGAACTTCCCCTTTATAGTGCCGTCGTACATGTTGTACGTCACCGCACTTTGCTAGAGCATTTTTTTTTAACAATGGTGTGTGTGGGCAACGTCGTTTTAATGATGAAGTTGGAAAAACAGTTTTTTTTACATGGCGAAAAAAAATATTTCATGCCAAAAAATGATCGTGTGTACGCGGCATAAGAGTTGAAAAATTTGGCAGCTGCATTCAAATGGAAAAAAATTAGATTTAAAATGTTTTGAATTCGACTAAATTTGGGAAATTCGTAAACTAATATATAATGTAAACATATTGTAATTCTTGGATGAAAAATTCGCAGCCACATTCAAATAGAAAAATGCTGATTTTCGAATTTTCCGAATTCGGTCGATTTTAAATAAAATTTTAGGTTGAATTCTGAAAATATTGAAACAAAGCAATTTAGTTAATTAACGAAACAAAACACATTTTTTTCATTCTTTACATGTCTATCTGCAACTTCATCATCAATACGAAACGTCAGGTTAACCATCAGATACAAACTTTTAAATACACATAAGAAACTGTTTCACCTGCTAAAGATGACAAAAGGTGAAATCATTCCCAAGTAAGGGCCCTTTCACATGAGCAGACGAACGGTCCGCTTTTTAAATGTCTGTTTACAGACTCACAATGCATCCCTATGGGATCGCGGACGTTAGCGGATGATGCATCCGCTAACGTCCGTAATCATCCGCCTCCGTCAAGATCCGGTTTTTCGAACAGATGAAAATCCTTTTTTTCTTCTGTCTATCGGATCGGATGAATACGGACACACGGTCCGTATTCATCCGATTCCCCATAGCGGAGAGTGGAGAAAAGACAGGGCGGTCCCCGTACACTGTGCGGGGACCGCCCTGTCAGCCGACAGCTCAGCGAGAAATAACGGATGATCCCCGCTGAGCAGACGGACACACACGGGATGGATCACTACGGATCCTCTCCGTGTGAAAGAGCCCTAAGCCTAGAAGCCTTGGGAGATGGCCCTATAGAAGTGCATCCCATGATGGTGGTGTAGACGTGGCTTTTCTTGTAAGATCTAAATATTGCAGTGAGATGGAGATAAGAACACATAGGGGGGGGGGGGTGTTTTAGGCTGGGGGGGGGGGGATTTATTTGAAAGCACACGTATCCTATAAGAACAAGCTGTCCCAGTGATTATACCCTTGCAGACTCACTGATGAACATACGTTTCCAGCAGAAGCCGCTTTGCTGAAGTTTGCACACTCTTGAGCCAGAGGTCAGTTCTTCTCACTGACGCATTTCAGTGCTAGCGAGCTCTTTATGCCAAGAAGCTGCCAGCATGCCAGCTTGTTTTGATTTCTTTTGCTGCATGTTTCCGGCTGAATGCGTGTTTGTTTTTTTTTGTTTTTTTAACGCATACCGAAGAAATTTTAGATAATTGATCATCTTGCAGTTTGGCCAGCGATTATTTATTTACTGCATGAAAACTACAATAGAAGGAGAAGGGGGTACTGGCAAATGTTGGTGCGTTCAGGCTGAAAATGAGAAATTAGCCAGAGACTTAGAGCAAGCGGCAGCTGCAGGTTGCACATGATCTGGATTTTAATGTGCTGTTATTATTTTGTACGTCCCAGTTCTAGTGTTTTCCGCTAGGCAGATTCGGGCAGGAGCATGACTAGTTTTACAATCACATTTTATTTTTTCCCGTAGTATCAATACCTAGATGGTGACTGATTATAATCAGAACAGGCAGCTGCCTGGGGGCCCTAGTCTTCAGGGGAGCCCATAGGGGTGCTAAAAAATTTCCGCACTTCGGTTCTCTTCATATTCAATTTCAAAGTTGCAAGTCTTATTATTTTTTTCAGAAATTGATCAGTAATGGCTGCTATTGTTTTAGTCACAGTGAAGATTATAAAACAATAATGCACAATAGTATGCACACTTTCTGTTCCTGGAAGCATTTCTTTATGAGCCACTAGTCTAGAAGGCATTTGAGTATACCACTGCATAAGACTCCACAACTTAAAGGCATAGTCAACCTTTAAAAATAATAATTAACACACCCATTTAAATGGCGCACGTTTAGGAGATTTTTCCACTCCCTATAGGTAAGCCTTATTCTAGGCTTACCTATAGGTAGAAGTAGTCCGACAGGGTTTACAACCATTTTAACTGCTTGCTGACCAGCCGCCGCATAAGTTATATGGCGGCAGGTCGGCTCTGCTGGGCGAGATCACGTAGATCTACGTCATCTCGCCGAGCAGCCAATAGGGCCGCGCGTGCCCCACTGAACCCTGCGCCCGGTGGGCGCGATCGGCGCCGAGCACCCGCAATCGCTCGTTGCAGAACGAGGCTTCAGCCGTCCGGCGTACATTCCTACGCCGGCGTATAGTGGGCGCATATTTACGCTGGACGCATGTGGCGCTCCCATTGATTTTCGATGCAAATATGCAAATGAGTCAAACACGGTGATTCACAAATGTACTTGCGCCCGGCGCATAATATACGTGGTTTGTGTAAGTCGTACGTCCGGCGTTAAGTTATTCCCCATATTGGAGGCGCAACTCATGCAAAGGTATGGACCAGGGAACGAATGCCGTCACATTTTACGTAGTTTACATTGTACGTGAATAGGGCTGGGCGTAGGTTACGTTCACATCGTAGGCAGTGATTCAACGTATCTTAGGCAGTTGTTTCGACGTGATTGTGAGCATGCGCACTGGGATGCGCCCAAGGCACGACGCATTCGCAGTTCGTTTCAAGTACTTGTCTGAAGATCGGCCCATCATTTGCATGGGGTCACGCTTCATTTAAATGTATCACGCCCACTTCCAGCCCACTTTCACCTACTTTGACTTAGGCCGGCTTACGCCGACGAATCTACGTTACGCCGGCGCAACTTTGGGAGCATTTGCTTTGTGAATTCCATGCGTCCCTCTCTGCACTGGCATATATATGCGCCGATGTATGTGAATCTGGGCCTATAACTTTTGCACAAACCAATCAATAAATGCTTATTGCGTTTTTTGTTTTTTTTTAAAGAAAAATATGTAGAAGAATACGTATCGGCCTAAACTGAGGAATTTTTATTTTATTTTATTTTATTTTATATATTTTTGGGGGTATTTGTTACAGCAAAAAGTCAAAAATACTCATTTATTTTCAAAATTGTCGCTCTATTTCTGTTTATAGCGGAAAAAATAAAAACCGCAGAGGTGATCAAATACCACCAAAAGAAAGCTCTATTTGTGGGAAAAAAAGGAACGCCAATTTTGTTTGGGAGTCACGTTGCACGACCGTGCAATTGTCAGTTGAAGTGACGCAGTGCCGAATCGCAAAAAGGGGCTTGGTCATTGAGAAGCAATATGGTCCGGGGCTGAAGTGGTTAATAAGACTACTGCTCTGATTTTATGGTAGGATGACAAATACACAAACTCCCTATAATGTCAATACATACCCAATACATTTTTTTATAATTTTTTTTATTTCTTTAATTGTATCTGACAGTAATAAACAAAGGCACACTGCCAGCTTCAGACTGCAATGGCATCTGCGTTTTGTTAAGCCTCCAGCCTGGTTATGAATACCGTGTTGAAATTCCCTTAAATACAATTCCCTTAAATACACACGCACATACAAAATATTACAATTGTCCTAATAGTCAGCTAACCTTTTTCTGTGCTGCTGTTAGATCGGTTTTCCTGTCATTTTTCTACTTTTGTGTTTTTTCTGTGCAGCAGTAAAATAGGTCTTATCACTGTGGCTGACATTTAAAGGGCATCTACAGTACTACCCTGTCCACCCTACTTCTAAAACAGAATTTCATTGCACCGAATACCTTTTAAATGTAATTTACATACTGTGTGTGTGTATATATGTATATGTGTATATATATATATATATATATATATATATATATATATATATATATATATATATATATATATATATAATTTTGTGTGTTGCACTGATACTAAGTTGTGATGCTGAGAAACTTATATATATATATAATTTTGTGTGTTGCACTGATACTAAGTTGTGATGCTGAGAAACTGTATCAGTGTTCCACCTATCACAGATGAGGAGGAGGTTGGGGTTCCGCCTATCACAGATGAGGAGGAGGTTGGGGTTCCGCCTATCACAGATGAGGAGGAGGCGGGGGCGCCTATCACAGATGAGGAGGAGGCGGGGACACCTATAACAGATGAGGAGGAGGCGGGGGCGCCTATCACAGATGAGGAGGAGGCGGGGGCGCCTATCACAGATGAGGAGGAGGCGGGGGCGCCAATCACAGATGAGGAGGAGGCGGGGACGCCTATAACAGATGAGGAGGCGGCGGGGGCGCCTATCACAGATGAGGAGGAGGCGGGGGCGCCTATCACAGATGAGGAGGAGGCGGGGGCGCCAATCACAGATGAGGAGGAGGCGGGGACGCCTATAACAGATGAGGAGGAGGCGGGGGCGCCTATCACAGATGAGGAGGAGGCGGGGGCGCCTATCACAGATGAGGAGGAGGCGGGGGCGCCAATCACAGATGAGGAGGAGGCGGGGACGCCTATAACAGATGAGGAGGCGGCGGGGGCGCCTATCACAGATGAGGAGGAGGCGGGGGCGCCTATCACAGATGAGGAGGAGGCGGGGGCGCCAATCACAGATGAGGAGGAGGCGGGGACGCCTATAACAGATGAGGAGGAGGCGGGGGCGCCTATCACAGATGAGGAGGAGGCGAACAGAATGCATTACACAGCGGGAGACACATGCTGTTTTAGTAATGAAAGGTACGGCTCACTCGAGTATATAAAGAGGGGGAGTTTTTTAGCTTAAAAAATGGGCTGAAAAACTTGGCTTATTCTCCAGTATATACGGTATGTGCAAATTAAATGCATGATTTGTGAACCTGCAGCCTTTATAATGGAGTCAATTCACATATGTGCGGTCTGGCCGCAGAGCATTTTTCAAAAGAGTCCAGTACAATTTTGAGCACGGTTCGGATGCGATTTTTGTTGTCATACACTTTTGACAATTCACACCTGAACTGCTGAACAAAGTTTTTTATATTTTTGCCAGTCAGTGCCCATGTTGCCGCTGGAGGCTCTTTACCGAGATTGGAGATGCAGTGTGTCAGACCGGCATTTTATCCAGCTGGACGTCAATAGACATCCAGTCAGGATAACAGAACCACTTCCCGGACATCAATTTACTATTGGCCGGGTGGGAAGTGGTTAAAAACTATGATTTTAAATTGAGTTGCTTTAAATCAAGCCATTTTACTAGTTATTAAAATCAAATCCACCCTGATGCCAACTGCTGGGACAGTTCCACATCTCTGCCCTCTGTTCTAATAATTCTGTGTCAATCACTGTTTAGTGAGATCACAGCATTTCATTTTTTTAAGTTACAGGTCATGCACAGAAATGCAAAAAAGGGTATTCGCTATGGGGATTGTGGTTATGAGTCGTGGTTCCATTATTACGAACAGGACTGCCCAGAACGTGGTTGTGTTTTGGGCAGGACCACCTGGAAAGTGGACGTGATCTGTGCTGGGTGGGTGTAGATCAACATTTAATAAATCAATATATATATATACAAACACACACATTTGCTTTGCTTTCTTCTTAAAACTATTTAGTTTTTTTCTTCTGTGATTTGCTGTTTGCCTGAATTTCAAATAGCCAATATTTCCTAAGTGGCCATGTTGTCGTTTGACAGTAAATTGAATATCTGAACATCAAATAGCGACGCAAATCGGCTCTTTAGTCATTGCTGCCCATAACATTATTTTCCCTTTAATCACAACTAAAGAACATGCTACCAAAGGGAGGAAGAGACTTTCTTTCTTCTCAGTCACCGAATCAGCGTGGTATAATTGCAAAGTGATTTCTAGATATTTTGCTGCGTTTTCTCTAAGGTGATGGATGAGCAGCAGGTTGGAAGAACAAAGAGCTTCATTACACTTGCTGAAATGTTTGTTTATATAAAAGTGCATTTTTATTTTATTTATTTTTAATAGTCTGCCAGGCATGATTTAATTCAACACAGAAATAAAAACCTTTGAATTACTCCTTAAAAAAGTAAGATGGGGTCTGTTTACAGACTGACCATGAAATAATAAAGCAATCCGCTCCTAGCAGACGCAAAAAGAAAAACAGCGAGATGTTTTTTAATAAGATGGAAACGATTGCTGAGGTGTTTTTTTTTTTTTAATAAAACCTGGCAAAGAAAATGGAACTGTGTGAACGGGCCCATAGTATACTATGAAAATAGGTTCGGACCAGTATACATCGGTAGGAAGACGCTGGGGGGGGGGGGGGGGGGGTAAACATATCTTTTACAGGAAATGTCCAGAGTTTCAGCCTTTCAGTAATACACATTTTTCAGATTTTTGCCAGACCTGGCTAGCTGCTTTGATATGAGAGAGAGACATCCCAAGGCCGCACATTCTCATGGTACAAAGAATGCAATTATTTTTCCCCTAAAAACACTATTGCCCAAGTTCTTCCATGTGCCAATCGGAGAAAAAAATGCATGTTTTGTAGACCATTGTAAGGTGCCTTTCACACGGACAGCTGTTTTGCCACAGCTTAAAGCATGTAAATGTTCTTTGAAATTCAAGGCTCCAGGCACTGGGATTAGCTGCATTTGTACATTGCGATCACGTGAGGTTACATGCGGCCGCTTTTAGCTGTAGTCATTCCCATAACAACACTTTTTTTTATTTATTTTTTATTATGATGTGCTTCCTGTTCTTCTTTTTTTTTTTTATCACGCTGCTATCCGCAGTTGACACAAAAGACTGTGCTTACCTGCGGTTATGTGCATATAGCTGCGCTAAATCACATTCAATTCTATTATTTCTATTCACCAAAGTGCATGTAACGAAATCGCAGCTAAACGCTGTATGTAAATGGGACCATAGGAAAGCTATGTGTGCTTTTAGCTGCGGTAGAAATTTGCAGCTAAAAGCACCACTCTATCCGTCCGTGTGAAAGGGGCCTAAGTCATACCCTTACTTTCCCCTCCAATGCATGGCCTGCTTCTGTTGGAGGTCTGCAGGCGCTGAGGAGTCAATGAAGCAGACACATTCTCACAACTTTAAGCTTTAAAGCTTTAAACTAGAAGCTTCTGAGATTACTACCACCACAGGGAAACTTAAAGGATCACTAAAGGATTTTTTTTTTTTTTTTTAGCTAAATAGTTTCCTTTACCTTAATGCAGTGCTGTTTTCATGTTCTCATTGTTCGTTTTTGCTTTGAAGTAGCTGTAATACTTCTCTGATCTCCACACTTCCTGGTTGTCTGGCTCCTTATGAAAAAACTCATGGCAGATTTTCACTGTGGTCCAAGCTGTGTGTCTAAAACTCCTCAGAACCAATCAGATTAATTTTAAAAACAAAGCACTGCCCTGGATTTGTTTGTTTTTGTTCTGTGTGTCTTCTCTACTTCACAGAAACATGAAACCATTTTAAAAATTAAAGTGAAACTAGAGGCACATTATATGATTGATTTTTATCTATTTTTAATCATTTTTCGTTTTCAAAAAAGCTTTATTTGGAAGACACGTAATAAAACAGTTCAG
The DNA here is from genome assembly GCA_029574335.1 of Rana kukunoris. Classification (NCBI taxonomy): domain Eukaryota; kingdom Metazoa; phylum Chordata; class Amphibia; order Anura; family Ranidae; genus Rana; species Rana kukunoris. Next base: position 382,362,074 of record CM056051.1, read on the forward strand.
TACAATGCATTGGGATAGGAATAACAGAGGGAGTGTAAAATAATGACTAAACAGAAGGGAGTGTTGGGAACATGGATACAATGAGGATACATAGAGAGAAGGTAGGGATATATGTAACCCTGAATTTGGAAGCAGTGGTTATATTTGAGACATGAATGGGTGAGAGACACACTAGGAATCAGTTAACTTTTATGTCTCTATACCCTCTAAACCAGGGGTCCTCAAACTATGGCCCTTCAGTTGTTCAGAAACTACATTTCCCATCATGCTCAGTCATGTCTGTGAATGTCAGAGTTTCACAATGCCTCATGGGATTTGTAGTTCTGCAACAGCTGGAGGGCCGTAGTTTGAGGATGCCTGCTCTAAACAGTCATTTCAGCATACATTTTTTTTTCCTTTAGTGACCCTTTAAGTCCCCTTTTAGCTTTGAAAAATTGTCCCATCTCTCCCACACTGGTGCCACCATCTTTGTTACTCCATCCACTCCGTGAGGCTCCAGGTTGTTGTTTTTTTTTTACTAGTGTCCTTCTCCTTTCGAGAAGACTTTCCAAGATTTGACTGCCTACTGCCCTTTGTGGTTCACCGGCACCAATGGAAGGCACATCTGTGCACATGTGTAGGGTTTCTACCTATTCTCATATATGTCAAGGTTTGTGACTTCCATACCTGCTCCGTCTGCGCATATTCCTGGAAACATGCATGTGTGCTGATGTTCCGCAGGGCTCTGCTGAAACTCAGAAATGTAGCCCATGCAGAAAATAATATCCAATTGTGAGCTGGGGAAGGGATAGAAAGCAAGTTGATTTGATTTAGTTAGTGAGAGGTCTCTACTTTAAACTGACTGACTATTTGAATTTGTGTTTTATTTAGGTCAGTGGTTCTCAACTCCTGTCCTCAGGGCCCACTAAGGACCCTTTCACACGGGTCTGTCCATGTGCGGGGCTCCGCTTTGCTCAGCAGGGATCGCTCCATCGATCCCCGCTGAGCCGGCAGATGACAGGTCGGTCTCTGCACACTGTGCAGGGACCGACCTGTCAGAGCGCCGCTCTTCCCTATGGGGGATCGGATGACGACGGTCCGTAGAGTCCGCTGTCGTCCGATCTGCCAGATGGATGGAAAAGTAGGGTTTTCCTCCGTTAACACTGTGGACGATCGGAGTGGGTCGGATGTCAGTGTGCATGTCACCTCTGACATCTGTGGCTCCATAGAGGTGCACGGAGCTAAACGGTCCGCCCGTGTGAAAGGGCTCTAACAGGCCAGGTTTGCAAGATATCTGAGATACATCACAGGTGATATAATTTTCTGCTCAGTGATTGCAGTATTCTAGTCAGCATCTCCCCAAGGTAATATTTAAAATCTGGCCTGTTAGTGGGTTCTGAGGACAGGAGTTGAGAACCACTGATCTAGGTCATGTAGAAAGGTAATGTGTCTGCAGGTGGAAACAAAAACACCTTTTTTTTTAACTCGATTATCGTAAATATAAATAGCGATTGAGTATTGATTTTCTGCCTTTTTTCCCTCTGTCTAGCTCCAGATCGACAAGGTTGTGACTCTCATATTCGTTTTCCTGTGCCTGCCAACACCAAGCACTGGATTGCACTTCTACAGCGTGGGAACTGTACCTTTAAAGAAAAGATTCTTCGAGCCGCATCCCACAATGCTACAGCTGTGGTCATCTACAACAACAATTCTAATGAAGATACTGTGACCATGACACATCCAGGTATATTCAAATTATTAATGCATGCTTGGTAAACCTAAAAGTAGATGACTTAACACTATAAGACTGGTACCTTTCCTTTGTGGTAACACAGTATGTATATTTTATGCATCAATCCTGCAACATGCAAAAGGACCATTGGAAAGGTTGACGTTGTTTACTGACAAAAGATAAAGAGACATCTCCATCCGGTCTTAATGCATTTACATTTATGCAACAGTACAATCTCCACTTTCATGGGGGAAATAAATATCAAATAAAGAAAAAATAATATAGTGTATACAATTGCTGCACATATTGTAATTGAATGTTATTAAAAATGACCTTTCCTTATCAATCTACAGCCACTGTAATTTTCTGAGCATGCAATATGGCTACACGGAGTTGTTCTGTACATAGTGTGTACTGACCACCAACAGAAACATTTCCTGCTTGTGTGATTGGCTCATCAATTTTCCTAGAAGTCTCCCTTAAGCAGCTTTCACACTGAGGTGCTTTACAGGCGCTATAGCCCTAAAAATAGTGCCTGCATAGCACATGTAAAGAGCCTCTCCTCTCACTCTAATGCAGAGGTTCTCAACCTGGGGGTCGGAACCCCCTCGGGGGTCAAATGATGATTTGCCAGGGGTCACCAAATCCTGGGCTGTTCCTGAAGCCCGCACCACTCTCCCAGCCTTCTTGTGGCTGCTCAGCAGGGCTGTCTCTGGAGTCGGTGGCCACCCAGCTGGGCTGTTCCTGGAGCACATGATCGCCCACTCAGCCTCTTCGCAGCCGCCCATTCAGTTCACGGCATGGCTGGGGGGCAGAGACTAGAGGTTGGCTGACTGGTAAGAATTGTGAGGTGGGAGGGGCTGGAGGAGACCCTATTTCCTGATTTCAGCATAGGTGTCACTGCTACGAGACACCACAAAGTCAGAGACACACTGGGTAACACTACCTGTGATTATAGTTGCCATTAAAAGTCCCCACTACAGTTCTCAGATCAGCAGGTGACCTTGATCAAGAGCACCTAAGTTGGCTGATTAGAACCCCCAGCCCCCCCCCCCCAGCATTGCCACTCATCCCATTTCTCCTCCACCAAGGAGTAAGAGAAGGAATTAAAATAGAGAATACGTGGAAGGGAGAGGAAAAGAGGGGGAGGAAGAAGGAAAAAGTGAGAGAAAGAATAAGAGAAAAAACAAGAAAGACGGCTAGAGAGAGGGATAGGGGGGAAAAAACAAGAATATAGGATAGCGAGAGATAAAGGGGAAAAAGAGGACAACAAAGAGAAAGAGTAGTACATCCTAAAATGTACCATATGAGGTTTTAATACTGTACGAGTGGAGGGGAATAAATTGGAGCGCTAAATTTCTGTGGATTAGGGGCACAAATTACTTTTCTTGCCTTGGGTGCTGACAACCCACACTACGAAAATAATTTTACTGTTAGGGGTCCCCACAACTTGGGAAATTTTATCAAGGGGGTCACAGCACTAAAAGGTTGAGAACCACTGCTCTAATGTGAAAGCCCAAGGGCTTTCACACTGGAGCGGTGCGCTGGCAGGATGGTAAAAAAAAGTCCTGCTAGCCTCATCTTTAAAGCGGATGGCCCATTAAAAATGTTTTTTAAAAGCCAGCAGCTACAAATACTGCAGCTGCTGACTTTTAAAAATAGGACACTTACCTGTCCTGGAGTCCAGCGGCGTCCGCAGCAGAGGACGAGCGTTCGCTCGTCTCTCTGCTGCTCCCCCCTCCATCCACGGTGAGGGAACCAGGAAGTGAAGCGCTGCGGCTTCACTACCCGGTTCCCTACGGCGCATGCGCGAGTCGCGCTCCGCTTGCCGATTGGCTCCCGCCGTGTGCTGGGAGCCGAGAGTTCCCAGCACACAACGGGAAAAACCTGACTTTTGCCCGGAGGGGGGAGGGTTTTTGACACCGGAGGGGGGGAGGGTTCCGATCAGCGGATCTTCCCTTTAGGGTGGAGATCCGCTTTAAGGTGCTGTAGGAGCAGTGTTTAGGAACGGTGTAAAATGCCTCTACCCATTGAAATCAATGGGCAGTACCGCTGCACTGTCGTCAAAGCGCCGGTGTAACCCTTTTTTGGCCGATAGCAGGGGTAAAAAAAACGCCCCGCTAGCGGCCGAATAGCACTGCAAAAAAAGACGGCAAATCGCCGCTAAAGATAGTGGTGCTTTACTTCCGACACCCGGCGCTGCTCAGTGTGAAAGCAGCCTAAGATACAAGTCAGATTTCAGGCATCCCCTGCAACAAAAATTTCACTTTTGGTGAGATACTACCTGTAGGAACACGTCCAAAGGGATGCAGGCCCATTAGATTTCCTCATTAGAGCCCTGCAGGTGCACATCTGATAATTTTGAAACCACTCCCATTAGTCTCACTCATCACTGAGGCTTAGAGGAACATGCAGGGATTACTTCAGAATAACAAAAGTTAGAAATCTGCAACAAAGGTTGTTATCCTTCCATTGTACATAGGTCACCCAGAGGGGAATTTTTTTTTTTTTTTCTCAACAAAAGTGGAGTTGCTCTTTAAGATATTCGCTTTGTTTCTCTCTTAAAGAGGCTGCCATTTTGCCCTTTAGGTCAAATCTCTGTAAAACGTATCTCCTGACCCACTTATAATCGCTATCCCAGCACCCCCTGCTTATTCTTCTCTTTTGTTTCAGCAAAATACCCAACGTAACTTACAGAGGGTTGCTAATATGACCCTCAATTGTGTAACAATTTTTGGGCATTGCAAACAGAGTCACAGGCCTAAGCACTGCATCATGGGAAGGGGTCACACGCACCCTCATACCTGAAAGCACTGGGTATATTGTGGTGACTGTGAAAGGAGCAGTGAGGAAGTGCTTGAGACATGTGTTTGCCCTGGCTAGTACAAGTGGCAGGGTATCTTAAAAAAAAAAGGGGGGGGGGGTGCTGGCATAGTAAATTTAAGAAATATAAGTGGGTGAAAGATTTGTCCTTGTTTTTTTCCGGGCGATCTGTTTGTTTGTAAACAGCGTCTCTAATGACTGACATAAATTCCCTAAAATGCAAACAAAGCCAGTGTTTCACACGAGTTTCATGCACACTTTCTTTTTGTAATTATGATTATACAGTGTGTAAACATTCCGGGAAATGATGATCCTGATTGTTGTTTAAAATCTAATTATGCTATTCATAATAAAAAAAAATTGAAATTCTGAACCATTTCATTTCATTGTGATCTGGGACCGGTTTACTGAATCACTTAAAGTGATATTAAAGGCAATTTTTGTTTTTGTACTTCTGGCCCCTCCCTCCAGTTGAGTGCCCCCAGAGTCAGCAGCTTGCAATGGGGGCACCCAAACAGACTTGCTCCCGAGCCACTGCTCTGCCTGTCCATTCAGACACGGAGCCATGGTTCGGCCCTTCCCCCACTTTCTCCTCATCGGTTTATTGGCTGTGATTGACAGCAGTGGGAGCCAATGTCATCCACTGCTGTCTCAGCCAGTGAGGAGGGAGAGTCCCCAGAGAGATGCTCACCGCTGGGTCGAGGGGGAGCTCAGGTAAGTATTAGGGGGGCTGCTGCACACGGAATGTTTTTTACACCTTTCAAAAGGTTGCGTACCCCTGCTCTACAGAAATACTAAAAGAGGGAGAGGCAGCACTGGCAGGAGTCAGTCAGTTGTGCTGATGGACTAAAATGATATGCTCAAAGTAGGAGGGAGCAGGGTGTCTTAACGAGGGAGAAGATTGTCAGCTTCATCAATCTGATGCTTCTCCTTTTACTGTCCAGGCACAGACTGGGAAGGAACAAGACCTGTCAATGTTAATTAACTGCAGCAGAGGACAATTTGGTCCCCTGGCCTGACAGACAGGGCTGTGCTGTGTGGCAAATCTGTGTAAATCTACAGCTGGATGGACAAAAAGATAAATCCTTTATCACGTTAAACTATCATTTAAGTTTCTCATCTATGCATTTAGGGGTTTGCATGAGGTCCAGCTTTAAAGGGAATATATATTCTTATATGCAGGGCTCAAAATTTCAAGTCCTGAGCTACTTGCCAGGCCTCAAAGGTTACTCGCCACCAGTGCCCCACTCAATCCCTACCCTGCCCCACTCCTAATTCCGCCCCTAGACACACCCTCATAAATTATCTCATGAAATGACACTTAAATGTTTTATGCAAAAATAAGTTACAGAAATATTAACAACAACTTTATCAGTGCAGTCTCACCTGTGCCCACCATTGCAGCCACAGTGTGCACCAACCATTGCAGCCACAGTGTGCACCCACCATTGCAGCCACAGTGTGCACCCACCATTGCAGCCACAGTGTGCACCCACCATTGCAGCCACAGTGTGCACCCACCATTGCAGCCACAGTGTGCACCCACCATTGCAGCCACAGTGTGCACCCACCATTGCAGCCACAGTGTGCACCCACCATTGCAGCCACAGTGTGCACCCACCATTGCAGCCACAGTGTGCACCCACCATTGCAGCCACAGTGTGCACCCACCATTGCAGCCACAGTGTGCACCCACCATTGCAGCCACAGTGTGCACCCACCATTGCAGCCACAGTGTGCACCCACCATTGCAGCCACAGTGTGCACCCACCATTGCAGCCACATTGTGCACCCACCATTGCAGCCACACTGTGCACATTACAGCCCCACTGTGCCCGTTGTAGCCATACTGTGCCCGTTGTAGCCATACTGTGCCCGTTGTAGCCATACTGTGCCCGTTGTAGCCATACTGTGCCCGTTGCAGTCATACTGTGTCTATTGCAACCTTGCCTGGGCCGAGGAATGCATGGCTGGAGAAAGAGGAGAGCCGTGGGATAGCACGCTGTTACCTGCACTTACATTATGATTGTCTCTGCTCTGCTGGAAAATGAGGTCTTGCGAGCTGGGCTGCCTGCCTGGGAGAGCACCGCCGGCAGGGTTTATCAGGAGCATGGAGGAAGAGGAGAGCCATGGGATAGTAAGCTGTTACCGGCGCTTACATTATGATTGTCTCCACTCTGCTCGACACAGCCCCGCCTCCTCCTGACCTGCGCCTGTGATAGATAGAACGCATTGCAGCAGTGGACCGGCATTCTATCTATCACAGGCGCAGGTCAGGAGGAGGTGGAGACACACAATACCTGTTACAAAAAGTTATCTCCCCCTCAAAGGGGGGGGGGGGGAGACAAGAGCGCGGAAGTTCCATTTTTGGGTGAAACTCCACTTTAATCTCTTCACACCTAAGCCTTTTTCTGACACTTGTTGCTTACAAGTTAAAATAAGTATTTTTTGCTAGAAAATTACTTGGAACCCCAAATATATATATATATATATATATATATATATATATATATATATACATATATATTTAGCAGAGAAATTAGAGAATAAAATATTCAATATTTTGTGTCACACTGTATTTGCACAGTGGTCTCTCAAAAGTAATTTTTGGGGAAAAATACACTTTTATGGATTATAAAAAAAAGTTAGCCCAAGTTTTTGGTTTAATGTGAAAGATAATTTTACTATCTGGGGAAGGCCAACTAACACAGGCAGAGTAGCTGACCTGCACATGCTTATTCTAGTCTTTTATGCTGGAGAGAACATTTACTTTGTTCTCAGAGCTATCCAGGTCACATGATATTGACATCACACATGTGGGCGTGTATACAGGCCATAGTGGAAATCTCTTCCTACCTGAGCTCTTAGCACTGGAGAAACTGTGCAGTTCATCGTGTAACTTGATGAGAAAAACGATGTGTTTCGCCCGACGAGTTACGTGGCCTTAGAGAATTAAAATGCAGTCTTTATGTATTGACAATGTAATTTCAGTGAGGAAAAAACGCCTTTTTGTACTTATTAATGCATTCTGCGTGCTGCTAACAGTTTCGTTATGTTTGAAAATGTATAAAAAAAAGAGCTCTATGTGGCTATTGTCTCTGGAATGGCTTTTAGAACAGCCATACACTGGCAATCCCTTCTGAACTAGTCGAGATTTGAACCGTTAATAGGCAGGCTGATCGATCAATCAACTTGGATACAACCAGCCTGCTGGATTTATTTGCGATTATTGCTAGTGGCTGCTATAGCTGCTAGCGATGGTCACTGTCTTCTCTTGGCGTGGGGCTCTAAGGGCAGACAAGTGCTGATTCCCTGGTCAACACGAATTGTGTTATTAGGGAAATCCTGTGAATTTCTTTCCTGCAACACGTGTTTGTAGAAAATAAATTCACACCCTGTATGGCCGGCCTAAATCATGGGTCATTCACAGGCTCAACGTGGCTTTTACTGTCTCCACAATTTCCTGAAGTAGGAACGCACAGGTGAACCAACTTGGATGTGTGTGTTAGTCAAAACCTGTTTTGTTGGTACTGGAGTCATTTGTTAAATTGATAAGCAAACCTAATAGTCTAAACAACACCTTAGATAAATAATGGTTAAGCCAGTACATGGAAGGCTACACATTGTACAGCCAAATAAAAAAGTAAGTACAGCTGATTCAAATAGTTTTTTTCAACATATTTGAACAGACAAACATTAGTCCTTCAAATAAAGGTGATACTTGGATAAAAACACAAGAATTTGCATATCCGATCATTTATTCAACAAAAATATCAATATATGCAATGTATACTGTGGAAAAGTAAGTACACCAATGGGATCATACGCTGGTATTGCCCCCTGTAGAGCAAATGACTTCTTGTTGGCATAACTGTTTACCAGTCTCTGGTATCAACTTGTTTGTGGGTTTACTTTTATGAACTACCCTGCTAACATTCCCCCACCACAAGGCCAGTTCATAACCATCCTTTTCTTTTTGAACCAATCCTTGGTGAATTTGCTAGTGTGTTTCATATCATTGTCATGTTAAAAAAAAAAAAAACTACAGTGGATACATAAAGTATTCAGACCCACTTCACTTTTTTCAATGTTGTTATGTTGCAGACTGATACAACTTCTCATGAATCTATACCCAGTACCCCATAATGTGAAATGTCTGACTTTTTTAAAAATAAAAAACTTAAATAGCACATATTCTTAAGTATTCAGACCATGTACTTTGTTGAAGCAGCTTTTTGCAGCAATTACAGACTTGAGTATTTATAGGTATGGCGTGATAAGCTTTGCGCACATGGATTGAGAGATTTTCTACTGTTGTTCTTTGCAAATCCTCTCAAGCTCAGGCATTTTCAGATCTCTCCAGAGAGAACCAAAAGGTTCAAGCCAGTGCTCTGGCTGGGCTTTTAGGACATTCATAGAGTTGTTCCTAAGCTACTCCTGAGTTGTCTTGGCTGTGGTGTTGGAATCATTGTCATGTTGAAAGGTGAACCTTCGGCCCAGTCTAAGGTCCCGAACACTGTGAAACAGGTTTTCATTGAGGGTATCTCTGTATTTTGCTCCATTGAGCTTCTCTTCAACCCTGACCAGCCCCCCAGTCCCTGCTGCTGAAAATCACTCCCACAGCATGATGCTGCCACCACCATGCTTCACTGTTGGGATATATTGGGCAGGTGATGAGTGGTGCCTGGTTTCCTTCAGGCATAGCATTTAGCATTGAGGTTAAACAGTTCAATCTTGGGTTCATCAAACTAGAGAATCGTGTTCCTCAGTGTGAGGGTCCCTCAGGTGCAAGCTCCAAGTGGGTTTTCATGTATCTTGCACTGAGGAGAGGTTTTAGTCTAGCCATTCTGCCATAAGGCCCAGATCAGTGTAGGGTTGCAGTGATGGTTGTCCTTCTGGAACTTTGTGCCATCTCCTCACAGGATCTCTGGAGCTCAGTCTCTTATTAAGGCCATTCTCCCCCAAATTTCTCAATTTGGCAGGAAGACCAGCTCTTGGAAGAGCCTTCGTTGTGCCAAACTTCTCCCATTTGAGAATAATGTAGGTCACTGTGCTCTTGAGAAACTTCCATGCAGCAGAACATTTTTGTAACCTTCCACAGATCTGTGTCTTGCAATAATCCTATCAATAATCCAGATATTTGTATATCGCGATCATATCTCCTCTCAAGCGTCTTCTCCAGTGAGAATACATTTAGCGTTTGTGGTCGTTCCTCATAATTGAGGTCCTCCAGTCTCCATATTCATTTAGTTGCCTTTCTCTGAATTCTCCAACTCCAGCACATCCTTTCTGAGGATTGGTGACCATGACAGGACAAAATACTCCAGATGCAGCTGAACCAGAGTTTTAAAGTGTTGGCATAATAATCGTCTTATCCCTGGAGTAAATTCCCTTTTTAATGCATTTTCTGCTGGCTTTGGTAGCTGCAGCTTGACACTGCATGCTATTGCTCAGTCTGTCTTCTGCTAGGACCCCTGGATCCTTCTCCATCCTGGAAGCCCCTAGGAATTCTCCCCCTAAAGAGTAACTTGTGTTTATATTTTTACCCCCCAAGTGCATTAACTTACATTTTTCAATGTAAAACCTAATTTGCCATGTAGTAGCCCACTCTATTAATTTATTCAGGTCAATTTTCAGGTAAAGTTTCAATATCCTGCTGTGTTATTGCCCTGCATATTTTTGTGCCATCACCAAACACTGATAATCAAGTTGGTTATCCCATCCTCTATATCATTTATAAATAAATTAAACAGAATTGGTCCCCCGGACAGAGCCCGGGGGTACCCCACTAACCACTCTAGACCATTCTGAGTATACGTTTTTTATCACAACCCTTTGGGCACGCCCCCCCCCCCCCCCCCCGTAGTCAGTTCCAGAAGCATGGCCTTTACCTATGTGTTCACAAGCAAACCTTGTTTTTTTTTTTTTACAGCAAAGGCTCTTTTTAGCATCAAATAGTTAGCTCCTGAGCTGGATTTGGTTGGCCAACCTGAACAAATTTCAGTTGTTTCAAGTCTATGCCACTTGTAGATTTTATTTTTTTTACACTGAAATGATTGCTTTTAAATAATTTGGCAAGCTTTTTCATTATGACTCATAGGCATACAGAAATTTCTTTCTGAGGGCCTTAAAAAGCTCTATTGATCTTGGCATGATGACCCCACACATGCCATTATCAAATCGAACATCAGACCCTAGATGTCTGAGGTTTAAAGGAGTTGTAAAGGCAGATGTGTTTTTTTTTTCATCTTGATGCATGCTGTGTCTAAGCTATCCGGGACAATCCTCCTGATTGGCTGAGACACAGCAGCCGCACCTTTGGTGCCAAATCACAGTCAGCCAATCAGAGGAGAGAGGGGCCGGGGCTCTGTGTCTGAATGGGCACACAGAGCTGTAATGCGACTCTGGTGCCCCCATAGAAAGCTGCTGGCTGAGGGGGCACTTCACAAGAGGGAGGGGCCAGGAGCAGCAAAGAGAGACCCAAGAAGAGGAGGATACATGCTGCTCTGTGCAAAACCAACCGCACAGAGAAGGTAAGTATAACATGTTTATTATTATATAAAAAAAAACTGGTGGTAAATGCAGAGGTGTACTTACTTTTTCCACATGACAAATGCTGTGTTTCTGTCCTTTTACGTTGTGGAAATTAATACACCATTACCATTTTATATGTTTGTTTTTTTGTTCGTTCTTTAGGTATAGCAGCTCTATCTGTAGGCATTTTTTAAGTAAGGGCTCTTTCACACGGAGCGGATCTGTATTGATCCGCCCCGTGTGTGTCCGTCTGCTCAGCGGGGATCATCCGTAAATCCCCGCTGAGCTGTCGGCTGTCGGCTGTCAGCTGCGGGGACCACCCTGTCTTTTCTCCGCTCTCCCTTATGGGGATGAATACGGGCCGTGTGTCCGTATTCATCTGATCCGATCCGCCAGACGGAAGAAAAATAGGATTTTCTTCCGTCCGAAAAACCGGATCTTGATGGAGGCGGATGATTACGGACGTTAGTGGATGCATCATCCGCTAACGTCCACGGACATTTGAAAAGCGGACCGTTCGTGTGAAAGGGCCCCAAAAGGGGTTGTAAACCCTCGTGTATTTCACCTTAATGCATCCTATGACGCTGAGCAGACCCCCCGTTTTACTCACTTGAGCCCGTTCCCACGACGGAGATGCGCTCTACCTCTCTGCCTGGGGTTCTCTGGTCTTGATTGAATAGATTGATAGCAACACAGCCATTGGCTACCGCTGCTGTCAATCAAATCCAATGACACGGGAGCCATGGGGCAGGGCTGTGTTTGACATTCTGTGTCTATGGACGCAAATGCTGGACTCGGGAGCACGCCCGCACGGTAACCCCCAGAGAGTGCTTCTAGGGGGTTTACCGATGCGGGGAGGAGCCACGAGCAACATTGGGGGACCCCAGAAGACGATGATCAGGGTCACTCTGTGCAAAATGAACTGGAGGGAAGTATAATATATTTGTTGTTTTGAAAAAAAAAAAAGAGGGTCTACAACCCCGTTAAGAACCAATGTTTGCCTATATGTTGAAAAGGTATATTATTCCCATGGGGTTTACTTACTTTTTCATATGCCTGTATGGTGTGACAGTTACTTTTTAGTCCATGGTTGCCATTTCGGCTCATTTACGAGTGATGGAAAACTCAATAGTACTTGAATAGGAGGAGGAAGAAGAAGTAGCATGTTGTCTATGTATTGAAGATAAAATTAGATACCAGACAACAGCAGCAGAGGACTGTAATTGCTTCAGAAAGATTGTCATATCTATAAATGTATATTGATGTCCTCCCTTTCATATGAGCCCAGTAATCTACCTTCTTACCACTGACTTCTTCATTGTGCATGGCATGCTTAACTGCATTCACTCACAGGAAGTTGTTTGTGTTTTATCGGTAAAATGATTACATAAATGCTGAGCTAGGCTTTCTTCCTGAGAGTGGGACTATAATGCTTTGATCTGAAAGAGTTTAGCTAAATGTAAATAATTTTATCCATATGTGTTATTATCTGAGGCTCCGTTCACATGTAGGCGTTGCTGTTTTTCGGGTGATTTTGCAGCGTTTTTTGTACAGACGTTTTGAAGTTCAAAGGGTCACCAATGTAAAGGAATTAACGCCTGTAATCTGCCAAAAAAAAAGCTCATGTACTTTATTGAGCAGCGGGTGTTTTGCTTTAGGCAACAGAACGTTTAGATGAACAGGGGCCTTTGAAATGAATTGGATTTGTCTTGTTGGGCGTTTTTAGAGGTGAGGCCTAAACCAGAAAAATGCCCAAAACGGAGCCTGAAACCGATGTGTGTACAGTATCTCTGGGCCGGATTCAGAACGTAGTTACGTCGGCGTATCTAGAGATACGCTGTGTAACTACTAAGAATAGCGGGCGTATCTTTTTTCTGTATTCAGAAAACAAGATATGCCGGAATTTAGCCAAGATACGAGCGGCGTAAGTCTGTTACGCCGTCGTATCATAGTTGTATATTTACGCTGGCCGCTAGGTGGCGCTTCCGTCGTTTTATGCGTTGAATATGCAAATGAGCTAGATACGCCGATTCACGAACGTACTTGAGGCCAGGCGTCGTATTTTACGTAGTTTGTGTAAGCGTTAGTCTGGCGTAAAGTTACCTCTGCTATATGAGGTGCAGCCGATGTTAGGTATGGATGTCAGGACAGCGTCGAATTGTACGTCGTTTACGTAAATCGTTCGGGAATGGGCCTGGGTATAAGTTACGTTCACGTCATTTTCATTGACTACTTGCGACGTGATTTTGCGCATGCGCACTGGGATACGTCCACGGACGGCGCATGCGCCGTTCAGAAAAAAACGTAAATTACGTGGGGTCATGATTCATTTACATGGATCACGCCCCCTACCTGCCTATATTGAATTAGGCGCCCTTACGCCGGCCAATTTACGCTACGCCGCCGCCGCAACTTAGGGAGCAAGTGCTTATCTGAATAAGGCACTTGCCTGTAAAAGTTGCGGAGGCGTAGCGTAAATAGCATACGCTACGCCGCCGGAAAGATACACGGTTGTATCTGAATCCGGCCCACAATCTCTATCTCATAACACTGCACACCAACATCGGTTCAACAGGTTTATTGAAAGACTGCCACCAGGTAAAACGATGGACCAAGGGGTGCCAATGTTTCACACATACCTTGTGCTTAGGGATGCACCGATACCACTTTTTTTAAAATGTATACAAGTACCGATACTTTTTTTTAGGTACTCCCTGATGCCAATTACCAATACCTATCACTTAGAAAGTGTAGGTGGGGGGCGGGTGGTTTGGGAGCGAAGGGTTGTTAGGGAGTTAGTGAGGGCAGAGTAGTTGAGGGTGGGGTGAAATAGGGATGTTGGGATGGAAAGAATGTGATCGCTGGGGGGAAAATGGTGTGATGGGAGGGCCATTGGGAGACATGGGGGCAGAGGTGACAGCTGGTGGAGGGAATGAGCATGCAGCACAGTGAGGGAACAGTACTAGGCGGGCATAGTGCAAGGGGTTAGGAGGGCACAGTGCAGGGGCTTAGGACGGCAGAGCTAAGGCACATTATAGGCACAGTGCAGGGTTTAGGCACATTACATGCAGAGTGAACGGTTCAGGCACATTATATATATATATATATATAATGTGTGTGTATGTATGTATGTATGTATGTATGTATGTATATATATATATATATATATATATATATATATATATATATACAGGGCCGTTTTTAGGTAGGGCAAAAGGGGCACCTGGGACTTTTCATTGTTGTGGGGCCCAAAGCAGCTGCCCCACAACAATGAAAGGGCCCTGTTGCCCCTTTTTCCCTACCTTAAAAACGGCCCTGTATATCTCTCTCTCTCATGTGCCTGAACCCTTCACTCTGCATGTAATGTGCCTAAACCCTGCACTGTGCCTATAATGTGCTCTGCCGTCCTAACCCCCTGCACTGTGCCCTCCTAACCCCTTGTACTATGCCCGCCTAGTACTGTTCCCTCAATTCTAGGATCCCTAGGAGTTCTCGGTCTAATGGTGGGTCCCCTCACCACCCCAGTCCATGGTGTGCAAGCAGGTGGAAAGCGAAATTGCATGAAGGGGGGGGCCCAATAAATTGTTTGCCCAAGGTCCAATCAATATTAAAGACGGCCTTGGATATATACGTGTGTGTGTGTGTGTATGAGTCTGCCTGGGTATTAAATGTAGCATGAGTTGGGAGTGACAAGACTCGCTGGCCTGGAAACGGACAACCGTGACATAAAGTTCTGAAACTTTTTTTCCCCGTGGTGTGTATTTTTATGTGCAAACCAAGTGTAGAAATAGATTTGCGGTCTATCATATTTTTTTTCAGCCCACTCACATTAGAAATTTTCTAAGTAAAAATGTATATGCAAATAACATAACTGAAAACTTGCTCATGTGCACGCTGATTTTGTATGTGAATTCAAATGTTCTTTAGCGTTTTTTTTTCTTTCTGTGTTGTGATGGGCATGGTGCATACTCTAGTAGTGTGGTTGCTCGACTTACTCTATTCTGTTCATGTACAAAATTTTAGGCCACCGGCAGAAACAAATTCAGCAGCTTCTGCAGACAAGACCTTGGGGGATAGGTTAATGATTGAACAAAACTATGCAGCCTGCTAAAATGTTTCAAATGTGCAGTGGGACTTGAGCAGTACTGACAGCCAGCCTCATTGTCAGACCCCGAGAGGACTCCAACCACCAGTCAGTGTGTCCAGCGATCAGTCAGATATTAAAGGGCCTGTGTACCCTAATTACATTGTTTTCCTAATTCATGTAAAAGACCTGATATCTCCGTTTGTAGATAAATACTGTACAACATTTAGGAGTTTCTCAGAACCTATGAGGTTTAAAATCTATGTAATCTATTAGAGAGTAATACTGCCAACAGCTGACTTTATATACAATAATCTTATGATTCTATAGAAGGAAAAGTTTCAGTCTTCATTTTGTTGTTATCTGTGATATTATATAGACCAGTGGGGTGCAAGGCAAAATTACTCATTTGTGGGTATTTTTAACTTTTACCTTTTTACAAGAAATGTTGTTCTTGATTTTGCAGCATAGGTATTGAATTCAAATTCACGGAGATCTGATCTAAAAAAAATTCTTACAGCATGTTTGTGTGACAACTTGACATCACAGCCCCCCTCCACTATATATCTAAATCCCATGCTTACATCAGTGCCATCACTCCCCCTACATATCACAATACCACCCACTGACAGCAAGGATAGGCCCACAATTCCTCCCACTGACACCAACGATTGGGCAAAATTCTCTCCATTGACGCCATTGATGGGGCACTGTCCCTCCCACTGACACCAAAGATCTCATTGTTTACACCTATTGGATGCCAGGACATGTTCTACTCCAATTGGCCCTAGTCCGGCCCCCTAAAGTCTAAAGGACAGTAAACTGGCCCTTTGTTTAGAAAGTTTGGAGACTCCTGAACTAGATGAAAGAGCGGTGTGCAGAGTCTACAGCTGTGAAACTCATGTAACAGAATCTTAGGCCCCTTTCACATTGAGGCGTGGAGCCGCGGTGACGGTATAGCCGCGCTATTTGTAGCGCCGCTATACCGTCGTGTTTACCGCGATATTCGGGCGCTAGCGGTGAGGTTTTAACCCCCGCTAGCGGCCGAAAAAGGGTTAATACCGCCCGCGTTGCGGGCGGTATTACCGCGGTTTCCCATTGATTCCAATGGGAAGGCGCGCTATAGGAGCGGTGAACACACCGCTCCTATACCGCGGTAAAGATGCGGCTAGCAGGACTTTTGGAGCGTTCCTGCTAGCGCACCGCTTCAGTGTGAAAGCCTTCGGGCTTTCACATTGAACACTACAGGGCATGATTTTTCATGCGGTATAGCAGCGCTATTTTTAGCGCTGTACCGCATGAAAAACGCCTCAATGTGAAAGGGGCCTAACTCTAACAGGCCTCATGCCTTGCCCTGATGAATGAGACTGGTGTTTTATGTGCGGGTGGAAGGCACAGGTGCACAGACCAGCTCTGCTACCAGCAGTCTGTAAAATTCTGAAAGACTGACAACTGCTGCGGTTGGACAATGCACCAAGTGGTATTTGCGTTTAAATCAGTATGCATACAGGGATGAATGCGCAGAACGCCAGCAGTCTGTATTCCTGGTATTCATCTCTGGGCGCAAACCACACTAAATGTAAGTACCACTAGCTGCACTTTCCAAATTCGTACTGCTACAGCAACTTTTATCTTCTTGTAGAGTTTTCCAAGCTGCTGGCAGAGGGCTGGACATTTCACCTATGCCTTTCAAGTCTTCGCTCTACTTCTGCCTTCTGTGTAATGTAGCATTAAGGAGAACGTTGCTCTTTGTTTAACTGTTCTTCAATTAGCGGGCTTTTTTTTACACATGAACAATCTACACGTGCCAAGCTAGTTGCTTATTTGTAGAATGGAATGATGTGTTGAGATCCAGCTTGCTTAAGGTTATAATAAATGTAAAAATTGAATACAACTTGTGCATGTATATTGATTTATGTTTTTCCTTCTCCGATGTGTACTGTATATGCTGTCTAGGCATAAATGGACCTGGCTCATTTCATGAATATTTGTTTAGCCGTGACTCATGCCTTTCCTCTTGCTATGCTTTCGAATACCTCATACACACGATCGGAATTTCCGACAGAATTTTTTCATCGTGTGTATGTCCCATCTGTTTTCTGTCGGAAATTCTGACAGAGTTGGAAAGAGAACATGAGAACGGAAATTCCGTTCGTCTGTTTTTGATGGTCGGAATTTGGTGTGTCTGTGTGTATGCAAGACAGCTTGAACGTAATTCCATTGGAAAAACCCGTCGGAGTTTATGCTGATGGAAACGCAGATTGCGTGTACAGGGAATAACAGTACCTGTTCATAACAGTTGGTATAAGCTACCAATATAGCAACTGTCAAAAATCTACGTAAAAATAAATGTTTCCCTTTAAAAGTCTAGTTTTTAGTTCTTTGTTCAGTCAGCCTGAAAACAATGACGATATTCCCCATTTTACATATAGGCTGCCTTTTTTTTTGGCCTACAGTCATGGCCAAAAATATTGGCACCCCTGCATATCTGTCACACAAAACACCACTTCACCCAAAAACTTGTTGCAATTACAAATGTTTAGGCATTCTCATGTTTATTTATTTTGTTTGTATTGGAATGACTCAAAAAAGTGGGGAACCAAAAAGCCAAATCTGACACGTTCCATGAAAATTTGCACCTTCTCAAAATTGTAAAAAAGAAAAATTGCATTCCAAGTTTGTGATGTTCCTGTAATTTGTAATTAACCGCTTCAATACCAGGGCTATTTTGGCACTTATCCTACATGCATAAATCATAATTTTTTTGTTAGAAAATTACTCAGAACCCCCAAACACTATATATGTTTTTTTAGCAGACACCCTAGGGCAGTGATGGCGAACCTTGGCACCCCAGATGTTTTGGAACTACATTTCCCATGATGCTCCACTACACTGCAGAGTGCCTGAGCATCATGGGAAATGTAGTTCCAAAACATCTGGAGTGCCAAGGTTCGCCATCACTGCCCTAGGGAATAAAATGCCGACCATTGCAACTTTTTATCTCGCACATTATTTGCGCAATCATTTTTCAAACGCCTTTTTTTGGGGGGAAAACAACGGTTTTGTGAATTAAAAAAGAACAAAACAGTAAAGTTAGGCCAATTATATATATATATATATATATATATATATATATATATATTATTGGGGGTCTTTAGCTCCCGGGGTCGACACCAAACAGGCATATAACTTTAAGGGCCAGAAATAACTGAAAATACCAGCCCACCTGGCTACTCTTCGACAGCACCGCTGCCATAGGTACTGGTCCCTAAAACCAGCAGCTCCTCCAGGCTCCCAGTCTTGGGTGCACACGGCTTTGAAGCCCTTCAACGTTCACAGCGTCTGTCCGCACACAGCGTCTATCCCAGCACAGAGACACTAGCAGCCACTGCTCCAACTCTACCTTCCTCTCACTTCTGCTCTCCCCAGACCTTCATTATATGGGCTGTGTGCACCTGGGCACACACCCTGCAGGCTGTCTTTAAAACACAGACACAGTGTTGGAGATCCCGTCCCACCCATATCTCTGAAGGATCTCCAAGCCACAGAGCCCCATGTAGAAATAGAAAAATCTGAGAAAACTGCCAGTGACGCGGCGCACCAAGGGGTGGGGCCAAGTGATACAGCGAGCGGCTATGGCCGCTCGCTGTATCACGGGAGCGCGCCCGCAAGGACTCATCACCATGCAAGCTCTCTCGCATGACTGGTGAGTTCTTGCGGGGAGGACCAGAGACAGCCACCGAGGGACCCCAGAAGACGTGGATCAGGGCCAATCTGTGCAAAACGAACTGCATAGTGGAGGTAAGTATAACATGTTTGTTATTTTAAAGAAAAAATTCCTTTAGTGTAACCCTTTAAGCTCTGCAGCTCAGCTGATATGCAGCCTCTGTGTCCACCTTAATCCCATCTTCATTGGGACAGAGCCTCGCTCTGCCACAATTATATATGTATGAATGAGTATGTGTGTGTATGTATTATATGTATGTATTATATTGTATGTGGTTTTTTTTCATCACAAAAAATGATTGTGTGTACGCGGCATTAGTCTTGAGTTACAATGTTTTTTCTTTTGTGAACATTCACAAGCCTTGATGTTAAGCTGTAATGGAAGAACTTTGGGAGCTGCCATTGGTGTTCCAGAATAGTGATGAACTAGGTTGGGAAACCAGGAGGCTCTGCATTTTCACAGTTCTTCAATTTATATAGAGCAGTAATAAAAATTCCAAATTTAAAATGATGATATATCATTTTTTAGCTTTTCTGCTTTAAAATAAAAAGCAGGTACTACTAGTCGTACCGTGGGTTTAACCAAGGCCAAGGCAGGCATGTTTGTGCTCTAGGGCCCAGCAGCACGGGGGGTGGTGCATGAAGAAGAAAACAAGTCAGAAAGATGCCCATCTGTCTGGCAGTATAATGATTTTTTAGGTAGCGGTAACATATGGCACACAGTTCTAAAGAAATGAATGGTTGTAGTCCAGACACCTGGGACAGATAGCTGTAACAGCAATTAGAGTGCTTCAGTTTTGGTCATTATTTTAGAATGGCACATGGTCCATGATGGTATAATCTGAAGCTCAGAGTGGCAGATGGCTCTTTTACAATTTTGCCTTAAGATCCGGTGATTTACATTCATTGTCATGATGTTACATTACAATAATACTCTTTGTGACCTTTGTGTGCACTCGTATATATGACCACAGAAGTGCACTTTGTGGTTTCAGCACCGTGATGAGCGCACTTATTACATTTCTTATCCCTTCCAATGAAAATAGGCCCTTTTGTAGGGAACAATAGCAGACATTTGTATGAATGTGATCCACTTGCATAAAACTTCCACTAAGCATCTAAATTGATCATGAGTCATATATTGCAGTTTTAGAAAACCCACAACCTTTCTGCACAACAAAAAAACTTGCGGTTTGTTTATACAGGTTGAAATCGATATTTTGCCAGATTTTTCAGAAATATCATTTGCGACCAGTTTTCAATATATATATATATATATATATTGTAAACGTTGGGGGTTTAACTCAATGGTAAATGCGTTTTTTTAGCGAGTCCACAGCAGTCAGACGTTATGTTTGAGGGCATGGCAGCCCATTTTTATTGAAGGAAACAAAAAGAACAGTTCACATACAGGATTTCCCACGCAGGGGGTTCTTCTCCAGAAATGTTCACAGAACTCAAAAATACCAAGCCTCCTGGCTCCTAGGCTTACTTAGCCTTGCTGTACCTGCTAACCTGGCACACTCCTGGCCTCAACAGGTCCTCCAGCCCACTGTCTCCCAGACTTCCGGACTTCCTTCAGCCCCTCTTGGACTCGCTAGTCACCTCAGGTCCACCAGCCTCCCAGTCCTTCAGACACGAAGTCCCCCCACACCAGGGATGTAGTCTCCAGGGCAGACAGACAGACAGATCCCCACATACAGGTCTGTCCTGCAGCAACAGCCAGCTGCACACCTTCCACCCCTCTCTCTGTTCTGACCAGTCCCTGATTATATTGTCAGTGTTCAGCTGGGAACCCAACCTGCTGGCTGTCTGTAAGATCTGGACACAGGGTTGGAGACCCCATCCCGCCCAAGTCTCTGCAGGATCTCCAACTACACAGCCCCATTCAGAACTATCAAAACCTGGAGAAAACTGACAGAGCACTTTTCTCCATTTAAACGCTACGCTCTGTAGTTCTGCGGTCCGCAGACACGCAAACCCTGTGTCCATTTTACCTCCCATTTCATAGGGACCGGGACTCTGACTATTACATATCCCCCCCCTTTGTTTCGATCCCGAAGGGGGCGGAACACCAGCACACGTCATTAGGGTTGGGACACCTCTGTGCCGGCTGTCAGCCGCGTAGGCCCAACCCTTTTTTCGGGTGCGCTTCCAGGTCAGTCCTACCCTGACTCTCCATGGGATCCCACTTTTTTCTATCCTACGCTTTCTCCCTCTTCTGGGGTTCCTGGGCTTATTTTCTTTTCTCAGGGGAACACTGCCTTTCCTGAAACCCTCACATTCTTCATATAGAGAACCTGTTCCTTTAGCACTTTCTCCCACAGTGTCTCCGGGTACTTTAATTTGTACCTTTGTGCGATTGACAGGTAAAATCTCTGCTACTGCCACGTCCATTTCGCTCCCTTCCTTCCTGTAAAGTCTAGTGGGTAAAGCAGTGTCCGTGCCCTCTACTGACCACCGCTCAGCCGCACTCTGGACTGCATCAGCAGAAATTTTCCTAGTCACCGCATCAGGCGGAGAGACTTCTGATGTTGTCAAACGTTCTCCTGAGCAACTTCCATCCAAACCGGTAACTGGAAGTACCCTCTCAGAGAACTTTGAGACCATCTGCCACACTGCCAATAAACATGGTACCAACCAGTTCCTCTTGTAATCACCATAAAGAATAGCCTGTACTACTTGGCTCCACCTACTGGTACTACGCAGTACCACCTTGTCCGACCACAATGAAGGCACCCAAGTGTACAGCAAATTGCCTTTCTGGACTTTAAGCATTTTTAACAATACATTAGTCACCTTAATGCGACCCACGTCTACATACAAGACCTTTCTAGGGACTTTTCCCTTATCAATGACTTGGAGGGGCTCATCCACTGAAGCTGGAAAGGTAGAGACATTTTCAGCGACCCCCACCTCACTGGCGGTATCAGTCTTCACAGCCTGGTGCTCAACTGGAGCGCCGTCAGACATACATCTCACATTTATCTCTTCCGTCACAGCATCAGTGAGCCACTGCAGGTCATAAGTCACATTGGCATTTTTTCGCTCACTATTTTCCAGCGGTTGGGCTGCGGATAACACATCTGCCATGCATGCGCCCTTAACCGGTCCTTCTGACTGGAGGAAACCAATCTCTGCAGGGGCCAACACGCCCTTGGCCACTGGCCACCCTGCACTCCCTCCATTGGGCATAGCAGGTGTTATGTCCAAATCTGTGTTACCCAACCTAGCCTTATCCAGCATGGCTAGCAATTGTTTAGCCCAGCTGTCCCAGTCAGTGGTACTTCCCTGACAGGCCTTCTGCAGCACTGCATCACCTGTTCCAAGAGGCACCAAAGGAACTTGGGTCTCATTACCCGATACAGTACATTTGTCATCGCTAGACGCATCACATTGTACAAGCACAGTTTCACTTATGTCACATTGGGACGATGCTTCGTCACAAACCACAGGATGCAATACCCTATTTTGACCAGATTGTTCTGGTGGCGCTACCATCACATCCTGCTTTACACTACTAGCTTTTACAGTATGAATACATTTTTCACCAAACTGATCACATACCAGGCGGGTGGTCGGCACCCACACACTCTCATGGTGTGGTGCAGTCCCCCCTTGTTCCCCCAGAGTAGTGCTAGAGCGGTCCTGAACAACCTCCAGTTCCAACACAGGGAGATCCCGGGAGGTTTCCATGGACAACCCTGCAGCTCTGCCTCTGGTGGTCAAGGAAGACATCCTACTCCCATCCTTTTTAGTAAACATATCACCAACAATATTCTCAAATATGACATTTCCAGAAATACATTTCTCAACCTTTAGAGGGTCATCATGATACTTAAACATAGCTGTAGCTATTGTGGGTGGCCCCTTACCCACTAGAGAAGCTCTACAGCTGACCTGGGAAACCCTCCGCTCCAACACTGTGGGCTCCTGGGAGGTTTCTCTGGGCAACCCCACAGCACCTATATCTGTCACTAGGGAACATGGTATACTTATTTCTTTGGTCACCCCTAGTACAGCTTCTCCAGCACTCTGCTGGATTCCACCAGGTACATACAGAGTCCCCATGTCCTTTTCAGTCTTTAGTCCTGCTGACAGTTGGGCTTTACCCTGTGCCTTCCCCCTACTCTGAGTAGCACACCGTAGCAAGTCCACCTGTACTGCGAATCTCCCCGCTGAACACACTTCTACTTCATTGGGTTCTGTCCCATAAACTGCAACAGTCTTACCACTTCCTGTAGCCGTTGTCATAGCCTTCATTTGAGTGCGTTGTCTCTCATCTGTGGTGTCTCCATAGGCTGAATTTTTCATGTGGTCATGGAGAAACACTGCAGCCTTTCCAGACCCACCAACACCCCCTGCATGTAACACAGTATCCCTGTTGCTAGGGGTAACAGCAGACCAGCACTCCAAAGATGGTTGGCTACACCTCATGGTGGTTACAGACTGTTGTGTCCTTTCTGGACTGACCACTTCACATAAGCGGCCATAATACACATTTTTACTTTCTTCATCGGTACCCCCTGCAGGCCACACAAACTTCTCACCACTGTTGCCAGGGGTGACAACCGATATGTCTGCAGAAAACGCACGGCTGGTACACTGATGCCCACTCATGCTCTCCTGAGCCATTGCTCGATCGTGGCTTTGTTGTCGCAGTGATGCCTCTCCCGTTGCTATGGGTGACGACCTCGCTTTGCTGGAGCGTTGCTGGTGGCCCATGATGCGATTGAACTCTCCTCTAAGAAGGATTTCCTCTTTAAACTTGCGATAGTCATCCTGGTCACCGTCCATCAAATGGTAAACCGACCGGTACTCTACCAGCAATAAGGTTTGCAGCAATTTTGGCCACCGGTCTCTAGGCCATCTCCTCCTTACAGCGACTTTTTCAAACTCTTCCAGGAAGTCTCCAACCTCCTCTGTAGGCAGCATGGGTTGCATGTAATCAGATGCCACTATCTCAGTCCTTTGTACCGCATCCGATTCTTTAGTCTGGTTCCACTTGAACCACTCATTCACAGTCTCATACACCATTGGCCCCTTTTGACTGGCCCTCCTAGGTGGAGACATCTTCTCAGACCACGCTGAGCTCACTTCCCCTTTAACTTGATTCAACATGAACTTCTTGTGTTTTGACTGTTGCATCCTTGCAGTCGCATGCACAGCAGCTTGTTACACAGTTCACAGCAGTAAAAAGGGGAAAAAAAAATCTTCTCACAGGTGCACCACCTGTATGCAACACAGTCCAAAAAAAAACTTCTGCGCAATGCAGTTTGCCTGGCTGCTACACACAGCTAGCAGTAACTCCTGCTGCGACTCACCACAGAGCAAGGACCCGGATTTCACCGTCTAGATGCCCGCTGAATCCACCACTGTAAACGTTGGGGGTTTAACTCAATGGTAAATGCGTTTTTTTAGCGAGTCCACAGCAGTCAGACGTTATGTTTGAGGGCATGGCAGCCCATTTTTATTGAAGGAAACAAAAAGAACAGTTCACATACAGGATTTCCCACGCAGGGGGTTCTTCTCCAGAAATGTTCACAGAACTCAAAAATACCAAGCCTCCTGGCTCCTAGGCTTACTTAGCCTTGCTGTACCTGCTAACCTGGCACACTCCTGGCCTCAACAGGTCCTCCAGCCCACTGTCTCCCAGACTTCCGGACTTCCTTCAGCCCCTCTTGGACTCGCTAGTCACCTCAGGTCCACCAGCCTCCCAGTCCTTCAGACACGAAGTCCCCCCACACCAGGGATGTAGTCTCCAGGGCAGACAGACAGACAGATCCCCACATACAGGTCTGTCCTGCAGCAACAGCCAGCTGCACACCTTCCACCCCTCTCTCTGTTCTGACCAGTCCCTGATTATATTGTCAGTGTTCAGCTGGGAACCCAACCTGCTGGCTGTCTGTAAGATCTGGACACAGGGTTGGAGACCCCATCCCGCCCAAGTCTCTGCAGGATCTCCAACTACACAGCCCCATTCAGAACTATCAAAACCTGGAGAAAACTGACAGAGCACTTTTCTCCATTTAAACGCTACGCTCTGTAGTTCTGCGGTCCGCAGACACGCAAACCCTGTGTCCATTTTACCTCCCATTTCATAGGGACCGGGACTCTGACTATTACAATATATATATATATATAATTTCAATATACCAAGGTCCATGGTCCTGACCCTAGAACTCCTTTCAAGGATTCAAGCCAAAGCGGTGTGCTACAGGTAAGCCTATATTAAGGCTTACCTGTAGCTACCCAGGATATCTCTTAAACTTGTACGGTTTAGGAGATATCCCCTGTCCCCTGATGTCATAGGCACACTGGGGCAAAATAAAGCAATGGCATCTATGTGCCGTTGCTTCAGTCAGTGTGCCATTACTGGTGGATCCTGCTCGCATGCGCGGGCGTGACGTCTTCGCGGCTCGGGCCAATCACAGCGCCGGAGCCGCAATAATCCCCAGGAGAGATGTCAGCGGCCGGAGGGGGAGACTTGGACCTCTGCGGGCGCTTCGATCTGAGGTAAGTAATACATAATGAGCTAGTATGCTATGCATACTAGCTCATTATGCCTTTGTCTTGCAGGTTTTTTTTTTTTAATCAGTTTTTTTAGTTGTGTTTACAACCACTTTAAGTATCAATTTCATGTAAAAAGGCATTAAAAAGAAGACTGTAGTAAAAAAATAAAAAATAAATGTGTGCATCTTATTGAATTCAGCCTACATTCACCATTCACTAAGTGTATTGGAAGAGCCTTAATATTTAGTATTTTTGTGCAATCAAATCCGCGGTTTATTTTAACAATCATCAGCATTAGTGATTTCAAGCCAAACCAGACATATGATGCAGCTGTACATGTTTGTACACACGTATCACTGTCTGATGGATTTTTTTCCGCTGTCTCGCCCTGACACTCTCTGACAAATAAAAACAAAAGACAGAGTGCTAAATAATTAACAGTGAGTGGGAGACTGCAAAGCACATGCACAGCCCCTGTGCTGTATAAAGACAAGCACGCATTGTCAAAACACTTCTGTGCTACTGCAGAGGAGCCTGGTGCATTCAGACCCTGTGCTGCTGCCAAGACCTACGCCTTATATAGTGCTGCAGCATCACACTACATCACACTACATAGAAGGAATAGATGTGATTACTAGAGTAATATCCATTTCCAGTTATTTAAAGGCTGGTGTAGACTGTTTCACTCATTCATAATCTCATAATAGATGTTGGTCGTCAGTATGTAAACTGATTATGAATAGTAAGGTGCCAAAGATGGGCAGCTTTCTATCCAAGAATCAGAAGCAGTGAGAGATTGGACTTGCTACCATCTTTGTTACAAATTATAATAAAATAAAAATTCTAAATGTAAAAAATCTTGTGTGAATTTCTTGCATACATCTTTGTGTAAAGTATTAATGCAACTTTTTTTTTTGCTAAACTCACTTAAAGGGTCACTAAAGGAAAAAAAAAATTTGGGCTGAAATGACTGTTTACAAGGTATAGAGACATAAAAGCTAACTGATTCCTTTTAAAAATGATTAAAAATAGATAAAAATCAATCATATAATCAACCTACAGTTCTAGTTTCGTTTTTGCTGTTATTTCCTGTCTTTCTGATGTACAGAGCCAGAGAGCCAATAGAGGGCAGTGATGGTTTGTCTAAAACCCCTCAGCACCAACCCAGTTTCAGTTTACACACAGTAATCACACCTCCTTGATTAGTGACCACAGTGAGAAAGCTCCCAGTACTGTGGTTATAAGGAAACAGACAACCAGGAAGTGTGGAGATCAGAGCAGAATTACAGCAAACATCAAAGCAAAAACAAAAAAACAAAAAAAAAAACCGAACAATGAGGACATGAAAACAGCACTGCAGTAAGGTAAAGGAAGCTATTTAGCTAAAAAAAAATTCCTTTAGTGACCCTTTAATAATAGTTTGACACTCATACTTTTCTCAGTTATTGAAAATGAAGCTGGTTATAACAGATGCCCCAATGCTTTCATGTGCAGAGGACATTGAGCCTGGGTTCACACTAGCACGCTCTCTGAGACGCATGTGATTCGCACCTGCACTGCAGGTGGCGATCTCTGAGCACTGCGAGTTCAGCCTAATGCCTCGTACACACGACCAGTTTTCCCAACGAGAAATGCCATTTTTTAGATCGGTCAGGAAAAACGGTCATGTGTATGCTCCATAGCAGTTTTCCTGATGAGAAAACTGCCCGCAAAAAAAAAACCTGCTCTATTTTATCCCGTCAGACCTTTTCTCGTCGCAAAAAACGCTTGTGTGTATGCTTTTCCGAGAAAAAAAAATCACTCGTTCTGGTAAAACTAGCGTTCATAATGGAGATATCACATTCGTCACGCTGTAACAGACTGAAAAGCACGAAGACTGAAAAGCGCAAATTGTCTCTCACCAAACTTTTACTAACACAAAATCAGCAAAAGCAGCCCAAAGGGTGGCGCCATTTGAATTGAACGTCCCTTTATAGTGCCGTCGTACGTGTTGGACATCAACGTGCTTTGGTCAAGCGTTTTTTTTGACTGAACGTGTGTATGCAAGGCAGGTTTGAGAGGAATCGCGTTGAGAAAAACTTTGGGTTTTGGCATGTCGGGAAAACCGGTCGTGTGTACAGGGCAATACAGTTCTATGGCTGAACTCGCATTGGATTCGCACAGAAACAAGCTGGAAAGGAGCAGGAACCAGTGTTCTGTCGAGAAGTGCCCAGCTATCGAATAGTGCCCGGGTGGAACTGTACATGCGCCACACAGAGCCGTAGAACAACTGAGTTTACTATCAGCTGTTGTCTCGCGTGGCCGAGGCACGTTCATGTAGGTGAGAGGCGAATATTTACTTGAAGGGGGTCAGATTTTTGAATGTTGGGCAGTGCTGGGGGGCGGAATTTTTATCAATGGGCAAAGAATTCTGCAAAATAAATATTTTTCTGCTATTAATTTTGAACACTTGCGGGGGGTGTTTAGTGAATTGAGGGGCGGCTTTTTCTTTATTAGATAAAGATTTCTTTAGCAGATTTGTTTGGCGATCAATAAAAATTCCACCCCCAGCACTGCCCATCATTGAAATATCCACCCCTCTTCTACATGAGCGTGCCTCGGGAACGCGAGACAACAGCTGATCGTAAACTTGGCCGATTTGAGGGTCTGTTCTGTGCATTCGCAGTTTGGCCGGGCATTTTTTTCGATGGGGGGGCATTTCTCAACAGGACACCGGCGCTGGAATTGCGTCGGTTCCCGCATCGCACTAGTGTGAACCCAGTGTGAAGCTCAAATACCCTGTTGTGACCGGCACTTTTTCTCCATATTTTTTCTTTCATCATGTGATCTGTTCGTAGCTTAACATCTGCTGGGACTTCAGCTATTGGTGGCTTGTTCAAAGCCGCACCTGTTGGCAGCAAGTGGTAAGTTTGAATATATTTGCACATAATATTTTTTTAGCTGATATAAATGTATAAAAAAAAATGTTTTTCATTACTGGTAAAAAGAGAAGATCTAAATAGCGGCCTTTAAAAGGCTTGTGTGAAACTGTTGGTCTTCTACAGCACAGCCTGGCCTAAGAAAAGAAAATGAGCAGGTTCTTCAGGTCAGCAAGCATTTTTATTTTGCGGTATTGTAGAAAGCACTGTTCTACCATATAATTGTTTTTCAATCTTTTCTCCTGACGGGTGTTGTATTTAATGTTGGTCGAATAACATGCTTTGAGTTATAGCTGCCGGGCACATACAGGGAACAGATGGCCTTTGGCGAGGATACAAAGCCTGGCTTCATAGGGCATCTCATAAGGGGTCACTTGGCAACTGCTGGGATACATGTATTTCAAGGTGACATTTTCTGCTTACATTCTGAGACCTGTCAGCAGAAAATGAAATCGTACTGTGCTGTTTTTTTTTTTTTTTTTTTATAGCCAGTGCAAATGTAATCATTTGGAGACAGTCAGAATTATTACATAAGTGGTTTTAAATATGCTGAGGTTTTATTTCAATACTTTCTGGCTGAGTTGTTAGAAGAAGTTTTCTGCATGGAATTTGTTTGGTCCTCCTGTGCTTAGGTAGTATGATAGAGAGGCCACCTCAGCAGGGGTAAAGGTACCAGGGATGCACTTACGTTAACCACTAGAGGCTCGCACTATAGTCAAATGATGGCTACATCACGGGCCTGAAAATCTGGGAGGGCGTCAATAGACGTCCTCCCCTTTGCACGCTCATGCGCTGTGATCACCGAGTAACTGAGACTTGGTGGATCACAGATCCGTGTAAGGGGACGGTCCCGGCCCCTTGCCATGTGATCAGCTCTCAGCCAATGATAGTTGATCACGTGATGTAAACAAAGGATCGATCACCAGCTTGTTTACAAGGGACATCGGTCCCAAAGAGGAAGAAGGCACATCAGCCTTATCAGTGCCCATAAATCTGCCTGCCAGTGCCTGCAGTGCCACCTATCAATGCCCATCTGTGATGCCAATCAGGGCCACCTAGTAATGCTGCCTGTCAGTGTAACTGATCAGTGCCCATTATTGCCACTCATCAGTACTCATCACTGCCACCTATCGATGCCACCTATTAGTGCCACTTCTCAGTGCCCACCAGTGCCGCCTATCAGTGCCCACCAGTGCAGCCTCATCAGCATACATCAATTAAGGAGAAAAATTACCTGTTTGCAAAATTGTAGAACAAAATATAAAAATATATAATTAAAAAAAAATCCTGTCTTTAATTTTATTTAACAACAACAAAAAAAAAAAAACAGCGCAGAGGTGATCAAATACCACCAAAATAATGCTCCATTTGTGGGGAAAAAAATTTATAAAAATTTCATTTGGGTACAGTGTTGCATGACCGCGCAATTGTCATTCAAAGTGCGACAGCACTGAAAGCTGAAAATTGGTCTGGGCATCAGGGGTGTTTAAGTGCCCAGTAAGCAAGTGGTTAAGACTGGTGATTTTATTCATTCACTAGGGGCAGTCATTTCATATGACTGATTGATTGATCATGTAAAACTAATTTATAATGTAGGGTTTCAAAGTTGTTACGTTTTAACAGTTAAAATAATAAAACAAGCAGCAGCTCTGTTGCCTCGGAGTAAGACTTGAAGTGTTGCTAGGCCACCTACGGTCCTCGGATGTTGTCATGGTGCACTAATCTTCACTTAATAAAGTTTGTCTTTTGTTTCTTCCTGGGAACTCATAGCAGTGTCAGGATTTAGATAGCTGGAAAACCCTGCTGGGAAAACCTCTGCAATTCTTTAAGCATGAATGTCTGAAAGGAAACCGTTATCTGAATATATTAGGTTTATTATGGTTTGTGCAAAAAAAAATGTAAATGGCTTTTCAGAGAAATATGACAAACTGCATAGTTGTTTTATATTTGCAATTTTTTAGTCAAAAGGTGAACCGTGTGGAACACAGCAGGAGTGCTGTGAAGGATCTTTTAGCTGTTTTGATAAAATATTGTTCTGAATAGCAAACACATTCCTCCCTTTCACCTAGATGTGAACATCTTAAAGTGTTACTAAACCCAAAACAGTAAAGTCAGTCTATATATGCAGTAAACATGCTTGTTATACTCACTGCATTGTGTAAAAGGGCTGTTTGATCCTGTCTTCTCTGATTCTCTCCGTCTTTCACTGACTCCAGAACATGTCCAGATAAGACAGAGCCTTTGGAGTCAGGCTGCACATGCTCAGTTTGGTGTGTATTGCTAGAGAGTTTTTTGTTTCTTGGGAGAGTGCATGTGATCAGCACAGGGCCAATCAGCACTGTCCAGACAGAGGGTCAGGGGCACTGAATCCTGATAGGACAGCTTAGTGCAGTATGAAAAATCTTCCTACAAGATTTACCAGGAATTGATAGAAGTCACAAGACTGCTATATACTACTGATGTGAAAAGGTATTTATCTGGTGCAACTGGTGCATGGTAGCCAATCAATTTCTAACTTCAGCCTGTTCAGTTAAGCTTTGACAATAAGCCCCGGTTCACATTGATGCCACTTTGAAATTGTGCTACTTTACTTGAAATAGCACAATTTCAAAATAGCAGGTCAGTGCGATTTTTAGGTGCTACTTGTCTGACATCTGTGCACTGCATGCACAGATGTGTATGCGAGTTGCACCTGAAATCGCAAAGAATAGAGCAGGAACCTTTTTTTCAAATTGGTGTGGCACTGCAAAGCTGGAGTAACACCGATTTGAATGGTTACATTTTGCCGACAATAGGGTGCGACTTGTCATGTGATTTGGAACTGTCCATTCGCATGACAAGTCGCACCGGTGTGAATGGGGGCTAAAACCTGGAAGCTGCTTGGTTACTATGGACCACTGCACCAGATTCTGTGTGCACCCGTTTTAGTAAATGTCTCCAGTAGAGAACAACGTGACTTCAAAAGAGAGCAGACAACAATAAATGCATCTGCCCACATAACATTTTGATTGAATTTCTATGCTGCACTGCACTCATTGTAAGCACAGAAGTAACCGATTACAGACTGCTAGAAGAACGCGGTCTCTGTAGGAATTTAGGTGAAGTGACACGTCTTCATGTTTCAGTCAAAGTCCCAGAGCAAGTCTGCTGTAAATGAGTGTCAGAGCTACTTATTTTCTACCTGTCCTAGGTCAGTGTCCGCATTGATATTAAAGCATAAAAATGACAGCTGGGAAAAGGGCATTCTCATTGGAAGGTCTGGTAATTGTCCCCTTAAAGTCGTTTGTAAGGTTTTTTATCTCAACGCATTAAATGCATTGAGATAACAAGCCTTTTGTGTGCAGCAGCTCCCCTCAGCCCCCTAATACTTACCTGAGCCCCCTCTCTATCCGGTGATATCCACTAATACCTCAGCCATCTGGGACACTCACTCCTGATTGGCTGAGACACAGCAACGGCGTCATAATAAAGCAGAACAGTTATTTGGAAAGATGCGGAGTGTATCTTTAGTGTTTGTGTATGTTTGTGCAAAGAAACGGGCAACGTTGAGGACTGTAGATGCATTGGTCAGCCAAGGAAACCTAAAAGATGCAAGAGTAAAACATTATGGCCCAGATTCAGAGAGAATTGGATTCTCGTAGCGTATCAGAAATACACTACGCCGCCGTTTTTTACCTGGCTCTACGTGGAATCCAGGTAGATTTTGTCCAGTAAACGACGGCGGTGTAGTGTATTTCTCCCGTCGCAATCCATCTACGCGAGTAGGGGGCGTGAAGCATTTAAAATAGGCGCGTTCCCACGGCGATCGAACTGCGCATGCTCCGTTCGCAAATTTCCCGCCGTGCATTGCGCGAAATCACATCGTTACGTCATTCGTTGTTTGAGTAGCGTCGTTTACGGACATTTCTATTCCCGAACGACTTACGTAAAAAAAAAAAAAATGTAATTCGACGCGGGAACGACGGCCATACTTAACATGGGCTACGCACCGTTAGACCAGCAAAAAGCTGGTCTAACAGTACGTAAAAAAAAATAGACGTAAGCGATTGCGAAGACCGCTCGTATCTTCGTGGATCGCCGTAAAAACTCATTTGCATATCCCGACGCATGAAAACGACGCAAACTCCTCCCAGCGGCCGCGAAAATATCGCAGCGTAGATCCGAGAGGCTTACGAAGACGTAAGCCTCTCGGATCGAAGCCCGAAGCCGCCGTATCATGGTTTGAGGATTCAAACTAGTGATACGGCGCGCAAAATTTGAAATTACTCCTGTCTAACACCAGTTAGACAGGCGTAATTGCTCTATGAATCTGGGCCTATATTTGCAGAGATCCTTGGTATCCTTGAGCATCATGAAATAGCCAAAGATTGTTAACAGCAGGGATCCTCAAACTACGGCCCTCAAGCTGTTGCGGAACTACACATCCCATGAGGCATTGTAAAACTCTGACATTCACAGACGTGACTAGGCATGATGGTATTGTAGTTCCTGAACAAATGGAGGGCCATAGTTTGAAGACCCATGGTTAACAGTCAGGGCTTTTTTTCAGGGGGAACTTGGTGGAACTAAGTTCCACCACCTCTGGCTCAGACCCTTTGGTGCCTGTTCACCACAATCACTTGTAAACACTGAAGTCTGGTTTCTGTGTTTCCAAGTGACAGCTCTGAACTCTGTGTGTAGCCCCCTGAACTATGCACTCGGTGTGTAATGCAATTCTGGTATTTAATGCCCCTTTAAGACCCTTTTACTGTTTGTGAAATCTGAACAGGTCGTGGTTGAGTTCCTGCACCTATTTTCTGAGAAAAAAAAGCTCTGTTAACAATATTGTTATCCAGTAAGCTTAGCATTGTCTCCCTTATTTTGAACAGCTGTTGGGGATATAATGTGCTGTAATACGTCACTACTTGGCATATGTGTTTTAGGAAATTACCATAGTACAGAAATGATCTGGTAAGCACATTGTTTATAAAATTTCCATTTGGGTTTCATTTTCCATGCATAACAGCATTTTAGGGTGTATAATACTTGTATGCAATTTGGATTAACTAATTTAAACTAATGCCCAAGGATGGATAACCTCTCCCATTTCCTTGAGAACGCTAGTAACGAGCTGATGTAAAGGAAAATTTAATTTGATTGTCTTTGTTTGGTAAACAAGCCACATCATTGTTTCCATTCTATAGAATCTGTAACCAGAAGATTTGTTCCAATCACAAATCCTCACGGCTTTTCCAGTTTGGCACCTTCCCAGAAAATGTTTCTTTAGCTTAACAGCGGACAAACGCGTGAGAATGAAAGGAGTTGATGTTCTACGAAGTACGGTATTTTAGGAATGCTTGGAAGAGGGTTGCCTTCAGTTCACTGCTTCACATATCCTGCATGCTGAAAGTACATATACATGGTGAAAGATGTTTCTCTACCAAAGCAACATTGAAGCTATAGTGTAGATCAGGGATCCTCAAACTATGGCCCTCCAGCTGTGTCGGAACTACAAGTCCCATGAGGCATTGTAAAACTCTGACATTCACAGACATGACTAGGGCATGATGGGAATTGTAGTTCCTGAACAGCTGGAGGGCCGTAGTTTGAGGACCCATGGTGTAGATGTTGCTGTGCTCTACACAATGTAGACACAGGTTCCGACCTTGCACGTCTTTTGGATTGTGCCCTTTTCCATCCCACAGCTGGACGGTTGAATTGCCTGCTCTGTCTGTTTTATGGGCAGTGTTAAGCCCAGCTCCTACAAAAGGTTTTATTGTTTAATATTTAACATTTTAACCACTTGCTTACTGGGTACATAAACCCCCTTCGTGCCCAGGCGAAATTTCAGCTTCCGGCACTGCGTCGTTTTAACAGACAATTGCGCGGTCGTGCGACGTGGCACCCAAACAAAATTGGCGTCCTTTTTTTTCCCACAAATAGAGCTTTCTTTTGGTGGTATTTGATTGCCCGTGCGGTTTTTATTTTTTGCGTTATAAACAAAAAAAGAGCGACAATTTAAAAATATATATATATTTTTTACTTGTTGCTATAATAAATATCCCAATTTTTTTTTAAACATTTTTTTTTTTTTTCTCAGTTACGGCCGATACGTATTCTTCTACGTATTTTTGTAAAAAAAAAAAAAAAAAATCACAATAAGTGACTGCTTTGCGCAAAAGTTATAGCACCTACAATATAGGGGACAGAATTATGATTTTTTTTTTATATTTTTTTCTTACTAGTAATGGCGGCGATCTGCGATTTTTATTGGGACTGCGATATTGCGGCGGACACATCGGACACTTTTGACACATTTTTGGCGCCATTCACATTTATACAGTGACCAGTGCTATAGATATGCACTAATTACTGTATAAATGTGACTGGCATTGAAGGGGTTAACACTAGAGGGTGAGGAAGGGGTAAATGTATTGCCTGGGTGTGTTCTAACTGTGTGGGGGGAGGGGGGTGACTGGGGGAGGTGATCGATGCTGTGTCCCTATGTACAAGGGAAACAGCATCTGTCTACTCTCCCTGACAGGACGTGGAGCTCTGTGTTTACACACAGAGCTCCATGTCCCTGCTCTGTCACCGACGATCGCGTGTACCTGACGGACATCGCGGCCGCCGGGTACACGCATCGAATCCTCGTGATGCATCGGGACTGTTTTTCCCTGCCGCGCGCCACCCTGTGGCGCGCGCGGGGAATTACAAGTAAATCACGTCCAAAGACGTGACCCCGGCGCCTCAGGTCCGCGCTGTTGACGTATTCTGTCAATGGCGCGGACCCGAAGTGGTTAAGCCGAGTGGGGATGAGTTCCAAGTGTGATTTACAAGTATGATTTGATTATTTAGAGTTCTCTTGTCATTGTTAAGGGAACTCTCCAACTTCCTACTTAGTTGACAGGCGTCAGACATAACAGGATATAGGAGAAACCTCCTTCAAGTAGAGATAGACAGTTTAACAATATGTTCATACCTTTCTTATGTCTATTAAAGTGGACCTTTTACATGACTGCTCCACTGAAATATAACGTGTGTGAATCAAGAAAACTGACACATTATTATTCAAGTTGTGTTTTTTTTAGCTTTTCCTTTTCCTGCCCAAATAGCTCCAGTCTGTTTTATTTGGCATCAAGCCATTTACGTCCTCATGCCGCGTACACACGATCACTTTTTGTGATGAAAAAGAAACGACGTTTCAAGTGATGAAACAAAACAACGTTTTTCAAACTTCATTTTCCAAAACAACGTTGCATGCAAAATGCTCTAGCAAAGCATGGTGACGTACACCACGTTCGACGGCACTCTGTTCCATTGAAGCTCCGTCTCATAACTTGCCTCTGAGCATGCGCGGCTTTAAAAACGTTGTTTTCAACATCGTTTTGCCCACACACCATCACTTTTTATGACACAAAAAACAACGTTTTGAAAAACGACACAAAAAATTCAAGCATGTTTGAATTTTTTTGAAGACATAAAACGAAGTTTTGCCCACACACGGTGATTTTAAATGACGTTTTTGAAAACGTCGTTTTTTTTCATCACAAAAAGTGATCGTGTGTACGCGGCATCAGACTTGGACAGTTCCATGAGCTTGGTCTATGATGTCAGCCAGATCATAGCTTCTCTATGAATGAGTGAAGGGAAGCACAGGTCATACATCAGCACTGATATATATATATATATATATATATATATATATATATAATATATATATAATATATTTCAAATTTGTTTCACTTGGAAGTTCCAAATATCAAGTCCAAAAGTCCAAATCAGTCAAAGAAAGTAACATTCTAAATTGTTCATACAAACCTTGCATAACATTTAAATTAATTTACAGTTCCTTAGCTGGCGGTTTTAGTTTTTTTCAGCTGTACTGATTACGTAACTTTACAGAATCGCTTTTTACAGTGTGTGTAGGAACACTTAAAGAATAACTAAACAAAGAACAAACATATAACAACTATGGTGAAAATTGCACTCACGAGCGCAACAAATCAAATATCTACTGTGTAATAAATATATATACAGTATATCACACACCTCTTTTTGTATTACATACAATAAAATGACAGATCTGTCCTTAAAATTGCAGCACACGAATTCCAGGTTCCCGCCACTCACTCCTAAAGCTGGTGATGGTAATTTGGTAATTCTTAATAAAATACAGTTGCGCTCAAAAATTTGCATACCCTTGGAGAATTGGTACAGTATGTACCATTTTTAAAAAAAACATGAGCAGGCGAAACAAATTTATTTTATTACTTATGCAATTCATATACAACTGTATGTCATAACAGAATTTCGCAATTTAAAAGAAAAAAAAAAAAGAATTTGATAAAGTATCGTTGCATTGTGTGCCTTGAAACCATGCAGCTCATTTTTGTTGAAGTACTGTATTGTCGTATTTTTCTATGTGAAACAATTGTTTTCCAGAGTAGCCTCTAGTTCTACTGAGGTTACCTTTGTGTTACTCTTTCTATCCCAAACAATTCTTCTGGCATTGTGGCTGCAATCTTTCTTGGTCTATCTGACCTTGGCTTGGTATCAAGCGATTCACAAATTTTCCACTTTTAATAAGTGATTGAACAGTTCTGACTGGCATATTTAAGGCTCTGGATATCTTTTTCTTGTTCAAGTATTTTATTGGAGATAAAAACAGAACAGAGCAGAGAACATATCACAGTAACATTTCGTGATATAAGAGGATCGGTACAGTTTAAATACAATTAACATGTCCCGGAGAGATTTGTGGCATTAAGATTGGTACAATCATCCACCTTTTAAAATTAAAAGAAACCAATCTTGATAGTGCACCGTGGAGAGCAATTGCTTTAGAGTAAGAGTGGTTAAGGTTTGTTGGCCCAATGATACCCCAGCCATGGGAGTGTGCCCAGTAGAACTGTGTAACATAATTCATTTGAACTGTAATATACGTAGCCCAGGGAAAAAAGGGCCTGTGTTTACTGTCTCCTGCTCGAGTGTCAGGGTGAGCTTGTGTTGTATAGTAGATGGCAGTCCAGGGAATGATTGGGTATGAGGTATGTTATTGTTATGATAAACCACAAAAATGGAGAGTGAGAGAGACGTAAGAGGATATTAAGTACAGAGGAGAGGAGAGGAGTAGAGGTGGAGGATCGTGAGAGGGTAGAATAAAAAATAGGGGAGGGTTAGCAATCCCTGTGGGAGACTGGGCCATTTAGGGGGTGTTGTGTATATTGTTCCTCACTCGTACACAGGAGCTTTTCCGGAAGTAAAAGTGTATTGTCAAAGTTGGAGGGCAAGTAATGTTCAACCCAAGGACTCCAGAGTTTGTCATATTTAAGGATCCTATCCAACAGTACAGCTTCTATTTTGGCATGAATCATAGCTTGCGTAATTCTGTTTTGGGCTGCTAGAACACCGAGGGTGGGGGTTCTCCAGGTTATCACTTGGATATCTTTTTATAACCTCTCCCTTCTTTATAAGATTCCAATACTTTGCTACACTGGTCATTTGATCGTTCTTTTTCTCCACATGAGAGCTAACAAACGTATTGACTATTTATACACAGACACTAATTGCAAATTAAAAAGCCACAGATGTTGGAAATTAACCTTTAATTGCCACTTAATCACCGCCTCATAGCCGAATTACGGCTACAAGGCGGTTCGTAAACTCTGGGAGGACGTCTATGGAAGTCCTCCCAGAATCGCGCATCACGGATCACGGTAAATTGCTGCTGATAGCGCATCCAATGACGGAGCGATCACATGTAAACAAACCGGTTCCTCCCTCCCCTCTCTGTACCAATCGGTACAGTGTGAGAGGAGAGAGCGGGTGTCAGCAGCGCTGTGGCTGGATCTGTGACTATTTCAGTCACAAATCCAGCCATCCCTGCTCAGCCATCCCTGCAATACCCTGTGCAATACTCTGCAATACCCCCTGCACAATACTCTGCAATACCCCCGTGCAATACTCTGCAATACCCCTGCACAATACTCTGCAATACCCCCTGCGCAATACTCTGCAATACCCCCTGCGCAATACTCTGCAATACCCCTTGCGCAATACTCTGCA
Organism: Rana kukunoris; assembly: GCA_029574335.1. NCBI lineage: Eukaryota > Metazoa > Chordata > Amphibia > Anura > Ranidae > Rana > Rana kukunoris. The sequence goes on from CM056051.1 coordinate 382,400,430, forward strand.
ATACCCCCTGCGCAATACTCTGCAATACCCCCTGCGCAATACTCTGCAATACCCCCTGCGCAATACTCTGCAATACCCCCTGCGCAATACTCTGCAATACCCCCTGCGCAATACTCTGCAATACCCCCTGCGCAATACTCTGCAATACCCCCTGCGCAATACTCTGCAATACCCCCTGCACAATACTCTGCAATACCTCCTGCGCAATACTCTGCAATACCCCCGCACAATACTCTGCAATACCCCCGCACAATACTCTGCAATACCCCCAAACAATTTTATTTCAAATAGTTTTTATTGAAATTTTCAATGTACAAGTATGTAATTGCAGTAACAAAATTTAAGAGATAATATAGCAATGGTAGCGTACGTAAAGTGAACAGTAAATGTGCAATAGAGATGCACCACTCAAGGTGCGCACAATCCAGTACAATGTAACAGGAGAAGCGTATAAATGAACATAAACCAGACTGGAAGTAAATTGTGGTAGTAATAGGCGAATGTTGTATGGTTAAGAACAGAGCAAGGAGGTGGAGGGAGGGGGAGGATAAAGAAGGGGGGCAGGGCCGGGGGGGGGGAGAGCAGATCAAAGAGCTTAGAATATATCATAAATGTATCACTTATTGATTCTGTTTGTGTACCAAAGAGTCCAAGGCTTCCAGAGGTTGAGTAGCCTAGAATATGTGGATTTCCCTCTAGCTAGGATAGTTTCATAGGTATAGTGAGTTTGTACTAAGTTAATTACTTCTGTGAGACTTGGAGCATCTATTGTTTTCCATTTCCTGGCAATTAGCAGTCTCGTTGCTAACAAAATATGAGTAGCCACTAGTCGGTGGTCTGGGGTCAGATCATCGATAGTCAAGTTGAGGATAGCTAAGTAAGACAACGCCGCGGGGAGGTGAATGACCTCCCGCAGCATCGTCTCCACTTCTGTCCAAAGTTGTCGTATGCGTGGGCAGGACCAAAAAATATGTATGAGTGTACCAGGCTGACTGCACTCTCTCCAGCATGCGTTTGAGGTGTGTGTGCAGAATTTAGCTATCTTGTGGGGCGTCGTGTACCATCTCATTAGTATTTTTTGGGCAAGTTCCCATAGGGAGACGCATGACGTGTATTTGTAGACTGATTTGATTGCCCTTTGCCATTGCTCATCAGAGAAATGACATTGAACATCAGCTTCCCAGTCATTAAAGCGGAGGTTCACCCTAAGTATAAGATCTCCCATGTGATCCAGCATACTGGCGTCAGCGCCAGTATGCTGGGTTTTTTTTTTTTTAATCGCACACTTACTGTATTATGGTGGAATTCCTTTTTTGTCCCCCGCGGTGGACGGCTCTAGTATTGCTCGTCACATCTTCCTAAAATACCCGATATGGACTCGGGTAATCTCGGCGAAAATGCGGCGCCTGCGCACAGACCTAGGAGCTGACTGCGCAGGCGCCGTATTTCTCCGAGTCCTATTTCGGAGGGCGTGACGCGCCATAGCCGTAGGACTCGGAGAAATACGGCGCCTGCGCAGTCAGCTCCTAGGTCTGTGCGCAGGCGCCGCATTTTCGCCGAGATTACCCGAGTCCATATCGGGTATTTTCGGAAGATGTGACGCGCTATACTGGCGCCGTCCACCACGGGGGACAAAAAAGGAATTCCACCATAATACAGTAAGTGTGCGATTAAAAAAAAAAAACCAGCATACTGGCGCTGACGCCAGTATGCTGGATCGCATGGGAGATCTTATATTTAGGGTGAAATACCGCTTTAAGGGGTTTGGTCTTCTGGAAGATGTTCTTATCCTGCAAAGTAGAATATACTATGGAGGTACCCCTAGAGTTACGTGTGTCAGAAAGGAAGTAGTTCCAAACATTTAGAGGCAGAGATCCTTCTAAAGAAGGGTTTGCAGCCAGGCATTTTTGTATTCTGTAATAAGTAAGGTAATCCTGGTGCGTTGAATTCTCTTTGGATATGTGAGAATGGGGTAGTAGCAGCAATGGAGCGGAGGTCAGAGGTAACAGTAACATGGTCTGTTAACCAGGTTGGGGTGGTCAGATCTGGAGATAACAGTTTTAGCGTCCCAAGGGGGACAGGTTTGGGCTTGGTCAGGTGATTCGTCCATTGAGTGTTGTGGAGAATTCTCCAGGCCTTGACGGAGGCTTGGATGGTAGGAGAGTAAAGGGTCAATGGCGTGTTTCTGGCGGCTACGCTAAACAGCCATTCAAACAGGTTTGGGCCCGGTGTCATGGAGTTTTCTATATTGCCCCAAAGTGTAGTCGGTGTCTCAGAGAACCAGTCCTTCATCTGTGAAAGGATAGTAGCTAGGTAGTAGTCCCTGATATCAACGTGTCCCATCCCGCCTACTGATCTGTGTTTGACAAGTTTAGCATGACTGCACCTTGAATTTTGCCTTGCCACACAAAGTGAGTCAGTATGGATTGTAGCGAGTTGAGGTATGAGTTTGAAAGAGGTGTAGGTAGATTGCGGAAAATATACAATAGCTTGGGGAGTAACATCATTTTGAACGCTGCTAGGCGACCGGCCCATGAGAATTTGTGTTTAGAAAGTTTAGCCGTTTCCTTAACCACTTTATCCCCCCGGAACATATTGCTGTCCAAAGACCAGAGCACTTTTTGTGATTCGGCACTGCGTCGCTTTAACTGACAATTGCGCGGTCGTGTGACGTGGCTCCCAAACAAAATTGGTGTCCTTTTTTTCCCACAAATAGAGCTTTCTTTTGGTGGTATTTGATCATCTCTGCGGTTTTTATTTTTTGCGCTATAAACAAAAATAGAGCGACTATTTTGAAAAAAATTCAATATTTTTTACATTTTGCTATAATAAATATCCCCAAAAAAGATATAAAAAAACTTTTTTTTCCCTCAGTTTAGGCCGATACGTATTCTTCTACATATTTTTCATTAAAAAAAATCGCAATTAGCGTTTATTGATTGGTTTGCGCAAAATTTATAGCGTTTACAAAAAAGGGGGTCGTTTTATGGCATTTTTATTATTATTATTTTTTTACTAGTAATGGCGGCGATCAGCGTTTTTTTTCGGTACTGCGATATTATGGCGGACACATCGGACACGTTTGACACATTTTTGGGACCATTGGCATTTTTATAGCGATCAATGCTATAACAATGCATTGGATTACTATAAAAATGCCATTGGCAGTGAAGGGGTTAACACTAGGGGGCAGGGAAGGGGTTAAGTGTGTTGCTGGGTGTGTTCTAACTGTATGGGGGGGTGGACTCACTAGGGGAAATCACTGATCTTCTGTTCATACATTGTATGAACAGAAGATCAGCGTTTCCCCCGCTGACAGGAACGAAAGCTGTGTGTTTACACACACAGCTCCCGTTCCCCGCTCTGAAACGAGCAATCGCCGGTGCCCGGCGGCGATCGTACCCGCCGGGCACGCGCGCGGGATGCGGGGGCGCGCGCACGCCCTACAAGTCTCTATATTGAGGACGTAGAGCTACGTGCTCCCACGAGACAGAGCCACCGCTCCGTAGTAATATGACGGCGGGCGGTCGGCATGTAGTTAATCAGCATTTGTCTAAGGTTAGTGTAGTTGTGTGCAGCTAGACCTTTTGTTGATTTAAAAAGTGTGATACCCAGGTAGGTTATTTCATTGTCTGCCAAGGAGTATGGGTATGTGTTTCTGAGGATATTGCTTGTGATGGCATCTAAGCCTAAGTCCAGAATGTGAGATTTATGTTCATTTACCTTGTAATAAGAAATATTACTAAATCTTTGCAATAGTGATTGAACCGAAGCCAGGGAGGAGAGGGGGTCAGTTAGCATCAGTATCACGTCATCCGCGAATAAATTAATTTTGTGATCTATAGAACCTATTCGGAAGCCTGTTATTTCGGAGTGGGCCCTGATGTGTTCTGCTAGGGGTTCCATCACCAAGTTGAATATGAGCGGGGACAGCGGGCAGCCTTGGCGGGTGCCATTAGTGATGGAGAACGGTCTGGAGAGCATCTCAGAAGTGTATACCTGGGCTGAGGGGGAGGAGTATAATGCCAGTATGGCTGATAATATAGGTCCCTGGAAGCCAAATTTAATGAGGGTCGCTTTTATGTATTCCCAATGTACTCTATCGAACGCCTTCTCTGCGTCCAAGGATAGGAGCAGAGAAGGCGTTCGTGTCGAGTTAGCACCATGGATAATGTTGAGGATCCTGCGGGTAGCATCGAACGTTTGTCTTCCTTTTGTGAAACCTGACTGGTCATTGTGTATGAGTAGGGGCATCAGGTCAATCAGCCGATTGGCTATGAGTTTAGCATAGATCTTGGTGTCTAGATTGAGAAGCGATATGGGTGGGAAATTTTTTGCACATGTGGGTTCCTTGCCTGGCTTCGGCAGTGTGATAATCAGGGCTGATAACATTTCGGGAGGACGAGGCAGCGCCATTGCACACATTAGAGAGGAAGGGTGACAGAATGTTCCCAAATTTTTTGTAGTACTCGCCGGTAAGTCCGTCAGGACCTGGGGATTTGTTGGAGGGTAATTTTGAGATTGTATGCATAATTTCTTGGGACGTAAACGAGGCATTTAACAATGTTAGGTGGTCCTCAGAAAGAGTAGGGAGATTAATTTCCTCTAGGAATGACAAAATGTTGTGTGGGGTGGGTTGTTGTATAGAGGAGTCGTCCTTCAAATTGTAAAGGGTAGTATAATAGTGGCGGAAAGCTTCCGCAATGGCGGAGGGATCTATTAGTTTTTGGTTCGACGTGGGGTGGTAGAGGTGGGTGATCTTGGTTTTAGAGTAATGGCCTTTGAGTCTATTGGCCATGGCTTTTCCTACTTTGTTACTCGTGGAGTAATGTTTAGCTTTGAAGTGGGTGTGGGCCCTTTCAAAGGAGTCCAAAAGGTGGGCTCTCAGTTCTTGCCTAAGGAGATCTAATTTGCGTCTAGTGGCCAGGTCGGGGTGGGATTGGTTTTGAATTTCTAGTGAGGTGATCTCGGACGTGAGGGTGTCCAGACGCTGTGATCTCCTCCTCCTCTCTCTAGCTCCCAGTTGGATGAAAACCCCATGTATGTATGCCTTATGGGCATTCCAAAGAACAGAATTATCACTAACAGAGCTAGAATTGAGGGCAAAAAATTCCTCTAAGCAGTCTTTTATGTATCCTGAGTAGAATGGTGAGTGTATGAGCGTTGCATTAGCTCTCCAAATCCTTGTACCTGAAGTAGATGGGGAATCGCTGAAAGTTATTGTGACCGGGGCGTGATCCGACCACGTAATGATAGAAATCTCTGACGCTGACACGTTGGGTAGGGTCCGTTTGTCAACCAGAAAGTAGTCAATCCGGGTGTAAGAGTTATGACATGGAGAGAAGTAGGAGTAGTCCCTTTCAGTAGTATGATGGCATCGCCTCACGTCATACAGATCGTGTGAGCGAATAAAGGCACCCATAGGCTATAAGGGCGCCTGGTTTTGGACGAAGCATCAATGGAGTTGTCCGGGACAATATTATAGTCTCCGCAGATGATGAGGTGGCCTTGCTTAAAGCGGTTGATTGACTTCAGTAATTTGGACAGAAAACTGATTTGTTTTTTGTTGGGTGCGTATATCATCACAATGGTATACCTGACCCCATTCAGGGAGCAGTCTAACGCCAGGTATTTGCCATTGGGGTCAAGTAGGGTATTGTGGAGTTGAAGAGATACCGTGTTTTTAACCACTTGCCTACTGTGCACCTACACCTCCTTCCTGCCCAGACAAAATTTAAGCTTCCAGCACTGCGTCGCTTTAACTGACAATTGCGCAGTCGTGCGACGTGGCTCCCAAACAAAATTGGCGTCCTTTTTTTCCCACAAATAGCTTTCCTTTGGTGGTATTTGATCACCTCTGCGGTTTTTTTTTTTTTGCGCTATAAACAAAAATAGAGCGTCAATTTTTAAAAAAATTCAATATTTTTTACTTTTTGCTATAATAAATAACCCAAAAAATATATAAAAAAATGTTTTTTTTCCTCAGTTTAGGCCGATACGTATTCTTCTACATATTTTTGGTAAAAAAAAAAATGCAATAAGCGTTTATCGATTGGTTTGCGCAAAATGTATAGTGTTTACAAAATAGGGGATAGTTTATGGCATTTTTTTTTTTTTTTTACTATTAATGGCGGCGATCTGCGATTTTTTTTATTGGGACTGCGACGTTATGGCGGACACTTCGGACACTTTTCTGACATTTTTGGGACCATTTACATTTATACAGTGAACAATGCTATAAATATGCATTGATTACTGTATAAATGTGACCGGCAGTGAAGGGGTTAACCACTAGGGGGCGGGGTTAAATGTGTGTCCTATGAGTGTTCTAACTGTGGGGGGAGGGTGACTGGGGGAGGTGACCGATTGTGTCCCTATGTACAAGGGACACAATCGATCTCCTCTCTCCCTGACAGGACGTGGAGCTCTGTGTTTACATACAGAGCTCCACGTCCCCGCTCAGTTACTGAGCAATCGCGTGTGCCCGGCGGCGATCGTTGCCGCCGGGCACTCGCACGGGATCCCAGCAGAGCGGCGGGTGCGTGCGCGGCTTTAAAGTGACATCACGTCATATGACGTGATGTCAGGATAATGGAGTCCTCCGCCCGCCGTCATTTGACGGTGGGCAGAGGACAAGTGGTTAAAGGCTATTAGGACACAGTTCTTCTTATCAGGCCCGGAGGCCTTATAGAGGTTGGGAAAGTGTTTGTTGGTACAAGAGGGTTCTGCAGCAGCCTTAAAGTGTGTCTCCTGTGCACAGAGGACATCGCATCGGAAGTCTAGTGCCGTTTTCCACATAGAGGCCCTTTTGGCTGGATGGTTGAGGCCTTTTACGTTGAGCGAGAGAAATTTTGGCATCCTGAAAGGTGTTGCGTAATGTATGAAGGTAGAGCAGTACTCACAGTTTGTGCGTAGTAGATTTGAATCAAGAGGGGATCCTGTAGGTTCGTCGGATCCTGAGGTTCACGGAAGCTGGTCTGTCAAGGAAGATCGCGGTGTAGTAGACTCGTGCTCTCCAGGAATCAGGGAAGGCAGGGAGGGAGAGAAGGACAACAGTTAGTGTTAGGTCTATGCAAGGGTAACAGAAAGGGAGTACTGAGGAGGGGAAACAATAAAATAACAACAAGGGTCGGTAGTATACCAGTAGAACTACTGAGCGCTGGTGGGGGGAGAAAGTTTGTGTACTATCTGCAACGAGCAGGCACCGAACCGGAGTTCATGTGTAATTATGCATAATGATGCACTGATCCAAAGATCACTTGCCCGCATTGAAGCAGGAGCTTTTGGTGAGGGGTTGAGATTTCCCTGTAGAAGGCAGTTGCGAGGATGTGTCTCCGTCAGGGAGGATTTTCCACATTCTAAGTAGGGTTATACCTTCTTCCACTGTGTGGATTTTGTGTTTTACCCCATTTTTGGTTACCATAAGTTTGGTCGGGAACCCCCATTGATAGGGTATCTTGTGATTGTTGAGTGGTTTGGTGATGGTTTGGAGCTGGCGTCTTTGTTGTCTGGTGTATTGGGAGATGTCAGCAAAGAGTTGTAGCTCAGAGTAAGGCGGTGGCAGTCGTTCCATGCGCCTGTTTTTAGCTAAGAGCATGTCTTTAGCGTGAAAGAAGTGGACCCTCATCAGAGTGTCTCGGGGAACCTCTGCTGGCAAATGAGGGGGTTTTGGCAGGCGGTGGATGCGGTCAATTATGGTTTCCATGGGTGGAAGATCAGGCAGCAGAGTGGAAATCATCTTTCTAGCGTAGGAGTTCAGATCGGACGGAACGATCGTTTCCAGTATACCGCGAATTTTGACGTTATTACGTCTCGATCGGTCTTCGAGATCCGCCATTTTGGCCCGTACCCACTGCTGTTCCTCTCTAACGTGGTCATGTGCATCTACCAGGTCATTCACTGTAGTCGTCATGGCACCCATTTTGCATTCAATGTGGCTCATCCTGTCCCCCATGTGCACCATTTCTGTCTTAAATGCTGTGACCATAGTGGCAATATCGCTGTGCAGGAAGTTGTGCAGTGGAATTAACATGTCCTTCAGCAGCGTATCTACAACCGGCTGGTTAGCAGTGGGGAAGGCCGCAATGGGGGATGGTGTAGACGGCGGTGTGAGGAGACTGTCCAGGGCAGGCCTTACCTCAGAATCCTGGGCTCCTGTGTCGAGGCGCATCCGCGCTTTCGCCGGACTGTTAGAGGCAGAGAGTGGCCCTGTGAGAGCGGAGGGATTTGGGGATAGTGTCTGTGTTCAGTCGGGTGTATCCTCCTCATCAGGCAGGTCAGTGTAGGCCCGATCTCCACGAGGTGAGCGATCGCGGGCGCCATCTTGGATTCGTCCACCCGGCGCCATTGAAAAGAAATCTGTCAGTTTTCTGGGCTGACGGTAATCCTTTCTTTTGCGGGAGGTCCCGGTCTGGTTCCCCGATGTGTAGGGGTCCTGGTACTGCATATGTGCCGTGTGGATCAGTGCTGCTATAGCTATTTAGTCCGGTCCGTGGAGGAGCTGTGGGTTCAGGCTTCCATTCAGCTCGGCGGTTAGCCACGCCCCCTCCCCTCCAAACAATTTTCAGATATTGGCACCATAGCTTGTGGACGCTATAACTTTCACAAAGACCAAATAATAATCACCAATTTGTACTTATTTTTACCAAAGACATGTAGCAGTATACATTTTGGCCAAAATGAAGAAAAATTACAAATTTAAAAAATTCACTTTTTTTACAGAATTTCAGTCTTTTTTCTTTTATAGAATAAAAAACCCAGAAGTGATCAAATACCACCAAAAGAAAGCTCCATTTGTGGGGAAAAAAGGACAAAAATGTCATATGGATACAGTGTTGTATGACTGAGTAATTGTCATTCAAAATGTGAGAGCACCGAAAGCTGAAAATTGGTCTGGTTATTAAGGGGGTTTAAGTGCCCAGTGGTCAAGTGGTTAATCTGTGTGTGTCACCTTGTGTGTCTGTTACAAGGCCAAGCATTCCAAAGTATGTAAACTTTTGATCAGGGCCATTTGGTTGATTTCTATTATCATTATGATTTAAGAAGGAACCAAACAACTATGTGCTAATAAATGGCTTCATATGATAATTTTTTGCACGATCAGTCATATTTTCAATTTCATTACATTACATTGTGTCCGTGTCACCAAATGTCCATGGTGGTGTCATTTAATTCCCCGCAGGACTTCAAGTACGCAAAGATGCCATTTTATACTGCCATGCCCTACATGGCAAGGGGGCACAAAACTAAAAAAAAGTGTTAACTGTTTAAAGTAACCACAAAATAATTTGAGGTTATTTATTAATTTGTTTAAATTTGATTGGGTATCACTAGTTTTGTATATGGCAATGTTATCATTTTTTTTATATGTAATACTGTGTCCGTTTTTGCTTGTATTGTTTATTGTAGCCCTGATGAAGGTGGAGTGTCCAAAACCTCAAAACACATTGGCTGTTTTGTACAAGTCGAACATGAATCAAGTAAAACTGTTGTTGTGGGATCAAAGGCTTTACTAAATAACTGTAGGCCTGTTAGTTTAACTTCTATAGTCGAGAAGATACTGGAGAGTTTAATAAAAGACTACATAAATTCTTGCTGGAAAAAAAAAATATTTTAAGCAACAGACAGCATGGATTCATGAAAGACAGAAGTTGTCAGACCTGATTTCTTTTTTTATGAGGAAGTAAGTAAAACCTTAGACAAAGGGGTGGCTGTGGACATGGTATACTTGGATTTTACAAATGAGTTTGACACAGTTCCCTGGCTAGTGTGTAAGGTAAAGTCTATAGGCTTGCAAAGATCAGTTTGTAAATGGATAGAAAACTGGTGAAAAGACAAAATTAGTGAGTAGTGGTTAATATTTCTTTCTTAGAGTGGTCTAAGGTTATTAGTGGAATACCCCAAAGTTCAGTGTTGGGAGCCTTACATTTTAATATCTTTATCAATGATATTGGGTCTGGGATTAAAAGTACCATTTTAGTCTTTGCAAATGACACCAAGTTATGCAATGGAAGAATTTACAGGATGTCTCCAAACTTACAAGATAAACTCAATGCATTGTTTAATTGGACAACTGAGGTTTAATGTTGATAAATGTAGTTATGCACTTGGGGCTAAGAATATGCATACATCATACATACAACTGGGGGTATCAATGATGAAGGATCTATCTGAGTGTTTTGGTAGATCATAAGCTTAAGGCCGCGTACACACGATCGAATCTATCTTCAGGAAACGGTCCGACGGGCCGTTTCAGCAGACAAATTCGATCGTGTGTACGGGCGGACAGACAGGTTTTTCCAGCAGACAGATTTTGAAGCATGCTTTAAAATCTGTCTGCTGGGAACCCGTCCGCCCGACATGTCTGCTAGTTAGTACGCTAACCAGCAGACATATCTGCCCGTGCATGCGTCGAATGGATTCAACGCATGCGCGGAAGTGTTTTACTTCCTGGTGACGGTGACGTGGCGGCGTCAACGTCACCGCCACGTCACCGCGCTGTCTGCCAGCGGGGATTTTGGTTTGATCGTGTGTACACAATCAAACCAATATACCCCAGTAGACAAATCCGATCAAAACGGTCTGTCAGACCGATTTGATCGGATTTATTTGGTCGTGTGTACACGGCCTAATAATAGCATGCAATGCCAAGCTGCGGTTTCCAAACAAGCAAAGTCCTTTCTTGTATTAGGAGAGGAATGGACCCCAGAGAGAGAGAAAAGTTTGCCCCTATACAAATCATTAGTAAGACCTAATTTTGGAATATGCCATTCGTTTTGGGCACCAGTTCTCAAAAAGGATATCGGGCAACTGGAGAAAGTGCAGAGAAGGGCAACCAAACTGATAAGAGGCATGAAGGAGCTCAGCTATGAGGAAAGATTAGAGAAACTGAATTTATTCTCTCATGAGAAGAGGAGATTAAGGAGGGATATGATCAACATGTAGAAATATATAAATGTCAAATCGCATTTCAAATCGGCGGCATTTGCCGGCAATGGCACCATCCTAATCAGCACTGCACCTATTTCAAATTACATTACATTGACATCTGTGCAGAAACCTGCACAGATGTCTCTAGTGGCGGCTGGTGATAAAAAAATTTGGGGGGGCGCAAACCCCTTCAGGTCCTTAAAAGACAAAAGAAAAGAAATCACCGCTCCAGGTGAGACCTGTAGACGATCAAGGATAATTGTTGTCCTGTTTTCTGTGATTGCTGTGACTGTACATGTTTTTGGATTTACAATAAAGACAACTTTTTTCGTTTGAAAATCCTTGGAGTGCGGCCGTCTTTCCCTCTTTTCTTCATCACCCTTCAGGTCCTTACCTGCCCATCTTCGACTGTCATGGCTCCCAATGCCTGGACACACTATACACAGAGAACACATTGTATATTATACACAGAGCACACTATACACAGACCGCTATACACAGAGAACACATTGTATATTATACACAGAGCACACTATACACAGAGCGCACACTGTATATTATACACAGAGCGCACACTACACAGAGCGCACACTGTATATTATACACAGAGCGCACACTACACAGAGCGTACACTGTGAATGAATGAATGAATGAAAAACTTATATAGCGCAGCACATGCGAAGTAAATCGCCTCTGGGCGCTTGTTGTTCCTGTCTCCTTTGAGATCAAAAGAGATGAGTCTTAATCTTTCTCCTGAAGACTAAGTAGTTCTCCTCCAGCCGAATGCTGGCTGGTAAGGCGTTCCATAGTCTGGGACCTTGGACAGCGAATCTCCTGTCTCCTTTGGACTTGTATCTGGCTTTCGGTATCTGAAGCCGATTTTGATTGGTGGATCGTAGAATACGATTGGGATTGTGAAGTTTTAATTTTTCGCATAGATAATGGGGAGCATTCCCATGGATACATCTATGCGTTAGACAGAGAGCTTTAAAGGTGATTCTGTCTTTAACTGGTAGCCAGTGAAGGGATCTCAGTGAAGGTGAGATTGATTCCCAGGGTTTTTTCCCAGTCACAAGTCTGGCGGCCGTATTTTGAACGACTTGAAGACGAGCGATTTTGTACTTGGGGAGTCCGAGGTAAATGGCATTTGCATAGTCCAGTCTGGAGTTTACAATCGCTCCCACCACGACCGCTATGTCTTTCTTGGGAATAGAAGGCGTGAGTCTGCGTAGTAGGCGCAGCAGATGGTGAGATCCGCTGACTACTGACCCTATTTGTGCGTTCATTGTCATGTCGGAGTCAAAGATGACCCCAAGACTTTTGACTTTGGCGCTAGGGGTGATGATTTTGCCCAGAATGGGCGGGGGGATCCAGGTTGTTGCCGATTGATTCCTACGCTTGGCGTGAAACAGAAGAAGTTCTGTTTTCGCTCCGTTGAGTTTGAGATAACTCTTTGTCATCCAGTCCTCTATCAAAGAGAGACAAGTCTCTAGATTGAGGTGGTGATCCTTTTTATTGCAAATGCGGAAGTACAGTTGCGTGTCGTCTGCATATGAATGATAAAGCAGTTTTTGGCTGCTGATGATTTCGAAAAGAGGACGCACATAGATGTTGAATAACATTGGCGATAGGGGAGATCCTTGAGGGACCCCGCACGATAATGTGCTTTGTTCAGAAGTGAAGGGTCCTAGCTTCACTATTTGCGATCGGTTTTCCAAAAAAGAGGAGAACCAAGATAGATCGCTTTCTGCGACTTTGGCTATTTTGGCCAGTCGAGTCAATAACAGCTTGTGATCTACTGTATCAAAGGCTGCGCTTAGGTCCAGCAGAACCAGAAGAGAAGATTCTCCTTCGTCTGCGGCCTCGAGAACGTCGTCCCATATCTTAAGCAATGCTGTTTCCGTCCCGTGTCCGGGACGGAATCCTGATTGAAATGGGTCGAGTAAGTTGTGGGTATCTAGATGCTGTTGCAGCTGCTGTACCACTGCTTTCTCCATTACCTTGGAGAGAACATTTAGGCCTGTTATGGGGCGCCAGTTGAGTGGATCCTTAGGATCCAGGGTGGCTTTCTTCAAGATGGGTTGAATGAAGCCCTCCTTCAGCTGGGAGGGCATTATGCCCTCCCTGAAGGATTGGTTGATAAGCTGCGTGACAGGAGGTGCCAGGATGTCGGCGCATTCCTTCAGCAGTTTGGTGGGGATAATATCATTTGGCGCAGTGCTGTTGCACAGAGTGCCGATGATATTTTTTGTGGTCTGAATGGAGATGGGTTCCAGCGTGAACTCGCCTAACTGTGGTGAATTACTGCCAGGGCTGTGTAAATAACTACGGGGGGGGCTGGGAGCGCAATTGTTTTGCTGAATGCTTTGCCGGATTGCCTCAATTTTGTTAATGAAGCAATACACAGAGCGCACTATACACAGAAGAGCGCACTATACACAGAGCCCACACTGTATATTATACACAGAGCGCACTATACACAGAAGAGCGCACTATACACAGAGCCCTTACTGTATATTATACACAGAGCGCACACTACACAGAGCGCACACTACACAGAGCGCACACTGTATATTATACACAGAGCGCACTATACACAGAAGAGAGCACTATACAAAGAGCCCACACTGTATATTATACACAGAGCACACTATACACAGAGAACACTATACAATAGGGTTATTGTTTAGGGTGGAGAGGCAGGAAGGGGGTTATTGTTTAGGGTTGAGAGGTGGGGAGGAGGTTATTGTTTAGGGTGGAGAGGCAGGGAGAGGGATTATTGTTTAGGGTTGAGAGGCAGGCAGGGGGGTTATTGTTTAGGGTGGAGAGGCAGGAAGAGTGGTTATTGTTTAGGGTGGAGATGCAGGAAGGGGGGTTATTGTTTAGGGTGGAGAGGTGGGGAGGAGGTTATTGTTTAGGGTGGAGAGGCAGGAAGAGGGGTTATTGTTTAGGGTTGAGAGGCAGGCAGGGGGTTATTGTTTAGGGTGGAGAGGTGGGAAGGAGGTTATTGTTTAGGGTGGAGAGGCAGGAAGAGTGGTTATTGTTTAGGGTGGAGAGACAGGAAGGGGGGTTATTGTTTAGGGTGGAGAGGTGGGGAGGAGGTTATTGTTTAGGGTGGAGAGGCAGGAAGAGGGGTTATTGTTTAGGGTTGAGAGGCAGGCAGGGGGGTTATTGTTTAGGGTGGAGAGGTGGGAAGGAGGTTATTGTTTAGGGTGGAGAGGCAGGAAGAGTGGTTATTGTTTAGGGTGGAAAGGCAGGAAGAGGGGGTTATTGTTTAGGGTGGAGAGGTGGGAAGGTGGTTATTATTTAAGGTGGAGAGGTGGGAAGGTGGTTATTTAGGGTGAAGAGGTGGGAAGGAGGTTATTGTTTAGGGTGGAGAGGTGGGAATAGTGGTTATTGTTTAGGGGTGAGAGTCAGGCAGGGGGGTTGTTTAGGATGGAGTGGCAGGAAGAGGGGTTACTGTTTAGGGTGGAGAGGCAGGAAGGGGGGCCGTTTTAGGATGCAGGAAGGGGGCCGTTTTTGGGTGGAGAGGTGGAGGAACATTTTAGGATGTAGAGGCAGGAAGGGGGGCTGTTTTTGGGTGGAGGAACATTTTAGGATGTAAAGGCAGGAAGGGGGGCCGTTTTAGGATGCAGGAAGGGGGCCGTTTTTGGGTGGAGAGGTGGAGGAACATTTTAGGATGTAGAGGCAGGAAGGGGGGCTGTTTTTGGGTGGAGGAACATTTTAGGATGTAGAGGCAGGAAGGGGGGCCCTTTTAGGATGCAGGAAGGGAGCCGTTTTGGGTGGAGAGGTGGAGGAACATTTTAGGATATAGAGGCAGGAAGGGGGGCCGTTTTAGGATGCAGGAAGGGGGCCGTTTTGGGTGGAGAGGTGGAGGAACATTTTAGGATGTAGAGGCAGGAAGGGGGGCCGTTTTAGGATGCAGGAAGGGGGCCGTTTTTGGGTGGAGAGGTTGAGGAACATTTTAGGATGTAGAGGCAAGAAGGGAGGCCGTTTTAGGATGCAGGAAGGGGGGCAGTTGCCAGTCACTGCTTGGCACCACAACAGTCTCAGCAGCCTCAGCCTCTCCCCACTCCATGAAGTTCTGCAGGAGCTGGGGAGGGGGGGACAGGCTCACACAGGCTGGCATGCAGCATCGCTCAGCTTACCTGTTCCAGGCGCGCTGAGCTCAAGAGTCCCGACGTCACTTCCTGTTGTTCCTGTGACGTCGGGACTAGCACAGAGACGGGCGGGTGCACACAGAAAGTGTGCACCCGCCCAGCCATAACAAAACAGTCTATCGTGCCGGAAATCAGTGGCCCGATGGAGAGCGCCACAAAGGTGTTTTTTTTACTGCCAATGTAGCGCCACGTTTGCAATCCCGTGATTGCACGGACGTGGCGCTACCGAACTGCACTGTGCCCGGCGCTCGGACACAGTGCACCTAAGGACCTTTTTTGGAAAAAAAATTCCCTTAAAGGGACATGTTTAAATTCTTTTTTTTTTTACTGACTGGGGGAGGGGGCGGAGCCCCCTATGGGCGGGCCGCCACTGGATGTCTCTGAAATCGTGGCCGAAATCGGGACTGACAAGCGGGCGTGAACCTGGGCTAAAGTAGGATAATCTGGTCAGGGGCATGGAGGTCCTGCAGACACTTTTTGCTATTTGTGAGAGGAAATGCTTGTCTGGGAAATAATTATGCTTCCTTCTTAACGTTAATGGTAGAATAGTTTATTGTAATTTTTTTATGTCCTTATTCGAGTCACCCATCTTTTTTTCCAGAAGTAGTGAGATTGGTCCTTGTAGTTTGTTGTCTTTGTTTTTTTTTTCTATATCTTTTCCAATGCACAGAAGTCCTTTATTACTGGGGTGGCCTAGTTGACTCAATTTAAAGTAAATCGTGGCCTTCCAATAAAAAATATGCTGCAGCATTTAAATGTTGGTGCATCTGCATTTTTTCTCCTGGGGCTCATTGAAACTCTGAAGAGTGATCGGGGTTAAGATGGTTATAAGAATAGCATTCATCATATCGCGAGTAAAGGTTTGCAGATTACTGATGAAATAGTTGGCGTAGACTGATACAATATGCCTGATTATTATTTTTTTAATACTGCTTGGGAAGGCCTACGTGCATTTCAAAGCCTACATTTTAATTATTGTTGGAGTGTACCATTAAAGGAATTTTTACTGTAAATGTTTATCTAAATTTAGGCCTAGACCGTTCCTGTAACCCTATCCATAAAGACCTCCAAGAGAGCAGATTAGCTAATGTAAAATTGGTCTTCTTGCCATTTCCATCTGAGCAAGTAGATTTCACTGTGACTTAAATCTGGTTTTCCTATCCACAGTCTTCAGCAGGAACTGTGAGATGACATTAATTGAATTTGGTTCTTTTGTTTCCAGATGTAGCGGAGGAGTGTGGGAGGGAGAGGCATGACTGGAAATAGAAAGAGGCCAACATCATGCAGATAAAAATATACTGTACACAAGAGGGATTTCAGCTTTCCTGAGACATGCGCCCGTTCAATACATCAAATGAAATGTGAACAGGGAAAGAATAGGAGCAAGTACCAGCAATACACACCCCTGGAGTTCTTTTCATCCATATGGTGTTCTTAACATGCTTAAGCCTTCATGTCCTTGCTATCATGCAGCCATGGGAAAGCTTTATGCCTTTCTAAAACACAACATCCCCTTTGTAATAAATGTGGTTTTGTTAGAGTAGTGAGTTGATACAGTTTTTACATAACATCCATTACCTATTTTATGTCATTTTGCCTTATACAGGTATACTGCATCCAATGGTAATCTTCCATTATGCTTTCATTATCTGTAAATGTTTGCATAGACACAGTGGGGGAGATTTTCTAAAACTATTGCACTCAAACTCTGGTGCAGCTGCTCACAGTAGCGAGTCAGCTTCTAGCTTCAGCTTATTTAATTACGCTTTGGTATTAAGACCACATTCACATTGGGCTGATTTGGCATGCGATTTGACATGTCAGGTTGCATGCAAAAAATTGCATGCGATTTGACATGTCAGATTGCATGCATGTCGATTCAAGCAGTGCTGGCAATGGCACTGCTTGAATCGATGCAACGCCGACTTTGCGGGGCCACACCAATTCCTAAAAGTAGTTTCTGCACTACTTTTGTTGACAATTTCAATAGACATCTGTGCATGAACCTGCACATATGTCTTTCAAATCGCCCCCGAAGTCGGACTGAAATGCCATTTTGAAATCGAACCCGCCCTCTGTGTAAACGAGGGCTAAAACCTGGAAGTTGATTGGTTTCTCTGCAGATTTCCACCATATTTTGCATGCTCCAGATTTAGTAAATACGATAACCCCTGCCTTTTTCTATGTCAACCGTTTTCACATGGCAAGATCAGTTTTAATTAAAATTTAAATTTCGTACCCACTACTGTTTGACATAGTTTCACATTTCCATACACATCATCATTAAAGGAAAAAGCATGTGAGCCTCTAACATCTTCAAAATGGGGTCATTAGAGTCAGGTATTCCAAGCAAATCACTTTTCTGATCATTTTAAGTAGAGGTATGATGTGCCCTGTTGCTTAAAAAAATTCCCAATTTTGGATAAAAGTCAAAAGGTTTTTTAATGTTCAGTCTTTCGTATTTTATAGTTCCTTTTTTAATATTATATAAAATGTCTCACAACTTTTTTTCAAAAAGGCACTAATTATATTAGTTGCTAATGGCCGGTATTGTCCTGCTTTGACTTTTTGCAAAAATGTAGTTATTATTTTTTTAGGACTCCTATTAGCATCATTTTTATAAATCTGGCACTTCGTATTATGCATGTAAGAAAAAAGTCTGCAGTAAACGGAATCTGTTTCATAATTAGAACTGTACTGTTAGGGCCCTTTCCTTTCACACGTGCAGACCGTTCGTCCGTTTTTTTACGGATGAAAAACGGACCGCAATGCATCCCTATGGGATAGCGGACGTTAGCGGATGAGCATCCGCTAACGTCCGTTTGCATCCGTCTCCGTTAAGCTCCGTTTTTTTGAACGGAAGAAAACCCTATTTTTCTTCCGTCAAAAAAACGGAACGGACGAAAAACGGATGTTAGCGGACGATCCGTTTAACATCCGATCCGCTAACATCCGTTTTTCATCAAAATATGTAGTAAAAAAAAAGTTCTAAAAAAAAAAAACGGATGAAAAAACGGATGGAAAAACGGATGAAAAACTGACGAAAAACGGATGAAAATGGATGAAAAACTGACGAAAAACTGATAAAAAACTGACGAAAAAACTGATCAACTGATGAAAAAAACGGACCTAAAAAACGGTCCGCACGTGTGAAAGGGCCCTTATGCAGTTGATGAGAACTGATGTGATTGAGAGTATTTGCGGGCTGCTGTAAGCTGCTGTATAGTCCATCTTTCATTGCAAAAGTTGGGTTTACTGCGGTGCCCACACAACGCTGTTCTTGGTTTCCTTTGTTGTGTCTATATATATATAGTTTATACCTGCTTCATTTAAGGCGGCCATACACGGTTCGATTTTCGAAAGAATTTTCTTTCGAAAATCGTATCGAATAATTTTCGTACAAATTTTGCACCATTAGTGGGCTGCAGCAACAGCCAATTTTCTTGCAGCAATCAAATTTGAGGAATCCGACATGTCGGAAATGTTTTGAAAAACCAACGATTTTCTGATCAATGATGGGAGAATCGTGCGAGAAATGTAATAGAAAAAAAAAGAAAAGAAGATTCCCGGAGAGAAAAGAAGATTCCCGGCCACAAAAATTAGTTTCTGTAGCAACATGAAGGTTTGGTCGGCCGAATTTCGAAAATCAATGGTGGCATCATTGGATCCCAAAAAAAAAGTTTCTGGTTTTGAAAAGAAAAGTTGTTCGAAATTCGACTGTGTATGGCCTGCTTTAGGTTAAGAAAATGTGGTTAATGATACAGATCAAGGTGGCTGTGTTTAAATGCCGCAGCTGCTGTTATTACCAACCAACACTGCCTATAGACATAGTACAACAAACTATAGTGTGTTATCCTAATCCCGGCCCTCTGCTATCCAATTTTCAAACCAATACCCTCCTGCTGGCAGCAGCCGCAATCCACACAGTTTAATTTCTATTCTCCTGCCCTCCTCCTTTCTCATTTGCCCTGTGGAACTTATGCTCTGTCTGTAACAAGCTCACCTCTGTCTATGACCTTTTTATATCTCCAACTCTTTAAACATACTTGCTGTTACTACAGCCGTGTTTCAAGAATCTGATTCTCTTGCTGCCCTCTGTCATGGTAACCTCCACTGAACTCACTCAGCCACACCGAGTGGACGAAAGTGAGACGGAATCCTTCTATCCCTACAAAGCAGGTTTTCAGGTTCTTCCTACACCTCCCTCTCTATCCCTCTTCTCTTTTGAAGCTCACTGTAATAGTTTTTTCTCCAGTTTCTTTGAGGATTGCTATGATTTATCAGCCTCTAGGAATGGTGATTTATTTTGTTGGGGACTTTTCTGCCTAACTACCCTACTTTTTCTTCTCTGAATTACCCACTATTATTCTTGGTGACTTTACCTTCCTTTAACCTCACCTTCAGGCCGGAATCACATTTGTGCTGTGCGAATTTCAGCTCTGTAATCTCTGCAGATAGATAAGGGAAGTGTTCAGCAGATTAGCAATGTTTTAGCTGCGAATTTGGAGACCTGGGAGAAGTTCCGGGTGAGAGGAGAGTGGGTGAGAAGTGTATTGAGCTGAATGACAGAAATTCCTGAAGAGAACTAAACACATCTGCGAATCAGCTGCGTACCCATAGGGCCAGATTCAGGTAGGAGATCGGATCTTTATTTTGGAGTATCGTTTGTCATTTACGTTACTCCGCCGAAATTTTAGGAGCAAGTACTGTTATTCACATAGCACTTGCTCCTAAAGTTGCGGCGGCGTAGCGAAAATGAGCCGGCAGAATTCAAATTGGGCGGGTAGGGGGCGTGTATTATTTAAACTAGGCGCGATCCCGCGGCGAACGTACTGCGCATGCATCGACTGTCAGTGCGCATGCTCCAAATTCTGTCAGTGAACGTCAATGACGTCAATCCCCATTCACGGACGTTTTACGCAAACGGCGCTAAACTTTTTTCATTCGACGCGATGACGACGGCCATACCTAACATAGGATACTCCACCTAGGGGGCATGTTTTTCTTTACGCCGCGTATCGCTTATGGAAACGTCGGAAAGTCACTGCGTCGGGCCCGCGTACGATCGTGAATTTCCGTCTCGCTGATTTACATATTCTTGGCGTAAATCAGCGGGAATGCCCCGAGCGCCCATTTTAAAATTGCAGTTCCGATACGACGGCGAAATACAATTATGCCGCTCGTATCTGAACTCAATCCCGGCGTATCTTGTTTTCTGACTACAGAAAACAGATAAGCCGGCTCAAAGTGAGAGTTATGCTGGCGTTTCACTGATACTCCAGCGTAACTCTACCTGAATCTGGCCCATAGAAGATAATGGGACTGAATTCGCACCTGAGCCGCACCGCAAGGCATAAAATCCGCACACGTTTTTTCTGCAATGCGCAGTGCGAATGCATCGCACATATGTGAACCAGCCTCATTGAAAACAATGTATTTAGAAATGTTCTGCGTATTAGATGCAGTTTAAGCCGCAACCAATTCGCATAGGTGTGAATCCGGCCTCATCTATAACTATCGCATCTTTTCCTCTTCCTTTTTGTAGAAATCCCTCAAATTCTGTCTTCAAACCCCTTCTATACTCTATCTATACCTCCTTTTTTGGTCAGTTGATGGCTTCCAATACCATCTTTGTGCTGACGACACCCCAATCTATCTCTCTTCTCCTTTAGCACACCTTTATAGTCTCTTTACAGATCACTAATTTAGTGTATGTAAGTATAAAAAGAAAGTCACCCCGCTTCCTAAAACTTAATTTTTTCAAAAGTGAGCTCAAAATTTTTCTGAGCATTTATAGGTCTGGCCACCTTAAAGTATAACTAAATGCAAAACTTTTTCTATAGTCTTGTATAAAGCGGAGAGGGATTGGAACCCCTTTTCAACTTTTTATTGTGACCTGTGCCCCTGTTGGCTAGATTCACCCTCCCTATTTGTCATGTTTACTTGTATTGAAAACGTAATTAAAATAAAATCACAAATTTCAAATTTTTCCCCAGTACAGTAATGGAGGGGAAAACTTCCAATGAGGACACTATTTCTGGTGATCTTGTGTCAACCAGGGATTCCCTAATGCCGCGTACACACGACCGTTTTTCATGACGAGAAAAACGCAATTTAAATTGGTCGTTAAAAACGATCGTGTGTAGGCTCCAGAGCATTTTTCCATGGCCATTAAAAATTTAGAACCGTCTCTATTTTTTCTCGTTATTTTTCTCGTCGTGAAAAACGGTCGTGTGTGCGCTTTTTAACGATGGTTGCATGCTCAGAAGCAAGTAATGAGACGGGAAATTAGCATAATCAGTCCAAAGGGTGGCGCCATTCGAATGGAACTTCCCCTTGGAAGTGCCGTCCTACGTGTTGTACGCACCACGCTTTGCTCGAGCATTTTTTTATCACGATCATGTGTATGCAAGGCAGGCTTGAGAGGAATCACATCGAGAAAAACATTGTTTTTTTCCATGACATGAAAAATGGTCGTGTGTACGCGGTTCACTCTTAGGCGGCGTACACACGACCGAGGTTCTCGCTGGAAACCAGCGAGAACCTCGCTGGAAGCTGCATTCCAGCGAGGACCTCGGCCGTGTGTACGCTCTCGGCGAGCTTCCCGTCGGGAAGCCCGTCGAGCAGAAATAGAGAGCACGCTCTCTATTTGCTCGACGGCCCGCCTGGAAGAATGGCTGGTTGCCATTCCCGACGGGCGGGTCGCCGATTTCGACGGCCGGCAGGGAACCTCGACGGGCGGAACGATGTGTTCTGCCCGTCGAGGTTCTCTGCCGTGTGTACACGGCCTGACAACCTGTTTTAGCTATGGAGCAGGAAGTAAAGGGAAATCTCCCCAATGGGAAATAGATGGCAAAATAAAAAATGGCAGAAGTTATAACCCTCCCCTACTGTGTCCAAAAAAAAAAAAAATGCCTGTAGTTCTACTTTTAATATTTTTGTTTTGTCGTGTATTGTCTCCCTTTTGTATATATAAAGCACTGTGAAAACTGTTGGCACTGTATACATTCTCTTTGTAATAATAACCCTAACTAAATGGCATTTAGTTTGCTAAAGCATTATGGATCATAAATAATTACCATTTTTAAAATTGAATACTTTTCATCTTTTGTTGCATCTCAGTGCTGAAGATCTCCTGCAGCCTCTTCCTGTCTATATGCATTCTAAATTGGCAGCTATTAAAAATCTTAAAAATTACTTTTAAATTGCAATAAATGTTAAAATATAGCAGTGCCCAAATGAAGCACACTCTACTGAATGACTAACTTCACAATAAAAGGAGCTAGAGGGGCCAGGAGTGCTTGTTTTAAGGGCCCTTTCACACTGATACATTTATCCTGCATTTTTTCCCCTTTTAAATCCTATGGGATGTTTGCCACCACTGCACTTTGGAGACGGTGCATCTTGAAAAATCCTTTTGAAACCACACCAAAAACGCAGCTTCCCATGTGATTTGCGATGGTGCGTTTGAGTCATGTGTCTATTTTTCACAGGTGCAGTTGGCCCAAAAACGCACAGGAAACGCATCTGAAACATAGCAAAATTGCGGTAAAAACTTGTTTTTACCGCAATTTTGCTACAGAGCAGTGTGAAAGGGACCTAAAGCTTGTTAGGAATATCCAGATAGTTTAATGTCCATAGTCTTGATATGTGCACTTCAAACTTTATATAAAATGTAATGATTGGGTTTTCAAAAACTTAAATGGGAGATAACATAATCTGTTAATATTTCTGGTACCAAACAATCTAAATGTATTGGTCCGCTGCAGCCAAATAGTTATAGGAGTAGTATTTATACTGAAAAAAATAACTGTGACCATATCAGATTGTTCATGTCTCTCTTTAAATAACATGATGGCTTCATGTTCTTCCAGCCTGCTTTGAACATTTCAGTCTTCCCTTCAAAATGTCATCCGTAAGATGTCCCTGTGCTTCATAATTTATAATACAGGTCATAAATAAGTCATTTTTATTGAATGCCCCCTCATCTTTATAGTACACTAGAGATTAATTTGCTTGACCTGAAGATTTACTGCAATAGACCCGCTCGCCTGACACAGCCTCTTTGTCTAGCCTATTGCCATTTTTTAATCCTTAGGATTTTTTTTATTTTTTTTTGGACTAAAACTTTTAAATATATTATTTTACAAACAATTAAAATAATAGGAAAATAGTAGAAAGACAAATTTAATTGCACGAGGTACAAATTAACTGATTGCCGACCGCCCGCCGTCATATTACTGCGGGACGGTGGCACTGCTACGCGGGAGCACGTAGCTCTACGTCCTCCCTTTAGCAGCTTTTCGCGCGCGTGCGCCGCCGGCGGGTACGATCGCTGCCGGGCACCCGCGATTGCTCGTTACAGAGCGGGGAACGAGTGGTACAGTGCGGAAAATAAGTATTTGAACACCCTGCTATTTTGCAAGTTCTCCCACTTGGAAATTGTCATCGTAGGTGCATGTCCACTGTGAGAGACCTAATCAAAAAAAAAAATTCCAGAAATCACAATGTATGATTTTTTTAACTATTTATTTGTATGATACAGCTGCAAATAAGTATTTGAACACCTGAGAAAATCAATGTTAATATTTGGTACAATAGCCTTTGTTTGCAATTACAGAGGTCAAACGTTTCTTGTAGTTTTTCACCAGGTTTGCACACACTGGAGGAGGGATTTTGGCCCACTCCTCCACACAGATCTTCTCTAGATCAGTCAGGTTTCTGGGCTGTCGCTGAGAAACACTGAGTTTGAGCTCCCTCCAAAGATTCTCTATTGGGTTTAGGTCTGGAGACTGGCTAGGCCACGCCAGAACCTTGATATGCTTCTTACAGAGCCACTTCTTGGTTATCCTGGCTGTGTGCTTCGGGTCATTGTCATGTTGGAAGACCCAGCCTCGACCCATCTTCAAAGCTCTAACTGAGGGAAGGAGGTTGTTGCCCAAAATCTCGCAATACATGGCCCCGGTCATCCTCTCCTTAATACAGTGCAGTCGCCCTGTCCCATGTGCAGAAAAACACCCCCAAAGCATGATGCTACCACCCCCATGCTTCACAGTAGGGATATTGTTCTTGGGATGGTACTCATCATTCTTCTTCCTCCAAACACGGTTAGTGGAATTATGACCAAAAAGTTCTATTTTGGTCTCATCTGACCACATGACTTTCTCCCATGACTCCTCTGGATCATCCAAATGGTCATTGGCAAACTTAAGACGGGCCTTGACATGTGCTGGTTTAAGCAGGGGAACCTTCCGTGCCATGCATGATTTCAAACCATGACGTCTTAGTGTATTACCAACAGTAACCTTGGAAACAGTGGTCCCAGCTCTTTTCAGGTCATTGACCAGCTCCTCCCGTGTAGTCCTGGGCTGATTTCTCACCTTACTTAGGATCATTGAGACCCCACGAGGTGAGATTTTGCATGGAGCCCCAGTCCGAGGGAGATTGACAGTCATGTTTAGCTTCTTCCATTTTCTAATGATTGCTCCAACAGTGGACCTTTTTTCACCAAGCTGCTTGGCAATTTCCCCGTAGCCCTTTCCAGCCTTGTGGAGGTGTACAATTTTGTCTCTAGTGTCTTTGGACAGCTCTTTGGTCTTGGCCATGTTAGTAGTTGGATTCTTACTGATTGTATGGGGTGGACAGGTGTCTTTATGCAGCCAATGACCTCAAACAGGTGCATCTAATTTAGGATAATAAATGGAGTGGAGGTGGACATTTTAAAGGCAGACTAACAGGTCTTTGAGGGTCAGAATTCTAGCTGATAGACAGGTGTTCAAATACTTCTTTGCAGCTGTATCATACAAATAAATAGTTAAAAAAATCATACATTGTGATTTCTGGAATTTTTTTTTTTTATTATGTCTCTCACAGTGGACATGCACCTACGATGACAATTTCAGACCCCTCCATGATCTCCAAGTGGGAGAACTTGCAAAATAGCAGGGTGTTCAAATACTTATTTTCCGCACTGTACAGGGAGTGCAGAATTATTAGGCAAGTTGTATTTTTGAGGATTAATTTTATTATTGAACAACAACAATGTTCTCAGTGAACCCAAAAAACTCATTAATATCAAAGCTGAATATTTTTGGAAGTAGTTTTTAGTTTTAGCTATTTTAGGGGGATATCTGTGTGTGCAGGTGACTATTACTGTGCATAATTATTAGGCAACTTAACAAAAAACAAATATATACCCATTTCAATTATTTATTTTTACCAGCGAAACCAATATAACATCTCAACATTCACAAATATACATTTCTGACATTCAAAAACAAAACAAAAACAAATCAGTGACCAATATAGCCACCTTTCTTTGCAAGGACACTCAAAAGCCTGCCATCCATGGATTCTGTCAGTGTTTTGATCTGTTCACCATCAACATTGCGTGCAGCAGCAACCACAGCCTCCCAGACACTGTTCAGAGAGGTGTACTGTTTTCCCTCCTTGTAAATCTCACATTTGATGATGGACCACAGGTTCTTAATGGGGTTCAGATCAGGTGAACAAGGAGGCCATGTCATTAGTTTTTCTTCTTTTATACCCTTTCTTGCCAGCCACGCTGTGGAGTACTTGGACGCGTGTGATGGAGCATTGTCCTGCATGAAAATCATGTTTTTCTTGAAGGATGCAGACTTCTTCCTGTACCACTGCTTGAAGAAGGTGTCTTCCAGAAACTGGCAGTAGGACTGGGAATTGAGCTTGACTCCATCCTCAACCCGAAAAGGCCCCACAAGCTCATCTTTGATGATACCAGCCCAAACCAGTACTCCACCTCCACCTTGCTGGCATCTGAGTTGGACTGGAGCTCTCTTCCCTTTACCAATCCAGCCACGGGCCCATCAAGACTCACTCTCATTTCATCAGTCCATAAAACCTTAGAAAAATCAGTCTTGAGATATTTCTTGGCCCAGTCTTGACGTTTCAGCTTGTGTGTCTTGTTCAGTGGTGGTCGTCTTTCAGCCTTTCTTACCTTGGCCATGTCTCTGAGTATTGCACACCTTGTGCTTTTGGGCACTCCAGTGATGTTGCAGCTCTGAAATATGGCCAAACTGGTGGCAAGTGGCATCTTGGCAGCTGCATGCTTGACTTTTCTCAGTTCATGGGCAGTTATTTTGCGCCTTGGTTTTTCCACACGCTTCTTGCGACCCTGTTGACTATTTTGAATAAAATACTTGATTGTTCGATGATCACGCTTCAGAAGCTTTGCAATTTTAAGAGTGCTGCATCCCTCTGCAAGATATCTCACTATTTTTGACTTTTCTGAGCCTGTCAAGTCCTTCTTTTGACCCATTTTGCCAAAGGAAAGGAAGTTGCCTAATAATTATGCACACCTGATATAGGGTGTTGATGTCATTAGACCACACCCCTTCTCATTACAGAGATGCACATCACCTAATATGCTTAATTGGTAGTAGGCTTTCGAGCCTATACAGCTTGGAGTAAGACAACATGCATAAAGAGGATGATGTGGTCAAAATACTAATTTGCCTAATAATTCTGCACTCCCTGTATGTGTGTAAACACATACCTTTCGTTCCTGTCAGCGGGGGAAACGCTGATCTTCTGTCCATACAATGTATGGACAGAAGATCAGTGACTTCCCCTAGTGAGGCCACCCCCCCCCCATACAGTTAGAACACACCAGGACCACACTTAACCCCTTCCCTGCCCCCTAGTGTTAACCCCTTCACTGCCAATGGCATTTTTATAGTAATACAATGCATTTTTATAGCACTGATCGCTATAAAAATGCCAATGGTCCCAAAAATGTGTCAAAAGTGTCCGATGTGTCCGCCATAATATCGCAGTACCGAAAAAAAAAACGCTGATCGCCGCCATTACTAGTAAAAAATAATAATAATAAAAATGCCATAAAACGACCCCCTTTTTTGTAAACGCTATAAATTTTGCGCAAACCAATTAATAAACGCTAATTGCGATTTTTTTTTAACGAAAAATATGTAGAAGAATACGTATCGGCCTAAACTGAGGAAAAAAAATGTTTTTTTATATCTTTTTTGGGATTTTTATTATAGCAAAATGTAAAAAATATAAAAAAAATTTCAAAATAGTCGCTCTATTTTTGTTTATAGCGCAAAAAATAAAAACCGCAGAGATGATCAAATACCACCAAAAGAAAGCTCTATTTGTGGGAAAAAAAGGACGCCAATTTTTTTTGGGAGCCACGTCGCACGACCGCACAATTGTCAGTTAAAGCGACGCAGTGCCGAATCACAAAAAGTGCTCTGGTCTTTGGACAGCAATATGGTCCGGGGCTAAAGTGGTTAAAGTGTACCTATTCCATCTATTAAAGATACCCACTAGTGCTAGCTATTTGACCAAGGCACTAGTCATTTGTTCTGTGCTGAAGGAGCTTAGGGGGATAATTTGAAACAGAAGGCACCAATCCGTGGCAGGTAATGGGATTCCAATCGGGGGCCCCTAGTGCTGCTAGGCAGAAGTGTTAACCACTTAGGCATTGTGCTGCCAAGTTTGGATTGAATGACCCACCCCTTCACCAGAAACCACAAATTGCTTAGGCATTTGGCTTAATCACTGACTTTCCGGAGCAGACATTTCTCCAGCCTGTGTAAAGTTGGCAAAGTGGTTGTAAACCTCTGAAATTAAAAGTGGACAAAGCATATCCTCATATAGTGTGTATTTGTCTGCTCGCTCCTTTCTCTGCTATCTGCATGAGTCAATTCTAACAGTTTTTACTGACACCAAGCAATCCTTTGTGCCACACCTCCAGGACACAGCAGGTGATTAGCAGCCTCAGATGTGCATGCTTCCCAGTGAGACTGTGTAATATTGGAGGGTGGGGTGTCCATACCCTCCACTCAGGTCTCAGATTACACTTGGCTCTGTGCTGTGCAATGTGTGAGGTTAGATCCCCTCCCTCTGCTTTCTGGAAGCCAAGGAATATCATCTAAACTATGTACATCATAAGATTGTAGAGGTGAAAAAGCTTAGATAAACAGGTTCAGCATATGGATGAAGATTTTATTCATCACTGTGTATAGCGTGAGGCTAGTCATTTGAGTGGACTTATGAAAGGTTTTATTTAGGGCTGTTACTGATCAAAATTTTTGTGTTCGATTAATCGTTTTTCTTTTAATCGATTAATCGACTAATTTCGATTAATAATAACGCACATACAGATCCAACTACTTTTAGCTGATCTCCTCCTTGCAGGCTGATTCCCATTGCAGCTACCCACCACTGGAAAAATGGATAGCAGGATAGAAAAAACACACAAAGGCAGCACTCGATGGGAATAGCATTAAAAACTTTTATAGTCTTCAAGTAGGTCACCAAATAAATATTGCACTGGAGATAAAATCGATGTAGCTACATAAACTGTAAAAATGGTGCAAGTAATACCAAACAGTACCAAAAGCAGTCATAAAAACATGTAGATAAGTATGATACTGGTATAAAAATGTGTACAACGATACCACTGCTGAATCCAGATGAGGAGAGGTTAACATCAGTCCGTTGGCATGTAGATGTCCTGTGAAGGGAACTAGCACAACTCCCAGTGGATGGTTGTAGAATCCCAGGGTGATAGAGGGAAGTGTAACAGCCCTTGCGTGTGGCAGACAGTAAGGTCCCACCAGCATGCAAAATTCCCTCTCAGCCCCCCCCCCCCATAATACTTACCTGAGCCCCATCTCTGTCCAGCGATGTCCACGAGTGTCTTGGTTGTCTGGCTGACTGACCCAATCAGGAGGGATAGTCACAATCAGGAGAGAGAGGGGGCGGGGCCACCACACGGCTCTGTGTCTGAATGGACACAGGGATCTGTGACTCCGCTTGGATGCCCCCCATAGCAAGCTGCTTGCTGTGGGGGCACTCGACAGGCAAAGAGGAGCCAGGAGCACAGAAGAGGAGGCTCTGGGCTGCTCTGTGCAAAACCATTACACAGAGCAGGCAAGTATAACATTTTTGTTATTTATTTTTTTTATAGAAAAAAACAGAAAAAA
Organism: Rana kukunoris; assembly: GCA_029574335.1. NCBI lineage: Eukaryota > Metazoa > Chordata > Amphibia > Anura > Ranidae > Rana > Rana kukunoris. Next base: position 382,429,510 of record CM056051.1, read on the forward strand.
AAAAAAAAAACAAGACTTTACCAATCACTTTAAGCTTTGACAGAAAAAAAAAACCTGGAAGCTATTGGTTTCTATGCAGAGGTGCACCAGATTTTGCACTCTCCCGTTTTAGTAAATCAACCTCAATGAGACAAATTTGCAATACGCCTGCAACCTGATTAATGATCATCCACTCTGTTTCCCTATTCTGTGCCACTCATAAGTAGCACTGTGCCAAGGAAAATTATACCCATGACCACTTCTTGAGGTCTCATTCACAAAACATTGTAAGTATTAATATGAGGTACGTTGGCTGCATTTTAACCAACATAAATAGCAAACTGCAGGCCAAAGGTCAATATACCCAAAATTCAGCATGCTGGACTTTTCCAGACACCCTGCAACACATTACTAGGAACAGACCTTGAAAAGAATAGATCTCTTACGTCTGTGCTTTATGTCTATGGGGAACTTCCTGGTTTACTGGTGTGTGCCCCCTGCTTCTCATGCTGTGGTTGGACACAGCACAAGTTTGTCAGCAGGCTTGCAGCTAATGATTTTAGCTGTGAACCTGCTGATGGCTGTGACCACCCACAGCACAGAGACCTGTGTGTTTTAGTAAACTGACAACACAGATCCGGCTGCTTCTGCTTTCTGATCTTACTTGCCATTCATAGCTGAGATTGGGAATGCAAAGCCAGCCAAGTCTGTGTGTAAAATCATCACATATACACTTGTTAGGCAAACAGTTAACCCTTTGAGTGTCACTAGCAACATCAGATAGTGTCAGTGTCCCTCCCAGGCAGTGTCAGTTAGCACCAATTCCCGATTGTCTTCCATAATATTGGTCACAGCCAATTCAGTGTGTGTATTTGTGTGTCTATGTGTGTGTTTGTGTATGTATGTGTGTATATATATATATATATATATATATATATATATATATATATAATATATATATATATTAGGGTTGTCCCGATACCACTTTTTTTAGGACCGAGTACAAGTACCGATACTTTTTTTCAAGTAGTCGCCGATACCGAATACCGATACTTTTTTTAAACGTGTCCCCAAATGCAGCCATGTCCCCCCACATATTGCAGCCATGTATGTCCCCCACATATTGCAGCCATGTATGTCCCCCACATATTGCAGCCATGTCATGTCCCCCCACATATTGCAGCCATGTCATATCCCCCCACATATTGCAGCCATGTCATGTCCCCCCACATATGCAGCCATGTCATGTCCCCCCACATATTGCAGCCATGTCATGTCCCCCCACATATGCAGCCATGTCATGTCCCCCCACATATGCAGCCATGTCATGTCCCCCCACATATGCAGCCATGTCATGTCCCCCCACATATGCAGCCATGTCATGTCCCCCCACATATGCAGCCATGTCATGTCCCCCCACATATTGCAGCCATGTCATGTCCCCCCACATATTGCAGCCATGTCATGTCCCCCCACATATTGCAGCCATGTCATGTCCCCCCACATATGCAGCCATGTCATATCCCCCCACATATTGCAGCCATGTCATATCCCCCCACATATTGCAGCCATGTCATGTCCCCCCACATATGCAGCCATGTCATGTCCCCCCACATATTGCAGCCATGTCATGTCCCCCCACATATTGCAGCCATGTCATGTCCCCCCACATATTGCAGCCATGTCATGTCCCCCCACATATGCAGCCATGTCATGTCCCCCCACATATGCAGCCATGTCATGTCCCCCCACATATGCAGCCATGTCATGTCCCCCATACCTCCGCCGCCGTCGCTGCTGCAGCCTGCAGGGTTAATCCCTGTGCAACACATACCCGTGGCGCCATGTATAGACACTATATTGGACGGATCCGTCCAATCCCGAGCAAGGGGGGAGTGTCTATGCACGTATCCGTGTATAGACACTCCCCCCTTGCTCGCGATTGAAGGGATCCGTCCAATCGCGTGTCTATACATGGCGCCGCGGGTATTACAATTTTACACGGGGATTAGCGGCGGTGTGCGGCGGGCGACATGCGACGAGCGTGGTGCGTTGTGCCACGAGCGGCGGCAGGGGGGGGGAACTATTCTATTTTGGTATCGGGGGTATTTGGGGGAGTACAAGTACTCCCGCAAATACTCGGAATCGGTCCCGATACCGATACTGGTATCGGTATCGGGACAACCCTACTATATATATATATATATACCACAATATTACTTTTTTCAAATAAACCAATTAAAATACACTTATTGGGATATATTTTATTTTTTACCAAAGACAGACATGTAGCAGAATACTTTTTGGCCTAAATTTATGAGGACATTTGATTGTATTGGATATGTTTTATAACAAAGTAGAAAATATCCTTGACATTTTTGATCTTTTTTTTTCATTTTAAAAAAATACAAAAATAAAAAACCCAGCAGTGATAAAATCCTGCCAAAAGAAAGCTCTTTGTGTTAAAAAAAAAAGTTTTATATAAATTTAATTTGCGTACAGTATTGCGTGACTGAGCAATTGTCAGTTAAAGTAGCACAGTGCTGATTACCAAATAAGCATCTGGTCATGAAGGGGGTAAAATCTTTCGGAGGTCAAGTGATGGAACTTGATAAAATAAAATACTGATAGAATGTTGAATTTTTTTTTTTTTTGAATGACATGCAAAGTCTTCTGCAAAAATAGCCCTCCTTCTCACTTTTGGTAGTTTATTTAGTGTACAATGTCTCGGGAGGTGTAGGCTAATTCCGCGTACACATGACCGTTTTTCGGGTTCTAAGGATCATTAAAATCATTAAAACGGTCTTGCCTACACACGATCGTGAAAAAAAAAATGCTCTAGCAAAGCGTGGTGACGTACAACGCGTACGACGGCACTATAAAGGGAAAGTTCCATTCGGATGACGCCACCCTTCCAGCTGCTTTAGCTGATTTTGTGTTAGTAAAAGACGATTCGCGCTTTTCTGTCTTTTACAGCGTGAGGAATGTGCTTACTCCATTACGAACGGTAGTTTTACCAGAACAAGCTCTCCCGTCTCATAACTTGCTTCTGAGCATGCTCGTTTTTTTCACAACATTAAAGCCCACACACAACCATTTTTTACAACCTTAAGAACGACAACGTAAAAACATTGTGAAAAATAGAGCATGTTTGAAAAAAAAATCGCCAATTTTTTAGAACCCGAAAAATGCTCTGAAGCCCACACACAATCGTTTTTAATGACATTAAAAAAACTTCATTTTTAAGAACCCAAAAAACGGTCGCGGCATTAGGATTAGAGGTGGAGGTCGACCGATATATCGGTCGGCCGATATATCGGCCGATATTTGACCGTTTTTGTGAAATCGGCATCGGTCAATTTTTGTAAAAAAATCGGCCGATTCGCGGCTTCAATATCCGGCCCCGCATGGCCGCCTGAAATACTGTACTGACCAGTCACCAGTGCCCCCGCATTCGTGTATCCTCCATCCGCATGGCTACAGACCGAAATGACAGATTTTTCAATGGCATCGCGCCGTCCGCCCGGCCCCGCCCCCTCCCTTGGCGTGCTGTGTTAGGGAGAAACAATTGGCAAAACTCCTCCTCCGTGCTGTTAGGGAGAAACAACTATTGGCTACTGCTCCTCCATGCTGTTAGGGAAAAACAATCATTGGGCCCACCCACTCCCTCTCCGTGCTGTGTTAGGGAGAAACAACAACTGCCGCCTGACTTAGTAACTCCCCCCAGCAGTAGATCGTGGCCAGCAATAGCTGTCTCCCTTCCCTGCTAGTTCACTCTAGTTCTAATCAATGATTGGCTGGTCAGCTCATCTGCATGCACCTAGCCTATCAGATAGATTAGGATACCAGCATGTATGGAGAGTAAGGTGCCTAAAATTGTGTGCTACTGTGCCCCTCTGCAGAATTTATTTATGTCTTTTTAAAGTGAAATCTGGCTGAGGATGACTCTGGGTGTATATCAGAGTTACATTGTGGAGATTCCCTTCACAATGTAACTCTCATCCTCATACATTTTCACAATGCACTGCAAATCAATTTTCTTCGTTACCACAACGCTGCAACACCCATGCCTCCCCGCAACGCACCACCACCCATCCCTCCCTCCCGACAACGCACCACCACCCATCCCTCCCTCTCGGCAACGCACCACCACCCATCCCTCCCTCCCGACAACGTACCACCACCCATCCCTCCCTCTCGGCAACGCACCACCACCCATCCCTCCCTCCCGACAACGCACCACCACCCATCCCTTCCTCCCGACAATGCACCACCACCCATCCCTCTCGGCAACGCACCACCACCCATCCCTCTCGGCAAAGCACCACCACCCATCCCTCTCGGCAACGCACCACCACCCATCCCTCTCGGCAACGCACCACCACCCATCCCTCTCGGCAACGCACCACCACCCATCCCTCTCGGCAACGCACCACCACCCACGCCTAGCACCACCCATCCCTCTCGGCAACGCACCACCACCCACGCCTAGCACCACCCATCCCTCTCCACAATGCACCACCACCCATCCCTCTTCACAACGCAGCACCACCCACGCCTAGCACCACCCATCCCTCTCCACAACGCAGCACCACCCATCCCTCTCCACAACGCACCACCATCCACGCCTAGCACCACCCATCCCTCTCCACAACGCACCACCACAAACGCCTAGCACCACCCATCCCTCTCCACAACGCAGCACCATCCATCCCTTTTCACAATGCATCCCCACCCACAAATAAATGGTTAATTTATGCAATTTTCTGTATCCCTTCTTTATTATTTAACTAAACTGTTAAATTTTACGAAATGGGGGAAAAAAAATTAATAAAATCGGCCTAAAATATCGGCCGCAAATATCGGCATTGTATATCGGCCATCGGCCGCCCCGATTTCTAAATATCGGCATCGACATCGGCCATAGAAAAACCCATATCGGTCGACCTCTAATTAGAGGTGCACCGAAATGGAAATTTCAGAACCGAAACGAAACCGAAATAAAAAAAAATGTCAGGCCGAAACCGAAAATGACCCATACCAAAAATGACAGTATATATTTTAAATAAAACGTATACATTTTTATATAACACATTGCTAATAGTATTAGCAAAATTTCCATGAGGTGCACCTCTAGCAGATATGATGCAGGAGATGGCCAGAGACTGCAGACATGGTACAGGAGATGGTCAGAGACTGCAGACGTGGTACAGGAGATGGTCAGAGGTTGCAGACGTGGTACAGGATATGGTCAGAGACTGCAGACGTGGTACAGGAGATGAATGGAGCCTCACCAGTGTCCATCAAATGCAGCCTCACCAGTGTCTGTGCCCATTAGATGCAGCAGCCTGCCGGTGCCTGTCATGCAGCATCACCAGTGCCTGTGCCCATATGTATCAGCCCGCCAGTGCCCATGTCATGCAGCCTCACCAGTGCCTGTGCCCATCAGATGCAGCAGCCCGCCAGTGCCCAGTTATAACAGTGTCCATGCATGTATACAGACTTGTCCTGACATTTCATTGTGGTTTTAGGCAATTTAAAGTCCTTTTACACTTCAAACAAATTCCATTAGTGCCACTGGGGGGTGGGGGGGGGGCGCAAAAGCAAGTCCTGCACAAGTTGAAGACAAAGTTCATACATATGTCCATGTACTGTGACTCACCCCTGAGCCCTCTGATGTGTCTGGCACAATCGACTTGCTGGCTTCTTGTATCTTGCGATCCTGGGTTGCTGTATTATAAGGAAACACTGTGCTGCTCAGGTGAGGGGAGGGTACCTTCTCTGTCCGGTAATTTAGCAATTGTATTGCACTCACTGCAGGCGGGTCCCTCCGTGCTCCACCTGCTCGTTCTCCTCCTCGGTCTCGGTGCAGGCTGTGACGGTGGTGTGCCGCTCGGGGGGGGGGATCTGCGCTCTCGTTTGTATTGTGGCTTCTGGCTTTCACTCCTTCCCCCCTTCAACGGGCGGGTTGCCGCGCTGTTCCACAGTGAGCTCTCGGGACGCCTTGCGGCAGACTAGCTGAAAGCAGGACGAGGGAGTGGAGGAATCATCTCCTCTGCGTTGCATCTCGTGGGGGAACATGCAGGCAGCAGAGCTCACACTACCCCGACCCTTTTTCGGCACCATTATCGGCAACAATTTCTGTTTCGGCAGAGTGCAGAAAACACAATTTTCGGCGGCCGAAATTTCGGTGCATTCCTAATTAGGATCATTAGATCCAAGTGTTGGGGATGGTGTAACTCCTGCACACAGGTTCTATTGTCCGAGACTGCCCAATAGTCAAAGAGAATGACGAAGGGATCCAAAGGAAGCATAGAGGAGATGGCATTTTCAGAGGTTGGAGCAGTGTCTGTGTTGATCAGGCAGAACTGGAAGAGGGCACAATTGTAAGGTAAGTGTGGCAAGAGCCAACTTGCCACAGTGGACTTTTGCTTCAACAATAGTTTATATTAATTGGGAATAAATGAGAGGACTGTAATTATAATAAGATATTCTTCCCAATATTTAAGTTAATTTCCCCAGAGAAATATGCGGGGCTGCCATGGTTGACTTCCTGTTTTGAAAATGCTATATTCCTGTCATGTTCACCCTCTGGCTTTCACGTAATCTCACTTATCTGCATAATTGTTGGAGGGCAAAGACTTAGAGAGTATTGAAACCTAAGGTGGCGTACACACGTACGAGAACCTCGTACGAGAACACATCGTTCCGCCCGTCGAGGCTCTCGGCCGGCCGTCAAAATCGGTGACCCGCCCGTCGGGAATGGCAACCAGCCATTCATCCAGGCGGGCCGTCGAGCAAATAGAGAGCCTGCTCTCTATTCGCTCGACGGGATTCCCGACGGGCGGGGCGAGCCAGGAGCGTACACACGGCCGAGGTTCTCGCTGGAATGCAGCTCCCAGCGAGGTTCTCGCTGGTTTCTAGCGAGAACCTCGGTCGTGTGTACGCCGCCTTAGGGTTTGCATAGCAACCAGAAAACCAGCATTTTAAGGATAGGACAGCCTGCACATTTCCCTTTTGTAGAGTTATGCTTTAAATGTTTTGCGATTCTTAAAACCAAGAAACATTAAAGTGCAAATCTATAAATATAATATAAATATTCTTAACAAGCATTAAACAACTCGAAAATACACATGTACATTCATCCCTGTAAATAATACATTCATTGACCCCATTGTGCTGTTTGTGTCCTACTTCTTTTTTTTCCGATCATTTTTCACAAATAATAGTTTTGGGTCAGCTGAGTCGTTCAGTTATTTAAAGGAAACCAGTGCTGAAAGATATACGTGGGCTGTCATTGCTTACCTCCTTCTGAAAAAGCTAGTTGCTTACCTTAATGCTAGTCTAATTGTTTTAGAACTTTCTGGGTTGGAAGCTAATACTTCACTAGCTGCATGCTTGTTTCAGGTCTGTGCTACGAAAAGTAGAGACAGCCAAGCAATTGGCATTTTCAGTTTATACTGGGAAGTGCCATCCTACATATACTTCAGTACAAATTGTGAGGTCAGAGATATGGGAGCTAACTTGTGAAAAGGTGCAGTTTTCTTATTTTTGGAGTCACCCACCCCCTGATTAAAAAAACATTATCCACTACTCACCCTTCCCAATTCTGGCATTTCTCTCCTACATTTTCCCTCTACAAAATTACTCAGAATCACCAAACATTTATATATATTTTTAAGTCGAGATCCCATTTTTTTGGGGGGTAAAAGATGCTGTTACACCAAGTAAATGGATAACTAACATGCCACGCTTTAAAATTGCTTATGCTAGTAAAATGGCACCAAACTATGGTACTTTAAAACCTCCATAGGCAACGCTTTAAACATTTTTACAGGGTAGAATACCAGTTTAAAGTTACAGAGGAAGTCTAGCGCTAGAATTATTGCTCTCCCTATAAAGTTTGCGACAAAACCTTACATTTGACCGATACCGAGTATTTGCGGGAGTACTTGTACTCCCGCAAATACCCCCAAAACCTAAATAGAATACTTCTAAACCCCCCCCCCGCTACCGCAAAGGCGCCGCCGCATACCGCCGTGTTAATCCCCCTGCATTACAGTGCGCGTTACAAGCTTTCGTTTGAATACTTGTAATGCCGGCCGCACCATGTATAGACACTCATCTTCTCAGGATTGGACGGATCTGTCCAATCCCGAGCAAGGGGGAGTGTCTATGCACGGATCCGTGTATAGACACTCCCCCTTGCTCGGGATCGGACGGATCCGTCCAATCCTGAGAAGGGGAGTGTCTATACATGGCGCGGTAGGCATTACAAGTATTCAAACGAAAGCTTGTAATGCACGCTGTAATGCAGGGGAATTAACGCGGCGGTATCATATCTACTACAGGTATGGGGGACATACATGGCTGCATTATGTGGGGGACATACATGGCTGCAATATGTAGGGGACATACATGGCTGCAATATGTGGGGGACATACAAGGCTGCAATATGTGGGGGACATACATGGCTGCAATATGTGGGGGACATACATGGCTGCAATATGTGGGGGACATACATGGCTGCAATATGTGGGGGACATACATGGCTGCAATATGTGGGGCACATACATGGCTGCAATATGTGGGGCACATACATGGCTGCAATATGTGGGGGACATACATGGCTGCAATATGTGGGGGACATACATGGCTGCAATATGTGGGGGACATACATGGCTGCAATATGTGGGGGACATACATGGCTGCAATATGTGGGGGACATACATGGCTGCAACATGTGGGGGACATACATGGCTGCAACATGTGGGGGACATGCATGGCTGCAATATGTGGAGGACATGCATGGCTGCATCTGTTGGGGGATATGGCTGCATTTGGGGACACATTTAAAAAAAGTATCGGTATTCGGTATCGGCGACTACTTGAAAAAAAGTATCGGTACTTGTACTCGGACCTAAAAAAGAGGTATCGGGACAACCCTAATTTGTAGTGAGAACATAATTTACATATGCGAATGCGACCTACGTATGCATTAACTTCTGAGCGCAAATAAATTGTTTTTTTTACATTGTCATTTTTATTTGGTCGCTTTTATTTCAATCACAAACAAATTAAACATCCCTTGTAATAGATATAAGGCATGACAGGCCCTCTTTATGGAGACATATGGAGTTTATAAGACCCCATATCTCTCCTCTACCCTGGAAAGCAAGAGATCAATAAAACACTTTGATCTCTGCTTTCCAGAAAATAAAATGTCAGTGTTTACATCTGAAGTGACATTATGACGTTGTTTCCAGCCTCCCAGAATCATAGAGAAGGCTGGGGCCATTCAATCCATGGCCAGCTCTGTGGTAACCCGCTGCTGCTGTTGGATTAGTTCCCAGGCTCCCTGATCACACAAGAGAGCCCGGAGAGGTGCCTGTGGGTGGCGGAAGCGGGACGTCTCCTCCCACTGCCTGTAAAAGCAATGTAGGGTAAGGTGACCAGATTTTTAAAATGAAACCCGGGGACATTTTTTTTTCTTTACTAGTAATGGCAACAATCAGCGACTCTCTGCCCATCGCCGCCCGCCTCACAGCCTCTCAAGTCTTACTTTTCGGGCCCCGGCTACTACTGGATGGAGAGCGGAGGAAGATCACTCCGCCAGGGAAGGCATGGAGATAGGCAGGTGGCTGGCCGGAAATTGAGCCAAGGCAGAAGAACATGTGAGCGGAGCTAAATGGGCATGAGCCCGAAACTGAAAAAATATTCCCTCCACTCCGACCATGATCATCAGAAAGGGGCACAGATAATGGGAAAAATACCACCCCCCTATGCTAGTAGGCACGGCGGAGTGGGGGTGTGTAATTTAAAAAATGTTATTTAAATTCTGCATTGATTGTCTTTGAAATTGCCCCTGCCCCCTATTAAATCCAATCTGGGGACAAAACCGGGGACAGACTTGGTCCGGGGACAGTGTCCTCAATCAGGGGACTGTCCCCTGAAACTGGGGATGTCTGGTCACCCTAATGTAGGGGCTAATCTGCCACTAGGATACATTTCACATTGTAGGGAATCCTTGGCTGAAAAAAAGATGCTGGAATGATGCCTGTAGCTGCAGGCATCATCCTGATATTTCCACTTCAATTCAAGGACATCATTTGATGTTGTATAGGCAGGAAGTGGTTAACAAATCAAAGACCTGAAAAATACTTGTCTTACCTCCCAGCTTCCAGCTGCTTCCTGTAGGCATTGGTCTCACAAGAACACAATCTAGCACTGTGAAGGAGCATATACTCGTGGGATTTGGAAAGACCAGCTTTCCCAGGAACCTGTGAGAAGGCCCAATGTCTTCACCCTTGCCTAGGTGAGCCCACAGAAAGGGGTAATCGTTAACGCCATAGGACAATGATGATATAGCACTCACATAAGACTCCTTAGGCCCCTTTCACACTGGGGCAGGATGTGCCCTTGGGCTTTTACATTGAAAATGCTGGGGCAGGAGTATTTCAGGCGTAAGTTATATGCTATTTTTAGTGCTAACACGCCTGAAATTCGCCTCAGTGTGAAAGGGGCCTAAGTCTGCTTCTCAGTCTTACATACTGCCACTCTGCTTTTGCTGTCATTCTTCCTGGAAATCTCATCTTGTGATACCTCCTAGTGACGTCAACCGCTTTCATGTGTTGATGGGGCCTTTCCTGAAGTTTTTCTTTTCTCCATCTCCGCAATTATTTACAGTATGTGTAGCAGTTCTCAAACAAGACAACACTGAATGTTGTTTAGCCATTTATTAAAACATCTTTTAAAATTGTGCCACTTGTAAATGCTTAGCATGTTTTATCCTATACAGACTTATCAGGAGCTCCTCTCTCTCACTGTATAGGAGTAGTTCTTGCACTGAGCACCAGTGTAAAATATGCACCTTTCCTACTGACCATCAAAGTAAGGGAGGGGCATGTGAAAAATGATCCATACAGAGTTTTAAAAAAAAATGGATGTACGCTGTATTCCTTACTATAGTACTTTATTATTATACTGTATACTGTCAACTCACTGTTCACAGTAATGCCACATTAGTTGAAGGTATAATAATTTTTATTTGGACAGTGCATATCCAGTTGTTCTAGGATTGGCATTGCCAACATATAGATGTTCTGGCAGTATAATTCAGGAACTCGATAGATACAACTTTACTACTGCTCACTGCTGTATCTGAGGTAACCTTGCTACTGTCTATGCTACTCTGGACGCCAAGTGTCAACTTATTCCTAGTCCTTACTGTAAATCACTTTCGTGTGCTGAATTGTGTTATCATAATTGTTAATACATTTTATGTTTGACAATATATTGTTTGCCTTTACTGCTTGGTTGATACTAAGTAGAACTTTCAGTAGATTTCAGTGATATTGTATGTTTGTACACTCAACCTGGTGTGTCAGAGGGACTGAGGTTCTTGAGAAGGTCGAGACAGAGAACAGAGGACCCATCCTATCCAGCAGCTTCTACAGGGGTAGTGCGACAATAAAAAATCTGATGATTGTTCCCCTTTAAAAACATGGCAGATGTTATATTTCGTACTTCACAGGTTCATTGCAGATTAAAGTGACCAGATTTTTAAAATTAAATTTGGGGACATGTTTTTTTTTTTTTACTAGTAATGGCGGCAATCAGCTACTCTCTGCCCTAAGCCGCGCTCCGCCTCACAGACTTTCAAGTCTTACTCTCTGGGAACCGGCTACTACTGGGTGAGGAGTGGGAGAAGATCACTCTGCCAGGGAAGGCAAGGAGATAGGCAGGTGGCTGGCCTGGACTTGAGTCAAGGCAGAAGAACATGCGAACGGAGCTGAATGAGCATGCATCCAAAACTGAAGCAATATTCCCTCTGACCAGCACATGATTATCAGATAGGGGCACAGATAATGGAAAAAAATACACCCCCCTAAGCTAGTAGGAGCTGCGGAGCGGCGGTATGTAATTTAGAATTTATTTTTATTTTTTTAATTCTGCACTGACTTACTTTGAAATTGCCCCAGCCCCTGTTCATATCCAATCCGGGGAAAAAACCGGGCACAGTGTCCTCAATCAGGGGACTGTCCCCGTAAACCGGGGATGTCTGGCCTATTGTAGATGTCGGCAGGTCGAATACAAGTGCCTTTTTTACTCCTGTATTAAAACAGCCCTGAGTGAATGAATTCCAAATATTCTACTGTCTGTGTGAATAGAGAACACACTCATTGGCTCCATGCATAGGAGAACATCAAGAATTACAGACTGGGTGATGGGAAGATGCAGCAGGTCGTCCTCTGTGAAATGGCTGCATGCTGTAGCAGGCTTTCTCTGATAATTTAATCTCAGTGATCTGTGGAGAGTCTGGTGATTATTTTTTATCATTCGTTCTGCCAGAACTGCTGTTTGCTTTTTTTTCCTGTGTCTGTTCATTTCACAGTCATCTGTCAGGGCTGTAGGGTGTACTTACTGTTCCTTGTGCAGTCAGGATAAGTGTGGCTGTTTTGCAGCAGTGTGGGCTACATGGCACAGTGATTAGCCGTGTGGGCTTACTGCACAGAAGGGTCTTATTTGAGAAGGGATGTTCCTAGGATGCTAGGGTAAGGGACTGTCAGAAAATAGATTTACATTTTTTGATTGGGATCCATTTACACAGAGCCGATTTGTTGCTATACAATGTATATCATGCATTGGCAAAACCCCAGAAATATATATATATATATATATATATATATATATATATATATATATATATATATATATATATATATATATATATATATATATATATATATATGTGTGTGTGTGTGTCTATGTATATGTGTATATATAATATATATTAAAAAAAAAATTAATACAATATGTTTTGTGATTGGACAAAGGAAGAGTAATGAATGTATGACTTTTTTCCTATGTGCCAGAGCATCAACACCTGAAATACCCATCATTAGAGGTAATTTATTGGTCATGTTGAACTTTATTTTTCTCCTAGAATTTTGCTGTAACTGCAACGCATATGTTAAAGGTATTGTAATGTCTCGTGTTTTTTTACTATAAAAATAACAAACATGTCTACGCTTACCTACTTTGTGCAGTGGATTTGCACAGAGCAGCTCCAGATCCTCCTCCTCCTCTGGGGTGCCTCTTTTGAGGTCCTGGCCCCTCCCTCCTGTTGAGTGCCCCCACAGAAAGCACCTTGCTATGGGGGCACCCGAGCTGAGTCACAGCTTTCTGTGTCCATTCAGACACGGAGCAGCAGAACGGTCCGTCCCCCCTCTCTCCTGATTGTCTAGCTAACTTTGACAGCAGTGTGAGCCAGTGGCACCGCTGCTGTGTCTCAGCCAATCAGGAGTGAGAGTCTCAGACGGTTGAGGGACTCGTGCACATCGCTGGACAGAGATGGGGCTCAGGTTAGTATGAGGGTGGCTGCTGCACACAGAAGGCTTTTTATCTTAATGCATAAAATGCTTTAAGACAAAAAATTTACAGACCCTTTAAAGTGACCTGGTCTCGAACAAACACCAGCCCAAAAAACAAACGTAAAAAATACTCCATCATAGCCTATCTGATAACCCATGTCTTTAAATTGTGGCTTAAGTCGCACCAGCTTTTACATCACTGCATGACTTGCGAGACAGTTAGTAAGACTAACCATGAAACTATAGGCCCTCATCCTTTAGTTTGTGATTTAAAGCTATGGGATACAAACAGACTACACCAGCATGCATCTACATCCCTACATAGGGTGTTCACAGTGAGTCAGGAAAGAAAGGCAAGGTCACCAGGTACCGTATTTATTGGCGTATACCGCACACCTTTTTCCCCATAAAATCAGGGGAAAATCATGGGTGCGCGTTAAATGCCGATAGCATACCTCGGAGGGGAAGGAGTGGGACTAGCGCCCGCTGGAAATCACCGAGCCGTCATCTCCTCTCGGCTCTCACCTGGCTGTCACGTCACACAAGCACAGTTCCGCCTCCGCCACCAGCATTGGACCAGTGTTCTTACTATCACAGGAGATGGTCCAATGCCGATGGCGGAGGCGGGACTGTGCATGTGTGACGTGACAGCCGAGTGAGAGCTGAGACGGCTGGTTGATTTTCCCAGCGGACGTTCATCCCCCTCCTTTCCCTCTGAGGTACTGTGCATGTGTGACGTGACAGCCGAGTGAGAGCCAAGACGGCTCGCGTTCGTCCCCCTCCTTCCCCTCTGAGGTATGTGTGTGATCTTGCATGCAAGGTGCTTCCTTCTCAACCACCATCAATACACAGATCTGCTTACCAGATATCTAAACCCCACAGTAAATGCACTTATTGGAAAACAATAGAAAGCCATGTGAATGTCTCTTTTTCATATATAGGAGGCAATGTAATCAGGTCACACAATAATAATTTTATTTTATTTTTTCAGTTTAGTTCTATCTTTTAAAGTGTTACTATACACATACGGTTTTAATTGCATTGCTCTTCTATTTCTGTATGTAGATGATGGCACCATAATTATTTTAATAATAAAATAAAAAAAAGTACTTTTTCTTAATCGATATACAGCTGTCATATGACCCAGCTCTTTCCCAGCCTGTCTGCAGGAAAATATAAGCATGAGGAGTTTCTAGTCCTCTGCTGCTGGTCACATGTTAAGAAACAAAACAAAAAACAGCCTTTGGAATACAGAGTAAAAATAAATAATCAATAAACTGTTTTAAATTGTCAAACAAATATATATTTGAAATTAAATCTTTATTATTTTTTGGCAATAACATGGCGTGGATGGATTTCTTTTTAGTCACAGGCTGTGTCACATCCCTCCAGCCTGTGTTTAAGTAGAAGAGGAAGGTGAAACCTCCGATAATCTACATGTAATATTCCACCCCCATTGTTTTTAGCTGGTTAGTGGGCATGAAGGCGAAGGGAGGGAGTGGGCTGTCATATACACCCACATGTGTGATTCTATAGTCACATGGGCAGCTCAGATGTGATAGGGAGGAAATGCAAAGCATAGAAACTCACTGAAAACTGAGCATGTACCTAGTTGCCACCACAGCTCTGCACATTTCCTAGCTAAATAGAGAAAACAAATCTCTTAGTGATCGAGTATGAACAGCATGTAATACAGCATTTATTGATAGTTTTTTATGATGTCGGATTAGTGACACTTTAAGGCCTTATTAACATGGTCATCCAGGGCCATACACCACTCATATCAGATGTGGCGGGTACAGCCAGATGCGATCATCTGCAGACAAGGAGTCTGTACAAATTGATGCCAGGTTGGCAATGTATGCAGCTGTTCACATGCAATGGCACAAGAAAAGATTACACATACCTAGGGACGTATATGAAGCCCTGTACACAGACAGCATCCAGGGCCACTAGTTTGTCAGGTACATTTCTGCAGGTAATCACTCCATGTGGATTACATGTGAACAGCTGTGGAGCGCTTCAGTCTATCATTGATCTGTACAGCTCAGTGGCCCCAGATCATTGCAAATACCTGGCGCAGAAATACAATGATCTTGGCAATGTGTGGCCTTTAGATGTGTAGATAAGGGCTAAATGTTGAATAATACAGCACATGTACAAGAATACTGACACAAGTATACACTAATGGGATATGAGAAAGAAGATTTACATAAATTTTATTGCAAAATATTCTTTGACATTCATGAATTGATGCAATCTATGCAGTCAAGCGAGAAACTAATAGACCTAAAACATCAGATGGCTGAGACGGATACAACCGTGCATAATTTTCAGATTGATGAAAACAATTATAATTATTCATTGAACAACAATCTTCTTTACATTGCAAGGATTATGGGAAATGGCATTTCAGATCCTTGTAGATTTTAGGGTCATGTAGACGTAGCCTGACGATTCTTTCTTCTGAAGCTAGTGGTATTTCATGGAGTGATAACCTGTGTGTTAAAGGTCTGTGCATACACATTGAGGCCATGCCAGTGCCCTTGCTGAACTGCCTTTAGTGAACTTGGCTAAAATACAGTGTTCAACCTGGGAGAACCTACTCGTAATTTCTACTTCTGGCCATCAAAGTCTGCGAAACCTGCACTGAGACTAATATGAGTGCTGCCACATCTGACTTCTGATAGAGGCAGCCAGGCAACTTGCATTGTCTCCAATACTTTCCTAGTCACTTACACAGGGCCGTTATGCATATCATGATATTAGATCTCCACGTGTATATGCTTGCTCAAAGTCAGTGAAACTATAGAAGCCAGGTGTGCGCAGCCTATTGCATTAGGGTGTGCACCTCAAAGCTCCAGCACATATACATTTGACATATTTACCGGCCTCTTCCCCGCTCTTTATCCTGAAACAATGGGAGGAAGGGGGAGCAAGGGCTCACATGGAGGACCTGGGCAAGGGAAGGTAGAGGAACAGGGAAGTGAGGGGTGGCATATATTAGTACCAATGCCCTATACTGTATTTTCCTCCTGTGGCAGCTGAATGTTGACTAAAGGGGGAGGAGGAGAAGCCCACTTTCAGCTGCTGCAGGAGGAGAATACAGATCGGTTCCACTATATTCCACCTCCGACCACCTATCCTATCCAGAGGGTCGCAAGGAAGGATTGTGGTTTACCCGTCACCTGCCCACCATTGACAGGTTGCCAGGATTAGGGTGTGCCCAGGCACACCTGGCACACCCCTTGCGCACGCCTATGAAGCCAGACATGTAGCAATTTAGCTATGGAAGCTATATTAAGACTCCTTTTTCTACTGGGGAGGTGCAGGCGTTAATGATAAAGTGCCACTAGTTTTAGCGGCACTTTACTGCTGTTGTAGCAGCATTTTTGGGCCGGGTTAATAGAGCCTGTGTTGCGGTGCTGCCAGAGTGCAGGGAAGGGCATTTTGGGACCACTCCCGTACCATCCCAAAGATTCTGTTTGCAGGAATTTTTCCTGTTCTGCAAACGCACCACCCCAGTGTGAAAGCACTCAGGATTTCTCACCTAGGTGGCTTGAAAGGCGCTTTACAGGTGCTATTTTTAGCACTAAAACGCTTGAAAGCACCCCAGTGTGTAAGGGGTCTAAAGCAGAACTGTACTGCATTCCCGGAGGTCCCTCACTGCCTAGATGATATCTTTGACTGGTCATCTTCTGGGTATAGATATTGGGGGTTATTTACTAAAGGCAAATCCACTTTGCACTACAAGTGCACTTGAAATTGCACTGGAAGTGCAGTCGCTGTAGATCCGAGGGGGACATGCAAGGAAGATAAAAAACAGCATTTTAGCTTGCATATGATTGAATAATACAATCAGCAGAGCTTCCCTTCATTTCAGATCTATGCCTCAGATTTACAGCGACTACATTTCCAAGTTTGCCCTTGTAATGCAAAGTGGATTTGCCTTTCGTAAAAAAAAAAAACATAGGGCCAGATTCAGGAAGAGTTACTCTGGAGTATCAGTGATACTCCAGCCTAACTCTCACTTTGAGCCGGCGTTTCTGTTTTCTGTAAGCAGAAAACAAGAAACGCCGGGTTGGAGTTCCTATATGAGCGGCGTAATTGTATTTCACCGTCGTATCGGAACTGCAATTTTAAAAATGATGCTTGGGGCGTTCCCGCTGATTAACGCAGAGAATATGTTAATCAGCAAGAATCGGCAATTCACGATCGTATTCGGGCCCGACGCAGTGACTTTCCGACGTTTCCGTAAGAGATACGCGGCGTAAAGAAAAACCAGCCCCCTAGTGGAGTATACTATGTTAAGTATGGCCGTCGTCATCGCGTCAAATTTAAAAATGTTCGCGTCGTTTGTGTAAAACGTCCGTGAATGGGGATTGACGTCATTGACGTTCACTGACAGAATTTGGAGCATGCGCACTGACAGTCGACACATGCGCAGTACGTTCGCAGCGGGATCGCGACTAGTTTAAATAATACACGCCCCCCTACCCGCCCAATTTGAATTCCGCCGGCTCATTTTCGCTATGCCGCCGCAACTTTAGGAGCAAGTGCTTTGTGAATACAGTACTTGCTCCTAAAGTTTCGGTGGAGTAACGTAAATGAGAAACGTTACTCTAAAATAAAGATTCGCTCTCCTACCTGAATCTGGCCCATAGAGTATATTGCGGCGGACACTTTTGCGGTTTTTAGTTTTTGCGCTATAAACAAACATAGAGCGCCAATTTTGAAAAAAAAATTATATTTTTACTTTTTGCTATAATAAATATCCCCCAAAAATATATAAAAAAATATTTTTCCTCAGTTTAGGCCGATACGTATTCTTCTACATATTTTTCGTAAAAAAAATCGTAATAAACGTTTATTGATTGGTTTGCGCAAAAGTTATAGAATTTTCAAAATAGGGGGTAGTTTTATGGCATTTTTATTAATATTTTTTTTTTACTAGTAATGGCGGCGATCAGCGATTTTTTTTCGGTACTGCAACATTATGGCGGACACTTTTGACACATTTTTGGGACCATTGGCATTTTCATAGCGATCAGTGCTATAAAAATGCATTGGATTACTATAAAAATGCCACTGGCAGGGAAGGGGTTAACACTAGGGGGCGGGGAAGGGGTTAAGTATGTTCCCTGGGTGTGTTCTAACTGTAGGGGGGGTGCCCTCACTAGGGGAAATGACTGATCGCTGTTCATACATTGTATGAACAGACAGTCAGGCATTTCTCCCCTGACAGGATCGGGAGCTCCCGATCCCGGTCCTCGCTCTGTAACGAGCAATCGCGGGTGCCTGGCGGCGATCGCGCCCGCCGGGCACGCGCACGGGAGTCAGGGACGAGCGGGGAGTGCGCGATCGCTTCCGGCGGCGCGCACACGCCCCTAGTGGGCGCTTAGAGAGCCGACGTATAACTACGGGCTCTTGCGCCGTATAACGGCGGCTGGTCGGCAAGTAGTTAAACATCCCATTATAAATAGGATTGTGGCCACCCTCAATTTCTCGTTCCCAGGAAGGACTGGTCTATGGACTATGGGATTTTGTAGTATGCATAGAGCAGTGCACATGACCACAATTAATGTGCACTGCTCATTTCAAACAAACAGAAGTGAGATGGAAAACAAGATTCAGAAGCAATGGAAGCCTGTTAACAAGGAAGCAGAAATGAAAAAGAATGATAAAGCTATTAAATTGATGTGTATGCATGATTTTTGAGGACTGTGGATATCATTTTGTGCCGGATTAATTCTCATAACACATTGTAATTTTTCTCCCTTCTTATGAGACTGTATTTTTATTTAAAGAATATAGATCTAGGGACAAATGAGAATTCCACTGCCCTTTCCTTATTGCAGTAAATACTTGCCTCCCGAATTATTTTATGGTCAACCAAACAACCATGTTTTTCTTTGCCATAGGTTTTCTGAACTTGTTTCACTCTGCCTTACCGATGCCTTTCTATTTGCTATACATTTGCACAGAATAATATTCAACCAATTAAATGCAGGGAGAAGACAGCCTACCACATGGTAATGGCCCATGATTCATAATTTAGTAGAACTGAGGTCTTGAAGATGAACTGATCTCAGCTATTCAAGCTCTAGCAGCAGTGTTGATGAACTGGAGATTAGTAAAATGTCTTGCACATAAATCATGCAGTTATCCTTGTTTGCTTAAATTGCATTAATTGTCCAGTATACATTCTCTGCACGCCAGCCCCGTTTAGTAAATCCCACCACTTGACACCTTCAAATTTATAGAAAGTCTTTCTGGAACATCTTCACTTAGATGCAGTTGACAGATTTTTTTTGATATAGATTTTAACTCGGCATAGTTTTATTGTTACAGAATGTTATTTTTTCTTCAGTATATAAGGTTGGGTTAGGATGATACATTCAAACAAAGTAAGATCTGCAACATAAAGCTATCACCGTACATCATTCTTTCCCACCCTAAATAGGTATCTAGTTACCCTTCATAGGTGTTCCTTGGCAATGAACAATGTCTTACTCTAAAAGCCACCAATACTCTTTTTAGTTATTTGAAGGGAACACATTTTTTTCCCCTGACTAACAATGCAAGAAGCATTCTTTCTACTTACCACAAATGTAACGGGGGACCTTCTTTTAATCACCATCACTCTAAAGGGGACCCTTTCCCACTGACCGCAAGTCTTATGCCGCGTACACACGATCACTTTTTGCGATGAAAAAAAATGACGTTTTCAATCATGAAAAAAACCGAAGTTTTTCAAACTTAATTTTCCAAAACGACGTTGCGTACACACCATCGTTTTTCTACAAAGCTCTAGCAAAGCGTGATGACGTACACCACGTTCGACGGCACTCTTTTCCATTGAAGCTCCATCTCATAACTTGCTTCTGAGCATGCGCGGGTTTAAAAACGTCGTTTTCAACATCGTTTTGCCCACACACCATCACTTTTATGACACAAAAACGACGTTTTGAAAAACGACACAAAAAATTCAAGCATGTTGGAATTTTTTTTTGGTCGTTTTTTTGAAGACAAAAACGGCGTTTTGCCCACACACGATCAATTTAAATGACGTTTTAAAAAACGTCGTTTTTTCATCGCAAAAAATGATCGTGTGTACGCGGCATCAAGCTTCGTATACACGCATGGTTTTCTCGGCAAGAAACGGCAAGAAAAACTGCTGGCAGAGCTTTCTTGCCAAGTAAACCGTGTGTGTACGAAGCTTTGAGGTTTCTCGTCCAGAAAACTGCCCAGAATCTAGACGAGAAAAATAGAGAACCTGCTTTCTATTTTCCTTGCACCGTATAGAGCCGACTCACACCTCTGCACATTCGGCTTCTTTCGGAAAAACGCTGTGACTCGTGCGCGCCTACGCAAAACGGGGGGCAGGGCCTTATCCTCCCGGGGGGAATGGACGTCAATCATCTGGGCGACCTCCCAGATGACATTCCTCCTCGGCAGAGAAACGCCTTCTCCCGCGGGGAGAACTACCCGGAAGCCGGGTTGCAAAGATAGATTGCAAGGTACGTACAGCCTAAAAGAAAATAATAATTGCAGACTGTACTTGTTACAAATATAAGGAAGCTGGTCTGATATAAATGTTATTAGGGCGAACCTCCGCTTTAATTACCTCCATGACTAAACCCATGGGGTGAAACATGTGGGGGGGGGGGTGTTGCCTGGATGGAGTTGGGCTGAGGCTGTTATCACCTGTTACATGCTGGGCTTGTATGGGCTGTGGTGGCTGAGATTTTTCTTTCCTTGTTCTGAAGATTACATGGAGTCAGGGTGGACTTCTTGCCTGATCTGCACCCTCTGTGGAATACATCCAATGGCGGACATAGATGCCGAAGCGGATGCCCTAGTTAGACTTTAAAGGGAAGTTGTAATGGTTTTAGAACCATTTTGTTTTAGTTTTTTTTTTTTTTTGTTTATACATTTTCAAAGTGTTTTACCTGTCTTCTTTACTAAGGCTGCTTTCACACAGGGCAGATTTTGTTATGATCAGTATTTGTGAGTAATTTTTTTGCAGTGCAGTTTTGGATATCTCCAGTCCTTTTCACCCCTTTTCTACCTACATGCACTTGATCCAGCTTTGACTGCATTGCTCCGGATATCAGAGGACTATGCCTATGCACTGGGGGTTATTTACGAAAGGAAAATCCACTTTGCGCTACTAGTGCAAACTACAAGCGCAACGTGCACTAGAAATTTCACTGAAAGTGCACTTGGAAGCACAGTCGCTGTAGATCCGAGGGGGAACATGCAAGGAAAATAATAAAACGCATTTTAGCTTGCACATGATTGGATTATAAAATTAGCAGAGCTTCCCCTTATTTCAGATTTATCCCTCAGATTTACAGCTACTGCACTTCCAAGTGCACTTTCAGTGCAATTTCAAGTGAACTTTGCACTTGTAGTATGCACTTGTAGTGCAAAGTGGATTTGCTCTTACTAAATAACCCCCAATGTGTAGTCTCCTCCCAGTGTGCAAGGGTCAGGGTGACCATGCAGCATCACCATTGGGAGACAGTCATTCTACAACAGAAAATGCTTGATCAGGGACCTTCTTGGAAGAACTACTAGGTATTATTTAAATGAACACTGCATATAAAAAAGAAATGTAATACAATTTTTTAAATGCTTTAATATGTTTTAAACGTATATGAGATTTTAATAGTTGGGTTCGAAGGAGGAGAAGTTAGGACTTTGAACGAAGCACCTGGAGGTCCCTGTTAATTGCAGAGAAAAAGGGGGTTGGGACTTTGAGGCACATTAACAAAACCAGATATAAAGTATAAACCATTATTTTGACAAATATAAACAACTTATAAACAAGTTTCCAGCGAATGGCATGTACAGTACTGCTACTATGTGGAAGATAAGCTGGTATATTGGCCATAGACCAATATAAAACAGTTATACAATAAAAACAAGACATTAATCAGTGTGGGATGTCATGAACCAATATTGCTCCATATAGAAAACCATTGAACACACACAATAGGTACATATAGTAAATCATATTTTAAATACATGTATGTATATGTGCATCCTGTAAAGCTTGACGTGTTTCGGTCATATTGCCACCTTCATCAGGAGCTGGTGCATACGACATATCTGTGAAGAAAGTATATATATGAAACACATGCATGGTCTAGTATTACCATAGTGACAGGAAAAAAAGAGAAGAGCAAAAGAAGCCAGGAGGGGGAAGAGAGAGAGGAGTAATTGGGTTTAGGTCTGCTTTAATTTAAAATTCCATTTTTTCCTAGAAGAAAGCGGTTCTCTTTTGTTGGTTATAATTTTAAACATTGCAAGGAGCAGAAAACTGAATTGTTAATCTTTCTCTTTTTCTCTTTAGTAGATGTTGAGATAGGTTAGCATACTGAGACTTTTTAGGAGTTCCTAGAAGTAAGGGGCTGCCTGCTTTGATCATATAATCCATCCTTCAATTGTAGTAAAAGAAACAGGACATCCTAGGAGTTCATCATCCTTGGTCTGTAGATGATTAAAGGTCAAAAGCTGATCTAAAGATAATGCTGAATTTTTACGAAATTTTATGTCATTCAACCTGATAGAGAACCGGACTGGATTGCAGAGCGGGAGAATGTGCGTGGGGAGGGGAGATCAGCTCCAGAGAGGAGCAGAGTCACGTAGCATCAGTATTTTTTATGTTAAGAATTCCCAGGCTAGTTCTAAAAACAAAATAAGCAGACTTTGGCTTTAAGCCAAATTTTGGGAGCTAAGGTTGTGAAAAGCATCAACCAACCGTACCAACAGATGATGTAATCTAATGCCGGCTACTGAATAGGTAACTGCGCGCCGAGTCATCCGTATCGTTTTATTGGTGCATGAAAATTAGAAGCTGTGGAAGCAGGGATCAAAATGTCAGAAGAATATCAAGAGTTTGTTGTTACTCAGTTTCTGAAAGTTTATTAGACTACACAATAGCCATGTGCTAAAACACTTTAACTTTTTAAGCTGCATATAATTAAGATGGTAATAGGAAAATATACTGTACTGTATAACAAAATGTGTATTTTTTTGACAAATATTTCGTTTTCAGCGCAGTCACACTTTGAATGACAATTGCGCGGTCGTTGGACGTGGCTCCCAATCAAAACTGATGCCCTTCCCCCCCCCACAAATAGAGCTTTCTTTTGGTGGTATTTGATCACCTCTGCGGTTTTTATTGTTTGCGCTATAAACAAAAGAAAAGCGACAATTTTGAAAAAAACACAATATCTTTTACTTTTTGATTTGATAAATATCATAATTTAAAAAAAAAACAAATGTCATCAGTTTAAACCGATACGTATTCTTCTACATATTTTTGGTAAAAAAAAATCACAATAAGCGTATTTGATCGGTTTGCGCAAAAGTTCTAGCATCTACAAAATAGGGAATAGAATTATGGCATTTTTATTTATTTTTATACTAGTAAAGGCGGCGATCTGCGGTTTTTATTGTGACTGTGACATTGCGGCGGACATATCGGACACTTTTGACACATTTTTGGGACGATTCACATTTACACAGCGATTAGTGCTATAAAACTGCACTGATTACTGTGTAAATGTGACTGGCAGGGAAGGGATTAACCCTAGGGGATGAGGAAGGGGTTAATATGTTCCCTAAAGTGTGTTCTAACTGTAGGGGGAGGGGACTCGCAAGGGGAGGAGACCGATGTGTGTTCCTCTGTACTGGGAAAACACATCAGTCTCCTCACCTCTGACAGGACATGGATCTGTGTGTTTACAATCACAGGTGCCCGGCGGACATGGCGGCCGCTGGGCATGCACACCGGGTCCCAAGTACCATATGAAATCCACTCTGAGGGAGGGAGGGTTCCTGCCAACGTCATTTTACAATGACTCGGTAGGGAAAGTGTTAATAATCTTTCTACTTTGACCACCGTCAATCTACAAAATAGCTCCTGATAATTCAAAATTAACTCCTCTGTACTTAATGGAGCAGTTAATGTTTGGAACCAGGCATTTACTTCCACAGCCGAACTGGCACACAGAATGTAATCTTCAAAAGCTTTTTGTACAATTATGGGATGATGGTAACATTACAAATCCTCGCTATATATTGTTCAGATTTTACGTCTCGATCTTAATCTGTTCGGCTTAAAAGAAAATCTGCCAGCCGTGATGCATAAGGACTTGTACACACAGGCACACTGCAGATGTGAATCCATCAACAGTAAAACTTGTTCTGTTCTGAATTTCAGCACAGGACCTGCCAAGGGGGCAACTCACAGATGGGCAGCCTTAAAGCGGTAGTAAATCGCAGCTGGTTAAAACAATTAAAACCACCTGTAAGGGAATTGCATAATGTGCCAATATGCATCCCATACTAGCACAATATGAAATACTTCCCTTGAAATGAAGCCTTCCAATGGTGCACTGTCATCTCTGAGAGGGCTGACAACTTTCCCCGGTCTTTCATCCAGGTTTGTGCACTCTGGCTATTTGATTGGCCGGAGCCACAATGACATTACTCCAGCGAATGTGCACTGGAGCCCTTGATTTCCGACATTAACCTCTCAAGGTCAAGCAAGGTATGCCGGACATTCAGAGCGCAAACGACGGTGATGTTACTAGGTGCATCCAGTGTGAAATATCTCCTAAACGGTGCACGTTTAGAGATATTCATTTTACCTAATGGTAAGCCTGATTATAGGCTAACCTATAGGCAAAAATCACAATGCTGGCTTTACTACCGCTTTAAAGGGAAGTTCCAGGCTTTTTTTTTATGTTTATTAAAAGTCAGCAGCTACAAAAAGTGTAGCCTGCTGGCTTTTAATAAACAGACACTCACCTGCTCCATGTTCCAGCGCCACGCCGCCCCGGAGCTTCACTCCTCTCCCCCCTCTCCGGGCAGCGCCTTCATTCCTAGTGTGGGCACCTGGCCGTGACAGCTTTCGGCTTCACGGCCGGGCACTCACTGCAGATGCGCGTGCGGCACTGCGCTCCATGAGTGCTCAGGCGATCGCCTGGGACCTGTCAGGTGTCCCAGCCGATCGCTTACAGGGAGGGGCCGCCGTAGGCGATATGATGTATCACCTAAGCGGTCCCTGGGCGGAAGGAGGAAGTGGGACAGGAAGTCCCACTCCTATTGAAGCCCCCCCCCAAAAAAAAAATTACATGCCAAATGTGGCATGTAAGGCCGCGTACACACGGAGGGACATGTCCGCTGAAACTGTCCGACGGACCGTTTCCAGCGAACATGTCTCCTCCGGATTTTCATCCGACAGCGTGTACACACCATCGGATCAAAATCCCCGCCGGCAGACAGCGCGGTGACGTGGCGGTGACGTTGACGCCGCCACGTCACCGCACCAGGAAGTAAAAAACTTCCACGCATGCGTCGCATCCATTCGACGCTTGTGCGGGCAGATATGTCCGCTGGTTAGTGTACTAACCAGCGGACATATCCGACAAACATGTCTCCGGCGGACAAATTTTAAAGCATGCTTTAAAATTTGTCCGTCGGACCAGTTTCCGCGGACAAATTTGATCGTGTGTACGCGGCCTAAGGGGTCAAGGAGTGGTTTAAGCGGAAGTTCCACTTTTGGGTGGAACTCCGCTTTAAGGCAAGAACTGAGCACCCCCATGGTGTTGATTTACTAAAAGCAAATAGGTGATTCACTTTGCAAGGGAATGTTCCATAGAGCTTTGATAGTGCAGTAAAATTTCACTTTGCAAACAATATCTCATGTAGGAAATTTTTTTATTTTTTTCTTGCACATGATTGGAATATAGAATTCTGCAAAGCTTTTTACCTCATTCACTCAGCTCTGGGTAAACTTCATTTGCTAAGAAAATGCTTGGTTTGCCTTCAGTAATACGACCCCAATTAAAAAATATAAAAATAAAAGGGCACCAAACAAATGTATTAATCCTATAAAGGCAGCCAGAACAGCTTACTGAGGAGGAACAGGAAGTGAGAAATTCAGAAAAAGAAAAAAAACAATTAGAAGGGAAATCGAAGGAAAGGGTAAGAGCCGGTTCACACTGGGGCGATTCGTCAGGTGGCTCAGTCGCCTGACAAGTCGCGTCCCATTGAATGCTATGGAACCTTTCTAATAGGAGCGACGCAAGTCGCTCCGACTTAGAAAGAGGTTCCTGTACAACTTTGGGGCAGCTCGAGGCGACCTGTTTTTAGCTTCTGTACTAATTTTGTCAATTTTCAGGGTGCGATTTCCATTGAGATCTGTGCAGAAACCTGCACAGATGTCTCTGAAATCACCCCCGAAATCGGGACTGACATGTGGGAATGAAATTGAGTTGAGCTGAACTCGATTTCATCCCCACTGTCGATGTGAACCTGGGCTAAATGTCACAGATCTGTTCCAGCTGTACAGATTCTTAATGCAAAGATACTGCAAAACCATTATGCATCGTAATAGTCTATCTATTAGGAATGTGTTTTCAAAGCTCAGGAGTGAAGCTTATTGACCGAAAATGGGCATGTAATCTGCCATATCTTATTATTGAATATTAAACACTTAACATACTGCTCTTTAGTCACACTTCCTTTGGGAAGCTGTAGCAGAATGTCTTCTCAAAGCAAAATACATTGAGATTTAATTTGCACTTGTCCGTCAACTTGACTTCTATTGGTGTACTGAATCTTTCACTATTTATGAATAAGATCTATAATAAAAAATTTACGATGATGCTCCAGTAAAAGTGCAGTCTGAAATTCTTTTTCAATATTTTTTATGCATTATGTATTCTACTTTTAAAGAAAAATAGCGATAAATCCGTGCTTAGGATGTGAAATGAAGCTGCTGCCTCCCTAGGCAGTCTCAATAGAGACTGATAAATTGGTAGTGCAGAGAAAGGGATAGGTGGCGCTGTTAATATCGGGTGAAGGGCCAAATACACAGATGGGCGGGCTGCAAAGGCAGCGTTATCTGCGTTGGGTATCCTGTATAAGGGCAAAGTCCAATGAAAATTGGACTCCCTGTGCACACCTGCTGTGTAAAAGCTCCAAGGTATGTAGGTACCCTATTAATGGTAAGAGTGTGAGATGCTGTGTGTCAGAGAAACTTAGTTAATGGTAGGTCACCAGTCCCTGCTCTATTCTTCTTTTATTTGGATTGTGGAATCATTCTTTATTTCCTTTAATTTTAACCGCTTAAGGACCACCGCACGACTAAATACGTTAGCAGAATGGCACGGCTAGGCATATGAACGTACAGGTACGCCCCTTTTAAGAAGCCCAGCTGTGGGTCGCAAGCGCGCCGCCAGCGCCGTGCTCACGACCCGGTCCTGTGCTTCGTGACCGCACCCGCGGACCTGATCGCCGCTGGTGTCCCGCGATCAGGTCACAGAGCTGAAGAACGGGGAGAGGTAAGTGTAAACAAACCTCTCCCCGTGCTTCCTAGTGAGCCTGTCACTGATCGTCTGTTCCCTGTCATAGAGAACGACGATCAGTGACGTCACAAGCCCAGCCACGCCCCACTACAGTAAGAAACACACATTAGGAAACACTTAACCCCTTCAGCGCCCCCTACAGGTTAACCCCTTCACTGTCAGTGTCATTTTCACAGTAATCAGTCCATTTTCATAGCACTGTTTGCTGTAAAAAAGACAATGGTCCCAAAATAGTGTCAACAGTGTCCGATGTGTCGCAGTCACGATAAAAGTCACTGATCGCCGCCATTACTAGTAAAAAATAAATTAATAAAAATGCCATAAAACTATCCCCTATTTTGTAGACGCTATAACTTTTGCGCAAACCAATCAATAGCCAGGTCGCACGACCGCGCAATTGTCAGTTAAAGCGACGCAGAGCTGAATCGCAAAAAGGGGCAAGGTCCTTAACCTGCATAATGGTCCAGGTCTTAAGTGGTAAAACAAATTTGTAGCACCTTTTTATTTTATTACAACACTCAGTCTTTTTGGGTATGAGTATCAGCATGGCATATCTTGACTTGGCAATATTTTCCCACTCTTTGCAAAAACACTCCAAATCTGTCAGATTGGGAAAGGGCATCTCCTGTGCACAGCTCTCTTCAGATCACCCCACAGATTTTCGATTGGATTCAGGTCTTGGGCCATTCCAAAACTTTCCAAAACTTCTGGTGAAGCCATTTCTTTATTGATTTGGATTTATGCTTTGCGTCATTGTCATGCTGAAAGCTGACGTTCCTCTTCATGTTCAGATTTCTAGCAGAAGCCTGAAGGTTTTGTGCCAATATTGACTGGTATTTGGGATGGTTCATAATTCCCTCTACCTTGACTAAGGCCCCTGTTCCAGCTGAAGAAAACCAGCCCCAAAGCATGTTTCTGCCACCACCATGCTTCACTGTGGATATGGTATTCTTTTAGTGATGTGCAGTGTTGTTTTTGCGGCAAACATATCTTTTGGAATTATAGCCAAAAGTTAAACTTTGGTTTTATTAGGCCATATCACATTTTCTCACATGCATTTGGGAGACTTCAGATGTGTTTTTGCTAAATTTAGCCGGGCTTGGATGTTTTTCTTGGTAAGAAAGGGCTTCTGTCTTGCCACTCTACCCCATAGCCCAGACTTATGAAGAATACAGGAGATTGTTGTCACATGTACCACACAGCCAGTACTTGCCATATATTCCAGAAGCTCATTTACTGTTGCCTATTGGCAGCCTCTTTGACCAGTTTTCTTCTCGTCTTTTCATTACTTTTTGGAGGGGCATTTTCACTTAGGGGTGTCCTCACTTTCTGTTGCCAGGAGTTTAGACATTAATGGCTGTGTGTTGAGTTATTTTGAGAGTACATTACATTTACACCGTTATACAAGCTGTACACTCACTACTTTACATTGTAGGAAAGTGTAATTTCCTCAGTGTTGTCACATAAAAAGATATAACAAAATATATACAAAAATGTGGTACACTTTTGTGAGATACTGTATGTGTGTTTGTGTATATATATATATATATATATATATATATATATATACATACATACATACATACATACATACACACACTCGAGTTTAAGCCGACCTGAATATAAGCCGAGGCACCTAATTTTACCACAAAAAATGGGAAAACTTATTGACTCGAGTATAAGCCTAGGGTGTCCATCTGCATGCCTCACTGTGCCTCACTGTGTCCATGTGCATGTCTCACTGTGCCCATTCCTAGACAAGACGTTTAACATGGGAGTCTATGGAAGGGGTGCCCGGGTTTGAAAAATTGGTGCTTCCCAGCAGTAGGTCCCCCAGACAACAAACTTTGTACAAACTTAGAAAATAACTAAAAAAAAATATTTACCTAATCTCCTTTTTTTAATGTGTCAATCAATGCTGCTTTTACTTGCTGAGCATGTCATATCAAAACTGTACTGTTAAAATAAATATCATATGATACCGAATTTCTCAAATTTTTTATTATCTCTTCCTATTACAGGAACAGGGGACATTGTTGCCATCATGATCTCTGAGTCCACAGGACGGGAAATATTAAGTTACGTGGAAAGGAACATCTCTGTCCTCATGGCTATTGCTGTTGGATCACGTAGCCCAAACAGGAGCTTTAGTCGTGGCTCTTTGGTCTTCGTCTCTATCTCCTTCATCGTTTTGATGATCATATCTTCGGCTTGGTTAATTTTTTACTTCATACAGAAGATCAGATATACAAGTGCCCGAGATCGAAATCAGGTAAACCCTGACATTTAAATTTTGTCTAAGCTGGTTTTGTTTTATTTTTCAGATTAAGAACTATGTCACACTGTTTGTTCATATTTATAGTAGCTACCTGTTAGTGATGGGATCACTAAGAATGCAATCATCCACTCTTCTAGCATTGCTTGCTGTGCCCTGAACCAGCAGAGTGTTCAGCCATTGCTGGGGACCAGCACACTGCTACTTCTCTGGCTAGTGAGGGAACATTGTCAAACTAACATCGGGTGCACAGATGCCCACTAATGATCTCCCTGCATGTGAGAGAGAGAGGCATTGCTGCTTACACTGCCAGGAGGTACTAGAGCTGGGCCGGGCAGGTTTGAAGCGAGGAAGCTTTTGCACACTCCAGTTTTAGTAAGTCAATCCCATATAGTCTTGCAGATGCAACCGGCCCTTTAAGGGAAACCATAATATCGATGTGGCCCGCAATGAAATTGCATTTGACACTCGTGCCTTAAGTTGTGTTACAGTAGTTTTATTACAACTGATCTTTATACACTGTTTCTCAGGGAAATTTAGGCTTTCTTCCTCACTTGCCAATCTGCGATGGTTGGGGGAAGCACAGAGGCAAGAATTGGGGGCGAGCGGGGGAATCAAGTGATCTCTCTTCAGTTGCCACTAAAAAGTAACATATTCTTGATTGTTCTCAGTGACATTGTTTCAGATATACGTATTTATAAAAGAGATCATACATATGGACAGTTACTCGGTACATAGGCAAGCTCTGCTTCCTGGCTTGCAGTCCTACACATTGGTTCTGCTTTACTCCTCCTCCCTACTATGAGGTGTGGCTGATTGTTTATTAAACTGAGTGCAAAAAAGTGCCAAAACTCTATATTTTATACAATAAAAAAATATGTAAGATTATACATGGTAAAATGTGTCTGTCACATCAAAAATACCTTTTAAAGGAATTTTTGTCCCTATCCCCCCCCCCCTGTTCTTCTCTTGAAACTATGACAGTTGCCCTGTTGTAGGCTGGGTGGGTTGTCTCTTATGCCCACCTCCCTGAATGGTTTTGGTAAAGTATAAAAGATAATCATGAACCACATTTTCTGATTTATTCTGAGAATTATGCCATCTTTATCACTACAAAGGGAAAATGTTTCTCATTGCTATCTAATTAAACACCATTATTGTGTGCAATTTTTGAATGCTACTTTATATTTGAGGTGTGATCCAGCTATTAAAAGTCTTGATTATTGTGTATTGAGATGATTCACACTAAAAGTGAATACACACTTTACAACTTCTGTTGGTAGATTTCCCTTAGATTTAACTTCAACTATATAGTGCAAGGACTTTTTAGGTTTGACCTCATAATATATGGTTTTGGTAAGTATAAAGGAAAAAATCTAAAGAAAATTGTATAGTGTGTATCCAGAGTAAGCGTTTCTTGGTAATACTGGACTGTTCCTATTCTTTTTGCAAAACTATAATAAAAACATTCAAAGATCAAGAAACTTGATTTTGAGAATTTGAGATTTGTGGAAATGTAACTTTCCAGTTGTCTAACTGTCATGCTGAGGCTTTGGCGTCCTTACTTTAGATCACTGACATAAGGTCATAAGGGTGCACACTATAAGAAAATTGGGGTGAACAATCTTCTGGTTTTACCCGATGTTTCACAGCAAGTCTGAACTTAAGATGGAAATAGTGTACAAAATTTCTCAAACGACAAAGCCTTTTTTGTGTTGTATATTGTTTCTGATCATGTCTAGTCTTTTGTATCTGATTTTACTTGTATGAAAACCACACAAAAACAGTACGCATTAAACAAAAATAATTTGTTCTGTTACCGTATGAGAAAAAGTTTGGCGTTTTTGTCTTTTCGGAAATTTTCGTTTGGAAAGTCTGAAGCGGATGTCGAAAGTGGTGTACACACTATACGAAAATCGAATGATTGTGCCTCGTAGGGAATTTTTCTTCTGATTCTCTCATAGTGTGTACCTAGCTTTAGAATTCTGACCTTTCTCTGACTTTTTTGCTTCATGACTGTTTCAGGTCTGTGAAGCACTGAAGAAAATCTGTCAGACAACTATCACTGTAAGACCCCTTTCACACTGAACGGAGTTTTCATGCATTTCAGCACTAGAAATAGTGCCTGTAAAGTGCCTTAAGACTGCCTCCCATGCCTCCCCAGTGTATAAGCCTGAGTGCTTTCAGATCCGGGAGGTGCACTTGCGGGACAGGAAAAAAAGTCCTGCAAGCAGCATCTATGGGGCGGTGGAATGCATTGGCAGTGCTTCCGAAGCCCCTTAAAGGGTTTGTAAAGCTTTGTTTTTTTATATAACAAACAAGTCATACTTGCCTCCACTGTGCAGTTCGTTTTGCACAGTGGCCCCGATCCGTGACTTCTGGGGTCCCCCGGTGGCTCTCGCGGCTCCTCCTCTCATCGGGTAACCCCCCTAGGAGAAGCGCTCTCCCGGGGGGTTACCTTGCGGGCGCGCTCCTGAGTCATTCATTCGGCGTCCATAGCCGCCAAATGTATGATTGGCACCACCCCCGGTGCCCGCATCATTGAATTTGATTGACAAAAGCGGGAGCCAATGGCTGAACTGCTATTGATCTATCCAATCAAGATCCGAGGACCCCATGCACTGCCTGCATGAGTTACTTGTAGCCTGTACCCAGCTCTGCTAGAAGAGGGGCAGTTCTTTGCTTAGATTTAGTTGTCTTTGCAAACTGAGTGTCCCTGCTATTCAATTCTATTTTGTTGAGATTTTCTTCTAAGCCAATGGTCACTCAAGGTGAACAAAGGTGTGATTAAATGCACTTTGCTTTGTTCTATTGAATTTTGGATATTGCAGGAAGCTTCAAGCTGGCTATACACCACTAGATTTTCATTTGAAAATTCTTTGCACATTTGATGACTGAAATAATGTCATTTGAAAGCACGTAAAATTTTCTATTATGCCGCGTACACACGAAAATTGGAAATTCCGACAAGAAAACCGTGGATTTTTTTCTGACGCAATTTTGTCTCAAAACTGTGTTGCATACACGCGGTCAACACTACGACGTACAACACTATGACGAGCCAAGAAAAATTAAGTTCAATGATTCCGAGCATGCGTGTTTTTTGGTGCGTCGGAATTGCATACAGACAATCGGAATTTCCAACAAGAACTTTTTGCGTCGGAAAATTTGAGAACCAGCTCTCAAATTTTTGCTGTCGGAAATTCCGACAGAAAAAGTCCGATGGGGCCTACATATGGTTGGAAATTCCGATCGTGTGCATAAGAAAGTCATTCATTCAAGAAAAAAATTCCATGCTGCTCCTTCGTGGTCAAAAACAAAAAATTTAGCATACGTTCTTAAAACAAAAAATGTCAAGTGTATAGCCAGCTTAACTCTAGATCATGGGTCTCCAAACTTTTTGGTGTAATGGGCACATAGTATACTTTACAAATTTTTGCAGATTCATCCTATAAATTAATGATCAAACACCCAAACAAAGAACTTCACATAAGACCCTCACTTCTACATCAGAGTGCCACCCTTGACATCAGAAACTTCCATCAATTCAAGGTTTCCCCTTCACATCAGAGCTCTCCTTTCACATCCAAAGTCCCCTGTTAGCGTCCAAAGTCCCCTCTTAGCATCAGAGCCTCCCATCAGAATCCCTCTTAGTATCAGAGCCTCCTATCAGAATGGAAACCCCCTATAAATCATAGCTACCTTTCCACATCAGAAGCCCCCAATCACAGTCCTGTCTTTCTTTACAATTTTCACCCCAGTGGCAGTATGAGGTAGGTATGGACAGAGGAGAGAAGTGGAGCAGGTCCTTTTTTTGAATGCTGGGGTGGCCCTGGATGCCGCATGCCCTAGATCAGATTATCATTATGCATTTTCCATAGTGTGGTCAGGCTGGCTGCCAGTACCATAGAAACTAATGACACTGATTTACTAAAACAGGAGAGTGCAAACTCTGGTGCAGCTGTGCATAGTAGCCAATCAGCTTTTAACTTTAAGGCCCCTTTCACATGAGCGGACCGTTCGTCCGCTTATTACAAGTCTGTTTACGCAACGATCCGCGTCCGTTAAGGTCCGGTTTTTCGGACGGAAGAAAACCCTATTTTTCTTCCGTCTGAAGGATCGGATCGGATGAAGACGGACAGACGGTCCGTTTTCATCCGTTTCCCCGACGGACACACACGGAGCGGATCGAAAAACTGACCGTTCCGTGTAAAAGGGGCCTAACTTAAAAAAACCTGGAAAGCGACTGGCCTCTATGCAGAGCTGCCCCAGATCCTGATTGAATCTATTGGAAATACGTTTACGAAAGCCTATCGGGCGCTTTTTTTTAGCAAGGGTTCTAAAGAAGGGTGTAACTGTTTGGCTGTGGTCATGTTCAAGCATGGCATGTCCGCCTGGCAGAGGAAGAATGCTGTCTCTCTTTGTCCCTGTCTGCAATCGCAAGAGATGGCAGAGTTCCTGGATATGTTGTATAGAAATGAAAAAAATACAACAAGAACTTTTGTTGTTGGAAAATTTGAGAACCAGCTCTCAAATTTTGTGGTCGGAAATTCCAACAGCAAATGTCCGGTGGAGCCTACACACGGTCAGAATTTCCAACCAAAAGCTTACGTCAAACATTTGTTATGATTTCCAATCGTGTCTACACGGCATAAGTGTTCTTTTCAGGTCCTTTATTTTCCTTCTTATGCAGCAATCTGGGATTGTCCAGCTTTTTTTAAACTGGGAGACCTGCTATACATAATCACCTCTGATCTTGCATTTATGCACTTCCTCGGAAAAGAATTCCCCTCTGTATCATTTCATATCATCATTAGAAGATAATTTAATACATAAGTTAATATAAAAGTATTCACAAAATCTAAGTAATGAGAGAATGTGTTTGTACAGTTTTTCCATTGTCTGAATTTCTGTAAGGGTTGTTACAAACAGTCCAATATGGTTATTTGCCCTCTTTTTCATGTATGGTAGCTTTTTATAAGCGGAGACAGTTTTTTGGTCCAAAGTGTTCAATAATAGAGTTGATGGTGAAGATAAAATTCCCTTCAAGAATCTCCATTCCTTTAACTATTTGAAGACCACATGTCCCATATATTCTGTTTGACCACTGTTTGAAAAGTTGACATTTTGCAATAGTGACAGATGTTTTTGCAATGAAGCCTTTACAAAATTAAATCTACCATCTGGATCTTTCAGGACTTATTTTGTTTTGTACTGATTTGTGGATAAGGATGGATACCGTATCCCCTTATGTTTTGGTAGATGGCGGGGAGGCGTGTATAGCTGAGTTGAATTTAGCAGCGCAAAAGTTGGGAATTTTGTCATGTTTAATATGTGTTTCATATTCCCCTATTGGATTATTTTTATTTTATGCAAGTGTCTTCCTATACAGAATATGTACACTTCCTTTTTGGACAATAAGCAAAGTATGGCAAGAGACGTAATATAAGAGCATATTTACTTAGTCAAGGTTATGCCCTGCGGACAGGACTCAACCATAGATGTCCAAAATGTGGAGAAAATAAGGCCACATTAGCACACTATTTTTGGTATTGTCTATTAGATAATAATTTTTGAAAGTCTTGGTTTATGCATCTAAAATCTGTGATTATGGCATTCCGGAAGACCCAGTGCTAGTTTTGTTTAGCTATTGGGAGACGGCGCCAATGGGTCAGTCAGAAGAATATAACACAGAATGGGTCCACATCTGTATGACAGCAAGAAGGTACATATTAGAGTATACATTAGAGTATGGCTCAACCCATTGCCCTAACTTTGAAAGGGGTACAGATAGATATAAAGGATTTGCTTTATTTTAAAAATCTATCAATTAAAATAGGTGATGGGGGGAGCAAAGAAGAAAATTAATCAACGATGATCAGGGTCATTTGGGTAGTTTCGGTTGTCATTACGATTTAAAAAGAGTAAACACAGTTGATTAATAATAAATGGCTTCAGCCAAACACTAATCATGAGTGAAAGAAACGTTTTTGTGTTATCATTCATATTCTCTGAAAAATGGCCAAGAAATTTTAAATGTTGCCAGGGTATGTAAACTTATGGTCACAACTGTGTGTATATATGTATATGTATGTATTTATATGTATGTATATGTGTGTGTGTGTGTGTGTGTATGTGTATATATATATATATATATATATATATATATATATATATATATATATATATATATATATATATATATATATATATATATATATATATATATATATATATATATATATATTTGTGACAGGAAGTCAGGTAAATCTGTGGGTGTTGTCACAGACGGAAGATACATTTCTGTCTTGTTTAGACAATTCACCAATTACTATCAGGTGTTGGCTACAGAGGTAGCCAGAAAGGTTTAGGGCGTTGGAAAACTTCAGCTTTTCAGAATGAGGCAATTAGGCCTCTATGAGTTATCCAAATGATGACTACTGATTGCTGCATCCTGAGGCTTTTTGAGTTAAGGAGAGCAGTGAGAAAGACTTCAGAAGAGGTAAGTTGGTTGTTGATTTTTCTTTGTGATAAAATCAAAAAGACTATTGTTTCTCTGCTGTATGACCAGCAGTGTCTGCCCAGCAGTAGGCTGTGCCAGGTTCCTGTGTGGTGAAGGTAGACGCCCCAGGTGGCCAGGGTTTATTTTATGTTTTGTTTTGTTTATGCTGTTTGGATGCTTGCACTTGTTTCCAGCAATATGGAAGAATAAACCAAACTCTTTGTTTTCAACCCTCTTCGGCTGCCTCTCTGTATAGTTCAATGTGTAGTGAACCCATCCAGGGGGTCACACACCCGCGCTACCGAGCTAACCCCTTACAATATATATATAATGGGTAAAATAAATGTCGAACGCCTCACCATTTTTCTAGGTAAATATATTTCTAAGAGCTCATTCACACAGGGGCGACTCGTCAGGGGCGACAGCCGCCTGACAAGTCGCGTGCCACTCTGTTCAATAGAACTGTTCTAATAGGAGCGACGCAAGTCGCTCTGACTTAGAAAAAGGTTCTTGCACGACTTTGGGGGCGACTTGCAGTGACTTTTATACAGAAGTCATTTTACAAGTCGCCTCTGAAGTCGTCTTCAGGTCACCTTGCCGAGTCGCCCCCAAAGTCGTGCTGCCCCTGTGTGAATGGGCTCTAAAGGTACTATTGACATTACATTTTTACCACATGTCGGTAACAGCCCATGCAATCTATACATACAAAGAAACAAAAACAAGTTCAGAAATTAAGTTGTGTAATAAAATGGAATGAAACAGAGAAAAAGTATTCAACATGCTAACTGAAATGTATTTAACACTTTGTACAAAATCCTTTGTTTGTAATGACAGCTTTAAGACGCCTCCTGTATGGAGAAACTCATCGCATGCATTACTCACGTGTGATTTTGGCCCATTCTTCCACACAAACAGTCTTCAAAGCTTGAAGATTCAGTGGGCCTCTTCTATGAACTCCGATCTTTAGTTCTTTCCATAGATTTTCTATTGGATTCAAGTCAAGTAATTGGCTGGGCCATTCTAGCAGCATTATTTTCTTTTTTTTTATTTTCTTTCCTTGAAACCAGTTGAGAGTTTCCTTGGCCTTGCGATTTGGAATCCTTGCCTTGCTGAAATGTCCACCCTCATTTCATCTTGGAAATTTCATCAAGTAGAAGTAAACCCTCCTATAATTTTCAGCCAAGGAAGCTGCCATCTTGTCCTCTGTTTAATCTTCAACTGCCATGGTGCTGCACATGTGATCAGTTATGACCAGTGTTGCTCATCTTACTTTAAAAAAGTAATTAATTACAGTTACAAATTACTTCTCCGAAAAAGTAATTGCGTTAGTGACTCAGTTACTACATTGAAAAAGTAATTAGTTACTCAGAAAAGTAACTGAATTTTTTTTATATTCTACAATGCTTTGTTGAGAAGAAGGTGACGGGCGCTTGCCAGGGAGAAGTGAGTTAATACTCCAAGACAAAAGAATGCCAGATCCTTGTGAGAAGAAAACGGGAAACAAATGGTGATCTCGTGTATATCCCAGCCTAGGTGCATCCGTCCCCCCATGTATGTGCAGATAATAGGACTTAAAACCCTTATCCATCTGCTACATATTACATCCAAATTATAAGCTGGATTAAAATGTATGTTTATAATATACATTCCCTTGACGTTTACAGAGTCTGTAATTTAAAATCTTATATTAGGCTTTATTAGAATTTTCTATAGTTTATTGTTTATTATTTTATTTATCTTATATGATCTTTATTAGATGCAAGGGATCTGGAATGGGGATGTCAGATTTTTCTTTGTTGTCTGATGAAGAGATGAAATCACTGACCAAAAATAACCTGCTAATAATTGGTCTGTATAGGTGTCCTGCACTTACCATGTTGACCACTAGATGTCACTGTGTACACTGTGTTGTATAGGGAACGTTTGTTCTGTGGAACATTTTGTTCCGGCCATGTGTTCCCCGGATCATTGATCAGGTTGCGCACACAGGGCCAGATTCAGGTAGATCAGAGCATCTTTGCTCTGGAGTAACGCTTCTCATTTACGTTACTCTGCCGAAATTTTAGGAGCAAGTGCTGTTATTCATGAAGCACTTGCTCCTAAAGTTGCGGCAGCGCATCGCAAATGAGCCGGCGGAATTCAAATTGGGCGGGTACGGGGCGTGTAGTATTCGAACTATGCGCAATCCCGCGGCGAACGTACTGCGCATGCGTCGAGTGTCAATGCATCCCAGTGCGCATGCTCCAAATTCTGTCAGTGAACGTCAATGACGTCACATTCCCATTCATGAATGTTTTACGCAAGCGACGCGATTTGTTTTTTTTCCGACGCGATGACGACGCCTATACTTAACATAGGATACTCCACTAGGGGGCTGCTTTATCTATACGCCACGTATCGCTTCCGGAAACGTCGTAAAGTCACTGCGTCGCGCCCGAAAAAGATCGTGAATTGCTGATTCCCGCTCATTAACATATTTTTTGAGCGTAAATCGGCGGGAACGCCCCCGGCGCCATTTTTAAGTTGAAGTAACGATGCGATGGCGAAATTCAATTACGCCGATCGCATCGGAACTCCAACCCGGCGTTTCTTGTTTTCTGGTTATAGAAAACAGAAACGCCGGCTTAAAGTGACAGTTAGGCTGGCGGATCACTGGATCCGCCAGCCTAACTCTTCATGAATCTGGCCCACAGTGTGTGTGATCGATGCGAGTTGTTCCCCCGGTGATAGGTCAGTGTGAGGCGGGTGGGGCTCATTGTATCCAGGGCTCCTTGCGATTGGGAGTTTACAGACCGCTGTGACAGACCATCACAGCGGTCACATGATTCTAAAGCGGAGTTCCACCCATATTCATGTTCACAGCACCGGCAGAAGCAATTACTCTGCTGCCATCTAGTGGTGGTAGATGTAATTGTGGTAATGCCACCCAAGTAATGGGAACTGCGTTACTGTGAGGGGAAGAGTAATCAGGTAGATTACTCGTTACCCTCAAAAGGGGCTGCGTTAGGTAACTGCGTTTATTGTAACTCCGTTACTTACAACACTGGTTATGACACCAGCCATTGGATAGTTTGACAGTTTAGTTGAGAGCACAACCAATGAGACACTGGTTTCAGACACACTACGATGATGGTATTGTGTTTTTGGGGTGATGTGCAGTACCATTTGACCTGCAAACATGGTGTGTATTATGGCATCCAAAGACTTACATTTTGGACTCATCTGACCAGACTATATTCTCCCAATATTTCACAGGGTTGTCTAAATGTTGTGCAGAAAGCTTTTAACGATCTATAACCTGCTTTATCTGCAGCAATGGAGTCTTGCATGGTGAACGTGCATACAGGCCATGGCGGCTGAGTACATTACTTTGGGCCCTTTCACACTGGGGAGGGGGCAGCGTCGGTGGTCAATTTCGTGGTGTTATTCGGCCGCTAGCAGGGCGGTTTTACCCCTGCTATCGGCCGAGAAAGGGTTAAAAAGCACTGCAAAGCGCCTCTGCAGTGGCGATTTGTCGGCATGGGCAGGAGCGGTGGAGGAGTGGTATACACACCGCTCCAAGGATGCTGCCAACAGCAATTTTTTTTACCATCCAAACCACTAGGTTAGGTGTTGCAAAGCTTCTCGGAGAAGGCATTAATGGAGAGTTGTCTGTTCATTGTGTTCAGCTGGCGTTCCTTCTCTTCGTAATTTTTTGACAGCTCTGTGTCCTGCCAAAGATGCTCTGCCAGGAGCAGGTTTCTATACCATGCGTGCACTTTCCGGTATAGCAGTGGATGGTATGCCACTTTTATGCACACAATCGTATAATTCATCATGCAGTTTGAACATTCAGGCATTTTTTTATAGCTGATATAGTAGAAAAACCTCTATCTATATTTTATGCCATGTGTTCTCAGAATCAACAGCAGGGGATGGAGAGCTGATCTTTTTTTGCAGTGGCATTTGGGACAGATCCTGGAATGTTGGATCATGTGTCTTTCAAATGTAACTGAATGGCCTTCTGTAACTCATGGGAGTATCTTCTCTAAAAGGAGAAAAGCCTCTTGTAGGTCTAGGGGTTAGAGGGCCCTATGGGTGCCAATAAAATCAATGGAGGTATATATATATATATATATATATATATATATATATATATATATATATACATATATATATTTATATAATGTATATATAAAAAAACAGAAGGCTCTGCAGGCCTCTCTAATATGTCGTAGGTCAGGGATGTCAAACTCCATTTAATCGCGGTCCACATCAGAATTATGGTTGCCCTTAATGAGCCGGTTGTATCTAAGTCTATAGAAACATATCTACTCTTTATCATATTAAATAATTGTCTCTGCATTCGATTAATATTTGTTTTAGTAATAACATAAGACCTGTACTGTGAGCAGCAGGTGCAAACCGGCACAGAGCCCACAAAAGAGATGATGCAAGTCTGAAAAAGAGGGTCGCACACCGCTAGTATCATCCCCAGGAAACTTTATTGGAAGCTGGTCAGAAAGAGCATGGAGCTTTATTTATTAAAAAGGGAGAGTGCAAAATCTGGTGCAGCTGTGCATAGAAACTAATCAGCTCTCCAATAAAGTTTCTTGAGGATGATACCAGCGATGTGCAACCCTCCTTTTTAACTGGCATAGAATTGTATTATTTTCTTTATAATTGTAAACAGTTATCTAGAGCCCCCCTCCCCCTCTTTACATCAGATGTCGAGAGTCCCTCCAGCATCAGAGGTCAAGAGTCGCCCACCCTCCCTTACATTACAGCGCACCCTTATTACCTTGTGCTGCTGTTGGGAAGAAGAAGCTGGGGGCAGAGTTGGGAAGCAGAAAGTGCAGGGTCTGGAGGAGGGCTGGAGTCATCTGCCGGAGTCTGCTAAATGCTGAGACCAGAGAAGGCAGAGACGAGGCGCTGCGGATGCACAGAGCGGCACAGGATCTGTAGGGGGAGATATGTCCTCCTTTCTGTTGCTGACTGCTGAGATAAGGTGGGGGCCCAGACGATCGGCATGCCACAGCTTCAGGAGAGGTGTGAGGGCCACATGAAATGTCCTGTGTTTGACACGTGTGGTAAATCATTGAAGATATGCCTGTGTTTTGGTCTGGTGAGACCGATCCAACACCTCTCCTACTTTGATTTTTGAGCACCTACCTCCATTGTCGAGATCTTTGATGTGACTGTGCATTCCTAGCAGAATATCATTATGCTGAATCTGCATTTGATGAAGGGCCCTTTTCCTTCGCTCTTTCCACCTCTTCCAGGTTTTCAGCCCAAACTTTTAGGCCTCACTGCATTCAGGGT
Organism: Rana kukunoris; assembly: GCA_029574335.1. NCBI lineage: Eukaryota > Metazoa > Chordata > Amphibia > Anura > Ranidae > Rana > Rana kukunoris. The sequence continues at coordinate 382,471,330 of CM056051.1, forward strand.
CCCTCTTGATGGAGTTTCTGAGGTGACCTAAACAGACGCCACATTGACTGTGTGGTCAATTGATTCAAGTCTTTGCAACCAGAACATGTTCATTACAATCATGTCCAATTGTGATGGTTGGGTTGCTGGAGAGCTCTGCAGAGGTACGGGTTTCTCATATTTACAAAAAGGGCATTGTTTGCTGTGGTCAGAGGTAGGGTTGTCCAGATACTAGTATCGGCATCGGTATCGGGACCGATACCAAGTATTTGCGGGAGTACTTGTACTCGCCCAAATGCTCCCGATACCTAAATAGAATACTTTTTTTGTATTCATCAACATGTTCTGTGAAAATTCTTTGAGTTTTTTACTACTGCGTGACAAGCAAATAAAACATTTTTATTCATTTTTATTCTTTTATAATGTCTTGAGTTAGAGTTCTTCATATTTCTAAAGAAAATATCCTTAGTCTGTATTGTGGTTTGAAAACTGTCACATGACATTTAAAAAAAGTATCGGTATTCGGTATCGGCAAGTACATGAAAAAAAGTATCAGTACTTGTACTCAGTCCTAAAAAAGTGGTATCGGGACAACCCTAGTCAGAGGTGTCACAGCTCACGTTTTATGATGTCTGTTTCATTGTGAGCCAAGTCACTCCCCTTCGCTGTATATGTTTCATCTGTGCTTTAAGAAAAACCTGTACTAAAGAGGCTTGGAGATTGCTATTGATGTTTTGGCCTTCTAAATCCACTAGTTTCTGGCTATCATGATATTCCCGTTGCTTTAGTACTTTCTAAGTAACTGATTTGGTAATGAAAAAAAGACATTGGTCCGGAAGTCAGATGTGAAGCTTTACTATTGTACTATATCAGCATTAATAATTAAGAAAATATATTACTGTTTACCATTTAAAAAAGCCGTCTTTACTAACGCAGCCATTAACATGACATAGGTTTTATGCAGCGGCTGGTTTAAGTGGTTAATGCATGTTATAGTACCTCTATGCTTTTGACACATTTATTTTTCTTTTCAGCTGCATTCAAATTACAAAGGATGGCTCAATAGAAATCATAAATAAGAATAATTTGAACAGTTTTACAACTATATTTCACTATCTAGTAATATAATTTCAATTGATATATAGCACTATTAATTATAGCGTTATAGTTTTTCTTACATTTTTATAATTGGTCTCCATTTCATCTCTGCTCACTTTACAGAAATGGTAGGAAAAGCAGCAAACATACAAAGGATGCAATTATAGAGGATGAGGTACTTATCAGGTAGGGAGTGCAAAGTAAGCATTAGCAGGGGAGTGAAGTTCACTATTTGACCAGAGAGAAGGTAGTAGGAGAGGTAGATGCATAGAGACTCGAAGGCGGCGTACACACGACTGGTTTTCTCGGCAGAATCCAGCAAGAAACTCGATGGGAGACGTATTCTGCCGAGAAAAACGGTCGTGTGTACACTTTTCGCCGAGAAACCCGTCGGGAAACTCGTCGAGCCAAAAAGAGAGCATGTTCTCTATTTCCTCGTTGGGCAATGGGAAAATTTGGCTCGACGAGTTTTTGAACTGCCGAACTAGGAACTCGACGGGGAAAACGATGTGTTTCGCCCAACGAGTTTCTCGGTCGTGTGTACGTTGCCTAAGAAGTGTTGTCATTCCCCTACCTCTGGTCGAGCTATGGTTTTAGAATATGTGCTTTACAGCAGTGTTAATTTTGTTGACGGAAAAATTTCCCTCATTTTCGGGATCTGCATGTTTTAAGTGTTGAAAACTCAACAAAAATAAAATTTGAATTAAGTCAATTTAGGAAAACTGATGAAAATCAATTCCAATTTTCATTTGGTCTACTAAAATTTAATGGGTTTAGTGAAATTGTAATGCATTATTTAAGCTTTTCTCTAGAATTGCCGAACTCCTTATATACTCCTGGAGTAAAAATCTAATAACACGTTATTAGTTATGGTATTAAAGTCGATGTAAACCCAAACATTTTTTTTTTTTTTTATGTCACAATGTAGAGTATAAGATTTCCTATCATCTGTGCCCAGTCTTGCCACACAGAGTTATTCCAGATCTGAGAAATCCTCTTTTATGTTCAGTGAAAATGAACAGCATTCCAGATAAAACCCTGCCTAAATAAAAAGTCAGTTTTCTCTCTTCTTGCTTTGAGTGAGAGGTTATTTACATATCTAGCTAGGACATGTTTATCATATGTTATGTTTTGTTTATCATAAAATGAGGTGATATAACATCATAACACATCCTAGTAATATACAATAAACTTTGGATCACCTCTTGTTATGATAAACATGTCCAAGCTAGATATGTAAATAACATGTTACTGAAAGCAATAACAGAGAAACAGACTTTATAATTTGGCAGGTTTTTATCTGGAATTCTGTTAATTTGCACTGAACTTTAAAAGAGGATTACTCCGCGCTGGATTAACTCTGTGTAGCAAGACTGGGCAGAGATGATAGGAAATCTTATACTCTTCATTGTGACATCATTTGGGGGGGTTTACATCCACTTTAAGGCTTGAACGTGCACTACAGACACAGATTTAGACGTTGTGATATAAAATGTCTCTATAAATAAAACCAAGCCTCATAAACAAAAATATTCATTTTTTGGCAAACAGAAGTGCATTAAAAAATGTTTTTTTAAAGGGGTTGTAAAGGTAAAAAAAAAATCAACTTCATGCATTCTATGCATGAAGGTGAAAAAACATCAAATGATGCCGGCCATTGGCTGGCGCTGCTGTCAATCACATCCAATGACGTGGCGCGTATCACGGGAGCACTCCCGCAACAGCTACACACCATGCTCGCTCGCACGCATGTCTGTGTGTAGTTGTTGTGGGGAGGAGCCCTACAGCCGCCGAGGAACCCCAGAAGACCAGGATCTGGGCCACTGTGTGCAAAACGAACTGCACAGTGGAGGTAAGTATAACATGTTTGTTATTTAAAAAATTTCCTTTACAACTCCTTTAACTCTATTCACTGTAATGACAGGCTGCAAGTGGGAATGGGAGTGAGGGAGTGCATAGGGCAAGGTGTATTATACTTTGGGGATGGAGAAGTAAATGGGAGTGAGGGAGTGCATAGAGCAGGGTGCATTATACTTTGGGAATGGGGAGGTGACCTGCAAGTTGGAATGGGGAAGTAAATGGGAGTGAGGGAGTGCACAGGGCAGAGGGCAGAGAACTGGTCTGTTATTGTACACAGTACTAAGCACTGCTACCTTGCTGGGAGGGGAAACACTCACCACATCACATCCAGACAGACGTGAATCTGAGAGAGGAGTTCAGGAGTTTGCAGGGCATTGTTTCAGAACTCCCAGGTAGCAGGTAGACAATGGGAGCACCTCTTGGCCAATACAGCTTGCCAATACAGTCAGGGGGCTGGGGATTTTACAGACAAGTGGAGCTCCAAGGAAGTTCAGGGTGCTTAGTAACCTTTTTTTCATGATTTTTTTTTTCTTTTAAAAAGCACTAGGGATGCGCATTACCAACAATAAATTGTGTCGTGTCCTGTCCTGTGCGCTGGTGTGTGTGGTTTACAGTAGAAATCCTCAGTCCTCTTGGCAAAAGTATCACCTATGACCACCCTTTCCACCCTGTTCTCCATTCATAGCACTCGTACTATAGGTTCCCAACATGCAACATGCTCCATAGTTGGAGGAGTGATTCCCTGCCTGTCCTCCAATCACTGAATGCTTTGCATTGTGGCAACCTATAATACTGGAGATATAAGTGGATCATAGGGGTGGAAAGAGCAGGCAAATTAAACATCAAATTAGTGCCTTCAAAGGCACAGCCACTAATATTAACGTCCACACTAATGGAGGAGTGAGGCATCCATGTACTCGTATGTTTTCCTAGTTTCTCCGGCCCTGACTGATGACATCACCGACTCATATACATCCACCCTCACCCTTTTTTATTTTCCCGTCCACAGATGATGAAACGCGTTAGTGGCAGGGTCAGCCTGGTCATGTTTGGACCATAGTCTTCTTAAATGATGAGTGGTGAGCTACAATCATTGGCAGGACTTTTCAATGAGTGTTTCTATGGTAGAAGAGGCTATTATATTATTAATAGTTGAAAAATGTATGGTTTATGTTAAGGAATAAAAATGTATTTAATTACATTTCGGCACATGATATTGAAGGAGATGTGCTTTCGTTTATTGATGTAAATTTGGGTGCTGTTTCAAAGCAGCATCCTAGGCCTGGATCACACCTGTTCACTTTTATGTGCGTTTTGCAGCACATAAAAACATGTCTCATAAAAATAAATTTAAAAAGATTTACCAAAACGGGTGCATTCAAAATCTGGTGTAGCTGTGCATGCTAGCCAATCAACTTCTAACTTCAGCTTGTTCAAATAAGCTTTGACAATAAAACCTGGAAGCCGATTGGCTACCATGCACAGCTGCACCAGATTTTGCACTCTCCAATTTTAGTAAATAACCCCTATTGTATCCAATGAGGACGTTCGAATCGTGAAAATGAATGTAAAACTTATGGAAACGCATTAAAAATACAAGTTAAAAAACGTGTTTAAGAGGCACTAAAAATGCATGTTAACCACTTGCGGACCGCCGCATGTAAATATACGTCAGCAGAATGGCACGTACAGGCACATTGGCTTACCTGTACGTCCCTGTCTAGACGTGGGTCGGGGGTCCGATCGGGACCCCCCTGGTACATGCGGCGGTTCCGTAGGCTTCAGGAGCGATCCGGGATGAGGGGGTGGCTGTTGGTTTTTGTCCGCCCCCCCCGGATCGCTCTTAGCCAATCCGCACGCTCCCCCGTGTGTCACTTCCTCTGCCTGTGTAAACACAGGAAGGGGGAAGTGATGTAATCTTAGCTCTCGGCGGTATTTTCAACCGCCGGTGAGGAGAGAATACATCACACAGTGAGTCTGCACAACACTACACTGACACCAGTACACACAGGTACATTACCCCCCGATCACCCCCCTGTCACAGTGTCACTGAATGCAGTAATCATATATTTACTGATCACTGCATTTACTGATCACCGCCCTAGTTAACCCTTTCACTCCCTATTGCCAGTGTCACTAAGCGATCATTTTTCTGATCGCTGTATTAGTGTCGCTGTTCCCGCTAGGTAGCTATTTTTTTTTTCATTGCGATTTTTTTTTTTGTTTACTAAAGGCATGTGGCTGAATAAATTTTGGCCTAAATGTTTGACTAAAATTTAGTTTATTTGATTTTTCTTATAACAAAAAGTAAAAAATATAGATTTTTTTTCAAAAATGTCGCTCTATTTTTGTATATAGCGCAAAAAAAAAAAAAAAATCGCAGAGGCAATCAAATACCACCAAAAGAAAGCTCTATTTGTGGGAAGAAAGGGACGCAAATTTTGTTTGGGAGCCACGTCGCACGACCGCGCAATTGTCTGTTAAAGCGACGCAGTGCCGAATTGTAAAAACCCCTTGGGTCATTTAGCAATATATTGGTCCAGTCCTTAAGTGGTTAAAGATCATATACAAAACACATGGTAAAATGCATGACAGTGGAAATGGAGAGATGTGAACCCAGTCTAAGGTGAGCAAAATAGAAAAACAGCATGGATTAGATCTTTATAAGACAAGCACTTAGAGCCTGTTCACAGTAGTCATGGTGGTATTCTATTCACACAATAACATGCATTGCTTTAGGCAGCCTATTCATTTTATTGAGCTGCCATCACTTAAAATGAATGGCCAGATTGTTCAGCCAACCTGTTGACTTGACTCTACTTAAAGTGGAACTTCATGTAGGAAAAAAAAAAAAAAAATCGGCCAAATTCCAATATTTGCCTGTATGCCCTGTACACTGAGCTATGCACACGCAGCTCAGTGTACACATTTCAGAAATGCCCATACACAGGAGTGATGCCATCTTGGCTGGACCAATGAAACTGGCTGAAGATCAGTACTCAGAATCTGATTCGGCTGACGATGACAGCAGTTGGTAGGGAGCTCCAGGAGACCACAGTGCTGGATAGAAGTTTAGTATGGTTCCACTGTAAATAATGTAGCCTGATCAAACAGAGGCTGGGGCAGAGATCTGGACAACAAAGGAGCGGTAATAGATTGAAAGGGTGATCTCTTTGCTCTATTTCTCTTGAGCATGTTCCTTGTCAGCACATATAATTGCAGTAAAACCTAAGTGTTGCTCTACAGGTGATTATAGGGGGCTATTAAGTTATTTCTATTAGTTGCATGTAATATATAAATTACACTATCCATCAATATACAAGTCTATTAAAGTGCATAAATGAAATAACGTGCTTCACATAGACCAGGGGTGCCCAACCTTTTGAAGAGTGAGGGCCACTTAAGTGACTTGGAAACCGGTTGTGGGCCACAATGAGTGGGTGGATGGCAGCCCACTCTACTCTATGGATCCCACTCTACTCTTTTTTCTAGCGAATCAGATTGGAGTTAGGCGTTCAAAACTGACACAAATCTATTTACATGTGCCACTCCTTAGAGGTGAATGGAGGGTCCGATTAGGTCGACTGTGAAAGGGGCCTATGGCTGCTTTCACTCTGATGCATGGTTGTTTACCTGCACCGCGAGTGCAGCACAGTTAGCCTGTGACTTCTATTTTATCCTGTAGGTGTGGTGCACTTTCAGAAAGCACACCAAACTCGCAGGTATTAGAAGTCTATGGCTCACTGCAGGTAATCCGCAGGTGCACTTCTCTGCACCTGTCGATCAGTTTAAAAGCAGCCCAGTAACCACTGCAGAACATATATGCCCATATATACACTGTGATTTTAGTAATAAACTTACCTTTAATAACAGTATACTTTTCTATTGTATTCCATCCCAGAACAAAAGGTCGCGGGCCATATCAAAGGGCTCCACGGGCCACAGCAGAGGGCTCGGCGTGCCACATGTGGCCCCCGGGCCACTGGTTGGGCACAAATGACATAGACATTTACAATGGGTTTTTCCTTTTCATATGGTGGTATCCATCCCTATGTATTGAGTATATTGAGAGGAGAGACAGCAGCAGTGGTCTGGGGAATCCGCTCCCTTAATCAATGACCCGTAGATACAAAAAGGGTCCAGATTGTCTGGTGAGTTTTCTGATATTGAGGTGATGGCACTAGGTTGATTTCTTCTGAATATCGCATGAAATGAAGGATTATTAAAAGGAGAATAGCCCATGGGACTTTAAATGAGGGAAGCATGGGGGCCAACAAAGTAGAGTAAAACATAGTAACATGGTTTGAGACCTGAGTAAATACAGAGACATAAAAGCCAAGCTGTTAGCATGATGCTACATTGCTTGAAAGCATTTACATGTTGTTGTATACAATGTGAGAGTTGTACTGGCACTATAATTCGACGAGTTTTGCAAGCCACTACTTGCTTCTTCAGGAGAAGATCATTAGGTGCAGTATCTCTGGAGAAACAAAGTATGCATTGAGAATACGTATCACATAAAATATATTTTTGCAAAGTGGAGCCCCCTACGTACAAAATGGCTAAGCCGAGGTTCCAAAAAGTGATCCCCATGAGGCGGTCACGGGATGCATTCAGCCCGGGAGCTGAAGGGATGGAGCCGTCAGGAGACCACCGGGGGGAACATGCAAGGGACAGACATGACTCAATGGTGACAGTTGTGCTCACTGATGTGTCTCAGCATTCAGAATTGCAATGTAAATATAAATATGTATATCTGAGTATTCTCATGGGTCCTATTGTGGTAGGCTGTGAAACGGTAATGGCTGATCTCAATGTAATATAAAACATAAGCGACTGTAGTATGAATGTAGGTATGTATCTAAATGCTGTCACAAGTCTTGCCAGAACAAACCGGATAGTAGTATTGGGTAAATCAACATGTTTTTTTAGAGCATATGCAACTGCAGTATAAATGTGAATATGTATTGAATTATTTTTATGAGTCCTGTAATGGCAGACTGTGAGATAATGGTGTTTGAACCAACATATGCAGAGCGATCCTACAATGCTGTTGTGAAAGGGAAGTGCTGTGAGTTACAAAAGAAAGTTACAAGAATATGGCAAGAAAACCCCCCAAAAAACTCCTTGGAACCTCGGCTTTGCCATTTTGTAAGTAGGGGGCTCCACTTGGGCTTTTTTTCCCCAAAAATATATTTTATGTAATACGTATTCTCAATGCATACTTTGTTTCTCTAGAGCATAGGTGTCAAACGCAAGGCCTGTGGGCCGAATCTGGCCCTCCAGGCCATTTCATGTGGCCCTCGCACCTCCAGCCCTCTGGTTCTTCTCCATACCCTTACTTTCTGCTTTTAAACAATGCATCCAGCTTTTTCCCAGCAGCAGCATAAGGAAAGGGGGGTGCACTGTGATGTAAGGGAGAGTGGGGGACTCAACTTCTGATGGTGGGGTGGCTCTTGACATCTAATGTAAAGGGGAAGGGATACGCTGGACATCTAATCTTACAGATACTACCGGCCCGTTTGAGGGCAATCATAATGCTGATGCGGCCCACGATGAAATTTAGTTTGACACCCCTGCTCTAAAAAATACTGCACCTAATGATCTACTCCTGAAGAAGCAAGCAGTGGCTTGCGAAACTCGTCGATTTATAGATGCCAGTACAACTCTAACATTGTATACAACACGTGCGTGCTTTCAAGCAATGTGTAATCATGCTAACAGCTTGGCTTTTATGTGGAAAAAGATGTGTATAATTTGCGCCACAGGAAAAACAATATTAATTCTCCCAACAAGAGGGTAGAATTGCTTGTAATTAAACCTAAATAAATAAAAATTACCAGTTTAAAAAGCTGCCACCTAAAAAATTTTCAGAGAGTTAAAATGCAAATAGAATCGGAAGTGAAGGGGCGCTAATGAAAAAAACAATGCAAATTATGTGTATATATATACATAAACATGTGCAATCTCTACGAAAAACATATATTATTGGTGAAAAAGTCCATACAGTGAAAACCAAAAAATTGATATTAAATAATAGATAGAGTCCAAATAGTGCTAAAAAATAGGCACCCAATAGTGATTCTCAGTTCAAACAAAGACGTAAATATTGCAGTTCTGGAACCTCCACCATATGTTTGCACCCGGTGAGATCAATAGAAATGGCTCCTTACCAATATTAGTAGACTCTTTTAATTAAAAAAGAAGTCATAAACCGCTTGTGTCAATAGGATGACTCAGAGTGATCCAGATAAGCACGTTCAGATGATCCAGCATTCATATAAATAGGAACAGAAGAGCAATCATAGTGAAGTACTGTTTATTAAAACAAAATTAAAAAGTAACATGCCAAATGGCTGCTTACTCAGGTTGTGCCCTGATCCCGGCACTGAGGCTTAATGGCGTTATTCGATATCCAATCGAACTCGGATATGGTACGATAGTCCGTCGAGCCGGTCGTCTCACTGGCCGGCGTACGTTCCACCGTCGAAGTACCGTAGATTCGGAGATAGATCGAAAGTCCGTCGCACTGCTGGTTTCGATAGCCGGCGTGCGTTCCACCGTCGAAAACCAACGGACCCGGAAATCGGAAGTGGTAGGGAAAAAGCGTGATTGGTTAGCGCCTCGACGTACGTTTCGTGGATTACGTCATCAGGAAGCTTCCTGATGACGTAATCCACGAAACGTACGTCGAGGCGCTAACCAATCACGCTTTTTCCCTACCACTTCCGATTTCCGGGTCCGTTGGTTTTCGACGGTGGAACGCACGCCGGCTATCGAAACCAGCAGTGCGACGGACTTTCGATCTATCTCCGAATCTACGGTACTTCGACGGTGGAACGTACGCCGGCCAGTGAGACGACCGGCTCGACGGACTATCGTACCATATCTGAGTTCGATTGGATATCGAATAACGCCATTAAGCCTCAGTGCCGGGATCAGGGCACAACCTGAGTAAGCAGCCATTTGGCATGTTACTTTTTAATTTTGTTTTAATAAACAGTACTTCACTATGATTGCTCTTCTGTTCCTATTTATATGAATGCTGGATCATCTGAACGTGCTTATCTGGATCACTCTGAGTCATCCTATTGACACAAGCGGTTTATGACTTCTTTTTTAATTAAAAGAGTCTACTAATATTGGTAAGGAGCCATTTCTATTGATCTCACCGGGTGCAAACATATGGTGGAGGTTCCAGAACTGCAATATTTACGTCTTTGTTTGAACTGAGAATCACTATTGGGTGCCTATTTTTTAGCACTATTTGGACTCTATCTATTATTTAATATCAATTTTTTGGTTTTCACTATATGGACTTTTTCACCAATAATATATGTTTTTCGTAGAGATTGCACATGTTTATGTATATATATACACATAATTTGCATTGTTTTTTTCATTAGCGCCCCTTCACTTCCGATTCAGCTTGGCTTTTATGTCTGTCTCAATAAACCATGTTATTATGTTTTTCATTACATTACTTTTCATTACTTTGTTGGCCCCCTCATTTAAAGTCCCATGGGCTATTCTCCTTTTGTTGTATCATTTAGGGATGGAGGTATGTCATGGGTAGAATCAGACCTGTCTCCTTTTCTGGAATGAAGAGTTAAGGACACTGAGCACTTGGTTTTTATTTTTGAAACCAAAGCACAAGACAATTTGGATTTTTTTTAAGCACTGTATGTTGGGGCGGCACTGTGTCATTTATGCATTTAAAGCATATATATATATATATATATATATACAGCCCTCAAAATTTCCACTCGCCTACTAGCAATTGGCAAGTGGATTTAGGCTGGGGGCGAGTGATGACAGGGCTGCATGACCAATCTCCCTCCTAACTGTACCTACACATAGACCCCCGATGCGATTGGCGGCCGAAGAGGAAAGGTGCATGCTCGAGAAAAGTAGTCTGGTGAGCCACACACAGGCAGAGCAGTACACAGGTGCTCTCCTTACAATTTTCATTAAGCCATGGGACCTAAATGTATGACCTCTCTGAGCCTGCCCCCCTCCCCCCGACCAATGTAGCTGGAGAGCAGAAAGTAATGAGTGAGGTGGAGGATTGTGAAAATGACCACTCCGGGTGTCCCAGGTAGGCAGTGCAGCGCTCACTGAAAGTTGCCCTGACATGAGAGCGGCAGCCTTCCAGTTTGTGCAGTTTTCTTGTCCAGCAGTTCAGCCTGAGCACTGCGAGCAGACTCGGTGCTATGGTGTCAATGGCTGTGCAGTTGGAGCTGGATTGTACTCCCTCCCGCTGTGCTGCATCTCCTCTCCTCACTGCCAGCCTGAATAAAAGGGGGAAGTGGGGACATGCAAGCGTGGAGCCGCACACAGGGGCTCCTGATGATGAGATGAATAGGAGAGGGGGAGAGAGAGAGAGAGGGGATGCAGGGCTGTCTTAATGAGAGGACACACCTGGGCACTGCCCAGGGGCCCCAGCTGCATGGGGGACCCCTGCACTATCCCCAAAGTAGCTGGTCCTTGAGCCCACGCTGCCCCAGAATTAGGGGCCCCATGATGGCACTGAGAGTGATGGATACACAGGGGAGGCAGTCTGTCTCCTACCTACTTGATGTCTGTTTACCTGCACTGCCATCATTGTAGGGGCCCCAGAGCTTACTTTGCCCAGGGACCCATGATGCTATTAAGACAGCTCTGAGGGGATGGATGGGAGTTGCAGAGGAGACTGGATGGATGGGAGTTGCAAGAGAATGGGGAAGAGACCTGGTTCTAGTGCCCTGTCCCTCTGGTCTGCCCCCAGTGCCCTGTCTTATTTTGTTAAAGTTGTTGGTAATATTTAATTGTGTAACTTGATTTTGCATAAAACATTTAACAGTGTCATTCCATGAGATAATCTATGTTGGCGTGTTTAGGGGGCAGTGTATGAATGGGCTGTTAGGTGGCGCAACTGGTGGCGAGTAACTCTTGAGGCCTAGCTAGTAGCTCAGGGCTTGAGATTTTGAGCCCTGTATGTATGTGTATATATATATATATATATATATATATATATATATATATATATATATATATATATATATATATATATATATATATATATATATATATATATATTGATGTGTCCTTGGTTTTAGCGCACAGTGCTGTCATTTATAATAGATTTATAGAGCATATACACTTAAGTGTTGAATACAACAGCTTTGCACTTTATTCACTTATTAGTCGTGGCTTGGGTTTTTTATACATTTAATAGACCACAGTTTAGGCTGGTTTTACTCGGTTCCTTGTACTTGGTGACACAGACGTAGACCTGAATGAGCCCTTTGTCTTTTTATGAATTCAAATTAACATGCATTTTCGTGCAGCAAAATTCAAGAGTTTTGCTGCATCAAATAGACGAGTATGAATAGGTCCTTAAAGAGGTGCTCCAGCCTCCGTCTAGAAAAATTAAACGTTCACCTTTTCAATAAAAGTAGGTATGTGTTCTAGCATCCCCATTAGATTTAAAATCACTGGACCAATTTAAAAAAAAGGAGACTCTTTTAAATGTTATACCTGTAGGCCATGTGTGTCCCCTCCTAGTCTTGTCTTCTCAATCACATTCTAGGACCTTGTTGTATTACTTGAAGAGTAGCTCCAGTCTTTCCCCCCCAAAAAAATAAAAGTCAGCAGCTACAAATACTGTAGCTCTAGTATCTTAAATAAGGGTTTCTTACTGTGCATGTGCAAGCTACGCTGTACTTTGTGAATGGTCCCGCAGCCTTCTGGGACCTGTGATGTGTCCCAGAAGGCTGTACTGGGGTAGGAGGGGGGGGGGACTTCTGGTCAGATTGCTGCAACGATCTGTCTGGAAGTGGGAGTGGGTACCTGTCAAAACCAGGTACCAGCTCCCCCCCAAAAAGTGCCAAATGTGTCAGGGGAGGGGGGGATGCAAACAAGCGAAACTTCCCCTTTTGGGTAAAGTTCCCCTTTAATTTAAAAAAGGATATATCTACATTCATTGGTGTTTTTTACCATCTTCCTGAGGTTGTGTTTTAAAAGTGAAGTATGGGTTTGGGTCCCCCCCCCATTACACCTACGTAGATGGATGCTGCATCTGTCCCGTGCCAGGGAAGATCATCGATGTCTTGGTTCTCTCCCCTTCTTGAGAGGAGAGCTGTTGACTGCCGATCAGCAGCTCTGCTCCTCTAAACTGTGGAGGGGCGGGGAGCAGCCTTCTCAGCGGCTCGCTGAGAGGCTGAGACAGCCATTAGTCCAGGCACCTGGTGGATCCAAACTTCCAGAGTCGTGATATTGTGCTGCCTGGACTGACTCCAGTGATGTCAGCAGAGACCGGACTTCAGACCGCTTTCCGCGGAAAACAGGTCACAGGAGTGCAAAACAAATTACACTCCTGTGACCCGTTGGAGTAGCCCAGCCAAATGAGCTCAGGCTGGACTTCTCCTTTAAAGCCTTGCATTTGGGAACATACAGTAGTCTGTGGGTTAATTTAGGCCTGGTTCACACCTATGCATTTTTTGGTGCATTTCCATAAACACAGGTTCCTATGGATGTAGTTCACATCTGTGCATTTTATGGAAAGGGCCAAGTATTTTTTTCTAGGTTTTTGGTTTTATAGGCATCAATAGACGGAAAAAGCGAATTTCACCTGGAATATGCAAACTGCAACCTGCATAGGTGTGAACCAGGTCTTGGGGATCATTTGTGTTGTGATTACGTGTACAGAGCTTGCTTTTCTAAATTGAAATCTTCCAGGTAGATTTAGAAGACAAAACAATACATAAATACGTTTATTTGGCTGCGTATGTGTATATACAGCGGGTAAAATAAGTATTTAACACGTCACCATTTTTGTCTTGGGGACTCCATTTTACTTTGTTGTACACACAGAGTTCTCCCATAAAGTTTTCTTTGCTCCAGCTACATTCTCATGGGAAAAACTGAGATACAATTCAGGACATCCAGGCACACAGCCAGGAGTGACCTTGGTTGCTAGGCATAGTTGTGTATTCTGTTTCAGCCAATTGACATGTGATCTAACCTTATCTCTTAACAATACAAAAGTCTTTGTCAGTAAAGCCAGCCATGGATGGTGCGATTTTCACTTGATTCTCAACGCAGCCAGTGTTGATGGGAGGATCCCTCTCTGGGAGCTATTGAGTTCTTCCGGCGGGGGGGGGGGGGGGGGGGTGAGGTGGAGTTGTCCCTGCTTGGAGAACACTGTGATTATTGCTAGCGGTTATAGCCGCTGGCAATAAAGGCATGAAAAATCCTCCATGTTGGTTGTACCCAAGTTGATCGATCAACTTTGGTATAATCAGCCTGCCCATACATGGTTTGAATCTTAGACAGTCCAGATTTGAAATGTCTATGGTCAGCTTTAAAGAATGAACACAAACACTTTCTACCACCATTATGTATGTGGATTCTCCCTGTGTACACAGTATTGGGCATATTTTGGATATTTTCTTAATTCTCCTATATAACCGACAGTATGCCAGAGAAAGCAAAGTGACAGAGATGAGCTCATCGCAGAGATGGTCCAGGCTCTGGAAAGATCGATACAGTCGGATCCGCCTACAACCCTGGACTGACACCTGGCTCAGCTTTTCAGTGGGTTGCTGAGAGCCTGGGCCAACTGACAGTCACCAGCTCTCTGCTCACAGAGCTCTGAGCTCCTTAGTCTTATGCCGCGTACACACGGTCGTTTTTTGCGATAAAAAAACAACGTTTTTTAAAACGTCATTTAAATTGATCGTGTGTGGGCAAAACGTCGTTTTTTGTCTTCAAAAAAACGACCAAAAAAAATTCCAACATGTTTGAATTTTTTGTGTCGTTTTTCAAAACGTCGTTTTTTGTTTCACAAAAAGTCACCGTGTGTGGCAAAAACGTCGTTCAAAACGACGTTTTTCAACCCGCGCATGCCCAGAAGCTAGTTATGAAGCGAGCTTCAATGGAAAAGAGTGGTGAACGTAACCTCGCTTTTTGTGAAAAAACGATGGTGTGTATGCAAAATTGTCTTTGAAAGTGACGTGTCAAAAACGTTGTTTTTTACTTCACAGAAAACGTCGTTTTTTTTCATCGCAAAAAACGACCGTGTGTACGCAGCATTAGAGCTGGCGGGGGGACAGATGCAGCTTCAGATAGATGTTGCATCCGCGTAGGTAAGTATGATACGTTAAAGAAAATCAAAAAAAAAAATCTGTATACTGAACTTCTTTTTTAACTTGTTCAAATAACATTTATCTTACAGACGCCCAATACCGATGTAAACCTATCTTTAACCACTTCAATACCAGGCACTTACGCCCCTTCCTGCCCAAGCCAATATTCAACTTTCTGCACTGTCGCTGTTTAAATGACAATTGCGCGGTCGTGCTACACTGTACCCAAACAGAATTTTTATCATGTTGTTCCCACAAATAGAGCTTTCTTTTGGTGGCATGTGATCGCCTCTGGGGTTTTTAATTTTTACTATACAAATAAAAAAAGACCGAAAATTTTGAAAAAAATACTTTTTTTTTTGTTATAACATTTTGTAAATAAGTAAGTTTTCTCCTTCACTGATGGGCACTGATAAGGCGGCACTTATGGGCACTTATAAGACAGCACTGATGAGGCAGCGCCAATGAGGTGGCACTGATATGCAGCACTGATGGGCATTGGTAGGCAGCACTGTTGGGTGGCACTGATATGCAGCACTGATGGGCAATTGATGGGCGCACTGATGGGCACTTATGAGTG
This sequence comes from Rana kukunoris, assembly GCA_029574335.1. Lineage (NCBI taxonomy): Eukaryota > Metazoa > Chordata > Amphibia > Anura > Ranidae > Rana > Rana kukunoris. Next base: position 382,486,975 of record CM056051.1, read on the forward strand.
GCACTGATTGGCACTGATAGGCGACACTGGGCACTGAAAGGCTGCAATGGTGGGTACATATGGGTGGCATTGATAGGCGGCACTACTGGGCACTGATAGGCGGCACTGGGCATCGATACATGGCACTGATGGGCACTGACATGCGGCACTGATATGCAGCACTGATGGGTATACCTGGTGGCACTGGCAGGTATTTTGGGTGGCACTGGTTGGCAGCTGCCTGGGCATTGATTGGCAGCTGCCTTGGCACAGATTGGCATTCCCTGGTGGTGTTGAGGGCATACCTGGTGGTCCAGTGTGGATGCCCATTCCTGGTGGCATGCTGGTGGTCCTGTGTGGTGATCCGAGGGGGGGCTGCGCTGATAAACTATCAGCACAAACCCCCCCTGTCAGGAGAGCAGCCGATCAGAACTTCTCTACTCGCGTCTGTCAGGCGCGAGTGAGGAAAAGCCGATCAGCGGCTATTCCTTTTTACATTGTGATCAACCGTGATCGGACACGGCTGATCACGTGGTAAACAGCCTCCACCGCAGGCTCTTTACCGAGATCGGTGTAGCCGTGTGTCGGACTGACACACTGCACCAGGCGCGCGGTGGCTGTTATCCTGCAGGACGTCAATAGACGTCCAGTCAGGGTAACAAAACCACTTCCCGGACATCAATTTACTCTTGACCGGGCGAGAAGTGGTTAAGATCTGAGGTGGTTGTAAACTTCAGATATGAAATGTGAACAAAGCACATATTTCTATAGTATTTACTTGCCTCTCCCCAGAGTGCTAAGTGTCATTTCTGTCTGCTGCTTCATTCCTCTATCAGCATGAATCACTAGACAAGTTTTCCTGACACCAAGAGAAAAATCAAAAACCAACGGCCAGGGTTGTCGGGAAGGGGCCCTGTCCTCATCAACATGGGGACAGGGTGCTCTGGGGTGGGGGGGCTGCAGTGCGCCAGGTGAAACACGTCTAAACGCTAGCAGGAATTCAGGTATTTTTTTTTGGGGGGGGGGGGTCACAGATAGGAATAAAAACCCAACAGACCACTACTTCAAATGACTAATCCCACCCCCCGAAAAGTGATCTGATGTGGTTCAATTTTTAGCAGTTAGCAGGCAGGCATTTGGTTAGCAGGCATTTAGAAGGTGAAGAGGTGAAAGTGCTGCCTGAATGGCTTTTTTATAAAAAAAAATGTTTTTAAAGCTAAACAAGGATTTTGCAAAGGAATACTGTGTCACAACCACACACCAAACGCTTGCAGCAAGCTCTGATTAACTTCAGGGGCAAGTTTGACAAACTCCCCACACCAAGCTAAAAATGCTGTGCAATGTATACAAACTCTTCTGCCTCCCTTCTTGGCTTAGTTAGGTTCAGTTGGGAAAGTGTTAAAGTAGAACTCTAAGCAAAACTTTTTATTTTGAATAGAGCAAAAGAGGGATATAACTTATTTTTTTGTGCCATCTTTGCCCCATTTGGGAGATGTTCCATTACTTCCTGTCCCATAGCCAAACAGGAAGTGGGAGGAAATCTCTGCAAATTAAGGGGAAATACTTGGGAACCCCCGGGTCACCAGAACTAATGTCCCTATTGGAAGCTTTCCGGTCTATTAATTTTCTGGGGACAACCCAAAATGTGGGATTTTCTTTTAGGCCTCGTACACACGATCGGACTTATCCGATGAAAACGGTCCGCGGACCATTTCCATCGGATATGTCCGATGGTGTACACACCATCGGATCAAATTCCCCGCCGCCGGACGGCGCGGTGACGTGGCGGTGACGTGACGTTGACGCCGCCACGTCACCGCTACGTCACCGCACCAGGAAGTAAAACACTTCCGCGCATGTGCCGAATCCATTCGGCGGCAGCGCGGCGGCGGTGCGGGACGACATGTCTGCTGGTAAGTGTACTAACCAGCAGACATGTCGGGCGGACAGATTCCCACCGGATAGATTTCAAAGCTTGCTTTGAAATCTGTCGGGTGGACAAATCTGTCCGCTAGCCCATACACACGAGCGGAGATGTCTGCTGAAACGGTCCATCGGACCGTTTTCAGCGGACATATCCCCTCGTGTGTACGAGGCCTTACTTTCAGTGATAATGGTACACAGGACAAATAGAGGGTGAATCTCCTTAACAGGAGCACAGACCACAGTAAAAACAAGCATTCTAATCCCTCTGCACTCTATATCCAAAAGTTTTGCCTTTAGTTATACTTTAACCTCCCTGGCGGTATGATTCTTTCAGATTTTAGGTGCTGAAAGCGGTACCATTATTTGCAAGGAAATTTGGCGTTTTATACTGTAGGCTTGTAATTCTTAGGGATAAGTCACTTAAATCTGACCAAACAAGAGTCTAATAGGCATCCCGGGTATGACATTTTTTTAAAAACAAAATGATAAATTATAAAATAATAAATTATTATAACAAATAATAATAATAATATAATTATAATAAAAATTATTCAATAATGAAATCAAATCAAATCAAAATCACTGAATTTGCTCAGTTGCAGAATTGCAGAATACACGATGGTGTATACACGACATGAGGGAGGAATTTCCTTCACTTTGAGAGCTTTCCTCTCACTTCCTGTTATATCTCTGAGGCAGGAAGTAAAAGAAAATTTCCTCAATAGTATGCAGACAGAAAAAAGTATCCTGGAAACATTGCAGCTTTAACCAAACTTCAGGCAGCTCTTCATGTGTGGGGTAGTGTTTTCTGTATGTATCAGTAAAGAGCCTGCAAATAGGTGTGGGAATATTTTTCCTACATTACTACTTAAAAGGGATTTTCACTAGCATTAGCATTTTGTGGTGGATCTCTATCTCTTATCAGAGGGCATTTGACAGGTGGTGAGGTGGCTGCGCGGACCCATTCAGTTACTGCTGGCCACAGCAGGGAGTGTAATTTCTTCTTGGAAGTAAAGCATCACAGCTAAAAAATGTATACCCCCATCCACTGCCTTAGCTGCTTAAAGGGTTTGTTACTCTAAAAAAAAACACAGCTCATGTTTCCTTAAAGCATGTTAACCACTTTAATACTGGGCACTCCCCCCCTTCCTGCCCAAGCCAATTTTCAGCTTTCAGCGCTGTCACTGTTTAAATGACATTTGCGTGCTGTACCTAAACAGAATTTTTATCTGTCCGTTTTATCTGTCGCACAAATAGAGCTTTCTTTTGGTGGTATTTGATCACCTGTTTTTTTTTGCTAAACAAATAAAAAAAAGACCGAAAATTTTGAAAAAAAAACCTTTTAATCATAATCGATTAGTTGGCCATTGTAATGTTTTGATTAATCAGTTAATTACCTTTAAAAAGTGTGGTGTATCATTTAGTTAATATGTAAAGGTCTGTAATGATGAAACAGCAGCGTGACTTGGCCGGGGAGGGAGGTCGGGGACTAGCACCCCATAAGCGGCCAGTGATTGGCCGCACTCTAAGCAACTCACGGAGGCTCTGCCTACCTTCCTCCGTGGCATCTAGTCTCAGCACAGGTGTGCTGCAACAGAGAGACAGTTGCTCAGCGCTGTGTGATCATGGGCAAGAGGTGGGGGCGGGGCATTACATCTCATCCTGAGCTTCAGACATCCAGATGGCGCCCCCTTGCCTGATGACCCCATGCCTGCCACTGGCAAGTGAAAAGAGTTGCAGCCACAAGTACTGTACACTGCTGGGTAAAGCCAGCTTATGCAAAGCTGAGGAGATACAAAGGGATCTGAGATAAAGAGATGCAAAGCTGTTAGCTGTTAGCTGTTGGGGGGTTGCAGAGATAAGCTGTAGAAAAAGGTGCAAAAGAGAGTTGTGGCCAGGGGTGCAGAGGTGAGCTGTAAAAGGGGGAAAGTGCGATAAAGTGAGCTGTGGTCATTGAAAGGGAAGGCGTGCATAGGTGAATTGCATTAGGGTGGGGTGTGCAGAAGTGAGCAAGAGACATGGGGTGGAGAGGTGAGTCACAGAAAGAGGGCACAGGGGTGAGTTGCAGAAAGAGGGCGCAGAGGTGAGTTGTAGACAGGGGGTGCAGATGTAAGTTGGAGAATGGTGGGGGGGGGGGTGCAGAGGTGGGTTGTGCATGGGTGGGTGTGCAGATGTGAGTTATGGACAGGGGGTCAATGGTCAGTCTGCGTTTATGGCAATGTTCAGTCTGCGTTTATGGCAATGGGCAGTCTGCGTTTATCCCAATTACACCATATGAAACCGATCAGGATAACGGAACCACTTTGCCGCTGTCGTTTTGCTATATAGCGGGCATAAAGTGATTAAACAACACAGGGCTTGTACTAAGTAATTTGGCCCCTTCAATCACCTAAATAACCTGGCTAATCCTGCCTGGCTATACCTTCCCCCCTGTAAACTGACCACAGTTTATCAAGGTGGTCAGTTTACGTGCCTTCATCATCCGCAGCCCTGCTTTGTCCTCCTCTGCCCTCTCTCATCCCTGTCTGTCCTGTGTCAGTACCTGCCCTCTCCCTTCCTGCTGCTATCATAACTTAAATAAAATCCTCCCCTCCCCTCTGTAACATAACGATATGTGCCCCTGTGTTATATAAAAAATATGGCGATCTGTACCTTTATCAGAGGGGCTCTCGGTGCTCACATGACTCCTCTGCTCTCTCTCCTCTCTCCTCCCCAGCTGACGTCAGTGGGTGTGCTCGTCCCTGCCCGTTATAGCACTCAGCCGGGCAGAGAAGAGAGCCTAGGAGACGCTCTGATATAGGCAGCTTTTTTATATAACAGACACAGGGGAACATAACATTATGTTACAGAGGGGATGGGAGGATTGTATTGTACTGACTTAACAACCTTATGGCTGGGTTCACATATATGTGGCTGCAGTTTGCAGTCCGGAGTCTGGTGTGTTTCAGTTCACCGGTTCAGGTGAAAATTTTTATCTGAATTTTCACCTGAACTGGACCCAAAAACGCACAGGACCCTTTTCAAAACCGCACCATGGCCACCCGCACGTTTGTGAACTGGCTCTATTAAAGTCACATTTACATGTTATACGAAATGCATTCGGTTAAAAAAAGTATCCAGTTTGCATATGTGAACCCAGCCTGTGTTTTCTAACAGGACGCTGTTTTTAATTGGGCTCAATTTCTTTAACTTTGCCAGAGCAGCAATTTACCTTCCTTTTGATTATTTAAAAATAAAAAGTGTTTTATATCAAAATAACTTGTCTTTCAAGTGTGTCTAAACAGCGTTGACTTGTTCCAGGGAGCGCTGGAATTTGAGGTGGAATTTGTATTCCTAGAAGGGTAAGCGTAACCACGTCTTCCTCTACCGTTCTCTCAAGGAACAAATGTGCACTGTCTGCCAAGCTGTGCTTATTGGCAGCATCGATTTGAAGGCTAGCTGTGCAAATACGCAAAGCTAAAATCAAAACATTTGAATGTTTTCAAACATTAAGAATCTGTAAAAAATAAAATTTTTTTTTTTTTTTTTTTTTTTTTTACACTTATTCAGATATTTAAAGGTCAACACCACCTCAAACAGATATTTTAGTTTTGTATGTCTGCAGGCATGTTGAATCACCTGCTGGTTCCTTGTATCTTTCTGAGACTGATATTCCCACCAGAATGCCCGCTTCCTTCTAGCTGCTGCAGCCATAATGATGTTTTGTCCGCCCCAAGGATCTTTTCATAATGTGAAATAAACAGCGAAGGGGATCCAGCTGCGACAGAGCGCTACCTTCTTTATGTCCTTGTAGCAGGGGGGCTAAGCTGGACAAAATTAGTTGACATTTGCTAGAGATTTAGAAAGTTTAAAGGGATATAAAAACATTATTTTTTTTTTAACAATTTATGATGTTGAGCAGAGGACTTTGGCTAGGTTCTTACCTAGGTGTTTTTCAGTGCATTTGTAGATTTGCAGAAACACAGCACAATCCATTTAACACTATGCAGTTTCCACCAATGCGGTTTTTGGAAAGGTGCAGGGATTTTTTTACATGCAGTACAGTACGTTTTTGGCTCCATAGTCTTCAATAGAATTGCATCAAAGATGTGTAGCACCCTCTACCATAGGTAGAGGATTTTCGTGTGGTAAGCTGGCAGGCAGGTAAATTTAGGCAGGCCTGTGCTTCAGGTTAGGCCTGCTTGTTTTGATCTGGGGGCAGGGAGTGGTTAGTGTAGCAGTGGGTGTGACCACTTATGCTTCAGTTCTTGGACACCTCCTCTGCTTCCAGGGAGAATGTTCTGGAAGATGGGCAGGGCAAAGGACTGGAATGACAGGGAGCACTTGGAATTGGCAGATGGCAGGCCTTCTATACAAGCTCAGGTCCAGTCCCTGAAGGGAGTTGTCGGCTGGGAGAAGTGGAAAATGGAGTGCTAGATCACAGCAGGAGGCCCGTCTGGGGGGGGGGGGTGCGTGCCTTGGCGGAGGAGCCCAGGAGAGCTGGAAGAGAGCCTTGTCCTTACACGGTCATGGAGGAGGTATCCTGGAACAGAGGGGCTGGAGAAGTGATGGGAATGCATGTCCAGTAGTGCCTTGTTTCCACTGCACGGATCGGTTCGGGTCAGTAATTTTGGAGCGGTTCGGATGGGACCGGTCTATTCGCGTGAGTGTTTCCACTGCAAATCGGACCGTGAGGGACCATTCAGGGTTTAGAAAAAATTCCTAGCACATCCACCAATCAGTGAGATGTATTTGTAGGTCCGCCCTAACCGAACCGTTCCACTCTCTCTGGTCCCTCATCTGAAGCAGGACCCTTGCTGGTGCGGTACGGTTCGGTTTTACGGCACGCTTTCATAATGGAAACACCCAAAATAGCGTACCGTACCGGACCGAACCGATCCACTCAGTGGAAACGAGGCATTAGGTTCTTCACTATGGACTCAGGGCAGGAGAAGGTCGGTGAGTGTGACACAGTGGATATCTGGAAGAGGCATGCCAGGGTAGCTGGCTGCAAGGCCAGAGGAGAGACTGTGGGGTTTTGTGTCAAATCAATGTGGCCCGCGGGCACAGGATTTGCAAGTCGGGCTAGCTGGGATCAGTAGTCCACCAACTAATACAAGCTGCTAATCTACTAGGCAGCAAGAAGGGCTACTGCAGGCCCATGGCCTACAGTTCAGCAAGCATATAGGACTATTTAGAGTAATCCTTTATGTAAAGTAAAGATGATGAAGCGCAAAGACTAATAGTTCACAGTAAAGTTTTGTGCAGGAGGGGAAAAGTCCTGAGAGTAACAGTCTGCAGGAGTTGATGCAGGGGAAGTGACTGTGATTATTAGAGTCTATCAATTCTTCAAAAGCTCAATCCATTTAATCTATTCTTAAATACGATGGCAATGTTATCTGATCTATGGGCATCCCATATCCCCTTTCCCTAGCCAAGTTATATCCCCAAATAAACAAAAAACAAAACAACGAAAATGACTGTTCATTGTCTCCTAGGTGATATATGGAGGTCTGACAGCAGGGTGATATGGTGGAGGGGAAAACAGGGAAATTGACCTGAGGTGGGAAAGTGACTTGAGGTGTGCCGGGGTCACGTGGTCAATATGCCTAAAAGGGGGCATACCCAAGTAGAAGTAAAAGAAGAAATAGCAAGAAAAAAGGGGATGGGTGGGACACAAGAACACCGACGCCCAGAAGGAGGAAAAAGGGCGGGTTTAAATACCTCCCGACTCCTCCTACAAACACAGGCTGACACATGTTTTTGGTGCATTTTTACTTATTTTACAGCTACTTGTATAGCGCTGTCAATTTATGCAGCACTTTACATATTATACATTCACATCCATCCCTGCCCCGCAAAAAGCTTACAATCTGTGTTCCCTAAAGCCTAGTACACACAGGCTGAAATGTCAGACGACTTTGGCCAGTTGAATAAAAAACGGCCAACATTCGGCCTGTGTGTGTATGGCAGACTGTCCAACAAAAGCCAGCTTCTGTCAGACAGGCATTGTCAATGACTGAGAATGAGTTCTGGGGGGGGGGGGGCTACCCACCATTAACCTACCTGCATGTCTTTGGAGTGTGGGAGGAAACCGGAATACTCGGAGGAAACCCAGGCAGACACAGGGAGAACATGCAAACTCCAGGTAGGTAGTGCCATGGTTGGGATTCGAACCGACGACCCTAGTGCTGCTAGGCGGAAGTGCTGCCCACTTAGGCCGCGTACACACGATCAAATTTATCTGCTGAAACTGGTCCGACAGACCGTTTCAGCAGACATCTCCGATCGTGTGTACGGGCTAGCGGACATGTTTTCCTATGCTTTGAAATTTGTCTGCCGGAGACATGTCCGTCTGATATGTCCGCTGGTTAGTAACTAACTCAGCGACGCATGCGTGGAAGTATTTTACTTCCTGGAGTGGTGACGTGGCGGCGTCAACGTCACCGCGTCCTCAGCCCGAGGGGATTTTCGTCCGATGGTGTGTACACGGCATCGAACCAAAATCCGATGAGACATGTCCGCTGCAAACGGTCCGTCGGACATGTTTGAGCGGACATGTCTCATCGTGTGTACGCGGCCTTAGAGACTGTGCTGTTTTGGCGTGTTTCCTGCATGACAACAGACACAACTTCTTAGCAATATTAACACATCTCAAAAACGCTAAACACATTCTAAATGCTTCAAAATGCTTAAAAAACATGCACACACATAGAGCCCAGAGAAATGACAGTGTCATGATGACAAGAAAGCATGGCATTACAATGGTCACACATGTGTGATGGTACTAGGAATGATGGGAAAGCTAGTCCCAAGGAAGGTTATCAGGAATTGCTTGTTTGCATGCTCCCCAACCTAAAGTCAAAAGACGCACAGAGAAAGCTGAAGGCTGTGCCAGTAAAATAAATTAAATGTGTTTACTGGCATTGTTTTTAATAATCATTAAAGTGTTTTTTTTTTTGTTTTTTTTATGTCACAATGTAGAGTATAAGATTTCCTATCATCTGTGCCCAGTCTTGCCACACAGAGTTAATCCAGATCTGAGAAATCCTTTTTTATGTTCAGTGAAAATGAACAGCCTTCCAGATAAAACCCCCCCTAAATAAAAAGTCAGTTTTCTCTCTTTTTGCTTTGAGTGACAGGTTATTTACATATCTAGCTAGGACATGTTTATCATATGTTATGTTTTGTTTACAATAACATGAGGTGATATAACATCATAACACATCCTAGTATTATACAATGAACTTTGGATCACCTCTTGTTATGATAAACATGTCCAAGCTAGATTTGTAAATAACCTGTTACTGAAAGCAAAAACAGAGAAACGGACTTAAAGGGGTAATTCCCCCAAAAAACTTTTTTTAACATTGACTGAGGCTCGTTATGTCAAGGGGAATCGGGTGTTTTTTTATTAGAAACGAAGCAATACTTACCGTTTTACAGATGCATCGTCTCCGTCGCTTCCGGGTATGATCGTCTGGTCTGGGCGTGCCTATTTGATTGACAGGCTTCCGACGGTCGCATACATCGCGTCACGAGTAGCGGAAAGAAGCCGAGCGACGGTGCGGCTCTATACTGCGCCTGCGCACCGTCGTTCGGCTACTTTCGGAAAATCGTGACGCGATGTATGCGACCTCGGAAGCCTGTCAATCAAATAGGCACGCCTATAGTCGGAGCCCATACCCGGAAGCGTCGGAGACGATGCATCTATAAAACGGTAAGTACTGCTTCATTTCTAAAAAAAAAAAACCTGATTCCCCTTGACATAACGAGCCTGAATAAATGTTAAAAAAAAGGTTTTTGGGGGAACTACCCCTTTAACCTAATTTGGCAGGTTTTTATCTGAAATTCTGTTAATTTGCACTGAACTTTAAAAGAGGATTACTCAGCACTGGATTAACTCTGTGTGGCAAGACTGGGCACAGATGATACTCTTATACTCTACATCAGGGGTGTCCAAACTTTTTTCAAAGAGGGCCAGATTTGGTAAAGTGAACATGCGTGAGGGCCGACCATTTTGCCTGACATTCTTTGAACCATTAAAATTGTGTTTGTTCGATCACTAATACACTGTCCAACACGAATTAGGCACACACACATACAGACACACACATACATACAGACATACACATATACAGGCACACACAGGCAGACACACATATATACAGACACACACACATATATACAGACACGCACACATATATACAGACACGCACACACACACAGGCACGCACACATACAGGCACGCACACATACAGGCACACACACACATATACAGGCACACACACACACATATACAGGCACACAAACACACATATACAGGCACACACACACACATATACAGGTGCACACACACATACAGGCACACACACAGGCACACACACATACAGGCACACAGACACCCACATGTATAAAGCAGTGGCGGCTGGTGCTCAACATTTTTGGGGGGGCGCAAAGGAAAAAAAAATTGCAGTCTCACTGTGCCCAAACGCAGCCACTGTGCCATGCTATCAAACGCAGCTACTGTGCCATCAATTGTCACCACTGTGCCATGCCATCAAACGCAGCCACTGTGCCATCAATTGTCACCACTGTGCCATGCCATCAAACGCAGCCACTGTGCCATCAATTTGCACCACTGTGCCATGCCATCAAATGCAGCCACTGTGCCATCAATTTGCACCACTGTGCCATGCCATTAAACCAGCCACTGTGCCATCAATTGTCACCACTGTGCCATGCCATTAAACCAGCCACTGTACAATCCATTGTCACCACTGTGCCCATAATCGCCGCTGTGCCAATTGTCCCCACTGTGCCCTGTAAATTGCTCTCCCCCCGGCACTTACCTTTACTGGAGTCAGGCATCCACGTCCCACGATGTCTTCTCCCGCCCTCGATGACTGACAGGCGTCTCAGCCAATCAGGTTACCGGTAGCCAGAACCTGATTGGCTGAGACGCCTGTCATCTTATCCAAGGGGCGTACAGTCTGTGCGCTCCCAGAATAAGCTTCCGGGACCCGAGGGCTGTACTGGGAAAGCCTATCAGAGCTGTTGGCTCTGATAGACATTTCCCTCCAGCCAACCAGCTAGCATTATTCAGATGGCCGGACATGAGCGCCGACCATCTGAATAACAGCGGCAGCGGCGATAATAACATAGATTCGTGCAATGCATGAATCTGTTATTAGACTCAGTGGCGGTGAGAGCTAGAGGGGGCGGCGCTCCAGCGCCCTCTATGGACAAATTGCCACTGGTATAAAGCCCTTTTAAAACAAATCTTGGTTTCTAGCACAGTACCTTTCCAGTTTCCTCGTTTAGCCGGGTACTGCACTCTAGGGGGAAGCAGAGAGTACAGCACACTCCTCTGCATTTACTTTCACTTTTGAGGCTGACGGAGCTTCTTACAGTGCCGACAGGGGATCAGGAGATCGGGCTCATCTGACAGCCCTTATCTCCCCTGATACCGCGGCACACCTGAGAACCAGACGGGCCGTCCAAAACCGGTTGCGGGCCGCGATTGGCCCGCGGGCCGGACTTTGGACATGCCTGCTCTACATTGTGACATTTACAACCACTTTAACTGTCAAGTAAATAGCTTAAGGGGTGATGCATTTGTAATTAATAAAAAGGAGGCTTTAGTACTACTTTAATAAGAGGACCAGTGTAGGCCAAATTTACTGTTGTAAACACTGTTTGAATGGACTACATTGCACAAATCCCCCAAAAATTATAAAATTAAAAATAACAACCCTGCTGTCGATACATTGAGCAGTTTTACTCTCTTGCTGCTAAGACATTTACCTGCTTTCTGGCAGTCATTTCATTAGGCTAGAGAAGTGGTCCCCAAACTGCGCACCAGCAGGCCAAATGTGCCTTTTCTTGGCTTTATCAAATCCTTGGGGTGCTGTTTTTCTAAATAATGAGGTATTTTTCCTCCAGTGACACCAACAATAAGGCAATACTACTGATACTACTATATCTACTGATGCCAACAGAGGGGCACTATTCCTCCCACTGACACCCAACGATGGCACATTATTTCTTCTACTGACATCAACAATATTCCATCTCCTGACCCTGATGGGAATATCCTTCGGCTGACACTAATGAATGGGTCATTCCTCCCCTGATATAAACAATTGGGCACTATTCCTCCCATTGACACCAATAAAGGGGGCATTATTCTTCCCACTGACACCAATGATGAGGGCACTATTCTTTTCACTGACACCAATGATGGGGCCCTATTCCTCCCACTGACTCCAATAACGAGGGGCACTATTCCTCCCACTGACACCAATGATGGGGGGCACTATTCCTCACACTGACACCAACGATGGGGGGCACTATTCCTCCCACTGACACCAATGATGGGGGGGGCACTATTCCTCCCACTGACACCAATGATGGGGGGGCACTATTCCTCCCACTGACACCAATGATGGGGGGGCACTATTCCTCCCACTGACACCAATGATGGGGGGCACTATTCCTCCCACCGACACCAATGATGGGGGGCACTATTCCTCCCACTGACACCAATGATAGGGGGGGCACTATTCCTCCCACTGACACCAATGATGGGGGGGCACTATTCCTCCCACTGACACCAATGATAGGGCACTATTCCTCCCACTGACACCAATGATGGGGGGCACTATTCCTCCCACTGACACCAATGATGGGGGGCACTATTCCTCCCTCTGACACCAATGATGGAGGGACTATTCCTCCCACGGACACCAATGATGGGGGGACTATTCCTCCCACGGACACCAATGATGGGGGGACTATTCCTCCCACGGACACCAATGATGGGGGGACTATTCCTCCCACGGACACCAATGATTGGGGGACTATTCCTCCCACGGACACCAATGATTGGGGGACTATTCCTCCCACTGACACCAATGATGGGGGGACCATTCCTCCCACTGACACCAATGTGGGAGGGGCCACTATTCTTCCCACTGACACCAATGATGGGGGGCACTATTTCTCCCACTGACACCAACAATGGGGGGGCATTATTCCTCCCACTGACACCAATGATGGGGGAGCACTATTCCTCCCACTGACACTAATGTAGGAGGGGGCACTATTCTTCCTACTGACACCAATGACACCAATGATGGGGTTCTATTCCTCCCAATGACACCAATGATGGAGGACACTATTCCTCCCACTGACACCAATGATGGGGGGGCACTATTCCTCCCACTGACACTAATGTGGGAGGGGGCACTATTCTTCCTACTGACACCAATGATGAGGTTCTATTCCTCCCAATGACACCAATGATGGGGTTATATTCCTCCCAATATCACCAATGATGAAGGGCACTATTCCTTCCATTGACATTAATGGTGGGGCACTATTCTTCCCACTGACATCAATGATGGGGGGCACTATTCTTCCCACTGACACCAATGATGGGGGGACACTATTCTTCCCACTGACACCAATGATGCCGGACACTATTATTCCCACTGACACCAATAATGGGGGGCACTATTCCTTCCACTGACACAAATGATGGCGGGCACTATTCATTTCACTGACACCAATGATGGGGCACTATTTGTCTTACTGACACCAATGATGGGGCACTATTTCTCCCACTGACACCAATGATGGGGCACTATTCCTCCCATTGACATTAATAAAGAAGGGCACTATTCCTCTCACTGACACCAATGATGGGGGCACTTTTCCTCGCATTGACACCAATGATGGAGCACTTTTCCTACTATTGACACCAATGATGGGGCACTAATCCTCTGCCTATTGACCACAGGCATAGGTAATCTTTTTACTCTCACTGACCACCAAGCTTTAAACATTGTCTACTCCCACTGACCGCAGTCCAGCCCCTCTAAATTCTGATGGACAGTAAACTGGCCTTTTTGTTTAGAAAGTTTGGTGACTCCCTTGGTAGAGCCATTAAGGACACTTTTAGCAGGTCCCTTATGCTAATAATATTGCTGGGGCTAGAAACTGATTGCTAAACAAATGGCTCCTTATGGAGTAAGCTACATAAGCAGCACCTTTAGCTAATATTTGTGCATTATTGGAGTACTCACTACTAAATGCTACTTGTTTAGCTTACTCAATAGGGAGCCATTTCTTCCATCTGTTTAGTGTTAGCAGCAGGAAATTAAAACTGCCTGCGTAGCCTAGCCCTGATGAGGTCATGGTCAGGCACAAGTGTATGAATTAAATGATGCAATAGATGCTCCCCTTGTTTTTATTTTTTATCGCATGATGTAATGGATGGGCTGGCCGCAGACACAACAATTTCACAGGGGACAGACATTGGACTGCTAATTAGCTGATTTTTCATTGTGAGAAAATGATAAATCTGTTAATTGCTTTTATTTTGTGCTTTTAGGTAGCACACCTATTTCATAATTAATGCACATACTACAACTGTATACTGATAGAAATTTGGAGGCCACCGTTTCTGACTACGACTTCTTAAAGTGGAACTACACTTCACCTGAGCACCACAAACTAAAAATTACATTTAATTAATTTTTAATATTTAAAGAAAACTCGCTCATCCATTCATTTCTCTATGCATTATTTTGTTGATTATTCACTTTAAAAACCACCCCCCTCAGCATTTCTGATCGTGGCAGATGATTCATGTAGCATATACTTTCTGGAATCCACCTGCCCTTAGCTCAGGCATGCGTGCAAGAGTAGGTGCTTAGCTGAGAAAGCCCCTCTTCCCCCTACTGAAGACTCTTGGGATGTATGACATAATTTGCCTAGGCTAAGGAACCAACTGAAGAAATTTAAAAAAAACAAGTTTAAAACAAGCAAATAGGAATGTACAGTATATCGTATCTATTTAGATTAGTAAATCGCATTAGCTGGCAGCATTAGGGTTAAAAATGGTCAAAGTTGACTGAGAGAGTGCTTTAAAAAGCCTGGTCTTCAGTCTTGGCCAGCGCATAAAGACGCAACTCCAGCAAATGCACTGGAGCCTAAGTTTGTTTTTCAGAAGACAGCTTATAGCGAAAAAAAAAAAAAAAAAACGACTGACAACTTTAAAAAAAAATTTTTTTTTTTTTTACGTTCGGCTATAACACATACCCAATAAAAAAAATGTAAAACATCAAATTTCTTCATAAATTTAGACCAATATGTATTCTGCTACATATTTTTGCAATCCCAATAAATTATATTTATTGGTTTGCGCAAAAGTTATAGCATCTACAAACTATGATGTATACATACTGGATTTATTTATTTATTTTTATACTAGTAATGGCAGCGATCAGAGACTTATAGCGGGACTGTGATATTGCGGTGGACACTAAGCCCACGTTCAGCCCTGGTTCACACTGTAAGGAAAGAAAAATGGACAGCCGCACTCCAATGGATGAAAAGACTTAAAAATAGTGCCTGTTTATTCCAGTCAAAAAACTAAAACAGCAAAAACAGCAAACAGTGGGGTAACAAAAGCTGACGCGTTTCACATCGACAACCGATGCTTAGTCATAGCTAGCTATGACTAAGCATCGGTTGTCGATGTGAAACGCGTTAGATTTTGTTACAGAACGGAGATCTACCTTGTTTACACCAGGGGTGGCCCGGGGGCCACATGTGGCCTGCGGAGCCCTCTGATGTGGCCCGCGACCTCCTGCTTTCGGATGTCTGGTTGGAAAGCCCAGATTGCAGGTTGCCGACCTGTCAGCCGAGAGCATCAGTGTTGTAAATGAAGCCGGCGGTAGAAGAAGCAAGCGACTTTTCAGAAAATACACCACCAGCAGCCTTGGGCCCCTTTCACATGATCGGCCCAACCCAATTGGACCCTCCATTCACCTCTATGAAGTGGTAGATGTAAACCGACTTTTATCTATTTACACTTGCCTACCTCCAATCCGATCTGCTAAAAATAAAACAGAAGTGGATCTGCCCCCTTCTATGTGATTGGATCAGAGGGCCCATAGAGTAGATTGGGCTGTGTCTGTGTCTAATTTGCATATGCAGACTGGACACAGACCTGTCATCTGCCCACTCCACTCACTGTGGCCCGCGACTGGTTACTAAGTCGATTAAGTGGCCCTCAGCCTTCAAAAGGTTGGGCACCCTTGACATAGACAGATCTTTGTTCTGTTTCTCTGCCTGATGATCGGCGGTGCCAGCAGACATCCAGTGCCCAGCAGCCGCAAATCGGCTTCTTCTGTGAGTAATCACAGCAGAAGCAGGTTAGCGCGTCAGATCCCTAGGCGGAAGTAGTAGTAGTTAGGGTTGTCCCGATACCACTTTTTTAGGACCGAGTACAAGTACCGATACTTTTTTTCATGTACTCGCCGATACCGAATACCGATACTTTTTTTAAATGTCATGAGACAGTTTTCAAACCACAATACAGACTAAGGATAGTTTCTTTAGAATTATGAAGAACTCTAACTCAAGACATTATAAAAGAATAAAAATCAGTAAAAATGAAAAAAAAATTATTTGCTTGTCACGCAGTAGTAAAAAACTCAAAGAATTTTCACAGAACATGTTGATAAATACAAAAAAAGTATTCTATTTAGGTATCGGGAGCATTTGCGCGAGTACAAGTACTCCCGCAAATACTCGGTATCGGTCCCGATACCGATACTAGTATCGGTATCTGGACAACCCTAGTAGTAGTAGCAGTAAATGGTTTATGGGGTGGTCCTTAAGTGTTTGCATACAATGTCTAAGTGACTCTAAAATGAGTTGACGCCAGCACAGCCAAGCAAGCAACTGCCATTTTTGGAAGGTCAGCAGAGGCAGCCTCTGTATTTCTCTCTGTACAGGTTTAATGCAAAGCTCTGATCCAGCCAAAACATCTTTGGAGGGAATAGTAACAATCTCTGTCATGTTTATATAGAGGGGATTGTCCCCTAACTTCCTATAGAATTGTAAAATAGAAAATTAGGTGAAATCTCCCCAGTGGGAACACACCGCAAAAAAAAAAAAAAAGCACAAAAGAATTTAACCTTTTTCAAAAATCTGTCCAAAAAAACAACAACATTTTGGCTTTGATGTAGAACTTCAGATTATGCAGTTTGTGTGCCTGTTGGGGGGCTTCTCACTTACAGTAAACACTGTCAGCGTGCTAATAATCTTTTTTTCTGTTAATATTGTTCTAATTATATACATTCAGCTGGAAAACCACGTTTGGCTATTATATGCACAGGCTGTGTTTCCTCCAAGGTAGTACAATGTTATCATTATGCTTTGATGCTCATTTTATCTGTGAGGAGCTCAGCCAATATACTTTGAATAAAAACTGAATATTTTTCTTGGTGGATTGCCCTGTAATTCATTTTTTTGCAGCATTTTATTAGCAAGGTAAGCTACACTTGTAGGTATTACACAGAGAACTGTAATATAGGCAGAAATACAATCGTGAAAATTAGGGTTGTCCCGATACCGATACCAGTATCGGGACCGATTCCGAGTATTTGCGGGAGTATTTGTACTCCCGCAAATACCCCCGATACCAAAATAGAATACTTCCCCCCTCCCCCCCCGCCGCTCGCATTTCGCCGCATGCCGCTTGCCGCTCACCGCAAATCGCCCGCCGCACAACGCCCGCCGCCGACCGCCGCTAATCCCGTGCACCTTGTAAAAATGTAATACACGCGGCGCCATGTATAGACACGCGATTGGACGGATCCGTCCAATCGCGTGTCTTTACATGGCGCCGCGGGTATGTGTTACACGGGGATTAACCCTGCAGCAGCGGCGGCGGCTGGGGAGGTATGGGGGATATTACATGGCTGCAATATGGGGCACAGGACATGGCTGCATATGTGGGGGGACATGACATGGCTGCATATGTGGGGGGACATGACATGACTGCATATGTGGGGGGACATGACATGACTGCATATGTGGGGGGACATGACATGGCTGCATATGTGGGGGACATGACATGGCTGCATATGTGGGGGGACATGACTGAATATGTGGGGGGACATGACATGGCTGCATATGTGGGGGGACATGACATGGCTGCAATATGTGGGGGGACATGACATGGCTGTATATGTGGGGGGACATGACATGGCTGCAATATGTGGGGGGACATACATGGCTGCAATATGTGGGGGGACATGACTGCAATATGTGGGGGGACATGGCTGCATATGTGGGGGGACATGACATGGCTGCATATGTGGGGGGACATGACATGGCTGCATATGTGGGGGGACATGACATGGCTGCAATATGTGGGGGACATGACATGGCTGCAATATGTGGGGGACATGACATGGCTGCAATATGTGGGGGGACATGGCTGCAATATGTGGGGGGACATGGCTGCAATATGTGGGGGGACATGGCTGCATTTGGGGACACGTTTAAAAAAAGTATCGGTATTCGGTATCGGCGACTACTTGAAAAAAAGTATCGGTACTTGTACTCGGTCCTAAAAAAGTGGTATCGGGACAACCCTAGTGAAAATAAAAAACAGCAAGCAGATATAATAATATAATTTTTTTTTCAATAATCCTAAACATACTAAATAGGGAACACTAATTGAAATGTATGCCATACAACCATATTTTGTACCTGAGCCAACTGAGTAGGAGCCATAAAAGTATCACTGTTATTCTACCTGGAAACAGAGGATGGTCTTCTAACAAATGGGGGTATATGATAAGTGCATTGGGCTGCCTTACAGTACCACATTGCACCAACTAATTTAAGGTGCGTTGCCAAGCATTACAGTAATGCATATGTTACCACAGTGAGATGGTTAGTCTAAGCTTCTTGGGTTTGGCTAAAGAAGAAGCACAAATGTGGTCTTTTTTTTTTAATTCAAACGTAATTTAGATCAGTTCCTGCTACAGACTTTCCTATTTGGCTCAGCAGCTTAAGTCCCAAACCTGTTAATATTTGCATTTTTGATGCAATTCACGAGCTGGTCAAAATCACCAGCAATGTGACGATAAGTTCCCAAGGCCAAAACCGTACTGTCCACTTGTTCAGGTTAATTTAAAGGCCTGCTAAGTAAATGGAAGAAACTCTTTAGCCTCGTACACACAGCCGGTTTTCCAGACGGGAAAACTGCGAGGAGAGCTTTCGGCCGGTAATCCCAGCCGTGTGTATGCTCCTAGCAGTTTTTACGATGGGAAAACTGCCCAAAAGGCGGGAAAACTGGCGGACTTTTGCCCCTCGGTTCTTGGCAGTTTTTATATGGGAAAAAATGTGCTGGAGCATACGCACGGCCGGGATTCCCGACCAAAGCTCCATCGCAGTTTTCCTATCGGGAAAACCGGCCGTGTGTAGGGGGAAAGACTGACCGAGCAGGTTTTCCGCTCTTCCCTCGGGATTTGTGTGTACGGGGCATTTCACTTTGCCTGTTTAGAACTAAGTCACAGAGTATCTTACTTACTCGCCCTGCCCTGGTGGCCAGCGTTCATTGTGATTGACGATGGATCTACACCAGGGACATTGTTTTTGTTTTCTTAATAAAGGACTTGTAATTTTACTTACCTTTTGACCGTTTTTTGATGAATGAGTAGGGGTACAATGTGCCTCCAACTTATTCACATGGGAGGGGGGTGAATCTGGGGGCATCTAGATTTAGATAAGGCAACCCCACAACCACTGGGCCATGTTAAGGGAATGCAGTGGCCTGGTAGGACAGGGAGGGCCGCTTGGTCATCGCCCTCTCCTTTCCTTGCCTGCCAGGCTTCATGCTCAGATAAAGGTCTCGTATAGATTTTGCAGGATGGCCTACGCCATTTTTTAATATTGATGTGATATTTTCCTTAAAATCTAAACCAGACCCTAAGGACCTGGTATGGATTGGGGCAGTGGGACCCATATGCCTTTTTTTATTTTTACTCAATTTCTTATTGCCAGCAATTGTTTTGTTTACATTCAGCTGTCAGCGGGTAACCCTGCTGACAGCTGGTGACTGCTCTGCTGTTTAAGGGATTGTAAAGGTTTGTTTTTTATTTTCTAAATAGGTTCCTTTAAGCTAGTGCATTGTCGGTTCACTTACTTTTTCCTTTGATTTCCCTTCTAAATGTTTTTTTTTCTTTGTTTCTTTGTCTGAATTTCTCACTTCCTGTTCCTCTTCAGTAAGCTGTTCTGGCTGACTATCCACCGCTCGGATGATGGTGGGAAGCTTACTGAGGAGAAACAGGAAGTGAGAAATTCAGACAAAGAAAATAAACATTTAGAAGGGAAATTGAAGGAAAAGGTAAGTGAACCAACAATGCACTAGCTTAAAGGAACCTATTTAGAAAATAAAAAACTAACATTTACAACCCCTTTAAGGAAGATGGCGGTGGCGCTTCTTAACACTACTTACACACTGTGCTAAACGCCGGCAAAAACACTAAAATATTAGCATTTTTTTATCCAGCGTTTTCTTTTAATTTTTTTTGCCGTTTTTAGCTTCTAGTGTGCTTGAAGCCTTAAAAGACAAACACAGGTATTTAGCTATAAATATGCACATATGGCAGATGTACTAGAGGATGCGGTTTTTCTCATGTTTTACTTAAAATATGGGCCTTGTTTGTTCAATAATAAATTGTCTAAAAATGCATCATTGTTTTCCTTTGAAAGCTAATCAGCTGGCACACCTCAAAAGCACAGCAGGGAAATATCTCCAGCTTAATGTACAGCACTAAAGTGCGCGACAAAGCAAGCTTTTCCCTTCGAAAAAAAAAAAAAAGAATTAAATACATGTCGCTCATTAGACAAGTTGCTATGTGAGAAACGACCTTTCTTTTTTCCCTGACTGTTTTCTAAAGGTCAGGCGAAACTTGATGAAATTTTTATGCGCTGAAAAAGCTTCAGCAGATGAATGTTTAATGAGGAGGTGGCAGCACTCGAGATTCTCCGTTTGAAATGCTCAGATGTTGTAAAGGAGAAGACGCAGCTATTACCTAGCAATAAAAAGGCCTCCATTTGGTATACTTAGTCGAATACCTTACAAGCAAATTTTTTCCTTTATCCAGTTGTAAATAGAGCCAACACGTTTATATCCTTTGGACTGTAAAATATGATGTGATCCATATACTCCTATTGCTATTTTGGTGGAGATATTCCCTTTTTTTTTTTTTAGGTCAAGTGTGGTCATACCCATTAAGATCTATAGATTTCCTTATCCAAGCTAAATAGTGTGGATAGAGAAATCGCCCGCTGCCGGCTATTGTATTCTGATTGCTGGTACCCGCGACTGTCTGAAAACTTGAACAGTGACTGCAGCTGATTGGATATAGTCACTTTTTGCCCCATAATTTTCTAGCTGGCTTCTTCCAATTTCTCAGGTCGAAGCTTTTCAAGCTGGGTGATATCACCAGTCACCAGTTTCGGGAGGGGCACTACCAGAAAATATTTTTTGGGGGGGCAATTTATCAGAGAAATTGCTGAAGTTAGCACTTCAATGATCACGGCACCGTGGTTGTTATGGTATGAGGATGATTGAAGCGCATTATTTATATTATTACATTGTAATATAAAATGAAATGGTTCAACTCACCATAATGCAGAATCAGTGGGAGCCCCGAGTGTGTCACTTGAAACGCCACCTGCCACTAGATGCAGCTTGTCACTTGCCACATCACCTGCCAAGCGTTGCAGATTGTCACTTGCCACATGTTGCGGATTGTCACTTGCCACAAGTTGCGGAATGTCACTTGCCTGCCACCAGATGCAGATCGTCACTTGCCACGTCACCTGCCACAAGTTGCAGATTGTCACTTGCCACATTGCCTGCCACATGTTGTGGATTGTCACTAGCCACATTACCTGCCACGAGTTGCGGATTGTCACTCGCCACGTCACCTGCCACATGTTGCGGGTTGTCACTTGCCACGTCACTTGCCACATGTTGTGGATTTTTACTTGCCACATCACCTGACACAATTTGCTGAATGCCACTTGCCTGCCACCAGATGCAGATTGTCACTTGCCACCTCACGTGCCACAACTTGCGGATTGTCACGTGCTAAGGTGGTGTTTTGCTAGGTCAGAGCCAGGCAGCAGAGAGATGATGTAATCTCTCTGCTGCCTGCACAGTGAGGGTGGAAGTTACAGCAGGGATGCAGGGCGGGCACGGGACGTGAGGGATGATGTCCTCTTTCTGCTCCCCCGGCCGCCGGCTTGTTGATTGGCCAGCCGCTCACTCACTCACAGAGCCGACCAGCTGACCACCCACTCTGACTCTCACTCACTGCTAAGCCTCCCGCCCACACACCGAGGCACCCGGCAGCCCACGCTGTCTCCCGCCCGCTCTGTCACTTGCACAGGGACTCGCCGAGCCACGGACTAGAAATTAGCTAATTTCTAATTAGCTAATTTCTCAGGGGTGGCAATTGCCCTGTTGCCCCCCACTGGATCCACCCCTGGCTCTGTGCCATGGTTTCTTGGGTTCCTCTTCTGTGCTCCTGCCCCGTTCCCCCTGATGAGTGCTCCCACAGCAAACAGTTTGCTATGGGGGGCCCTCAAGCATAGTCACAGCTCCCTGTGTCCATTCAGACACAGAGCCCTGGTTCTGCCCCTCCTCTCTCTCTCTCTCGATTGGCTAACTGGCTTTGATTGGCACACAGAAGGTTTTTTCTCTTAATACATAGACTGCAATAAGATAAAAAAAAAAAAAACGTTGGCCCTTACAACCCCTTTAAAGTGATATTCAAGTCTTGTTTGTTTTTGTTTAAAAATAACAAACATGTTATACTTACCTGCTCTGTGTTAGTGGTTTTGCACAGAGCAGCCCAGATCCTCCTCTTCTCGAGTCCCTCACCGGTGCTCCTGCTGAGTTTCCCCATAGTAAGCTGCTTGCACCCGAGACCATTCAGACACTGAGCTGTGGCTCGACCCTGCCCCCTCTCTCTTCTCATTGGCTCACTGACCTTGATTGACATTAGCCCGCTGCTGTTTCAGCCAATGAGGAGGGAGAGTCTCGGACAGGTGAGGCTCTCGTGCAACATCGCTGGATTGAGATGGGGCTCGGGTAAGTATTAGGGGGGGCTGAGGGGGACTGCTGCACACAGAAGTTTTTTTTTATCTTAATGCATAGAATGCATTATGATAAAAAAAAAACTGTTTTTAGAACCACTTTAAGCTCTGGCAACAAAATCCGGAAACTGATTGTTTCTTTGCCAAACTGCACCAGATTTTGCATGGTCCAGTCTTAGTAAATAACCCCCTTTGTGGCTAAATTAAATTGAAATGGGTAGACATTTTAAAAAATGTTAGCCATTTGTTCTTTTCTATACATATAGGTTTTAGGGGAAAATTAAAGCGGATGTCCCCTTAAAAAAAATATTAAATGCCAGCAGCTACAAATACTGCAGCTGCTGACTTTTAATATTAGGACACTTACCTGTCCTGGAGTCCAGCGGTGTCCGCAGCAGAGGACGAGCGATCCCTCTTCTCTCTGCTGCTCCACCCTCCATCCACGGTGGGGGAACCAGGAAGTAAAGCGCTACCGGTTTAGACAGGTAGCTGCACCCCCTTCCCCCCTGAAAGGTGTCAAATGTGACACTGGAGGGGGGAGGGTTCCGATCAGCGGATCTTCACTTTAGGGTGGAGATCCGCTTTAAAGAGTTGACAAACCCCAATTTTCTATGCAATGGCTCTAACATGATTGTGAGCTCAATGTTTATATACTGTGTGTGTATATGTGTGTGAATGTATGTATATATGTATATAATATATACTATATTACCAAAAGTATTGGGACGCCCCTTTATACACACATGAACTTTAATGACTTCCCAGTCTTCTGGGAAGGCTGTCCACAAGGTTTAGGAATGTGTCTTTGGGAATGTTTGACCATTCTTCCAGAAGCGTATTTTTAAGGTTAGGCACTGATGCTGGACAAGAAAACCTGTCTGAGTCTCCGCTCTAATTCATCCCAAAGGTATTCTATCGGGTTTAGGTCAGGTCTGTGTGCAGGCCAGTCAAGGTCCTCCACCCCAAACTCGCTCATCCATGTCTTTATGGACCTTTTTGTGCACTGGTCCAAATCATTTGGTGGCGGGGGATTTTGGTGTGAGTGTAAAAACAGGTGTCCTAATACTTTTGGTAGTATAGGGTGTGTGTGGAAATTAACGATTAATTGGTCGATTAATCGTTAATTTCTTTGATCGATTAAAATAATTTTGATCGAGGACAATCCGCGGAGTGAGCTCCGCGGTCTCGCCCATAGGAAAGGCCGCAGCTTCGGCCTAGCACCAGTGCCACGGCCATCTTGGTCCACCGGGCGGCAGCCGAGTAGCGGCGCGCTGACAGGTGATCGTTCATCTTCTGCATTGCCATCCTCTCTGCCCATGCTTCATTTGCCCACTGTGAGGTAGCCATGAACTTCCTCTTTTCTTCCCAGCTTTCCTCCCTAAATTACGCTGTTCGGCGGCTTGCAGGGCACCGCTAGAAGGGTGATTGTCAGCAGCTTCTTCCCTGCTAGCCCCTCCACAAGCCAACAAATTGTTTTATGAAGGATGGGTACCCGGGGAGAAGGAACAACTGTCAATCACCCTGCTAGAACTGCTTAACAAGCTGATGATGAGGGTCATGTGTGGCGATTCACCAGCAGAGTTATAGATGGAAGATACTGAATTAATGTCAGCAGGTAGTGTTACAGGTTTCTTCTTCTCTCCACCCACTGATCATAGTGTGGTGTGGAGTAAGCTGTGGATATCAAGTGATCACGATAGTTTACAATATTTTATTTTGAAAAAAACTTGTTTTAAATGGTTTAATTTATGGTTTTCATGTGACCAAACTGGTTAAACATGGGTTTACACAAACTACATGGTGGGGGCGTGGCTTGAAACTGATGGAGTAAGACGCACAGAGCTCTAGCTCCACCGAACATCCTACCATATCTCCTGACAGAACGATCCTCAGACCCATTTGTGGCTGGGTGAACTCGGTGTATCCTACCCTACTGGTGCACATATTCAGGCTAAACCATGTCAAAACGGGGTAAAGATTTACTAATGGTGGCGGACCATGTGAAACAAGATGGCATCTGCTTCATGCGCTCTGCTAAAGAAGCTGCCATGAAGTTGTTTGCAAAGCCATCAAGTAAGGATACTCTCCCCTAGGCTGCTTCCCTGATTCAGGAACAGACAGAGCTAGATGATGTAGAGGATCCAGAGTCTGCCTGGACTGAAGATACTGCTGATGCAACAGCATGGGACACAGTAAGTATGCAGACCCATATCCCTGCAGACATGTCTGCCTCTCATGCAATGACTGCTCCTGAACCTACACTTAGGGATATCATGGCTGTAATCACTCCCTACAACACTGCGCACACAGCATTGGAACCTGAGATTAAGGGGGTTAAGTTGGAGGTTAACTTGGTCAGGCATGACATGCAAAAGTGGTGCTATTGGAATGAGAACTACACCATGTGCAATCTTAAACTGCAGGCAATATCCCTTGCATAGAAGATATGGAAAACAGACTCAGACGTAATAATGTGAGAGCAGTGGGCATTCCAGAGAAAGCAGAAGGGAAAAATCCTGTTGCCTTCATAGAGAACTGGCTTCTTAAAGATGTTTGCAGTTGAGAGGACCCGAAAGGGTCCCTGCTAAACAAACCAGACCACGAGAACCTCCACGTCCATTTATTTTAATTACTCAAATTCAAAGATAGAGATGCTATATTGTACCAAGCCAGAACCAGGAGTAACCTTATGAAAAAAGATAATGCCAGAATTTCCTTTTATCCAGACTTTTCTGCTGAGGTGCAGCACCGGCGGGCTAAGTTTCTGTATGTGAAAAAGCACCTTAGGAAATATGCTGTTCACTATGCAATGCTCTACCCAGCAAAACTTTGTATTGTGGCCAATGAGAAGACACACTTTTTTGAAAACCCAGTCGCTGCCTCTGCCTGGCTAGACAGAGTGGAACACACATTGAAAAGAGCAACTACCTCTGTAGTTTAAATATGAAGCTACCTTCACTGCAGAAGAAGTGATTTTGAGTGGAGATTTGGTCTGCTGAACATTTTCTACAGATCCATTGACTCTCCTGCAAGCCAGTAACGTGAGCAAAGAGAAAAATAACACAATGTGGTATCCTAAGTGGAATATTCAAATCAAAGTTTGAGTTGTGACTTTGGGGCCTCCAAGCCCGTTTGTCCTGCGAGGATGTACTTTACCTCCATTTGTATCTTACGGTTGCAGGGATGCAGAGGATTTTTGGTTGCCTATTTTTTCTTGCTATTTTATACTTTTTGTTTTACCTATCCCTTGCCTGTTGCAGGGGACACCATGTTGAGCTGCATACTTCTTCCCTTGAACTACATCTTTACTGGAAACTCTTGTCTTACACATTTACATATGCAGAATGGCACTTGTCACCACCCTCTGTGGTTATATCTGATGCTGAGAGCCTTGAGAGGGTCTATATATGTTTACTTTTTTGGGTTCTACGATCACTTTCCAATGTCTGGGTAATTGCAGGACTGCATTTAATACACCAGCAATTTTACATGTTGAATATGTTTAACGGTAACTTATGGCTACTTGTCAGGGCTGGGCTCAGCCCTGCCTTCTCTGAGCTGGCCGCTCAGCTGTCGGCTAATTGCCAGGTCCTATCTCTCCACAGTGACTCACCTGTTGATGATATCCTGCTCGTCAGTCCTGCTTACTTAAGCTGTCCAGTACAGTTGATCTCTGCCTTCGCTTTGGTCAACATCACAGACTCCTGCATTCCTGTTAGCCCCCATGTACACTGCTGCTGCTAAACGGATGTTCAGAGGCAGTTGGACACTTTTTTCAACTGCCCCTAAACTCATTATCGTATGTGTATATGTACACAGGTTTGTTTACTGTCATTTTCAGGCAGTTGTGTTTATAGGCCCTTTTTTTTTTTGAATGCAAAAAAAATAGTTCAGACGCCAAAGTTTCTGACATTTTGCGGTAACAGCGTTTAGCAGTGCTTAGCAGTGTTTCGTTTATAGGCATTTTGTTTTTGCCCATTTAAAAAATATATACCGTATTTATCAGGGTATAGCGCGCTCCCGCGTATAGCGCGCACCCCTAAAGTGGCCCCCATTCCTGTGGAAAAAAGATTTTTGTACTTACAGTTTTGGTGTCTTGCGCGGCCTCCATCGGCGGCTTCGGGTGTCCTCTTTGTCGGGTCCGGCGTCCTTCTGCGGCGTCCTCCCCGCTCGATCCTCACTTTCCCGCGCCGATTTCGAATACTGCGCCGGCATATACCGAGCGCAGTACACTCGGGTATAGTCGGGCAGACTCGGCTCCTCTCGCACTGACATCCTGGATGTACAGGACGTCAGCGTGAGAGGAGCCGAGTCTGCCCGACTATTCACGAGTGTACTGCGCCTGCATATACCGAGCGCAGTACACTCGGGTATAGTCGGGCAGACTCGGCTCCTCTCGCGCTGACATCCTGGATGTACAGGACGTCAGCGTGAGAGGAGCTGAGTCTGCCCGACTATTCACGAGTGTACTGCGCCTGCATATACCGAGCGCAGTACACTCGCGTATAGTCGGGCAGACTCGGCTCCTTTCGCTCTCACGTCCTGTACGTCCAGGACGTCAGCGCGAGAGGAGCCGAGTCTGCCCGACTATACCCGAGTGTACTGCGCTCGATATATGCCGGCGCAGTATTCGAAAGCGGCGCGGGAAAGCAGGTATCGGCGTATACCGTGCACCCACGATTTTGCCCGATAAATATATACCGTATTTATCAGGGTATAGCGCGCTCCCGCGTATAGCGCGCACCCCTAAAGTGGCCCCCATTCCTGTGGAAAAAAGATTTTTGTACTTACAGTTTTGGTGTCTTGCGCGGCCTCCATCGGCGGCTTCGGGTGTCCTCTTCGTCGGGTCCGGCGTCCTTCTGCGGCGTCCTCCCCGCTCGATCCTCACTTTCCCGCGCCGATTTCGAATACTGCGCCGGCATATACCGAGCGCAGTACACTCAGGTATAGTCGGGCAGACTCGGCTCCTCTGGCACTGACATCCTGGATGTACAGGACGTCAGCGTGAGAGGAGCCGAGTCTGCCCGACTATTCACGAGTGTACTGCGCCTGCATATACCGAGCGCAGTACACTCGGGTATAGTCGGGCAGACTTGGCTCCTCTCGCGCTGACATCCTGGATGTACAGGACGTCAGCGTGAGAGGAGCTGAGTCTGCCCGACTATTCACGAGTGTACTGCGCCTGCATATACCGAGCGCAGTACACTCGCGTATAGTCGGGCAGACTTGGCTCCTTTCGCTCTCACGTCCTGTACGTCCAGGACGTCAGCGCGAGAGGAGCCGAGTCTGCCCGACTATACCCGAGTGTACTGCGCTCGATATATGCCGGCGCAGTATTCGAAAGCGGCGCGGGAAAGCAGGTATCGGCGTATACCGTGCACCCACGATTTTGCCCGATAAATACAGTATATATATATTTTTAAAACGCTTCTGAACGTAAACGCGGCATGGAAACGTGCCAAAACTGAGATTTTAAACGTGGGTTACTATCTGTCAAGATAAATCGTTCAGGAGCAGCTGTAAAAACGTCCTATGTACATGAAGCCTGAGGCTGGGTTCACACTTGTCCTACAAACGCTCTTACATTGGGAGCTCATGTCGCATGACATGTGAAAATCAATGTTTCCCTATGAGAGCTGTTCCTACACAAGTCGGTCCGACTTTGAAAATGCTCCCTGTACTACTTTGGTCCTACATTGATCCTACTTCAGCCCATTGAATATCATTGAAGTCGGACCAAAGTAGGAGCCTTGTCCTAACCATCCGACTTTTGACATCTGACATGTGATTACAGCAGCAGTAAAAGGAATTTATCTCACTCTGGGATTATTTTGATTGGTCAAAAACAAGTCAGACTATCACAAAGTCAGATCAAAGTAGTATCCTGTTCATGAAAGTAGGATGGATGTAGGACCAATGTAGGACCAATGTAGGACAGATGTCGCAGCGCAAAGTAGGATGAAAGTAGTACTGCTGTAGTGTGAACCCAGCCTTAAAGATTTGCTTGGCTGACATTCCTTCTGGCTCCAGATCCTGCTTGCTGTTCCACTACGCTGATCCCCAGCTTCCTGACTTTCTGGCTTGTCTGACTATCAGTTCTGGTTACCAAAGTTTTGGCTATGTTTTGACTAAGTTTGTTCTATATACTAAAATTATTAAACAAGTGTGATTTAACTGTACATGTGTCTCGGTCTGATTCATGGTTTCTGACACTACCACCTGTAATCTAATATCATGGAATATGAAGGAGCTGGGGGATGTTTGTTTTCTACTATAAATACATAACTCGGTAGTGGTCTGTTTTCAGAAAACGCACTTGCAGCTTGCTACGATATCTACTCTTAAACATGGCCGATTCCGCACTCAGTTCAACTACACCCACACAGCCTACTGCAGAGGAGTCAGCATACTAATATCTAATGTGATACTATTCCAACTTTTGCAATCTTTAATTGATGAATAGGGTAGATATAAGGGTAGATCTAATTTCTAGCTTTGTAAACTTGGGGGGGGTATCGTGTATTATTGCTATTGATATATATATATATATATATATATATATATATATATATATATATATCCACCCTTCTCTCCAGATAGCTTAAATAAACTGGCACAGTTTATGGCTCCTCACTCCAGTATACCTATTTGGGTACTAGGGGAATTCAATACAGTGACGAAGAAAGGGTTAGATATGTTTTCGTCACGCCCCGGAGGGGATACGCACATGGGTGATCCCACTCCATTTACTAAACTTGTGAGTGAATTGTGACTGAGGGATGTGTGGAGGGACAAAAACCCTAGGGTACAATGCTTTTCATGCTATTCAGCCTCATTTAAATGTCTATTGCGCATAGATATGTGTCTTGGAAATTTGGATGCGCAAAGTGTAACTGTAACTGGTCCCTCTGACCACTCCCCCTTAGTATTGGAATTGACCTGTCTCAGGCTTCCATGACTAAACTGTGGAAATTAACCCCTTCTGGTTTATGTAATTCCCAGAATCAGATCCCATCTCAAAGGTGATAAAGGAATTTTTACAACATAATCAGGTTTCTGCTAGCCCCATGGTAATGTGGGATGCCCTCAAGGCCTACCTATGAGGACTTATAATAAGGCAGATCTCAGCAATTAAAACCAAAACCAAGGAATTCAGTGCTTATTAAAGTAGGTGAAGCAAAAGCCGAGTATATCTGAGCCCCTTCAGAAGAATCTGAATGTAGGTGGTTGGAGGTCCAAACATTATGTCAGCAGGTTTTTATTAATGTGGATATAAATAAAAGATTTTTTATAAGACAAAACTACTTTAATGAGGGAAAAAGCACAGGCCATCTACTTGCAGTGATAGCTCGACCACAGCAGGGAATAACACATATAGGCCTCTTACACACAGATCAGTTTTTCTTCAGGTTTTTCTTTTCAGTTTACCAAATCCATCTAATATGAGGTCAAACCTCAAGAGTCTCAATTTGTATGCAATCAGGCAGGCCCTTGTACTACATAGTTTTGGTAAACTGAAAAGAAAAACCTGAAGAAAAACTGATCTGTGTGTAAGAGGCCATAGAAGCAATACAAACTCCACTGGGGGACACTGACGGCGATCAAGGCCAGATCGCTTCAGCGTTCTTTAAGGATGTATATACCTCCAAAGTGAGTACCACTGAGGATGCACTTGCCCGGTATCTAGATCAGTGTTCATCCCTCAAGTTAACACAAATGACATGATTGTAAAAAAAAAAAAAAAAAAAAAAAAACAACAAAAAGTGCTAATGCAGATTATCTAACTGAAAAGATCTGGTTTGCTGAAGCCATTCTGTCTTTCAGTAGGCGTCAGTACTATAATTCATTATATTCCGTTTTGCTGAAGCAGTGCATTACTTATTTATTGTGTCCAATTGTTAATTGATTTCTCTTAATTGCCATCCCATTTCCTCTTCTGCAGCTGTGTTGGGGCAAATCTGTGCTCATAATTGCAGTATGTTAATTACTCAATGGTTTAGCAAAATCTGTAATGGTATTTATTTTCTGATTGGAGGGTGATGGCTAACATTCCAATGCAGAATTTTCCTTATGCTCCCGAAAAACTGATTATTTTATTTACAGTTACTGTTCATTTTAACAGTCTACATGCAAATAGATTTATGGCTGATTCGCACCAGCAATCATGCTGTTTGCACGGACACTGGTATGCAATGGGTGCCATAGCAAGTGATCTGAATTGCATCACACTGTTTTTCTTTTCTTTTCTTTTTTTTTTGTTAGAATCTTATTAAAATGTCACAAGTGACATTTCATTAGGTTCTGTTCTTCACAGAAGTATTGGTATGCTTTTTTTCTACATTGCAATGCTCTCCATCCATACAGTGGTATGAACTGATGATATAGGAAACAAGGCAAATTGCATTTGTCTTTCATGGTGGGAAAAGAGGACAAATAATAAAAAAATGCGACACAATTTAAATTTTATTAATAATTACCTTTCCTTTTCAATCTGCAACTGCTCTAAATTTCTGTAAATGCAATGCAATATGGCTACCTGGAGTTGTTCTGTGCACAGAAACCTAATTTCCTGCTTGTGTGATTGGCTCAACAATTTTCCCAGAAGTCTGCCGAAGAAGTCAGATTTCAGGCATCCACTACAACAAAAATGTAATTTTTAATAAGATAATTTCAATAGGAACACATCTAAAATGGATGCAGGCCCAGCAGCTTTCCTCATTAGTGCACAGCTGATAGATAATTATGAAACCACTCCCATTAGACCTACTCAGCGCAGACAAACACACATGGATTTCTTCAGAATAACTAAAGGTAGGAATCTGCAACAAAGGTTGTTATAATCCCTTGCAATGTACATAGATCACCCCGAGGGAAATGCTTTTTCTCAACAAAAGTGAAGTGTGTTATGTATGCAACTAGCATGTAACACACGCAAGTACACAAGAAAGCCTATAAAGCACTGTATTTTATTAAATCTAGATGTCCTTTATAGAAACAAGCAGGGTTTTTTTTTCAGGGGGAACTCCGTTCCACCACCTTTGGCTCAGACCCTTTGGTGCCTGCTCACCACAATCACTTGTAAACACAGAAGTCTGGTTTCTGTGTTTACAAGTGACAGCTCTGCACTCTGTGTGTAACCCCCCTGAACTCTGCACTCTTTAATACCCTTCTACTGTTTGTGAAATCTGAACGGGGTCGTGGTTGAGTTCCTGCACCTATTTTCTGAGAAAAAAAGCTCTGGAAACAAGTGTCACTTAGAATTTAAGAGTACCTAAACTCTGGAATCTGTGCCCTAAAAAAGGCAGGCAGAGACAATGGGACTAGTCATCACTAGTCCTGAGCTTTCTCGTATTACTGACTTACCATGCCTTATTATGTACTGTCTCTGTGTGGAGGTAGCTATCTCAGCAGAGACAGGGCTTTGCTTCCTCATAACAGAGCCTCCAGCAAGAAAAGTGATTAGCACAGTGGTGACATAGCCAAACATAATTCCAAATTTTATGAGACTAGCAAATAAAGGCAGCTGTGCCATAGATCTCACACTACATATACAGTAGGTGACTGGGATATTGTGTCAATCTCGCTCCCTTTCTCGGCGAGATTGACCACCTACGAGCCCCATCGCGGGAGCCAGCGCCGAGCTGGCTTGCCGCGATGGAGACAAAGCCGTCATAGAAGCGACGGGAATCCGACGCGGATTCCCGCCAATTCTACACGTGGGCGGAGTTTGTTATGAATCCTGAACGAGAAATCCCCGCCGGATTTTTAAAGAAAAATCCGGCATGGGTTCCCCCCTCAGGAGCATAACGGGCCCTTAGGTCGGTTATGGGTTGTAAGGAGACCCCCTACGCCGAAAAAACGGCGTGGGTGTCCCCCCACAATCCATAACGGACCCGTATCCAAAGCACGCCGGCCGGCCGGTCAGGAAGGGAGTGGGGGCGAGCGAGCGCCCCCCCCCCTCCTGAGCCGTACCGGGCAGCATGCCCTCAACATGGGGGGGTCAGGTGCTCTGGGGCAGGGGGCGCACTGCGGCCCCCCACCCCAGAGCACCCTGCCCCCATGTTGATGAGGACAGGGCCCCTTCCCGACAACCCTGGCCGTTGGTTGTCGGGGTATGCGGGCGGGAGGCTTATCGGAATCTGGAAGCCCCCTTTAATAAGGGGGCCCCCAGATACCGGCCCCCCACCCTAAGTGAATGAGTATGGGGTACATTGTACCCCTACCCATTCACCTGCAAATACAAAGTGTAAACACAAATAAAACACACAGGGTATTGAAATATTTTATTAGTTGGCCGCCGGGGGGGGGGGTGTGTATGATCGCTTTTATAAAAGCGCCCCCCTCCGGCGGGCTTCTGTGGGGGGTGGGTGCCGCCGTCTGGTTCTCTTCCGCCGCCGGGGGGCGCTTTGATAAAAGCGCCCACCACCCGGCGGGCTTCTTTCGACGTCTTCGGCGGCGGGGGGGTCTTCTCCCACTCTCCGGGGGTCTTCTCCCGCTCTCCGGGGGTCTTCTCCCACTCTCCGGGGTCTTCTCCCACTCTCCGGGGGTCTTCTCCGCTCTCCGGGGGTCTTCTTCTTCTTCAGGACTCGCCGCCGCTATCTTCGTGTGTTAGCTCAATTACTAGCGGCGGCGGCCCCCTCTTCTGCGACGTCGGCGTCTTCTTCTTCTTCTTCTGCTGTCCAGATGTTGACGCGACGCATCCTTCCGCTGTTATGCCGGGCGCGCGGCTCGCAGCGAAATATATAGGCCTGTCTTGTGACGTCGCAGTCCCATCATGCTCCGGTAGGTACCACGTGCTACCTACCCACGTGATACCTACCGGAGCATGATGGGACTGCGACGTCACAAGACAGGCCTATATATTTCGCTGCGAGCCGCGCGCCCGGCATAACAGCGGAAGGATGCGTCGCGTCAACATCTGGACAGCAGAAGAAGAAGAAGAAGAAGACGCTGACGTCGCAGAAGAGGGGGCCGCCGCCGCTAGTAATTGAGCTAACACACGAAGATAGCGGCGGCGAGTCCTGAAGAAGAAGAAGACCCCCGGAGAGCGGAGAAGACCCCCGGAGAGCGGGAGAAGACCCCGGAGAGTGGGAGAAGACCCCCGGAGAGCGGGAGAAGACCCCCCCGCCGCCGAAGACGTCGAAAGAAGCCCGCCGGGTGGTGGGCGCTTTTATCAAAGCGCCCCCCGGCGGCGGAAGAGAACCAGACGGCGGCACCCACCCCCCACAGAAGCCCGCCAGAGGGGGGCGCTTTTATAAAAGCGATCATACACACCCCCCCCCCCGGCGGCCAACTAATAAAATATTTCAATACCCTGTGTGTTTTATTTGTGTTTACACTTTGTATTTGCAGGTGAATGGGTAGGGGTACAATGTACCCCATACTCATTCACTTAGGGTGGGGGGCCGGTATCTGGGGGCCCCCTTATTAAAGGGGGCTTCCAGATTCCGATAAGCCTCCCGCCCGCATACCCCGACAACCAACGGCCAGGGTTGTCGGGAAGGGGCCCTGTCCTCATCAACATGGGGACAGGGTGCTCTGGGGTGGGGGGCCGCAGTGCGCCCCCTAACCCAGAGCACCTGACCCCCCCATGTTGAGGGCATGCTGCCCGGTACGGCTCAGGAGGGGGGGGGCGCTCGCTCGCCCCCACTCCCTTCCTGACCGGCCGGCCGGCGTGCTTTGGATACGGGTCTGTTATGGATTGTGGGGGGACCCCCACGTCGTTTTTTCGGCGTAGGGGGTCTCCTTACAACCCATAACCGACCTAAGGGCCCGTTATGCTCCTGAGGGGGGAACCCATGCCGGATTTTTCTTTAAAAATCCGGCGGGGATTTCTCGTTCAGGATTCATAACAAACTCCTCCCACGTGTAGAATTGGCGGGAATCCGCGTCGGATCCCCGTCGCTTCTATGACGCGCTCGCTGGAATGTGCTTTTACTATTCCAGCGAGTGCGAGATATCGGCAGCCTGTCGCCGAGATTCAGCGCGATGCTGGCGTGCTGAAAACACATTCTCGGCGGCAGGCACTGTATAAAGCTAGGAGGTTGTAGACAAAGAAATGCCTACGCTAGGCCAATGTTTCTCAACCAGGATCCCATGGCAATTTGGAGTGCCATTTGGGTTTCGTTGGGGAAACACGGGCATAAGACCCAGTTTTTTCCTGGATCAAAGATGAGTGAGGGGAACTCTGTGGAGATGGGAGATGCTGATGTGTTAAAGAGACTCTGATGTGATGAGGGAACTCAGGCATGAAAGGTGTACCTCTGACAAGATGGGGACACCTCCCAACATGATGGGGACCCCTCCTGAGGTCATTGGGACCTCTGACATGAAGGTTTGATACATTTTAAATTGGGGTGCCTCAAGATTTTGCATAATTGTAAAGGGTTCTGAGACTGAAAAAAGGTTTAGAAACACTACCCTAGGCCCCTATACTGGGAAGTGCAGTGCTTTTTCAAAACAATTAAGAGGTAGATTTTTCAGGGTATTGCATATGCACAACTAACATTTCTAGATAATTAATTTTGACTTTTTAAAGTGATTGTAAAGTCTTTTTTTTTATTATTAAACCCGTTTATACTATAGTATTGCACAGAGCAGCCCTGAACCTCCTCTTATGGGGTTCCCATGTTGGTGCTCTAAACCTGTGGTGGTTTTAGTGGGGGGCATCAATAGTTTAAAAAACCTATTAGATAAGCACCTGAACGACCACAACATACAGGGATATACAATGTAATACTTACATATAATCACGCACATAGGTTGGACTTAATGGACTCTTTTTTTTATTTTTTTCAACCTCACCAACTATGTAACAACTAATTCTTCTCACATAACTGGTCCACATGAGAACTCAATTAACACATACCGTATTTATTGGGGTATTGCGTGCTCCCGCGTATAGCGCGCACCCCTGATGTGGACCTGTAAAAAAAAATGTTTGTACTTTAAGTACTTACCGTTTTGGTGTCTTGCGCGGCGTCCGTCTTCGGCTTCTGTGGTGTCCTCCTGGCTTCTCCAGTGCTCCGGCGAGTCGAATCCCCGCTTCCCGCGCTCAGTTTGAACGCCTCCGCAGACATATACCGAGTGCAGTACACTCGGGTACAT
This sequence comes from Rana kukunoris, assembly GCA_029574335.1. NCBI lineage: Eukaryota > Metazoa > Chordata > Amphibia > Anura > Ranidae > Rana > Rana kukunoris. The sequence goes on from CM056051.1 coordinate 382,522,948, forward strand.
TCGGCCAGGCTCGGCTTCGCTCGTGCTCACGCTCTGTGACGTTTATGCGTCAGCACGAGCAAAGCCGAGCCTGGCCAAATGCACCCGAGTGTAGTGCACTCGGTATATGTCGGCGGCTCAGTTCAAACTGAGCGCGGGAAGCGGCTATCGGCGTATATCGCACACCCACGATTTTGCCCTTATTTTAAGGGGAAAAAGTGCGCGGTATATGCCGATAAATACGGTACTTCAGAAGCACATGTGAGCACAATATGAATAAATTCTTTAAAAACAATAAGCATTAAATCATCATCCTACAACAACATCCTCATGAACCATAAGGCAGAGGGAATCATTTCATGGACCACAGGTCACTAAGCGACACCAAAAGTACAGCCCATTCAAATCGTATATGTTATAGCTGAGATTTAAACCCTCCAAGAAATAACAATAGATAGGGGATAACATTTAATATTCATCAAATAAATGTACTTAAATGTCCAGGTCATTAGCCCAAATGGTAAAATTGGGCAATTGATTAGTTGCGCATAGGAGAGGTTGCCTGCAAAGAGGCATCTTAGAGGCATGCATCCATCAATGAATGCTGAATGATCTTAAAAGCATCTTTAACTGATGCCATTGATACAAACTCTAACCATTTGCCAATCTGGTGATTGTCAAATGGTTAACAAACCTTCCCTATATACCAATGCAAGTTCATGGTTGAATTGGATTCTTTCTAGAAAATAAGTGATTGATGGTTTTTAGCTGTGTTATGCCTTACTACACTATGGGGGTTATTTACTAAAGGCAAATCCACTTTGAACTAAAAGTTCAAACTACAGGTGCAAAGTGCACTTTAAATTGCACTTGGAAGTGCAGTCGCTGTAGATCCGAGGGGGACATGCAAGGAAAATAAAACACAGCATTTTAACTTGCACGTGATTGGATGATAAAATCAGCAGATCTACCCCTCAGATTTCCAGTGACTGCACTTCCAAGTGCGATTTCATTGCAATTTCAAGTGCACTTTTCACTTGTAGTGTCTCTCTGCCGGTTTCCTATTTCTTTATCATCGATGTTATGTAAAGTGTAGGTGTCACTACCCCATTCCCTGTACTGTGAGAAATTAAAAGTTGGGCAGTGATCCATTTAATAGACAATAATTATACTACCTGGCCTCATACATTAAAAGCATATCTTGAAAGTCACTTTTCAGGGCCTTTGGTTCAGTAAAAAAATATTTGTATCCTTGCCAATTCTTTAATGAACCATTCACCTTGTGTATCTCCCTTCCTCCCCAGTAGATAGTTTTACATTGGCATCACTTTCTTGTCCCTAAGCTCTTCAATGTGCATTGTACAAAATCAATGGAAAAACAGTAGATGGGGGTTTAGAGTGCTATTCCCTGAGGGGCCCCTGCTGCTAATATCAATATCAGAAACCAAGTATCTTCCAAGTTCCATATCAATATAAAATTAGCTGGTCTCTTTCCAGAAGGGATTGTGTGCTGCTGTGAAGCAGAAATCTGAACCTTTCCTTCCTTCGCTCCTAGTATTTTGTCTTTTGGCTCATTAGAATTGCCTGGCCAAAAGCCTTTTCTTAACCTTCATGTATTTTTATGACATTATTTGTGCAATAGAGACAAAAAGGTGAATAATATTAGTACTCAGCAAAAGACAAGTATAGCAATAGAGAACAGCAGGGTTTGACTTCCAACATGGCTAAAGAACTCCAATCACAGCAGACAAACATTTGTTTTCCAAAAATTATAATAGTTTCTTCCTGTCTGCCAAATGATTTATATTCCTCTGCAAGCCTTCCCTTTGTGTTCTTCATGATCGATGGTTGCTTCCCTCCGGATCTGATGCTACCCATGCACTTGGCAATTTTTAGACAATTGCAACCATTTTCAGAGTGTGCAGTCAAAAAATGACCAACTGATCAAAAACCTAATAAAAGTTTAGATTATTTTATAGTTTCGCTAGAAATCGGTTCCATCGGGCTGTTCAGTCATTTTGGTATGGTGAAACCGATTGAAATTGAAACGACCCGTTTGTATGGCCAGCATAATGCAGAATAGGAGCTTAGGCGGCGTACACACGACCGAGGTTCTCGCTAGAAACCAGCGAGAGCCTCGGCCATGTGTACGCTCCTGGCTCGCCCCGCCCGTCGGGAATCCCGTCGAGCGAATAGAGAGCAGGCTCTCTTTTTGCTCGACGGCCCGCCTGGATGAATGGCTGGTTGCCATTCCCGACGGGCGGGTCGCCGATTTCGACGGCCGGCCGAGAGCCTCGACGGGCGGAACGATGTGTTCCGCCCGTCGAGGTTCTCGTACGTGTGTACGCCGCCTCAGAGTTTTTTCTGGCTGCATGCTTGTTCCAGGTCAGTGACTCACTAGGTAGTAATGCCCAGGGCCCTCACTTTTTAAAGTCAACATATATTTAGTAGGGATGCACCAATATATCCACTGTCAAAAGTTATCGCCCGCAAATAGGGTTATCAGCGCTTTGCAGATAGAACAAAAAGGTGCCGATAAGGGCAACAAGAAAATGTCTGCGAATTTGCCTTGATTTTTGTAGGTCATATGATTGCTTTTTGCTTTTTGCAATGAAAGCACAGTGGACCAGTGTGAAGACATGCATAGAATTTAAAGTTATGCATTTTTTCTGAGCTTCTTCTGGCTTTTTTTTTTTTTACGAAAAATTGCTCCAAAAACTTTGACTTAAAAACTAAAATGTATATTTTTTTGAAACTGTCCATTTCGGCCAAGTGCATCCTGAATATTTAGTTTGTACATTTTTTATTTATTTGTGATGTCTAGGGCCTAAAAAATTTAGTCATGTTAGTGACGTTTCACACTGGGGCAGCACGACTTGCCGAGCGACTCGGCAAGGCGATCTGCCCACGACTTCAGAAGTCAATGCAAGTCACCCTGAAGTCATCCCAAAGTAATACTGGAACCTTTTTCTAAGTTGGAGCGACTTGAGTCGCTCCTATTAGAATGGTTTCATAGTACAGAACGGAGCGCGACTTGTCAGACGGCTAAGTCATCTGACGAGTCAGCCCTGTGTGAACCGTCTCTTAATTTGAAATATTGCATATTCACTCCCTGATTTACTCTGTAAGGCCCCTTTCACACGGAGCGGTCCGTTTTTCGGTCCGCTCCGTGTGTGTCCGTCAGCTCTGCGGGGGGTCCCGCTGAGCTGTCGGCGGACAGGGCGGTCCCCGCACACTGTGCAGGGACCGCCCTGTCTCTCCTCCGATATCCCCTATGGGGAATCGGATGAAAACGGACCGTCTGTCCGTTTGCATCCGATCCGCTGAACGGAAGAAAAATAGGGTTTTCTTCTGTCCGAAAAAACGGATGCGGATCTTGCGGACGTTAGCGGATGCATCATCCGCTAACGGACATGATCCCATAGGGGCCCATTACAAGTCCGTAAACAGACTTGTAATAAGCGGACGAACGGTCTGCTCATGTGAAAGGGGCCTTACTGCGCTAAATATTGTGAAGACTGCTCTGGACGCACTTCTTAATGAGCCAATCTAAAACGTTCCTTAGGCCCTTTTCACTTTGCCGCGGCTTGAAAGTTTTGCAATTTTTCCCGCGATTTTGTGGCAATGATTTTGCCACGATTTCAGGGAATGCCTGTGTAACTTGGTTTATGGACCTCAACTTGCATCAACGTAAGACCAAAGTAGTACAGGAACTAGTTGAAGGACAAGTTGCTCAAGTGTGAAAGAGACCTAAAAACAATCACTCTTTCATTTTGTTTTATTTTCCTGGTGGCTAAAATAGCAATTGCCATGGCTTGGAAAAGCCATGTGATCAACCTATCCTTGCTAAAACGCAAACATACTTGAATCGTGCTAATTAAAAAAAAAGTTGTCGGCACACTTTTTGACATAAGCAATTGCTGTTTGTAACCCTTGGCTGTCTTACCTACAACTACTATCTGAACAGTTGGAGACTGGTGGTTGGGCAGTGACGGGCTCCTGGGCAGGTGTTCTTCCTTTATACTCAGTTGTAGTCCTACACTGTCATTTTTTTTCCTTCATCAGTTGTGCATTCTGTGACATGGTGCTTATACAGTAAAGGTCATAGATTTATCTCTCTATGGTATCCCAAGCCCTTTTTACCCCTCTTCCCTGGCGGAGGGGAGCTTGGGTGCTATATTTTAACTTGATTACAGATTTTATTATTTATGAGATTTTGCTATAAGCCCTCTCTGTCTGGCTTCCTTGACCCCGGACGGGATTACTGCTGTCAAATGACACCTCACACTATATCTGACCTAAAGCATTATGCTTGACTTGGCTGTTAGGATATTTTGCTGTTAAGCACTCCTTTAATAGTTATATAGATTTTTATTTTTTTATTTCTTTCTTTCTTTCTTCTTGGATTTTCACTTTGCTATTGGAAAAGTTTTGTTGTATGTTTTTTTTTTTTTTTTTCACGAAAAACAATAAAAACAGTTGAATCAGAAAATATTGTATATTAATATTTTAGCCCTGGTTCGCGCTGATACAATGCGAGAAATGCACAATATTTGCTGTGTTTCCCCGAATCACATTGTACTGAATTTTATTCGCACAGCGTCCAAGCAATCTGCTGTGGGTGACAATGTTAGATTAACGACACGCCGAAACACATCACCAAAAGCAGTGCGATTGCCATGAACACTCATGCAATGCGATTTAGGTGCGTAATTAAAAAGGGCCCTGCGCCACATTGGTGCGGATGTGATGCAATTTGAACCATACAAAATCTATGGCTCAAATCACATCACAAAGACATCACATATGATGTGCACAGAAATGCAGTGTGATGCCTGTGCGAATCAAATGCAATGTCTCACACCACACATTCATTTATTTTAGTTATTAAGCTCTCATTTACACAACTGTAGGAGCGCCAGACCAAACACAGGTAAAAGAGTCCAGGATAATGTTTATTGTTGATCGGTCATAAAAACAACCAGTTGATCTTTTTCTGCCATCCCTTTTCTGCATAACAGGAGAAAAGTGTAGAAAAAGATTAACTGGTTGTTTTTCTGACCTGTTTATCAACAATTAAAATGATCTTGGACTCTTATCTGTTTTTTGTCTGGAACTTCCTTTGGTAAATCTATGGTTTGAGCAGCGGTCGGGGCGCCTTGCTGTGTGAAGCCGCATAACCAGAGCTATTGAGCCTGTTTGAAGTTTTCCTTCTTTTGTACAAGCAAGTTTGAAAGTTCCCAATGCCTCTTTAAATATGATGATCTGGAGTGTACAAAGCTATAGCAGGGATTCCAACATCAGAAGAGAGTTCAGAAGATAGTTTGAGTCAGGTAAACAGAGCCACAAAGTAGTCAGTTACTTTTGTGCTGTCCCTTCAGCATACTCATAGTGCTCTGCACATCCTTTGTCTTTTATTATTTTTGTTTACTTAACTGTAACAATTAATTTTATTATAGATGGGTATATTCCTTTGTTGTGTATTTAATGCACTCATCAAAAAGCACATCAAGAAGAGTACTGAACTCCTCAGCAATGAGTCCGGATCTAAATCCCATAGAGCACTGGTTCTCAACCCTGTCCTCAAGTACCCCCAACGGGCCATGTTTTGGGAATTTCTCTTAGATAATGTAGCTGTCCAAAATACCAAGCCATTGACTGATTAGCACCTGTTCAAGATAAAGGAAAACCTGCAAACATGGCCTTTTGGGGTTACTTCAGGGTTGAAAACCACTGCCATAGAACTCTCTGTGGAGAGATCTGAAAACAGCAGTTGGGAAAAGGAACCCTTCCAGTCAGAGACCTGGCACGGTTGGCGAAAGGATGGAGCGATTGATTTTAGTTATTTTTTTCCAAGGGATGTGCTACCAAATATTAAATTGAGGCTGCCAATAATTTTGTCTAGTCCATTTTTGGAGTTTGGCGTGGAATGTGTCACATTTGGATTTTTGTTTCTCTACTTTTTGTGTCATACCAATACAAACAAAAGAAATAAACATAAGAATGAATGCCTAAACTTTTTGTAATTGCAACGTTTTTCTGGGCGAAGTGGTGCAATATCTGACAAATACAGAGGTGGCAACATTTTGGCCATGTACATTACAAAAAGGGCATGCATCTTTTTGGGTGCAATTTGCTGCACATGTGCATGTTAACTTACCGTAACAGTGTGAATCCAGCCTTGAAGTTTGCCATATACTGGTGTGGATCCCGTTAGTTGAATCAGATAGATAAACTCAGTCGGGTAATTTCCTTGAAAATGGATGAAGCCTTTCTCACAGAGCATAACTCAATGAACCAACTAGGGGTGACCTTCATTTCCTTTGATAGGACACACTAGTGTTTTTTTTTTTTCCGTGCTACACACGGTTTCATCTACAAGCCGATCTTTAAGCCAGACTACAGATTGATCTTTTTGCCTCTTTAAACCTTTGTGACTTTTTCTTTATTAAAGACCATTTTTCAAAGTAATAACAAAGAATAACTTTTTTCTGAGATCCCCTGGTGTTTGAATGTCAAGATGATCTAAACAGCCTCTCTATAATATCCTGTCAGATGGAAGTTTAAGTGGACATTAACAGATAGAAAGGAAAACAAGGTGTGAAACGTTTGTGCTGGTTGTCAATGGGGGCATTTAGCGTTAATTGGTCGAGTTTAGAACAATACTATCGGTTTTCAATTAATTTATATTTGATTGCCTCATTCTGTAGAAAAAGATTAAATCTAAAATACATTCCATATACATTGTCTACAGACCTATAAAAAACAATCCACAATTTTCCCAAGCTATCCAGTTGCTTCCTTTAAAAGAAAATTAGGATTGCAAAAAGGCCCAGAAATGTGTCCAATGTTTTATGGATATAGATAGATTGGAGTGTCTGGGCAGTTTTGGTTGAAACATGAGGGCATTTGCCCTCCCAGGTCTAAAACTAAATCGGTGTTCATTCTGTGTACAGTAATACCTAATTTTATAATTTTTTGTAGGCGGATTTAGCTAATCCCGGCACTTGAATGTCGCACCAAGTATTATAGGCTTCCAGGTTGTAACTGGGTTTTGTCACCAATTGTTAAAGACCCCTTTGATGTACCTGGGCTGGACATTGTTTCTGGATTGTAAACCAAATATTAGGGGTTTTCTTGTTGTACCTGGGTTGGATACAAATTATTATAGGCCCGCTTGTTGTACCTGGGATAGATACCAATTATTATATACTCCAAAGTAGGTTAATTGGCTTCTGCCTAAATTGGCCCTAGTATATGAATGTGAGTTAGGGACCTTAAGGCTCGTACACATGGTCAGACATCCAACAAAATTTCCCTTGGATTTTTGTTCTAATTGATTTGTCTGGTCACACCCATAGCATACACACAGTCAGACTTTTCTGCAAACTTTTCTAAAACTTTTCCATCCTCATGTCGTTTTTCTGCTCTTTACCGCCACCCTTTGGTTAACTTCTGCTATTTTTGGTTGATTTTAACATTGGTTCTGAGAATGCGCATTTGTACTTTGTCCAAAAGTCCGATGGTTTGCTGTACACACGGTCGGACAAGGCACCATCATACTTTTGTTGCCGGAAAGTTGATCCGTTCGCAGACCCAACTTTTTGTTAGATGAAACCCAAAAAAGTTGGTCCGATGGAAGGTACACACGATCCATCACGATCGAAAAGTTGCAGATTTTGAAGTTGGTTGGCCAAAAGTCCGACCGTGTGTACAGGGCTTAAGATTGTAAGCTCCTTGAGGGTAGGGACTGATGTGAATGTACAGTGTATATGTAAAGCGATGTGTAAATTAATGGCGCTATATAAGTACCTAAAAAATAATAATAATAATTATAGGCTCCCTTGTTGTACCTTTTGTTGGAAACCAAGTATTATAGGCTCCCTTGGGTTGGACACCAATTATTATAGGCTTCTTTGTTGTACCTGGGTTGGACATTATTGTAGGCCCCCTTTTTGTTCCTGGGTTGGGCACCAAGTATTAGGGGTCTCCTTGTTGTACCCTGTTTATTTAGACCTGCTTGTTGTTGTTATTGGGTTGTACATTATTGTAGGCCCCCTTGTACCTGGGTTGAGCACCAACTATTAAGGGTCCCCTTTTTGTACCTTGATTACACACAATGTATTAAAGATCTGCTTGTTGTACCTTGGTTGGACATTATTGTAGGTCCCCTTGTTGTACCTGGTTTGGGCAACAAACTTTAGGGGTCCCCTTGTTGCACCCCTTGGTGGTCGGTGACAGTGAAATTTAACCCCCCCACCTGCAATGGTGGTTATGGTAGTGAAATTTTAACCCATCTTCATCCTGCCTTGTGCATTTATGGTCATGACAGTAAAAGTTAACCCACCTCCTGATGCCACAGACATCTTTTGCCATGGCGCGCTAAACCTGGTCGGGGCCCCCAGTTTATTACTTTGCCCAGGGGCCCATGAGGCTGCTAAGATGGCCCTGTGCATACAGTTTAGGAGAATGTGGAGAGAATAAAAACTCTTGAAAAATGTATTTTGTTGTGAGTTTTCTTTGGAGAGATCCTTCCTCTATCTAGCTCAATTATTTTCTCAATGTGTTTTTCACAGCGACGACTTGGAGACGCAGCGAAGAAGGCCATCGGCAAACTTACAACGAGGACGGTCAGGAAAGGAGATAAGGTGAGCGATGTCACATGAACGTAATCAGAATGTCCTATCCAGTTCTCGTGAGTGACCAGATTGTAAGAGTAATCACTGGAACATACAGATCTGATCTACATAGGAACTTATTGTTTTCAAAGCTAGTCATTCCTGTTTGTATGACCAGAATGATGACATGGAGTCCTTGTCTGTTTGCAATAGCATCCAATCAGATTTCATGGCTTAAAGCGGAGCTCCACCCTGATTTTTTTTTTTTTTTCAAAAATCTAAAAAAAAATCTAAAAAAATTAAATGGAAAAAAAAAAAAAAATACTCACCTTAAATAGGCTGTTGCTATGCGGAAGTCCCGAATCTGCCCTCATGATCCGCGGTGTGGTTTTCTTCCTCCTCCTCTTCTCGGTGTCTTCTTGTGAATGGGCGCGCTGCATTCTGGGAACTGTGTGTATCCCAGAAAGCAGCCGGACCATTCACAAAGCGCCGCGTCGCTCGCACATGCGCAGTAGGAAACGGGCAGTGATTCACTGCCTGTTTCCCTGACTGTGGATGGCGGTGCCGGGATCGAGAATCGGCATCGGCGGGGGACGTCAGCGCGGGCGCCTAGGACAGGTAAGTGTCCTTATTCAAAGTCAGCAGCTACACTGTTAGTAGCTGCCGACTTTGAAAAAAAAAAATGCGGGTGGAGCTCCGCTTTAATTCTGCATCTGCTGTCGTCATGTTTCAGTATGTCAGAGGTTTTCTAATTACCGAATTTTAATTGGAAAAAGTAGCAAGGGGGAAGTTGGTAAAACAATATCCTGCCAGCTTTGAATTTAAATCGGTGATAATCACTGCTATGACTTTTATAAAGAGGCTTGAAAGGGAACCTGTACTTTGCCCCATTTTTAGAGCAAAGTAACAGGCTTATATTTAATGCTTACTTTGCATTGCTTCTGTTTATAATTGCCTTTCATTTGCTGCCGTTTGCCCATTCCTGTGAAGTTAAAAAAGAATTCCAGGTGTGGCATTTCTTGCATAGTTACATTGATCTAGCTCGGACCAATGTAACTATACAAACAAAGTACCTTTGTGATCCCCCCAGAAGCTGAAAATCACTGTAGTAGACATTGCTAACACAGTGATCTCCACTAGCTTCCAGGTCCTGTGCGGAACAGCAGTCCTGCTGCATTCTGACCACAGGAGTTCGGACGCTAAGCTCGGGCACTATTCACAGAATTCTTTGAATACAAAGGATTCTCTGATTGAAGGAGGTGAAGAGACAGGGCGGTGATGTCACATTCTCTACCTCATCCAATCAGAGGATATGCATAGCATTCTTTGAATGGTGCCTATGCTGAGCAGCCTACCTCCTATGTTCACAATGTAGCAGGGTAGTCATTCGGCACGGGACGCAGAAGATCATTGAAGTAGCTGTGTCTACTATAGTGAATTCCAGCTCCTAGAGATTCCAGACCTGAACTTCTTTTTTTTAAATACCACTTCTGGCTACGGCAGAACATGTGACTCCACCTACAATTCGCACTAGCCACTCAACAGGCCCTGTGCTAAAGTTGACCAGATGATCTTTGTAGCTTACAAAACACTTTTAGCCCTGGTTCACACTAGTGCGGCTTTGAAATTGCTCTACTTTAGCGCAATTCCAAAGCCGCAAATCAGTGCAATTTGGACCTCCAATTTCATTGCAATTTATTGACACAAATAGAGCTTTCTTTTGTGTTGGCATTTGATCACCACTAGGGGCCAGATTCAGGTAGATGGGAGCATCTTTGCTCTGGAGTAACGCTTCTCATTTACGTTACGCTGCCGAAATTTTAGGAGCAAGTGCTGTTATTCAAGAAGCACTTGCTCCTAAAGTTGCGGCAGCGCATCGCAAATGAGCCGGCGGAATTCAAATTGGGCGGGTACGGGGCGTGTAGTATTTAAACTAAGCGCGATCCCGCGGCGAACGTACTGCGCATGCGTCGAGTGTCAATGCATCCCAGTGCGCATGCTCCAAATTCTGTCAGTGAACGTCAATGACGTCACATCCCCATTCATGAAAGTTTTACGCAAGCGACGCGATTTTTTTTTTTCCGACGTGATGACGACGCCTATACTTAACATAGGATACTCCACTAGGGGGCTGCTTTATCTTTACGCCGCGTATCGCTTACGGAAACGTCGGAAAGTCACTGCGTCGCGCCCGAATACGATGGTGAATTGCCGATTCCCGCTCATTAACATATTTTTTCAGCGTAAATCAGCGGGAACGCCCCGGCGCCATTTTTAAATTAAAGTTGCGATACGATGGCGAAATTCAATTGCGCCGATCGCATCGGAACACCAACCCGGCGTTTCTTGTTTTCTGGTTACAGAAAACAGAAACGCCGGCTTAAAGTGACAGTTAGGCTGGAGTATCACAGATACTCCAGCCTAACTCTACCTGAATCTGGCCCTAGGTTTTTATTTTTTTGCGATATAAACAAAGACCAAACATTTTTGAAACAATATTTTTTACTTTCTGCTACAAAAATCCAAATAAGTGTATATTGCTTGGTTTGCTTAAATGTTATACCTACAAATTATGCTATCAATACTAGAATTTTTATCTATTTCTTTTTTTTTTATATACTACTAATGGTGGTGATCAGCAACTTATAATGGGGCTGTGGCAGAGACTCTTTACCACATGATCAGCCGTGTCCAATCATGGCTGATAACGATGTAAACAGGAAAAGCCTTTAATTGTTTGTTCCTTGCGTCTGATGCAAGTATAAGAGATCCGATTGGCTGCTCTCCTGATGGGGGGGGGGGTCTTCCCTGATTGTTTTATCAGCACGCCCCCCCCCCCCCTCCGTGGGTGCCCAAACATGATGCCAATGTGTGCCCACACATAATGCCAATTACCAATCAGTGCCTCCTAATCAGTGATGCCCATCAGTCAGTGCTCATCTGTGCCGCCTATGATTGGCCATCAGTGCTGCATATCAGTGCCACCAATTGGTGCCCATCAGTGTCGCATATCAGTAGTGCCTCACTGTGGATTTGGGAATTAATAGATTTTTTTTTGACTTGTTCAGTCTGCTGGCTAAATAACACTGTGCTGCAACACACTACCCAAACACATTTTTTATAATTTTCCTCCCAGAAATAAAGCCTTATTTTGGTGGTATTTGATCAACAAAAGTTTGTCTTTGTCATAAAATTTTGTTTTCTCCTTCACTGACAGGTGCTGATGAGGTGGCACTGATGAGGTGGCACTGATGTTTTGGCACTGATGTTTTGGCACTGATGAGTTGGCACTGATGTGTTGGCACTGATAAGGTGGCACTGATATGTAGAATTGATAGGCAGCACTGATGGACACTGATGGGCACTGACTGGCGGCATTGATTGACACTAATAGATGGCACTAATGGGCAGCATTGTTGATGAGGGAATGAAGGGTGTTACTGCTGAGCACTGATTGGCACTGTGATGGGCACTAATTGGCACTGTGGTGGCTCTGATTGGCATTGTGGTGGGCTCTGATTGGCACTGTGGTGGGCACTAAGAGATTTTGAGGGGCCCTGACTGGAAGCTGATTGGCACATCTAATAGGGGCAGTGCTGATTATCGGCATAGACCCCCCCCCCCGACAGGGAGAGTTGTCGATTGGCTCACTCTGTCAGTGCGAACCGTGAAATTCCGCTTACCAGCTCTTCCTGGTTCACGCGATGATCAGCTGTAATTGGTTACAATGTAGAGTATAAGGTTTCCTATCATCTGTGCCCAGTCTTGCCACACAGAGTTAATCCAGCGCTGAGTAATCCTCTTTTAATGTTCAGTGCAAATTAACAGAATTCCAGATAAAAACTTGCCAAATTATAAAGTCCGTTTCTCTGTTTTTGCTTTCAGTGACAGGTTATTTACAAATCTAGCTTGGACATGTTTATCATAACAAGAGGTGATCCAAAGTTCATTGTATATTACCAGGATGTGTTATGTGGGGGAGGGGTGGATTTCTCACTTTGTATACTTCATGTTATGATAAACATAACATATGATAAACATGTCCAAGCTAGATATGTAAATAACCTGTCACTCAAAGCAAGGAGGGAGACTTTTTATTTAGACAGGTTTTTATCTGGAAGGCTGTCATTTTCACTGAACATTAAAAGAGGATTGACTCTGTGTGGCAAGACTGGGCACAGATGATAGGAAATCTTATACTCTACATTGTGACATCAAAAAAAAAAATTTTTTTGGGGGGTTTACATCCACTTTAACCCAAGACACGGGTCTCTCTGCCTTTGACCGTTTTCAGCCAGATCAGATGAATATCTTGTGACTAGGATGTGTTATGTGGGGGAGGGGTGGATTTCTCACTTTTTATACCTCATGTTATGATAAACAAAACATAACATATGATAAACATGTCCTAGCTAGATATGTAAATAACCTCTCACTCAAAGCAAGAAGAGAGAAAACTGACTTTTTATTTAGGCAGGTTTTTATCTGGAAGGCTGTTCATTTTCACTGAACATTAAAAAAGGATTTCTCAGATCTGGATTGACTCTGTGTGGCAAGACTGGGCACAGATGATAGGAAATCTTATACTCTACATTGTGACATAAAATTTTTTTTTGGGGGGGTTTACATCCACTTTAATGAATACTACCTAGCGACCCACTTATTTTTGTTGGTGTTATACATTTTCTAAATGACATCTGCTCTTCTTTGAGTAACAAATTGAAATGTCTAATCCAGGGATTTTGACGTGCCGCTACAAAAGGAGAACAAGGGTTAATCCTGTGCCATTCCCCACAGTTTAGCTGGTGTTGTTGAAATGTCTGTGGGTTTTGTACATGAATTTTACATTGAAGCAGGTGACACTGTATACTGCTGAGCGGTATCCATGACCAAACAGTTCAGTAAATGCTTAGCAGGGTGGTAAGGCTGGGCCCAGATCACATTTCACGAGAATTCATCTAAAAATAGATGTCATGGCAACAGATTGTTAAAAGGAAACTATTCTAAAATACCCCATATTCATTATGCTGGCCATACACAAAACTATCTGCTAGCAACTACATCCAGCTTTTTATCACAAAAATTACTGGACTGGTCAAGGTAATCACCCCCAAACCGTGTTTTATAGATTGCTGGGATGTTGGTAGGTCAACTTGACCTTGGTAATTCATTTTGCAAACAAAGCCATGGTACGTTACTGGAAATTGGGATGCATATGGCCATTCTTGCAGTATTCAAGGCACACATCCTGAAAAAATGATTGAAAAAATTAGCTCTATTAACCGCTTGTGGACCGCCGCATGTACATTTACGTTGGCAGAATGGCACGTACAGGCACATTGGCGTACCTGTACGTCCCTGCCTAGACGCGGGTCGGGGGTCTGATCGGGACCCCCCCGGTACATGAGGTGGTCTCCGTGGCTCTGGGAGCGATCCAGGATGAGGGGGCGGCTATTCGTTTTTGTCCGCCCCCTCGCGATCGCTCCCAGACAATGCGCGTTCCCCCCCCCCCCCCCCGCCCTTTCACTTCTCCTCCTGTGTAAACACAGGAAGGAGGAAGTGATGTGAACTCTCCCTCTGCGTTTTTTTTCAACCACCGCTGAGGAGAGATCACCACACAGTAAGTGTACACAACAGCACACTGACACCAGGACACACAGGCACATTAACCCCTTGCGATAACCCCCCACCCCCTCCCCCCTGTCACAGTGTCACTGAATGCAGTGATTATATGTATGATCACTGCAGTTAGTTTCAGTGTGACAGGCAGTCAGTGTTAGGTTCAGGGTAGCCCCCGTACCCCCCTAATAAAGTTTTACCCCTTGATCACCGCCCTAGTTAACCCTTTCACTCCCTATTGCCAGCGTCACTAAGCGATCATTTTTCTGATCGCTGTATTAGTGTCGCTGTTCCCGCTAGGTAGCTAATTTTTTTTTTATTGTGATTTTTTTTTACTAAAGACATGTGGCTAAATGAATTTTGGCCTAAATGTTTGACTAAAATGTAGTTTATTTGATTTTTCTTATAACCAAAAGTAAAAAATATAGATTTTTTTCAAAAATGTTGCTCTATTTTTGTATATAGCGCAAAAAATAAAAATCGCACAGGCGATCAAATACCACCAAAAGAAAGCTCTATTTGTGGGAAGAAAAGGACACAAATTTTGTTTGGGAGCCATATCGCACGACCGCGCAATTGTCAGTTAAAGCGACGCAGTGCCGAATCGCAAAAAGGGGCCTGGTCATTTACCTGCATTTTGGTCTGGGTCTTAAGTGGTTAAAACATTGCTGTCACAAAAAATCAAAACATTTCCCTGACTGATCCTTCCCACTGAGGGGGACAAGCCTGAAGGTATCTGCTGCTCCCATTGGCACAAGATATTCATCTGATCTGGCTGAAAACGGTCAAAGGCAGAGAGACCCGTGTCTTGGGTTAAAGTGGATGTAAACCCCCAAAAAATTTTTTTTTTTTGATGTCACAATGTAGAGTATAAGATTTCCTATCATCTGTGCCCAGTCTTGCCACACAGAGTCAATCCTCTTTTAATGTTCAGTGAAAATGACAGCCTTCCAGATAAAAACCTGTCTAAATAAAAAGTCTGTTTTCTCTCTCCTTGCTTTGAGTGACAGGTTATTTACATATCTAGCTTGGACATGTTTATCATATGTTATGTTTATCATAACATGAGGTATACAAAGTGAGAAATCCACCCCTCCCCCACATAACACATCCTGGTAATATACAATGAACTTTGGATCACCTCATGTTATGATAAACATGTCCAAGCTAGATTTGTAAATAACCTGACACTGAAAGCAAAAACAGAGAAACGGACTTTATAATTTGGCAAGTTTTTATCTGTAATTCTGTTAATTTGCACTGAACATTAAAAGAGGATTACTCAGCGCTGGATTAACTCTGTGTGGCAAGACTGGGCACAGATGATAGGAAATCTTATACTCTACATCAGGAGTCTCCAAACTACGGCCCTCCAGGTGTTCAGGAACTACAATTCCCATCATGTCTACGAATGTCAGAGTTTTACAATGCCTCATGGGAAGTGTAGTTCCACAGCAGCTGGAGGGCCGTAGTTTGGAGATCCCTGCTCTACATTGTGACATAAAAAAATAAAAAAAAACATTTTTTTGGGTTTACATCCACTTTAAGCCATCACTACATTGCAGTGGAGAACACTTCTTAACTACTAGAGGGGCTGGCATAGACTTGCTTATATGGCTTAACAAACACTTTAAATAGTTTTCCAGAACTAGATGATTCCATTGTGCGTTAACGAGGAAAAAATTAATTAAGGGGAATTTATGGTGTACATGTTTTACATTCAGAAATGCTCATAAAAAGCAGGGAGTTTGCATGAAGGTCTGGGTTTTATTAGGAGCTTGGGAGATGTTTCTAGGTTTTAACAGTTTCACAATGTAAGTCTATCTAGAAACAGAACTAAAGGGGTCCATGAGGTTGTCTTTTTTTTTAAGCAGTACTAGTCTTTGAGATATTTTGCTAATTGTATTACTTAACCACTTAAGACCCGGACCAAAATGCAGGTAAAGGACCTTGCCCCTTTTTGCGATTCGGCACTGCGTCGATTTAACTGACAATTGCGCGGTCGTGCGACGTGGCTCCCAAACAAAATTTGCGTCCTTTTCTTCCCACAAATAGAGCTTTCTTTTGGTGGTATTTGATCGCCTCTGCAATTTTCATTTTTTGCGCTATATACAAAAATAGAGCGACATTTTTGAAAAAAAAATCAATAATTTTTACTTTTTGTTATAAAAAAAATCAAATAAACTAAATTTTAGTCAAACATTTAGGCCAAAATGTAATTAGCCACATGTCTTTAGTAAAAAAAAATAGCTACCTAGTGGGAACAGCGACACTAATACAGCGATCAGAAAAATGATCGCTTAGTGATGCTGGCAATAGGGAGTGAAAGGGTTAACTAGGGCGGTGATCAAGGGGTTAAAACTTTATTAGTGGGGTACGGGGGCTACCCTGGACCTAACACGAACTGCCTGTCACACTGACACTAAATACAGTAATCATACATATATGATTACTGTATTCAGTGACACTGTGACAGGGGGGGAGGGGGGGAGGGGGGGCGATCGCAAGGGGTTAAGTCTGCCTGTGTGTACTGGTGTCAGTGTAGTGTTAGTGCACACTTACTGTGAGATGTGATCACTCCTCAGCAGCGGTTGAAAATACCGCCGAGGGGAGAGATCACATCACTTCCCTCTTCCTGTGTTTACACAGGAGGAGGAAGTGACTTGGCGGGAGCGCGCGGATTGGCTGGGAGCGATCCGGAGGGGGCGGACAAAAACGAATAGCCGCCCCCTCATCCCGGATCGCTCGGCCAGCTACGGGGACTGCCGCATTTACCGGGGGGGGGGTCCCGATCGGACCCACGGCAAGGCAGGAACGTATATATACGTTGATGTGCCTGCCTGTGCCATTTTGCTGACGTAAATGTACATGCGGCGGTCCCCAACCAGTTAAAGTCGATGTAAACCCGCTCTCATTCTTTCTAAACTACTGCCATAGTGCTGATCTATAAAGATATACGTGCCTCCTGCATGTATCCTTACCTGTCAAATGTCCCCCCTCTGTCTGTTAGAACTGAAAAACTGCAGTTTCTGTGGGTGGGTCTGTTGTCTGGAGCTCAGTGGGTGGAGTTGTGATGTCAGTAGACTCCCCGCCCTCCTCTACACTCCCCTTGTCAACATGCATTTTCTCCTGTGTATTCCTTACACTAAATTCTGCTATGATCACTAACATCCAGTCAAAATCCAGAAAAGTAACCACATGACTTCAGAAAAGGAGTGGGGGTGGGAATTAAAAAATAATGCCTGTCTCAGGCTAGTGCATATGCAAACCTGTCATTCACAGCAAGGATGAAGAACGGACAAAAGTTTTCTCCTGTTTGTCCGTTTTATCTCACTGAAAAAAGAAAAGAGGATTGCTCAGATATGGATTAACTCTGCGGCAAGACTGGGCACAGATGATAGGAAATCTTATACTGTACATTGTGACAGCAAAAAATAAATAAAACATTTCGGGTTTACATCCACTTTAAGGGTTATGTTTTGAATTAACTTTATTTTAGGCCAGTTTGACTATAGAAAAAGAAGCTAGGGGGTGTCTTGTCATCGAAAACCCCCAAATAGTACATTTTAACATAGGTTTCTGCTATATACAAATTAACCCTTTAAAATGCCTGTAGACCAGGGTTTATTAACTAGGGCCCCTTCAGAGGTTGTTAGGGGTTCCTTGAGAATTTAGCAATTTCTGCCTCTCAGATAAGTTCCCACTAACACCATTGAACATTTTAGTTATCTGTAAGGGGGTCATTCTTCCCAGTGACCCCAAGTGTAAGGAGTATTCTTCCTACTGACCATCACACTAATGTTATATGAGTTGCAGATCTAGTAGTTATTAGAAGGGGTTTCCTGAGCCTGGAAAGTTATTTTAAGGGTTCCTCTGTGTTGAAAAGTTTGAGAAAGGCCGATATAGACAGATACAGTACCTTGAAAAAGTATTTATGTCCCTTGAAATTTTCCACATTTTGTCATGTTACAACCAAAAACATAATGTATTTTATTGGGATTTTATCTAATCGACCAACACAAAGTGGCACATAATTGTGAAGTGGAAGGAAAATAATAAATGGTTTTACAGATTTTTTACAAATATCTAAAAAGTGTGACGTGCATTTGTATTCAGCCCCCTTTACTCTGATAACCCTAACTAAAATCTAGTGGAACCATTTGCCTTCCAAAGTCACCTAATTAGCAAATATAATCCACCTGTGTGTAATGTAATCTCAGTATAAATACAGCTGTTCTGTAAAGTCCTCAGAGGTTTGTTAAAAGAACCTTGGAGTAGAAACCGCATCATGAAGGCCAAGGAACACACAAGACAGGTCAGGGATAAAGTTGTGGAGAAGTTTAAAGCAGGGTTGGGTTATAAAAAAACATCCCAAACTTTGAACATCTCACATTGCACTGTTCAATCCATCATCTGAAAATGGAAAGAGTATGGCACAACTGCAAACCTACCAAGACACGGCCATCCACCTAAACTGACAGGCCGGGCAAGGAGAGCATTAAACAGAGAAACAGCCAAGAGTTCCATGGTAACTCTGGAGGAGCTGCGGGGATTCACAGATCAGGTGGGAGAATCTGTCCACAGGACAACTATTAGTTGTGCACTTCACAAACCTGGTCTTTATGGAAGAGTGGCAAGAAGAAAGTCAGTGTTGAAAGAAAGCCATAAGAAGTCCCATGTGCAGTTTGGAAGAAGCCATGTGGAGGACACAGAAAACATGTGGAAGAAGGTGTTCTAGTCAGATGAGACCAAAATTGCCTAAAAGCAAAACGCTATGGGCCAGATTCAGGTAGATGCGCGCATATTTTATCCGGCGTAGCGCAACGCATATACGTTGTGCTGACGCGAACTTGTGAGTAAAGTCCAGTATTAACCAAGCGCATGTTCGTTACTTTGCGGCGGAGTAACAAAAAAGCGCTGGCGCAACCCGACACAAGTGGAAGTGGGTGTGATCATATGTAAATGATGGGCGGAGCCCAGCGCAGTGACTTGCGTTCATCGCATCATCTACGGAGCATGCGCAGTGAGGGAGGGCTCCCCTCGGCCCCCTGTGCGCATGCTCACAACTTCCGTCGGCATCACTTCATGGGAAACGCCAGCGCAATGTCTTTCGTTGCGCGTATAAAAGCGGCCGTAGATGCGCCTTTCCGGCACAAAAGTATATCCGGTTTCCCCCACCCCAGGGAAGTTACTTTTGCTTTATGATGGCTGCTCCCGTTCCCCCCAAAGAGAGGAGAAACCTCAATTTTAATGCCCAGGAGCTCACCCTAGTGATCTCTGCTATTGAGACGTTTAACGACTTTCTCCACGGCAGGAAAAGTCGAAGACCAGACGGGATAGGAAGCAGGGCATCCTGGAGTCCATTGCTGGCAGGGTCAATGCCCTGGGCTACTCCACCCGGACTGCTGCCGATATCGGCAAGAAAATAATTGATCTGAGGCGCAAAGTCCGGGGCAAGGTGGCCGCCATTAGGAGGCATGAGAGGGGCACCGGTGGTGGACCCCCATGTGCGGTCAGCCTGACCACGGAGGAGGAGGTGGTTGCCCGCTGCCTGGAGAGGGAGCAGTTGGAGGGGGTACCAGGCTATGATTCTGTGGAGGAAGGCTCCAGGACAGGTAAGTGTTTTTTATCCCCTGTTTGGTGTGTTGCATGTGAGGGGGGGGTACATGTGCCAAGTGTGTGGGACAACCAACATGTGTCTGCTTTGTGTCATCCACAGATGATGGAGGTGGGCCATCATCTGTCGGCGGCCAGTCCACCCCAACCCCCCAACGGCATCCTAAGCCCGACCCCCTGGGTGGTGAAGAAACAGAGATGGAGGGGAGTGCCCACACCTCACCTGCTGAGGTGGTTGAGGAGAAGCCTGCCTTTCCAGAGCAGGACTTTCTTTTAATTTTGGAGGAGTCCTCCCCTTCTGCAGGGCCCTCAGTAATCGCCTCCCCCATTCTAGGAAGCCCCTCAAGGGCAACTCCATCCCCCCGGGGACAACCATCTCCTGGCCCCATTAAGCGACCCGGAAGACCAGGGGGTTGTCTGACGTGGTCCATGACCAGATGGCCCGGGACCAGGCCAGGCAGACCCAGCAGATGGGGGAGATTGCTGGGAATCTTGACCGGCTAGTTGACAGCCTGGGCTCCGTATTCCAGCTGACGAACGCTGTGCAGGACGTCAGCTGCAACTGCGCTGCAGTGGTGACCAGCCTGGGGGAGGTGCAGGCTGATGTTCGGCACCTCACTGCAGCCGTTCGGGAACAGGGGAGGCAGTGGCAGCGTGATCAGCGGCATAATGTCACCCGCCAGCTGAGGATGCAGGCCCAGACCAATCATTATCTCAGCCGGATTGCCGTGGCCTTGGAGGGCATGCAGCCAACACCTGCCAGGAGTGCCCCACCAGGGGATCAGCCACCTCCAGATGCCCCCCACCCCCACCCACTCCCTCCAGGCAGCTGAGGAGCCAGAGAGGGCCCACAAGAAAGAGCCCCCGTCAGCCCAGATGAGGGCTTTTTTTTTTTTTTATCTTTTTGGCTCAGGTTATGAGTTTTTTGTTTTATTTTTTGGCTCAGGTTATGAGTTTTTTATTTTATTTTTGGCTCAGGTTATGAGTTTTTTATTTTATTTTTTGCTCAGGTCATGAGTTTCTTTATTTTATTTATGCTCAGGTTATGAGTTTTTTATTTTATTTATGCTCAGGTTATGTAACGCCATCGGCGTTATTTTACATAAGACGAGCGCAGCTGTATCTTGTTCAGACAGCTGCGCTCCATCCAGTGTCTGTTCAGCGTCACTTCCGGTGCGCCCTGCGTCCCTGCGTTTCACGCTGGAACGCGGAAGTGCGCTCGCTCGTTCCCATGCTGGGCGGGCTATTTAAACCCTCTCTGATGGCGGCTGGGTGTTCGGTTATTGAACTAGACACCCGGCGCCATCTGTGATCAAGGACGACTCTACTGGAGACCCTCTTCACCTCCTGCCTTCTGGAGGAGAGTTGTTCTCAACCCCAGGACTCCCTACTTCAGGATTCCGAGACCTAGACCACAGAGCTCACACTCTACAGCTTCTACTTCTTCCTGAAATCCCTGCCTACTTCCGGAATCCGAGGGCTAGACCACAGAGCTGACACTCTACACCTTCTACTTCCTCCTGAATCCCTGCCTACATTCTCCTGGGAGACTTATCATCTTACAGCCTTCACAACCGCAAGTACCATAGGAATCAGTCTATTCAAGCTAGAACTGACATTGACTATTTATGCAGTGTATGCTAATTCTATAGGATTCTGTTCCCAGTAACTTGTGTGATAGTCTGTACTGTGACTCTCTAGATATCATCTTCCCCCTATAGATCATATACGATACCATTGTTGCGAGATAGTCTACAGGAGAATGTGATGATATTAACCCCTCACTCTCTGAACAAATATTGAGTTAACTGGTGGTTTATACTGAGAATTCTCCATTGTCACTGACTACTCCCTAATTTAGGTTTAATAAGGCGTAGGCGTCACAGAATAACCGAACCTTAAAAATAAAATCTAGATGGATCCCGCAGATTTAACAAATCATTTAGTGGGACTAACACAAAGGGTGGATACCCTCACTAACTCTCTAAATGAGATACGTTTAGAGAATGAAGCCCTCCGCCAACAGAATTTTGCCCAGGCCAGAGAGAGACCTGAACCAAAAGTATGTGCACCTGAACCTTTCTCTGGAGACAGGAAATTTTTTCGCCAATTTATTAGTTCATGTCGGTTGATGTTTGAACTACGTCCCCGTACCTATCATTCTGATAGGGTAAGAATTCTCACCCTTATCTCATATCTTCGGGGTGAACCTAGAGTCTGGGCCGACGCCTATCTAGAAGAGCATGGTGATCTCCTGGGGGCTTTCGACACCTTCCTCACTGAAATGTCCCTCCTTTACGAGGATCCCAATAAACAGTTAACCGCTGAGAATTCCATCAGAAACCTCAAGCAAGGGAAAAGACCAGTGGAAGACTACATTTCAGAATTCAAATGTTGGTGCAGAGAGACCCAGTGGTCAGATATTGCACTAAGGAACCAATTCCGGCTTGGCTTGACAGAAGCTTTAAAGGACGAGATTGCACGCATAGAACTTCCAACATCTCTAGAGGACCTAATGCAACTCTCCATTTCTATCGATCGTCGTCTCCGCGAAAGAAGAGCTGAACGTGCAAATGCATTTCTTCCCACACCTTTCAGGAGAGCCAGATCTCCCCCCAAGGAGCTTCCTATGGAACTCGGTGCGATTAAAGGCCCACTAACCGCAGCTGAAAAACAACGCCGCAGAGACCAAAACCTCTGTTTGTATTGCTCTGCCCCTGACCACGTTGTCTCCTCTTGTCCCCTTCTCAAGAGGAATTCCGAAGGTAAAAAAAGTAAACACCAACTTACCAAGCTTAACTTTACTGGTACTATTTCAAACCGCTACATTATCATTCTTCTTACTTTACAGTGGGGTCTAGAAAGGATTTCCATTGATGCAATGGTCGACAGCGGAGCCTGTGGCAACTTTATTGATTCAAAGATTGTAGAATCTAATAAAATACCCTGTGTGTCCAAGCATACCCCTGTGTCACTCACTTTTATTGATGGTTCTAGTGCCTCAACAGGTCCTATATCCCTGCAAACTTCCCCCCTTCTCGTCACTTGTGCTTCTGGTCACACTGAGACCCTTGCTTTTGATGTGATCTCATCACCTATATTCCCAATCATTCTCGGAATACCATGGCTGCGTATTCATCAGCCAACCTTCCTATGGTCCACTAGTTCCCTAGATCTACAGTCCTTTCACTGTAAGCACAGTTGTTATCCTATATGTTCCACCTCTATCACAAACAACTACCCTTCTGATCTCCCAGGTTATTTACATGACTTTGCGGATGTTTTCAGCAAGACCATGGCAAACAAACTTCCCCCACATAGGATCTATGACTGCCCCATAGACCTTATACCTGACAGTCCTATTCCTACGGCAAGAATCTATCCATTATCCCAACCAGAACTTGTACACCTCAAGGATTACATCGATGAGAACCTTAAAAAAGGTTTCATCAGACCTTCAACTTCCCCAGCAAGTGCTGCAATCTTCTTCGTAAAGAATAAAGATGGCTCACTTCGACCAATCATTGACTACCGTGCACTCAATAACATCACCATAAAGAATAGATACCCACTACCATTAATTCCGGAACTCATCGAGCGTCTTCAAACCTCAAAACTTTTCACTAAACTAGATCTTAGGGGTGCCTACAATCTTGTGAGAATCCGCTCAGGCGATGAGTGGAAAACAGCCTTTAAGACACGTTATGGGCTTTTTGAATATATGGTAATGCCCTTTGGCTTATGCAATGCACCCGCTACATTCCAATGGTTTATCAATGACATTTTTCGAGACTTGTTAGACGTTTGCGTCGTTATTTATTTGGACGACATCTTAATTTACTCAGATTCTCCTGAAGAACACATCAAACATGTCCGTTGGGTTTTGGCTAGACTGAGAACACATTCATTATATGCCAAACTTGAAAAATGTGTTTTCAGTCAACGCAGCATCTCTTTCCTTGGGTATCTTATTACTCCAAATGGAATACAGATGGAATCATCGAAAGTAGAGTGCATTTTGTCCTGGCCCGTTCCCCATTCCAGAAAAGCATTACAACGGTTCCTCGGATTTGCAAATTACTACAGAAAGTTTATTAAAGACTTCTCAGCGATTGTGAAACCACTAAACAGTCTCACTAGTTCTAAGACACCTTTCTCCTGGTCGGACGACGCACAACGGTCTTTTGACTTCTTGAAATCCAGTTTCACCTCCGCTCCAATTCTACAACTTCCTAACCCACATTGTCACTTCACATTGGAGGTAGATGCCTCGCACTTTGCCTTGGGTGCTGTGCTTTCCCAACGATCTACTCTTTCGGATCCTCTGCATCCGGTGGCTTTCTATTCCAGGACTCTACTACCTGCCGAGATGAACTATCCTATTGGAGAGAAAGAACTCCTCGCCATAAAGGATGCCTTGAGTAATTGGAGACATCTTCTGGAGGGTTCTAAACATCCCATCACCATCCTTACAGATCATCGCAATTTGCAACATCTTAAGGCCTGCAAGACCCTATCCTCCCGCCAAGTTAGGTGGAGTTTATTCTTTGACAGGTTCGATTTCAACATCTCCTATCGTCCTGGTACAGAAAATGTCAAAGCTGACTCATTGTCACGAATGCATGACAATCACACAATTGAGACTCCTCCCTCCTCGATAATTCCACTTGATCGCTTCATTGGAGCTTCTGTTCCCTTCTTACACTTACTTCTCCAATCTCTCCCTAATGAGGTGCCTCCGGGTCTCAAAAAACATTCTAACGGGCTATATACATTCAATAATAAAGTTTACGTTCCTCCCGCTTTGCAAACTACTCTTCTCAAACAACTTCATGATGCTCCACTAGCAGGTCATCCAGGAATTAGTAAGACCATTCACTTAATTAAAAGAGATTACTGGTGGCCTAAGCTCTCACACACTGTCACTCAATATGTTAATTCATGCGTCATATGTGCTACCAACAAACATTCCAGGAAGCCACCTTATGGTCTTCTTACATCTATTCCTATTCCGGAAAGACCCTGGGATGTTGTTTCCCTGGATTTCATAGTCGACCTCCCCAGGTCTCAAGGTGCCAACACGATTATGGTTACAGTCGACTTATTAACAAAGATGGCTCACTTCATTCCATTAAAGAAGTTACCAACCTCTCTCGAGACCGCACAAGCCTTCTTAGAGAATGTTCTCAAGTTACATGGCCTCCCTTCCCAGATTATCTCAGACCGCGGCACCCAATTCATTTCCAGATTCTGGAGAGCGCTTTGCCAAGCCTTACAAATTGATCATCGTATGTCCACTGCCTATCATCCTCAGACAAACGGTCAGACAGAACGGGTTAATCAAACACTCGAACAATACTTACGCTGTTATTGCACCCATTTACAGGATGACTGGCTCCAATTTCTTCCTCATGCTGAATTCGCGTATAATAACGCCTCCAGTTCTTCCTCCGGATTTTCTCCTTTCTACGCTAACTATGGATTTCATCCCAAATCTGCACCAATCTCTGTTCTCCCTAACAGTGTTCCTGCTGTAGAGCATTACCTCTCAAACTTAAAGAGGACTTCAGAAATACTCCATGTCAATCTTCGTACAGCCCAACAAAGACAGAAGAAATATTACGACTCCCGTAGAACTGCTCCCCCAAAATACAAAGTTGGTGATTTAGTTTGGCTCTCTACCCGAAATTTACGTCTTAATATTCCCTCAAGGAAACTAGGACGTCAATTTACTGGTCCTTTCACCATTTCACACCTCATTAACAACAACACCGTAAAACTAGTTCTACCTTCACATTGGAAGATACATCCGACTTTCCATGTCTCACTTATTAAACCTTTCATACCTAATCCCTTTCCTAACAGAGTTCCTCAACCCCCTTCTCCTGTTGAGGTTCTAGGTGAGACCGAGTACGAGATAGAAAGAATTCTAGATTCCAAAAAACAAGGTTCTTCCCTCCAATATTTAATTCGTTGGAAAGGCTACAGCCAACTTGATGACTCTTGGGAAGATGCCTCTCACATTCATGCCCCTAGACTCATCAAGCATTTTCACCGCAGATACCCTGACCGCCCATCACCCTCTGGTTCTATTTTTGGGACCCCCTTGAGGAGGGGAGTATGTAACGCCATCGGCGTTATTTTACATAAGACGAGCACAGCTGTATCTTGTTCAGACAGCTGCGCTCCATCCAGTGTCTGTTCAGCGTCACTTCCGGTGCGCCCTGCGTCCCTGCGTTTCACGCTGGAACGCGGAAGTGCGCTCGCTCGTTCCCATGCTGGGCGGGCTATTTAAACCCTCTCTGATGGCGGCTGGGTGTTCGGTTATTGAACTAGACACCCGGCGCCATCTGTGATCAAGGACGACTCTACTGGAGACCCTCTTCACCTCCTGCCTTCTGGAGGAGAGTTGTTCTCAACCCCAGGACTCCCTACTTCAGGATTCCGAGACCTAGACCACAGAGCTCACACTCTACAGCTTCTACTTCTTCCTGAAATCCCTGCCTACTTCCGGAATCCGAGGGCTAGACCACAGAGCTGACACTCTACACCTTCTACTTCCTCCTGAATCCCTGCCTACATTCTCCTGGGAGACTTATCATCTTACAGCCTTCACAACCGCAAGTACCATAGGAATCAGTCTATTCAAGCTAGAACTGACATTGACTATTTATGCAGTGTATGCTAATTCTATAGGATTCTGTTCCCAGTAACTTGTGTGATAGTCTGTACTGTGACTCTCTAGATATCATCTTCCCCCTATAGATCATATACGATACCATTGTTGCGAGATAGTCTACAGGAGAATGTGATGATATTAACCCCTCACTCTCTGAACAAATATTGAGTTAACTGGTGGTTTATACTGAGAATTCTCCATTGTCACTGACTACTCCCTAATTTAGGTTTAATAAGGCGTAGGCGTCACAGGTTATGAGTTTTTTCTTTCAGTTTAACTGCACACGGTCAGGAGTGCAGGGGACAGTGTGAATGGTGTGTGAATGTGAGGGGGTGGCACTCCTGCCAGTAAGGGGTGTCACCCTCGGCCGTTGGGGAGAAGTTATCCCCACGGCTGTGTGAATGACGTGTGAATGGTGTATGAATGGACAGCGACATCATTGGGGCCTTGATGCCAGCGTTGCTGCTCACAAGTCCTGCATGTTGGACTTGGGCTAATCCAATGCGATGTGGATGTGGTGTGTGTGATCTAGGGACATCAGTGGTGTGCATGCGTGCATTGTCCGTGTGATCAATGTATTTGTTTAGTGTCCAAAGATGCCTACGGCGAGGACCCTCCTGACTGCTCTTCCATCAGCTGAATGGGTCTCCTCTGGCAGGGGGGGGCTGTCTGGTTGGGGGGTCAGGTCATCACGTATGTCAATCTGCAGGCCTTTTCTCATGGCAAAGTTGTGCAGAATGCAACATGCTCCGATGATCTGACACACAAAGGTAGGGGAATACAATAGGGCCCCCCCAGACTTATCCAGGCAGCGGAAACGGGACTTCAGGAGCCCAAATGTTTGCTCCACCTCTGCACGAGTTTTGATGTGCTTCATTGTATCTTGTCTCTCCTCTGGTTTGGGGGTTCCGGAAAGGAGTCATTAGATGGGGTCCCAGTGCATATGCAGAGTCACCTGTAAGGGAAAAGACAGGAGGATGTTAGTCATGCATGTGCCCCTTGTGATGTCAGCATCATGGGGGGGGACAGTCATGCCTGCCACCCATGTCACTCACCAACCAGCCAGCTGTCCCCATACATGTTCTGTTCGAATTCCATTGGGATGGGGCTCTGATTGTATATGAAGCTGTCATGGCTGGATCCGGGGTGTTTGGCACGGACGTGCCATATGAGGCGTTGGGCATCGGCTATCACCTGTACGTTGATGGAATGCCAATGCTTTCAATTGCGGTATATGTGCTCTGTGGCACTGGGGGGCTGGAGTGCCACATGTGTGCAATCAATGGCCCCCACAGTGCGTGGGAATCTGGCAATGCTGTAGAAATCCTGCATTGCCTTCAGCCGCAGCTCCTCAGTGGTGGGTCTGATGAAGTGGTTGGACATGCGTCTGAGGATTGCGGGGATAACCTGGTGCACACATCTGCTCATGGAGGATTGTGACATCCCAGCCACCACTCCACTTGTACGCTGAAATGATCCACTTGCAAGGAAATTAAGTGTTGCCAGTACCTTCACCAGTGGCTGCACTGCTTGTGAGCGGTGTGTTGGGCTGGTGATGTCATCCTGCAGGGTTGTGGTTAGTTCAAGTATTTCATCTGGGCTGAATCTGAAGAGGCGATACACCTTCTCATCCCCCATGCCAAAGAGGCTCATGCGCGTGCGGTATATCCTCTCACGTGCCCGCCTCCTCCGTTCCGGGGGACCCATTAGTTGTGCTAGGACCACGGCTGCACCTGGCATGTTGGCACACAGAGGTGTTGTCCTTGCAAGTGTGGTTGTTCAGCTTGCTAGTTTCGTCGGTAACGCTGCTGCTGTAGCTGCTCTCCTGCTGACCTGTGGCCGTCTGGAGTAAAGATAAAGCAGGTATTTGTAGGAATAACTTTGCGACAGATGAACGACATACGCGCGGCGCATGTAGCCAGCGTATGGTGCTAATCCGTTCGCGAATCGGGAAATCTCCCTCATTTGCATATTTGCATGGGAAATCAATAGGTGCGACGGATGCGACAAGCGAAAATATTCGCTTACGATACTCTGGCGAGGGAAAGTTAAGCCGATCGGAAAAAGACAGTTTTCTGTCGCATCTAGTTTGGTGGGTACGGCCGCATAGATACTACGGCGCATCTTTACACTTACGCGGCGCATATCGATATACTCCAGCGCAAGTCTTGCTGAATCTGGCCCTATGTGTAGCGGAAAACTAATACTGCACATCCCCCTGAACACACCATCCCCACCGTGAAACATGGTGGTGGCAGCATCATGTTGGGATGCTTTCTTCAGCAGGGACAGGTAAGCTGATCAGAGTTGATTAGAAGATGGGTGGAGCCAAATACAGGGCAATCTTAGAAGACCTGAGACTGGGGCAGAGGTTCACCTTACAGCAGGACAACAACCCTGAACATACAGCCAGAGCTACAATAGAATGGTTTAGATCAAAGCATATTCATGTGTTGGAATGGCCCAGTCAAAATCCAGACCTAAATCCAATTGACAATCTGTGGCGAGACTTGCAAATTGCTGTTCACAGATGCTCTCCATCCAATCTGACAGAGCTAGAGCTATTTTTCAAAGATGAATGAGCAAAAATTTCACTCTCTAGATGTGGAAGGAAAATGATAAATTATTTTCAGTAAAGCTGGTAGAGACATACCTAAAAAGACAGTTCCCTACTGCGAATGCGTGAAATGGTCTGTGCTTTCTAATTGGCCAGGTGGCGCAGGAAGGAGGATGGGGGCTGAACTTCAGAGGGATGGCGCGGCAGCGCTGTCTCCTGGAAGTGAGGACAGGGACCTGTCAAAAATGGGTACCCTTCTCCAAATAAGCGGAAGAGAGGCCACAGTGGGAGCGATTGACTCCTGTTGTGGTCAATCAAATCCTGTGTTGAAGAAGCGGATGGTGAGACTGACCCAATATGTCTGTGTATATAGATCGAGCAGGCAGGTGTGGCAAAGGTATATATGTTTATGATTTTAGGGGGAAAAAAAATGCTTTTTAAGCAATCTGTAAGTGAGGGATTCTTCTCAATGACCACAAATGTAAGAAACATTGTTCTTAGTGGCTAATGTACTGTGAGCTGTATATGTAGTAATTAGCAGGGCTTCTCTGAAACATGAAAGTCATTTAAAGGGTCCCTCCATCTTAAAAAGAAGGACTTGGGCCTCATACATACTGGGCATAAAAAATGCTGCATGTACAGGCGTTAGAGTTGTTTCTACAGACTGAAAGAAAAAAAACACCAGTTTGCCTATGTGTCAATGGCAATTAGGGTGTTTTACAGGAATATTTGATGAGGCTCATTTACAGGTTGAAAAAAAAACCCATCACAAGCGAAACCTTGAATGGAGCTTATTGCAAAAAAGTGTAGCGTGTATATGATCCTTTACAAAAACATCATATTTGCTCTCTTTTTGGCTGTTAAATATACTATTGAAGCTTTTTGGTTACATTGGTTTAATAAGTGTCAGAAATCTGGTGCTGTCCTGTGCACTCTGCAGTTTCATTTTTAACAAAGTTTTTAGCCCTACCCAACTATCCTGAATGAATTAACATGTTCTCTTTAAATTATGGCGGTAAGGAGAGGAAAGGGTTCTGTAGTCCTTGTTCTAGGATTACAATGCTGTTCTTCTCCTATAGAAACCAGTATGATAAGTGAGCGTTGTTTCCCCAGTACAGGAAATGTGTTACTGGAAGCATCACCAGCTGGAAATGAAAGAAAAGACTTAAAAAACTTAGTACGGGCATCAAATCTAAGGACTGATGAGCTTCAGAATGTGTATGTGTTGTGGCTGGCTATCATTGACTATATACAACACCTAATTGACCGCTTGGGATACCTTTGGGCCATTGTATGGGTATAACTTATGGGACCGAAAATGAGAACCCCCATTTTCACTGATATCTCACACCCTTATTCACAAATGTCCTTTTTTTGTAAAAATCTGAACAAAACTGTTTAGTTCAGATTCCCTTTTAGTGGAGCCATCTTGAGTTTTCAAGCAGCATTGGTGACTGACAGAGAGGTGTTAGATTCCGGCAGCCGTCCTTACAGTTTATTTTTACATATGGCACCAGAAAATCTCAAACAGAAGCCACACTTCAGAGCTCTCAGAATCAACCTGTACTTGTTAGTTTTTTTTTTATTTTGAGTCCGACACATCTAAATATAGTGAAACATA
Organism: Rana kukunoris; assembly: GCA_029574335.1. NCBI lineage: Eukaryota > Metazoa > Chordata > Amphibia > Anura > Ranidae > Rana > Rana kukunoris. Next base: position 382,553,637 of record CM056051.1, read on the forward strand.
CTGAACGCATGGAAAACATCTGCGTACTTATTAAGGCTTTGGAATGATTTAAGCATCTTGCTGTTGCTGCTTCTCTCTTGCCCCTCTATACTTTTCAATCTGAGCAATAAACTTTGTTTTTATGGTTTGCCTCCAAAACGCTTTCCCACCAATACCCCTGACCTCAAAAGAAATAAACACCCCACTGATCTACTTGTGTTCCACTTAGGCCTCATTCACACACGCATATGCCCATGCATGGGCCATGTTTGCCCACACAGAGATGCCCATATTCTGACTCCAATTGTTGTGAAGCAATTTATCCCTTGTGAGACCTCTATGCCTGGCCTGTATAAGCAGATATAATCACTGAGGACAATCCTTATCAGATAGCTTGAACTCGCCAATACCGATTCCATTCACAGAAGTGCTTTAATCCAAACATCAGAATACAACAGATGACAGGTTACGGCAGATGAACAGGTTGTAGTATTGTGCGGTCAAAAGATGATACTGCCTGTAGCTTACAATGCAGAATACATGTGCCCTTGTTACATGCGGCCTGTAAGCTGTTCTCAATTAGACAGGAAATACAAGAAGAAGGGTGGAGCATACACAGAAAGGAAGTGTGTCATAGATCAGACAAAAGAAATATAGACTGTGCATTACAACACAAAAGGTCACTAGGTGGCAGCATGTAAACTAAACATAACATACATAGAAAATAGTTGGAGAAACAGAATATAAATATAACAAATCTATGCCCATTGGAAGGCACAGCCCAGGTGTTCCATGCATTCTGTGTAGGCAGTCCCCACAGGCTGCACGGACCTAGCCTCTGCTCTGTTTGACAGCCGTGTGGGTGCAGATCCCCGAATCGACTTTGGCTGTCGCTTCATCCCAATGAGCACCCCCATGCAGGCAAACAGTCCTGACATGTTTGTGGTAAAGTACTCCAATGTGAGTGAGGCTTTAAAAACAAAAGCTGGATGAAAAACGTTGATAATGGTGTTTTTGTTCTACCTTCTAGTATAGTTTTAGTAGCTTTTAGAAGCGTTTGGGGGTGTTTAGGAGCATTGACTGGCCATATGGTTTGTCAAATTTTATGCAATTCCCACTGAATTGGCTGAAAGTCAAGCTATTGATGGCCCTGTCAGCATTACCCAACTCAACAAAAGCTGTTTTTTCAATCGACTTTTGTCGAAGCAGCTGGGTGGAAAATTGTCGGCCGAACATTGAAGTGCTCCCAGTTAGATGTAGTCCCTTTTTGGGTATTTAGCAGCTGTACAGTTCCCACCAGCTGTTAAATACAATTGCTGGCAGGGGGGATTTCTTCATCAACATTTTGAAGGCCCCATCAAACGTGAACACGGGCATTCTTTGCGTTCCCACCGGTTTCCACGCAGTGCGTTTTGACAGCCCATTTATTTTAATGAGCTGCACAACGCACCAGACTAAACATCTGGAAATCTCCACTGCCAGAATATTGTATTCAGCAGATGGTGATCTCTAAATCAATGTGTATGGCTAGCTTTACTGGAATGCATGATCCCATTGTAAAGTATTTGCTTTATCTAGTTGTTAGGCAGGAATTGGAAAACAGGCCAGGACAGAGTGTGGGGCTAAGACCAGGATTATGTTTAATATATTCTTTTTCTGTTTATTTAAAAATAGTATTTATTGATAGAATAACATTCATTTTTTTTAAAGAGGAAACATTCTTTCATAGTTATTATTTATGTGCCTTCTTCCTCTGCTATCAGCATGAATTACTTCTGACCAGTTTTCCTGATACCAAGAGAAAAAATGGTGACAAAGAAGGGCACAGACTGGGAATAACAGCCTCAACTTTTCTTCCAATCAGCTTTCAGAGCTCTCCTCACTGATGTAACTTCAGCCCTATGTCTCCTGCCTTTGAGAGCTGAAAAATTCTGTGTAAATTCTGCCCTTTTGAATAGATGTAGGTGAAAGATCGCTGTAGATGAACAGGTACAACTTATGTAGGAGGATTTGATTCATCCCTGCGTATCACCTGAGGTATATCACTCCACTGGGTATATGTAAGGCAGGAGTGCCCAACATTTTGAAGAGTGAGGGTCACTTAAGCAACTTGATAACCCGTCTCGGGCCACAATGAGTGGAGCGGGTGGATGACAGGTCACGGCTACTCTATAGGCCCTCCGATCCGCCCAGATGGAAGGGGACGAGTTCCCCTCTTTTTTTTTTCTCCAGAGGATTGGATTAGAGGTAGGCAGGAGTAAACAGACCGACAGACACTGTTTACATCTGCCGCTCTGTAGAGGTGAATTGAGGATCCGATTGGGTAGGGTCGATCATGTCAAAAGGGCCCAAGACTGCTTTCACACTGATGTGCTGAAGTTTACCTACACTGCAGGTGCAGCGTAGTGCACCTATGTCTAACCTGCGGGTTAGCTGAACTTTGCCATTCACTTTGCCATTCACTCTGCCTGCGTATCACCTGAGGTATATCACTCCACTGGGTATATGTAAGGCAGGAGTGCCCAACATTTTGAAGAGTGAGGGTCACTTAAGCAACTTGATAACCCGTCTCGGGCCACAATGAGTGGAGCGGGTGGATGACAGGTCACGGCTACTCTATGGGCCCTCCGATCCGCCCAGATGGAAGGGGACGAGTTCCCCTCTTTTTTTTTTCTCCAGAGGATTGGATTAGAGGTAGGCAGGAGTAAACAGACCGACAGACACTGTTTACATCTGCCGCTCTGTAGAGGTGAATTGAGGATCCGATTGGGTAGGGTCGATCATGTCAAAAGGGCCCAAGACTGCTTTCACACTGATGTGCTGAAGTTTACCTACACTGCAGGTGCAGCGTAGTGCACCTATGTCTAACCTGCGGGTTAGCTGAACTTTGCCATTCACTCTGCCTGTGGAAAAAGCTGGCTCTGTACAGGAAGAACCGGCTTATGGGGCTCTGCTCTTCCTCTACCACCAGCTTCATGCACAACACTGATGCTGCGATCTGGGCTTGCTTGCACATGACTGGAGGATTAAATTCAACACAACTTCACCTTATTCACTAAGCTAAGTAGTTTTAAAAGCATAAAGTTATGGTGACTTTAATCCTGTGCAAGCAAAAATCACGCATTTGGCGGTCTTAGAGAATAGCTGGCTGCAGAAATTATAACCATTTTATCTTTTCTTTTTTCCATTTTTTATGAAAGTTAGGTTTTCCTTTAAATCCACTTTGAACTGGCAGATTGCATCATCCACCAGCTTCTTGCATCTCTAATGGCCACCTGTGGTGAGACCTCTGCAGCTATGTTCCCAGCTTCCTTCACCTGCTGTGTCTATTATGGCAGAGTTTCACTCCTGCTATTGGATTCTTCATGCATTTTACATTAGAGAGAATGCAGCATGGGGAGTGAGACACTTGGGACAGATCATAAGATACAATAGGGAGATTCTTCAACTGGAGACCCTGAAGAAATGGCACAATAACCTTATATAATCAAAGTATGAGTTTTGGACTGCCACAATCTTCGGGCCAAACATTTTCCATGTATTTTCAAAGCATTACAACAGATTTCAGTTTATGTGGTCACCGCTGCATGAAACATTAGCAATGCATATTGGGTTGAAACTGGAATATATGGAAGTTAACACGTTTTGGTATAATAAAAAAAAAAAAGGATTTTGTTTTGCCCTGATTGACAGTTAAATTTATGATAAATTTCACCACTTGTCTACTGGACCAATTCTGACACTTCGCTCCTGCATGTAAAAATCATAATTATTTTGCTAGAAAACTACTTGGATCTCCAAACATTTTATATATATATATATAATTGTGTGTGTGTGTGTGTATATATATATATATATATATATACATATATATATATACATACAGTGCAGAAAATAAGTATTTGAACACCCTGCTATTTTGCAAGTTCTCCCACTTGGAAATCATGGAGGGCTCTGAAATTGTCATCGTAGGTGCATGTCCACTGTGAGAGACATAATCAAAAAAAAAAATCCAGAAATCACAATGTATGATTTTTTTAACTATTTATTTGTATGATACAGCTGCAAATAAGTATTTGAACACCTGAGAAAATCAATGTTAATATTTGGTACAGTAGCCTTTGTTTGCAATTACAGAGGTCAAACGTTTCTTGTAGTTTTTCACCAGGTTTGCACACACTGGAGGAGGGATTTTGGCCCACTCCTCCACACAGATCTTCTCTAGATCAGTCAGGTTTCTGGGCTGTTGCTGAGAAACACGGAGTTTGACCTCCCTCCAAAGATTCTCTATTGGGTTTAGGTCTGGAGACTGGCTAGGCCACGCCAGAACCTTGATATGCTTCTTACAGAGCCACTCCTTGGTTATCCTGGCTGTGTGCTTCGGGTCATTGTCATGTTGGAAGACCCAGCCTCGACCCATCTTCAAAGCTCTAACTGAGGGAAGGAGGTTGTTGCCCAAAATCTCGCAATACATGGCCCCGGTCATCCTCTCCTTAATACAGTGCAGTCGCCCTGTCCCATGTGCAGAAAAAACCCCCCAAAGCATGATGCTACCACCCCCATGCTTCACAGTAGGGATGGTGTTCTTGGGATGGTACTCATCATTCTTCTTCCTCCAAACACGGTTAGTGGAATTATGACCAAAAAGTTCTATTTTGGTCTCATCTGACTACATGACTTTCTCCCATGACTCCTCTGGATCATCCAAATGGTCATTGGCAAACTTAAGACGGGCCTTGACATGTGCTGGTTTAAGCAGGGGAACCTTCCATGCCATGCATGATTTCAAACCATGTAGTCTTAGTGATTTACCAACAGTAACCTTGGAAACGGTGGTCCCAGCTCTTTTCAGGTCATTGACCAGCTCCTCCCGTGTAGTCCTGGGCTGATTTCTCACCTTTCTTAGGATCATTGAGACCCCACGAGGTGAGATTTTGCATGGAGCCCCAGTCCGAGGGAGATTGACAGTCATGTTTAGCTTCTTCCATTTTCTAATGATTGCTCCAACAGTGGACCTTTTTTCACCAAGCTACTTGGCAATTTCCCCGTAGCCCTTTCCAGCCTTGTGGAGGTGTACAATTTTGTCTCTAGTGTCTTTGGACAGCTCTTTGGTCTTGACCATGTTAGTAGTTGGATTCTTACTGATTGTATGGGGTGGACAGGTGTCTTTATGTAGCTAATGACCTCAAACAGGTGCATCTAATTTAGGATAATAAATGGAGTGGAGGTGGACATTTTAAAGGCAGACTAACAGGTCTTTGAGGGTCAGCATTCTAGCTGATAGACAGGTGTTCAAATACTTCTTTGCAGCTGTATCATACAAATAAATAGTTAAAAATTCATAAATTGTGATTTCTGGAATTTTTTTTTTTGATTATGTCTCTCACAGTGGACATGCACCTACAATGAGTTTTTATAAGCAGAGACCATAGAGAATAAAATGGTGGATGTTGCATATTTTTGTGTCACATGATATTTGTGCAATCGTTTTTTCAAACGCATTTAAAAAAAAAGGAATGAGTTTTAATACGCAAAAACACAATATAATAGTTGGTTGCTTGGTAAAATAGAGAAGATGATGTTACATCAAGTAAGGCCCCTTTCACATGTACGGATCCCGTGAGGATCCGTACCTCTCTCATCCGCTTGCTCAGGGGGGATTGCTCCATTGATCCTCGCTGAGCCAGCAGATGACGGGGTGTTCCTTGCACACTGTGCAAGGACCGCCCTGTCAGATCTCCGCTCTCCTCTATGGGGGGATCGGATGAATACAGACCGTCTGTCCTTGTTCACCCTATCCGATCTGCAGACGGATGGAAAAATAGGATCTTGCTCAGTCTGCAGAATTGAACTGTATCGGGGACCGATGAGATCGGGTGTCAGCGGATGTTCATCCGATGACACCCGCTATCTCATAGGGATTACATGTATGTCCGTATTTCATCCGAAAACAGATGGATGAAATACGGACATACTGTCCGCTCGTGTGAAAGGGGCCTAACTAGATATCTAATATGTATCACTTTAAAATTGCATACGCTCAAAGAACAGCACCATACTACGGCACTTAAAAATCTTCATTTGCGATGTTTTAAAAGCCTTTACAGTTTGCCAGTTTTTAGACTTACTCAGGAGGTCTGGTGCTAGAATTATTGTTCTCACTATAACATTTACAGTGATACCTCATGTGTGGTGCGAACATCATTATCATATGTATGCACGACATGTATATGCATTTGCCTTTGCGAGCGAGGGGGCACAGGGCCACTTTATTTTTATATTAACCCTGTGATTGGATAGGGAAATAAGATGCAGCAGGCTGAGGAGCCCATCTCTGCTTTCCATTCATATCGGTACCTTACTTGCATCACCTGATTGGTTATTTTTTCCTGCTTATTCATCTTACACTCTGAAATCTTATGTATAAGAACTGCAAGATGCTTATACCTAGTCAGTTTCAGAATTGACAACACTCTGCCTCTCCTATTTGGAAAGACCACTAAATTAGGGTTAAAGTTTAGGAAACGTTGCCAGTTTTAAAGCAAATCTATTATATCATAAGACAGGTCACCGTGTTATTAAATAAACTAAATCCATCAGTGAGTTTACACCAGTGGTGGCTGGTGCTCAAAATTTTTGGGGGGGGCACAAAGGAAAAAAATTGCAGTCTCACTGTGCCCAAACGCAGCCACTGTGCCATCAATTTGCACCACTGTGCCATGCCATCAAATGCAGCCACTGTGCCATCAATTGTCACCACTGTTCCATGCCATAAAACCAGCCACTGTGCCATCAATTGTTACCACTGTTCCATGCCTTTGAACCAGCCACTGTGCCATCAATAGTCACCACTGTTCCATGCCATTAAACCAGACACTGTTCCATCAATTGTCACCACTGTCCCATGCCATTAAACCAGCCACTGGGCCATCAACTGTCACCACGGTTCCATACCATTACACCAGCCACTGTGCCATCAATTGTCACCACTGTTCCATGCCATTAAACCAGCCACTGTGCCATCAATTGTCACCACTGTGGCCTTTAATGGTCGCCGCTGTGCCAATTGTCCCCACTGTGCCCTGTAAATTGCTCCCCCCCCTCCCGGCACTTACCTTTACTGGAGTCAGGCATTCACGTCCCATGATGTCTTCTCCTGCCGTCGATGACTGACAGGCGTCTCAGCCAATCAGGTTACCGGTAGCCAGAACCGGCCAACCTGATTGGCTGAGACGCCTGTCATCTTATCCAAGGGGCGTACAGTCTGTGTGCTCTGAGAATAAGCTTCCGGTACCCGAGAGCTGTACTGGGAAAGCCTATCAGAGCTGTTGGCTCTGATTGACATTTCCGTACAGCAAACAAGCTGGCGTTATTCAGATGGCCGGACATGAGCGCCGACCATTTGAATAACAGCGGCAGCGGCGATAATAACATAGATTCGTGCAATGCATGAATCTATGTTATTAGACTCAGTGGCGGTGAGAGCCAGAGGGGGCGGCGCTCCAGCGCCCTCTATGGACGAACCGCCACTGGTTTACACCATACATTCTTGCCGCTGTTAATAGCAGCAGATAATGAATACTTTGTACACCGTTTATTTTGAGCTCTAAGGCTGAATTCATACACTTGCAATGTGTTGCTGCATGTGTGTTAACGAGCTATGTCCAGGGCCATCTTAATAGCATCATGGGTCCCTGGGCAAAGTAATGCTCTGGGGCCCCTACAATGGCAACAGTACAGGTAAACAGACATCAAGTAGGTAGGATGCCAACAAGTGGAGCTTCCCCTTTTTGGTGGAGCTCCGCATTAACTACATGAACAATCATTCTTTACACCAAAGTAACATTTGGAAAATACTACATACATAAAAGTAACAAAGCTGTACTGTGCATATAATATATCTGCTAGATGGATGCCCCCAGCACTATGGCCCCTCTACGCCCCAGATATCCTTCAAGTGCTTTGACCCCTCTACACCCCAGATATCCCCCCCAGCACTCTGACCCCTCTATGTCCCAGATATCCCTCCCTGCACTCTGATGCCATTACACCCCTGATGTCCCCCATGCACTCTGACCCCTCTACACCCTAGATATTCCCCCCAGCACTGTAACCATATACCACAAGATACCCCCTTGTATTGTGACCCCACTACATCCCTGATACCTCCTACACTGTGGCCCCTCTACATTCCTTCCTTCGAGTCCTGAGAATTCAATCTGCATGGGGCGGGGTCAGAGCATCACTGGTGCTCTGGCCCTGCCCCTCCCTGCTGGCTGTGAAATCATTCTGCACAGCATGCCGCACCACTAACAGCCTGCCTCTCCTGTGTATCAATCATTCTCAGTGCCATCATAGGGCCCCCATTTTAGGGGAAGAGTGGGCTCAAGGAAAGTACAGGGGCCCCCCAAGCAGCTGGAGCCCCTGGGCAGTGCCCAGGTGTGCCCTCTCATTAGGACAGCCCTGGCTATGTCATGCATTTCATAAAGGCAGCCTATTATGACTGGGTTGCCAATGCATAGCAAGTGCTGTAAAAGTGCACATGGCCCTTTTTCTACCTTAACACACCACATCGTACAACATGTGTGTTGTGTTTGGCTGCAGTATGGGTGTGTTGCCTGCTACTGTAACTGTTTGTTGGCTGCCATTCAAAATGAATGGCAGAGTGAAAAGTGGCACGTATTACCTTATATTGTGGTGAATCGCATGTTGTAGCATGTGTTCAAACAATGCATAAGTCTGAATGGGCCTTAACTCTATTGCACATAGCTGCAAAAAGGTGAGAGCTCTCAATGCTGCATAATGCCAGGATATAGATCTTATTTTTATTTCCCACATTTGCCACATGCATAATTAATAATTTTTCATTAAAAGAGTTAGTGGATACGGGTTACTTTAATTTCTTAGTGAACTGCCTCATCCCCAGGAGCCTTTGATGACAGACTCCTCCTCAAAGGGAAACTGCAATGTTTTGAGTACATTTTATGTATTTGAATTTTTACATTCAGTAAGGTTTTTTTGTTTTTTTTACTACATATACAGTCTCCCTGCATTCAGGCTTGCTGTGCCGATTGACTTCTCTGACAAAGACATCAAATAACGAATGAACTGCTCCCCTGACATATTCCCTAAATGTCACTGTGAATTTCAGCTTGAGCTATTGGCCCGTGTTAACAATAATTTTGTACCTTTGATAAAAAAAATAAAAAAAAAGAATCAGAGGAAAACAGGAACGAGTCTTAAGTTCCACCTGCTGTCTGAATTTGTTAATGCATAATATTCTAATGCAATATTTCATATTTTTATTAACAAAATTCATAATTTTTTACCCCTGTCCACAATACTGTAAATTGAAAAAATATAAAAAAACACTTTCTCCTGTCTACGGAAGGAGATGTAGTGTATGAAAAAGTTCTGCATAATTACACCACCACATAAGTAATGCAGTATAAGGAGGCATGCATTGTATGTGGGGGATGTCGAAGAAAAGCTTTGTCAAAACTCTTTTCTTTGTTGATAAGCTGTACTGCATAATTTTACACCCTGGCACTTCTAAATAGTCATTGTTGTTTTGTCATTTGCTCTGCAACAGCAAACAAGTCTTAATTGTATAATTTGTATTGGCAAACAAATAAGACTAAAAGAAAAGTCACTGGATGGCTTTATGAACGATTGTTTTACAATTATGGATGTGCATGTAGAGCAATTGTGCATGTTTTCACTGGGGCAGGGGGGAGTACCAACATATTTCAGGGGTGACGCATCCCAGCCAATCACTTAACACCTTGTATGTATAGACAGGGGGAGATGTCAAGCAGGGCCCACTTTGTCACAGCCTAGGTAGATATAGGTTAGACTTTAGACTATTGGATCTAACTCTTGGCAGCCATGCAGAATAACAGGTTCTGGAATGTCCTGGTACCAGTTTGAGTCGGAAAGCTGCTTGGTGGTTTGCTCATAGTTCTTACCGATGATGTCAGATCACAACTTTATTAAACTCCGACATACCATGCTGCATCCCCACCTAGAGATTCTCTGTGATCAAGCCCTTATTGGGTGAAGTGTTAGACCGACCTGCAGCACACTTTGCCTTGGTTTAATACATTTGGATGTGATCTGACTTCATTAGTGTCTTCCTATTCAGTTCATGGAATGTGGTTGGGTGCCCTTTGGCCAGTACACAAGTAAATATGCGCAAGGAGTGAAAAACACACAGGTACCTCAGCAGTATAGATCATAAAAAATTGATAATGATTAATAATGTACAAGAGGTTTTTGTACAGTATAAGTGGATAAGTTAAAAATAAAAATAATAATAATAAAATTAAAAATGAAGTTTAAATTAAAAAAGTCTAAGGCTCAGGGGTATGTGGATAAAAGAGTCAGAGGATGGGTGAAGAATTGCTAGTTATAGAGGTCACACATACAAGCTCAGGGCTGCCATCATGCCCTTTGGTCAGTACCCAGAGTTTCAGAAGTAGGTTTTAATAAAGACTTTCATCCTTTCCCAACATAACAGATGTGCTGTTTTACCACATTTGAGGGATCTGCAAGGTACCAGAAGGATGAATTCCAGTTTAAAAGTGATGTTTTACATTTAGCTCGAGCATGATTAGCTAACTTATTACATACTGTATCTTAATCATTTCAACACATCTCTTACCCCTACCTGGGACTCTTGAAAGTACAGTAAAACCTTGGTTTGCAAGCATAATTCGTTCCAGAAACATGCTTGTAATCCAAAGCACTTGTATATCAAAGCATTTTTATTTACAGGGTATAAAAGAGAAGAGAGAGACCTCTAAGTGTAACAATAAGTTGCTAAATGTTGTACCTTCATTAAATGTAACAATATTGCGACACCTAGAGGCTCCCCTCTTCTTTTTTATACTTGGTTGTGACATGGCGCTACTCTTATATCAAGACATCGCTTGTATATCAGGGCAAAATGTATTAAAACATTTTGCTTATCTTGCAAAACGCTCTCAAAGCAAGTTACTCTCAAACCAAGGTTTTACTATATTCAGACAAATTTGGGTGTTGCAGCTATGCGCGCTACCTGCTAATTGAACCTGAAAGGGGATGTGTAGAACCACAGTAGAGGGACCAATGCTTCCACACAGAGGACATGGGTCCTTTTCTGCAGCAATACCAAGGGAGAGGAGTTTATACTTGCAATGGAGCAATTAGACACAAAGCAAGCTTAATAAATTTGAAATCAATCTTTTGGCTGAACATTCAATGTTTGAATAATTTAATAACAAACTTCAATTGGGCTTCAAAGTAAACTTATAATTTAACCTTTAATTGGCACACTTGCTGCGGCTCAGGGATGTGGACTGATTTATTTCTGTCACTAGTTTTCCTTTGTATAAAGCCCTAGCACTGCATGGTGTGACCCTTTTGGCTATAAGTACTCTTTAAAAGAATCTTCTTTAAAACCTAACTTTAAGACATATTTTTTTGTCTACTTTTTGACAGACTGAGAAAAGTCAAAACTTCTGTAGAATTTTATTGTTTTCTTTGTCCTCACTGGGTAAATGTTTCCTTTTCTGTCAATGTCCCCATTGGAGAGATCCAAATGAAAAAGCTTGAGCTCCAGACGATTTCATTAAACGCCTATGTCCGGTGGCACACACCTTTTTTTTAGTGGTCAAGTCAAGCCGACGAAAGCTACTATCATTTTTAATTTATAAAATCTACAACTTGTCCAGCGCCTCAAGTTTATTAAGTTTGCCCTTGAACCCATTGGAGAGATATCCTATTGTTTTCAGTTCCTAACACCCCCTGCCACCTGGTCAAGCATTGAGGGGGGGGGGGGGGGGAGACTTGGCTTTACAGGCAGTAAAAAATACTGATGGAGGTTCCTAATTCTTAGCTCACACTTATTCCAAAACGATAAAAATGTTTTGGCTAAATTTTGGCTTTGCATTATACATGCAATTATTGTTCTATTGCAGATGTAGGCAACCTCATCAATTCAGCTGTGGTAAAACTACAAATCCCATCATGCCTCTGCCTCTAGGAGTCATGACTGTGATTGTCGGGGTCTTGCAATGTCTCATTGGACTTGTTTCAAAACAGCTGGAGGGCCAATGTTGCCTACCCCTGCTGGATTGGTAAACTGGCAACAAACGACACATCCAGCTGCCCATTAGTAGTTTCTTCTTTTAGCCAGTTTGCCCTGGAAGCTTGAAATCCAGGATGTGTTCTTGTGTATATAGATATGAGCTTCAGTTTGGAAGCTTGTGCTTTGGCATACCCTTGTCTGCATCCGATGATCAGTAGGCCTGTCTATTGGGGCCAAAAAAAACTAATCGATTAATCGACAACTAATCGATTATGAAATTAATCGATTACAATTTTCATGTTCGATTAATCAGCCAGTAACTTAATGGGGTTAAAATAGCCCTTCAGAGTACAAAACAGCAAATCGCTACTGTAAATATTACTTTCACTGTCCCACAGTAAAAAAATGAACCCCTTACAGTAGCGATGATTTGCTCTTTGTACTTATTTTTGTTTTTTTAACCCCTTTATGTTACTAAACATCTCAGGCCTGGGGTCACACTTCTGTTTTTTGGTACTGTTTGCAGAAACACACTACAGTTCATTTACATGTTTTCCTATGGGACACGTTCACATCCATGATTTTTTTTCAGCTGCTGCGTATTTGGAAAGGGCAAGGACTTTTTAACGCAAAACGGTCCTATTTTTATTTATTTTTGGATCAATATACTTCAATGGAGAAGCTGCAGGAAAGCATGTAATGTGTTTTTGCAGGGATTTTTTTTTTTAATCTGCCCAACAACAAATTGTCCCAAAAAAAATTAAAAAATGCTTTTTTTTTTAAGGTTATTATCAGATTAATCGATTAATCAAAACAATAATCGGCCAACTAATCAATTATGAAAATAATCGTTAGTTGCAGCCCTACTGTCCATCCCAACATAGTGAAGGCCCGAATCGCTTATTTCCCAGATAGAGCAAGGTCCAGGTTTGGTGGCTCCAGGGGTGCTCTGACAGAAATTAATTAGCAAGTGCAAGCTCTGAACATGCATGCTATTGCCTTCAGGTGCTCATTACTAATGGTAAATTTGAGGTACACTGTGTTGTCATCTCTGGGTAAGATGTGTGCATTCAGAACGAGCCCACGCACATACAACATAGAAGGAAGAAATATTAGAGCCAACGCCCATCGTTCATCACTACAGCCCCATCAGATGACTACATGAAATATCGACTGGCTGCTAATTTAGTTCCTGCAGTGGTTTCTGATGCCCTTGCCTTTGTACTTCACATTTGTCAATAACGCCACCTAATTTCATTGGAGAGCTTTTAGTTAACATGCAAAGGCTGAGCCAGTTGTCTGCAGAACAGTCTCTGCACCCTGCTGACAAAGTAGAGGTCTGCAGAGCAGCTGCCAGCATTACAGTACTGTTTCCAGGAACAGTGTGATGGAAACATAGCAGTCTCAATTCACAAGCCTGTTATTTGGAGACTGACATAGTTAAATTACTAATTGACAGAGAAATGCAACCAAGTGCAGCAGATTGAGAATCTGCTCTTCAGAGCAACCCATAGCTGCCAAAATGTTAAAATCATTTCCAGGAACACATTGTCGCTGAAGTGATGCACCTAAGAAAGCTGTCCCTATAATAAAGTGAGTGTGGCGCTAACATTTTCTAGATCTGCTAGACTTTGTATGATACTGCCCAGAGGTAGAAGTAATTGGACCCTTGTGCAAAACTGAAAGTGGACTATTATTCAAGACATTAACAGGTTCACTCCTGCTTTGTTAAGAATAGACCCACTATTGCCATTGTAACAGCTGTCAAGCTCTGTACCTCTGCACCCAACATTCTGCTGATCATGATATTCAATGATCTGTCACCGATCAGATCTGTCGCAGATCTGTAGTAAAACCTACTGCTGATCTGCTACTTGTGGTTCCACACACTAGCGAGCAGCTGTTACTTGTAGTCCCACGCACTAGCAGGCAGCGTTTTTTTGTAGTACCACAGACCAGCAGACAGCTGTTGTTTGTAGTCCCATAGACCAATATTTTATTTGTAGTTCCACAAATCTGGCATGCAAAGCTATTCTGGTTCTTGCCGTTTCACTACACAGCCTTTGTTCCTGCACAGGACTGAGACCTTTAGGCATCAGCCAGTCTCACCTGATGTTTAATAAAATCGGCTACACAGCTAGTCCCTGCCCAGTCTGGCTTTCTCCAATCAGTGCAGCACCCTTGCTCTCTTGTTGGGTTGCAGGTAATTAGAACAACTTCCTCCTCTTGCCTGGTCTAAACTCAGTGGAGCTCTTAGGTCGCTACCCAAGCAACCCTTTCACACTCTAACTGCCAAGCCCTGTCCCTGCCTGTTATAAAGCCTGCTTTTTTAAATTGATGCTTGTGTACTAACTTCTGGCTTTGTTCCCTGGTTATCCGCGTCCTCTACCTGCCCTGACCTTTGGCTTTATGCCTGGCGATTCGAATAAGCCATCTGCCCGACCCTTGGCTTTGTTTCTATGTATCAGAGTCTGCTGTCCAAACCTGACCTTTGACTCTGGGGGTCATGACTTGGAATCAGCAGACACTGTAAAGCCCATCTCCACCATCAGGTGAATACTGGGTCCCTTTGATTTGGCACCTTGGGGAATCCCTTGTTATCTGTTCTTTTGAGATATTGGCCTGTCGAGTAGTCCTCAACCGTGGTTTCATCTCCTAGGTCTGATCTACCCCACAGTGTTCAGCTGTATCATGAACTTACTTTCGGATGGACACCCCTTTGGGTACCTCTTAGGACGGTACCTGCCCTGGACCAGTAGTTAAATACATTGATGCATGACTGCATTGCATCATGGGAGACTCATTTTAATCAGAAAGCCAAAATGGTTCAGATCAGTTTTATTTATTTTATACAAATAAACGTTTAATACAGGGTGCAACCATGATGGGATTCCTTGAGCACTTTGGGTTTTTCTGATAAGGCCCTGCACGCATGCAGATAGAATTGTATGGACACTGTATACAGACATCATTGCTCCTAGTCACCTTGCTGACACCTGTAGTGCCGCAGGACACGTGGCCGTTCAGATACAGACGCCATTTCACTTTCACCTTCCTATGGAAGATCCTGCATTCTTTACTTGATAGTCTGGGCCAGTTGTGTTGTTTGGCCCTGCTATTCAGGAGTTTAAGTGCACCAACGTGCATGGTTAGCTGAAGGTACAAAGCCTCATCCTTCTTCAATGACATTGAAGTTATTAGTGCGGGACAGTTTACCTTGGGGCCTGATCCATTGAATGTTGATTTGAATACAGTGTTTGTTGTTGGGCCTGTGGTGTCAGGAGACAGAAAGAGAGAGGGCTGACATAGCGGGTCAGTCTTCTGCTCTCCTCCTGCATGGACTCGTAGAGCCACATTTGAGTAGAAGTAACCAATCAGATATAAAGTGTCATATGGTGATTTATTTGCCATTTAAGTGTGCCTCTGTATGTGTCACCTAGGTGAGGGGCTCCAGGGCTTGTGACAGATATGAAGAAAACAAACCTTTTGTTTTTTCAGAAAGATACGTTCTGTTCTGGGTCTTGAAGCCCAGAGACTTTGTAGCACCTGGGGTGGGAAAAGCCTCTATTTCTAGGTCAACATGCTACCTAGTACCCAGAGCTCATTGTTAGTCACTGCTGTGCACCAGCCCTTATATACAGTATTCTTAGGGCTCTTTCTCTTGCTCACTCTGAATGCTGATAGAACACAAGAAGGTACAAATGCTGCCCTGTTTATTTTAGGGGACCCATTTGAGGAAAACATGATAGTCCGGAACTGACCTGAGTTTAGTTAGCGGCTCAAACATGCAGGTGTTTTTGTTTTATGCTATGGATTTGCTGTACAAAAACCTCCTGCATTGAGGTTTCTGCATTGGGGTTCCTGCAAATGTCAAAGATATAGTGCCTCAGTGCGCTACATGTATGGATGGGATTAGGGGTGCAACTAACGATTATTTTCATAATCGATTAGTTGGCCGATTATTGTTTCGATTAATCGACTAATCGGAAAATCTTAAAAAAAAGTGTGGTGTATAATTTAGTTAACATGTAAATAAAAAAAAGGGCAATTTATTCTTAAAAAGCCATACACAGTGGTAATGCCTTCTATTACCTACACTTTCTCTGGGTTCAGATGCTGATCTTCCCTGCAGTCTCTAAAAGTGATTCTTTTTTTTTTTTTTAACAAACTTGTTATACTTGCCTGCTCTGTGTAATGGTTTTGCACAGAGTAGCCCAGATCCTCCACCTCTGGGGTCCCTCACCGATGCTTCTAGCTCCTCCTGCCTTCAGAGTCCCTCAATAGCAAGCTGCAAAGTATAGTATAGAGCGCCCGCTATAGCAAGGTAAAAAAAAAATTCTGCCTTTAGAACCACTCACTTCTTGCCCAGTACTACATGTCCCATGAGACATTGCCCCTCGCACTTTCACATTCACAAATTCTCAGGCACTTAGTGACATGTATGAATCGTGTACTGAGCTGTATGTGTGCTGCACTGTATTTCTGATATGTAAACAAAAATGCATTCTATATGCAAGCCAACTAATCAACTGGCCGATTAATCGATTATGAAAATAGTTGACAACTATTTTCATAAATCGATTAGTAGTTTCGGCCCTAGATGGGATTGACAAACTGCCTTGCTAAAGGTGGGTTGCTTCCTGATAAAGTGTTGGATGTTGTGCTTTATATCTTCCTCCTTGTGTCAAGTCAGAGCATGCCTCAATCATAGTAAAGCCTCATCCACGCGATTGGATTTTCCAACGACAAATGTGTGATGGCAGGGTTTTGTCGGGAAAATTCGACCCTTTGTATGCTCTATCGGACAATTGTTGTTGGATTTTCCGACAACAAATGTTTTATAGCATGCTTTAAAACTGTCCGACAACAAATGTGTGATGTCGGATTATGCGATCGTGTGTACAAAGTCCGTTGGAAAGAAATCCAAAGTACAAACAAGCATGCTTCCGAACCATAGCTTCCGAACCATAGCACAACAGTAGTAAAAGTTGCCCAAAGGGTCTTTCACATTGCGGAACAGTGGCTGCCATTTGCTCGCTGGATACTACACACATGCTGGTCTAGGTCCTCTGTTACAAGGGACCATTGGCTCTGGTAAGCAGTTTACCTATCATATGGTGGTGGAATTCACTCTGGCTTTAGACTCTATCAAGAGTCCAGCTTTAATCTTGGATTACTACAGGGGTGTTTTCTTTCACTTACAGTTACATATGGACTCTTTTTTGCTTTGAAATCTATGTTATATATGGTCACTTGAATGTTGTCACTTTCATGGTTCAAATTGTGGTCTATATTCATGTTTTGTCTTATACTTGTGATTCATGATTTTTATTTGTTCCCTTTCGAATTTTTGTTTTGGTCACTTTCATGTTATGATTCACAATTTTTTATATTTTTGCACTGTATGGGTTGCCTCCTGATACCTCTTTAGTGGAGGTGTTTCAATTACTACCTTTCAAGGGTGGCTTAAGATTTAGCACAACTATATATATTTTTCTTCTTAAGTGTATGTGTTATGTATGTTGTGACAGGGCGAGGCCCTGCCACTGTGAAGATGGACATGGGAACGACAGAGTGCCCACAATAATGCAAAGTGTGGGGTTCCAGTGTTTTTTCCGCTGACATCCGCCGCTATCTGATCTGATCCCGTCCATAAAATCAAGATGGATGGAAACCCTATTTTCCATACATCTGGAGGATTGGATCAGATGAAATCCGATCTCCCATAGAGAAGAGCAGACCTCTGACAGGTCCATTTCTGCACAGTGAGCGGAGACAGACCATATGAAAGGACCCAAAAGCTCCCTTTCCTCTGAAGCATAATCTGATTAGGAGTGTGCTCCAGAAGATATTGTCAGGTGGTGAGGAAGAGATGCAACTCCTCACTGCCGCCACACATTTTTGCTTCCCTCCAACAGCTAGTCTGAACGAGGATTAAGAGAGGTTTTACACTCGAGAGACTGCACTAACTGCAGGACTGAGAGAATCAGGATAGCCAAGCGAGAGTTGAGGTGACTGCGTGATTTCAGGGGACAGAGAGAGAGAGAGAGTCTGTAAGTCCCAGGATGCCAGGGAGATTCCCTATCTAGAGTAAGGTGACCAGATGTTTTAAATAAAATCCAGGGACATTTTTTTTTTTTTGTTACTAGTAATTGCGGCAAGCGGCGACTCTCTACCTGTCGCCGCCGCCCCTCCTTACAGCCTGTCAAGTCTTACTCTCCGGGCAAGGGCTACTACTGGGTGGGGAGCAGAGAAAGATCAGAGGAAGGCAAGGAGATAAGCAGGCAGGCTGCTGGCCAGGACTTGAGCCAAGGCAGAAGAACATGCAAGCGGAGCTGAATAGGCATGCACCCGAAACTGAAGAAATATTCCCTCCGCTCCGACCAGCACATGATCATCAGAAAGGGGCACAGATAATGGAAAAAAATACACCCCCCTAAGCTAGTAGGTGTGGCAGAGCGGGGGTGTGTAATTATTATTTTTTTTTTATTCTGCACTGACTGTCTTTGAAATTGCCCCAGCTCCTGTTAAAATCCAATCGGTGGACAAAACCGGGGACAGACTTGGTCCAAGGACAGTGTCCTCAATCCGGGGACTGTCCCTGGAAACCGGGGATGTCTGGTCACCCCAATCTAGAAAGTGACCCCATGCAACAAGGTGCTATTTACTAAAGGCTGAGTGAGCCCGAGAGCTGGGTTTGAAGGGTCCTGACCAGAGCAGCGGGGCTACTGAAGAGTGAGCCAGGGAGCTTAGCATTTTTGCTTATAATACTATGTGAAGCTGAAACCCCTGCATGGGAAAATACAGATGTAAGAGACTGGGGGCCAGATTCAGAGAGCCGTAACTCCTGTCTAACTGGTGTTAGACTGGAGTAATTTCAAATTACGCGCGTTTTTTAGCTAGTCGGAAACCTCAAACCATGAATAGACAGACGGCTGCGGGCTTCAATTCGACTGGATTACGTGTTCGTACGCCTTCGGATCTACGCTGCAATAAAATTGTGGCCACTGGGTGGACTTCCCGTCATTTTCCGCGTCGGGGTATGCTAATGAGCTTTTGCCGGCGATCTCCGAAATTACGATCTTCAATCGCAATCTCTTACGGCATCTTTTGTCATCTTTTTTCTGCGTAAAGTTATACCAGCTTTTTGCTGCTCTAATATTAGACAGCCCATGTTAAGTATGGCCGTCGTTCCCGCGTCAAATTTCCACGTTTTCCGACGTCTTTTATTATTTTTGACGTAAGTCGTCTGGGAATAGGAATGTTCGTAAACGACGTTACTCAAACAACGAATGACGTAAAGACGTGATTTTGCGCAATGCACGGCGGGAAATTTCTGAACGGAGCATGCGCAGTTCGATCGCTGCGGGGACGCGCCTAATTTAAATGCTTCACGCCCTCTAATCGCGTATTTCGATTACACGGCGAGAAATAGACTACGCCGCCGTAGCGTACGGGCAAAAATCTACCAGAATTCGATGTAGAGCCTGGTAAAATACGGCAGCGTAGAGTATTTCGATTACGCAGCGCAAAATTAAGTGTATCTGAATCTGGCCCTTTGTTTTTATTTTTTAATTGCTTAATATAAGTGGGCTAGGAAACCCTTAACCACAGTTCAGAATGGCACAACTCACTACAAACGCACTACCAATGAGCTTACTACCACATCTCCTGTATGTGTTGTCGTGCAGTGTGTATATATATATATATATATCTATAGAGAGAGAGAGAGAGAGAGAGAGAGAGAGAGAGAGAGAGATTAATTACACACACAGATACTCATAATGGCATAAAGGCAAAAGTTGGAAGTTTTCAAAAAATATCTTTATTTTTATCTATGGAATTCAGCTTTAAGCCACTAGTGTTTAATAAAATGGGATATAGTGTGTTCTTTTCCAGTAAGCCTAATAAGCCAACTAGAGGCTTAAACATCAGATAACAGAATAGAAAAATGTGTAGAAAAGAGAAAAGCAGCTTTATTCTTGTGCAGAATGAGATGTGACCACACATTCGGTAATTAGGTGAGGTAGAAGCTATAGTTGGGTCTACTGGCTTGATGGATTCTGGAGCACTTGTGCCCTCCCTCTGCATCTTCTGTTGTAATGCCTATGTGCTGTCGATTAAAGCCTGGGCAGTCTTTTGCTGCCACAGGACACACTGCAAACTGACCTTGCTAGATTTGCTAAACTGGATAATGGAATGCTTTCATTTTGAATTTTAAAGTAAATCTTTCTTTAAGCTTTAAAGTGGATGTTACAATGTAGAGTATAAGATTTCCTATCATCTGTGCCCAGTCTTGCCACACAGAGTTAATCCAGATCTGAGAAATCCTCTTTTATGTTCAGTGAAAATGAACAGCCTTCCAGATAAAACCCTGCCTAAATAAAAAAGTCAGTTTTCTCTCTTCTTGCTTTGAGTGAGAGGTTATTTACATATCTAGCTAGGACATGTTTATCATATGTTATGTTTTGTTTATCATAACATGAGGTGATATAACATCATAACACATCCTAGTAATATACAATGAACTTTGGATCACCTCTTGTTATGATAAACATGTCCAAGCTAGATATGTAAATAACCTGTTACTGAAAGCAATAACAGAGAAACAGACTTTATAATTTGGCAAGTTTTTATCTGGAATTCTGTTAATTTGCACTGAACTTTAAAAGAGGATTACTCAGCGCTGGAATAACTCTGTGTGGCAAGATTGGGCACAGATGATAGGAAATCTTATACTCTACATTGTGACATAAAAACATATTTGTTTGGGTTTACACCCACTTTAAATGAAAAAGTAGTGATATTTGCAAGATGCATTGTAAAGTTTGCCCAAAATCCATGTGTTAAAAATATTTTAAGGGTGTTTGCACATGCGAACGCACTCAACGCCGATTGATATGTTTGGGTTGCGTCGAGTAAATAGATACCAATCTTTTATATTTTACCAAAGTATGTGCTATTATATTGTGTTTGTGTGCACTAAAATAATTTGATTGTATTGTAGTCTAAAAACTGGCGCTTGATAAACAGCTGCACATTTGCAACTTCTGATATTTTATTCTACAGATCCTCAGAGAAAATATATAATTGTTTTTTTTTTTTTTTTAAGTGTATTTTTGAGCGTGAACTCGAGAGAGAGGAGCCGGACTGCAGGAGTTGGGAGTAGACAGACCCTCCCCCCGGAGGCAATCGCCATCCTTCTCCATGCCCCTGGTGGCAATGGCGGGTGTGAAGGGGGGCCTCCCACTCACCCGCCCTACCTGCTCCTCTTGGGAGCCCAACTGGGGCCCAACGGGACCCCAATGGGGCAGAGGGACTCCCCCTATGAGGGAGTGAGGGGGCCTAGCCCACCCAGCCAGCCCCGTAGGTCCTTCGCCTCTCTTTATTTTAGGAGACCGCATGGCCAAAGTGCTTGTGTTTTAAACCAATTTTGTGTGTGTGCAAGTGTGGTGGTTTTTGTAGGGGGGGGGCGTACTAAGCACAGGCGTACCTTGCATAGCACACCCACCGGGAGCCGGGCTGAGACCACCAAACTCAATTCACATGTAGCCGAGACCGGGATCCGAACCCTTGGCTGCAGAGGTGAATGGCTTGTCAGCGCAGTGCCAATCACGTTGAGCCACCACAGCTCCCTATATAATTGTTTTTATGTTTTTTTTTTGTTTGTTTGTTTTTAGCAATTTGCTAGTAAAAATGCTGATTTTAACTGATTTGCTGATTTTAACATGTGAGTGAAGAGGTTCATTAAACCGGAGCTCCAGTTGTTTTTCTGTTTATTAAAAGTCAGCAGCTACAAAAAGTATACTTTTAATAAACACACACTCACCTGCCCCAGGATCCAGCAATGGCGTTACCCGAACCATCGCTTCTCTCCCTGTCCTTTCTCCAGCGATGGCATTTCAACTGTGGGCACCTGGCTGTGTCAGCTTGCGGCTTCACAGCTGGGTGCGCACTGCGCATACACGAGGCACGCTGAATGGTCTGAGTTTTCTGGGACCCGTGATGTGTCCCAGAAGACTGCCCTGAGGGAGGGGGAGAGGAATACTTCTAGGTGATTCGAGTGGAAGTGGGAGCTGGTGCCTGACAAAACTAGGTACCCAATCTCCGCCCCCCCCCCAAAAAAAAATGACATGCCAAATGTGGCAGGGGAGGGGGTGGAGTACTTTAAAGTGGAACCCCTTTTGGATGGATCTCCCCTTGAGCATATGTGAGGTATTTTATAGAAATATTTTGTTCAGTAGGTTACTATTTAAATTTCAGAGCAGTGAAACAATAAAACATATTAAAGTAAAAAGATAGCGTAAGCTTAATTAATAAAACATGTAAGTGTTGTTTTTTTTATTGCTATTATTATTATTATAGAATATAATTATATAGAATTCTAACAGAACTTATAGCCAACAGTAACATTTATTGGGCATTACTTTTGTGAAAATTGGAAGTCACAATTGGGCAGAAATTAGGTACAGGCTTTATGGCCGACACTACTAATTGCATTGCTGACCTGGAACAAGAACATACATAAAGAACTCAAATTCGTCATATTTCACTGGCTGTATGCTTGTTCCCAGTCAGTGCATGCTTGTAAGTGAGCTTACAATATATTTTTTATCTAAGTATTTTTTTTTCTTCCTGTACAGGAAACGGACCCAGATTTTGACCACTGTGCCGTCTGCATTGAGAGTTACAAGCAAAATGATATTGTTCGCGTGTTGCCATGCAAGTAAGTACCTTTTATAATTCCCTGCAGTACTGTTGATGGAGGTGAAGCTCAATGAGTCAGTAACATACTGGATAGGATTATATCAATGAGTGATTGACATTGTTTTGCTATGGTACTATGTTATGCAGGATATGAAAGAGCTCAATTGCCTTAGTACTGAGTTCAGCTATATTTGTAGTAAGTACTGCAGTACTTTGCAACGTGCTCACAAAAATATAGAGCTTCTAGGGAAAGAGAATTATGAAATATCCCCCCTATCAGAAAAGTGCATTTTCTCATTGTGAGTTCTCTTATACAGGGGAGGACTGGCCATAGAGCATACCGGGTATATGTCCGGTGGGCCGCGGCTGCCCGTGGGCCACAGGTTGCGTCTCTGTTATGTAGTGGGGGGTCTGGATGGGCTGTATTGTAAAAGGGGTCTGTAATGTAGGGGGGGTCTGTATTGTAGAGGGGGTCTGTACTGTAGGGAGGGGGGTCTGCACTGTAGGGAGAGGGTCTGTATTGTAGGGAGGGGGTCTGTACAGTAGAGAGGTCTGGGTAACATGCAGGGGGTCCAGAACTGTTAGGCCGCGTACACACACGATCAGACCGGTCCGATGAAACTGGTCTGCAGACCAGTTTCATCGGACCAATTCGATGGTGTGTACGGCCTATCGGACCGTTGTCCGTCGAACCAAAGTTTTAAAACTTGCTTTAAAATCTGTCCGACGGACACCTGTCCGTCAGACAGATTCGATGGTTAGTACGCAAAAGCATCGGACCAACAACCCACGCATACTCAGAATCAAGTCGACGCATGCTTGGAAGCATTGAACTTAGTTTTTTCAGCACGTCGTTGTGTTCTACGTCACCGCATTCTGGTTTGATCAGATTTTTGGCCCGATGGTGTGTACGCACATCAGACCATCAGACCACTTCAGCCTGGTCCGATAAAAAACGGTCCGTCGGACCAGTTTCATCGGACCGGTCTGATCGTGTGTACGTGGCCTTAGGGGGGTGTCTGTGTAACAAACTGTGGGGGGCTGTGTAATGTAAAAGGGTCCAGAGGTACAAGGTGCTGGGTAATGTAAAGGGGTCCAGAAGTGCAGGGTGCTGTGTAATGTAAAGGGGTCCAGAGGTACAAGGTGCTGGAACCCAAGATTCCATCATTAATCGCCACAGCATTAAAGATCCTGCAGTATGATTGTATGCAGTTACATTGTTCCTAGTTATCCCTAAGGACTGCATAACTCTTTGCTATTGAGAAAAGAAGAAAGGTAGGTGTTCAATAGTCCTAGGATGACACTACCATTTCTCTTCAAAGTTGGTTTGGTGCGTGATCATTGCCACCCCAGGTCTGGAAGGATCACCAGGTGGATATAAAGGAAAAAGAGAGGCTGAAAAAGAAAACACTAAATCTAATGACTAGTAAGCAGCAATATTTTATTGTCTTCTTGGCTTTAGATACGCTTTATTTTAGTATAGAAAGGAGATCTTATTTAACCACTTCCCCTCTCACACCCATGTAGCAAAGCTATTATCACACTTCTGCTATGGACCTGTATGTTCAGCAATGAGTTTGTTATAACTTAAAGTGGAGTTTCCATCCAAAAATAGTTTTTTCATTATTGTGCTTATTAGACCTAAAAAATAAAATAAAAAATGTTTCACTCATCTGGAAATGCCTGTCGCTATGCGGTCCCACGAAATTTGCCTTTGGAATCACCTAGGATTCTGACATCATCTCCCTCTAATGCTCCTGGGAAATGTGTGTCATTATTTCCTAGGATGCAGTGCACTACCCAAATTATCACTCCTCATCCAAGACTTCCAGGAAGTAAGTGCTTGTGGGCTTCACAATGCCCACAAGCAAAATGACAACGGTGTTTTATAAACTATCTTTTTTGAATAACTATGCGGAGCGGTGGCGGATTGTAAAATAGTAAGTGACCGGATTTATATTATAAAAACGCATGATGAAAGGACATACATTTAAAAAATGCTAATTGTGGTTGGAACCCCGCTTTAAGATAAAAAACATATATATATTAGGCACAAGCAAGACTTTCTTTTCGTGATAATGTCATGCAACATTTTTTTTTTTGTATGCAATCCTTGGACACTAAAACATTACAAAACTAAACATTACACAATTTAACTTATTTTAACTAACACTGCTCAAAAAAAGCATGTTGCTGCAAATACAAAGTGTGCATTTTATTCTGGCATTTGCCATGTTTAAAATTACACTAACATTTTTATTTTGGTCCAAAGCATTGCAAAGTTATTGACAAATGAAATAAAGAGTTTGGCCCAGATTCACAGAGCGATTACGCCTTCGCAACAGGAGATGCGCGTGCGTAAGTCGAAATGTGCGCGTGCGTTTCGTTGCGCGGCATCCCCAGAACGAGATACGCAAAAAATCGACTTTTTTTTGTCCCGTGTAATTTCGTTAGACTGGCGCATCCGTCCGCGCAAAAGTGCGGTAGACACACCATTGATTTGCTAGTCAAATATGCTAATGAGGGACTTACGGGGATCCACAAAACAACGTTGGGGCAGCGCAGGCGACGCAGTGTGCGCAACAGCAAATTGTCCTGTCTAAAATTAGAGCTTATAAAAGCTGGTCTAAAAAGAGAAAAAAAGTCTACTTGTTAGATAAAGCAACACTGTTAGTGAGGAGCTCAGCAGTCACACGTGTTGCACAACAATCTGTATGCCAACATGCCAGGGGCATCGTCGCACATAGCTATACTACTGACTTTAGATGAACAAAGAAGGATGAGGGCACTAAGGAGGGCACGGGAGATTTTTTTTTTTTTGCTTATCTAAACTTTACAATTTAATCTAATCTAATACAATATTCTTATCTGATACAAGCCCCTCACTCTTCACGGGAGAGGATATATCACACACGCATAGACATCTATGGCATGAGTGATTCTGAGGTGTCTCGCATCCTCAGATTCACCCCTCATGCCATCATGGAATTACCACAAGCTTGCAGGAGGACATCACCAGCCCAACACATGACACTACCCATGACAGCTACATATACAATCAGAGCCCCATCCCCACAGATTTCGAACAGAACATGTATGGGGACAGCTGGCTGGTTGGTGAGTGACATGGGTGGCAGGCATGACTGTCCCCCCCCCCCCCCCCATGATGCACACATCACAAGGGGCACAAGCACTACTAACATCCTCCTGTCTTTTCCCTTCAAGGTGACTCTGCATATGCACTGGGACCCCATCTTATGACCCCATCTCATGCCAGCTTACATATGCATCTTTGCACGTTAAACACACACATGAATCATGGCACAATGAGAATGCATGCATGCACACCACTGTGGTCCCTAGCACACACACCACACATCCTCATCACATTGGATTGGCACCAGTCCACCATGCAGGACTTGTGAGCTGCAACGCCATGCCATGGCTCCAATTATGTCACTGTACATTCATACACCATTCACACAGACCTGGGGATCACTTCTCCACCACAAATGAGGGTGACACCCCTTTTCCCGCAGGAATATCACCCCCACATTCCAAAATCATACACAAACAGAACCAAAAAAATTAAATAAATGACGAGCAAAAATAAAAAATGCCCAGCAAAAATATATTTTAAACAAAATAACAACAAAGAAAACACATAAGACAAAAATCACTCTGCAAATCAGTCCCCAAATATCTCAAAGACACGTCTCAAACAAACAAACAAACGCTAATAAACAAAAGCACGTTGCTGTATAGGAAGATCCCAAAGGGATGTGCTTTTGCAAAGGAAGTGCATTTGTGTCTGTCTATTTATGCTGTTTGCGTAGTTCACTAAGTTGCCCGGGTCCACTTCCAATTTCACTGATTGCGCCGCTCCCGAGTTGTGAGCATGCGCACAGCGGAGCTGACCATGGTCTCCTTCAAGCGCGCATGCGCGAGCCGGCCGGCCCTTCATTTGCATGGGGTCACGGCTCATTTCAATGTAACACGCCCACGTCCTTCCCAATTTGTATTACTCCGCCTTACGCCTCTGAAAAAACGTTACACATGCGCAATTTTCTGCGCACAAGCTACGAGAATAGGGTGATTACGCGACAAAATTGCGCAAGTCTAACGTAAAGGCGGTGCGCTACGCCGGTCCAATAATGCGCAGATGTACCTGAATCTGGGCCCTTGACTTTTGTTTTTGTTTTTGGTTTTTTTGCATAGGAAATGTGTAAATATATGTTAAATGTATAACAATTTTAAGAAAACATTTAATAGTTAATAACATAGAAACAAACAAAAAAAACATCACCAATAAATAACAGCTGGAGGTAAAAGGAGAATAAGGAGTGATTTAGGGCTGATTAGAGTAAACCAGGGGTGTCCAAATTTTTTTCAAAGAGGGCCAGATTTGATGAAGTGAACATGCGTGGGGGCCGACCATTTTGCCTGACATTCTTTGAACTATTAAAATGCAGTCTGAGGCCGCGTACACACGACCAAATATATCTGTTCAAATCGGTCTGATAGACCGATTTGAACAGATATGTCTGATGGCTGTTTTGGTTTGTACACACGATCAAACCAAAATCCCTGCCGGCAGACAGCGCGGTGACGTGGCGATGACGTTGACGCCGCCACGTCACCGCACCAGGAAGTAAAACACTTCCGCGCATGCGTGGAATCCATTCGACGAATGTGCAGGCTTTAAAATCTGTCTGCTGGACAAATCCGTCTGCTCGCCCGTACACACGATCGAATCTGTCTGCTGAGACAGTCTGTCAGACCGTTTCCAGCAGATAGATTTGATCGTGTGTACGCGGCCTAAGTGTGTTCGTTCGAGCACTAATAAACTGCACAACAAGAATTCTCTTGTCTTTGTGGCTGTGTGTGGTGAAGACATGAGCTTGGGCTTGTTATTTGGATCTACAGTATTTATCGGTGTATGCACCTTCACTTTAAGAGGGAAGTTTCAGGGGAAAAAAACGTACATTTTAAATAACTGTGAAGCAAAATAAGGGTCAGTGCCCATTAATGCAGCCTAATCAGTGCCCATCTGCAGCTTCACCATTGTCATCAGTGTAGCTTCACCATTGACATCAGTGCAGCCTCACCATTGACATCAGTGCACCCTGATTTGATGCCCATCTGCAGCCTCAGAGGGGGATAGGCAGGATGTTGGGACGACCGCCGACAGATTATATATAGGAGAAGCTCCTGTTTACATGGCGGCGTCTTTAATACAAAGTCCCGCCTCCTATGATAGACAGAACAGTCATCCAGTGGCAGCCCAGGAGACAGGACTTCCAATTACAGACGCCGCAGAGTAAACAGGAGATTCTCCTGTATGTAATCTGGCACTCGTCCTGCCCCCTCCCTGTCCCCTCAGAGGCAGCACTAATAAATACAGTATACATCTTTTGTGGCCCTGGGGGCCAAAAAAAATATGTAGATCCAAATTACCAATTGGCCCGCGGGCCGGACTTTGGACATGCCTGGAGTAAACGAAGGGGGTTAATAAGGTTAAAGCACTTTGTAAAATAAGAAATTAAAATAAGAAACACATCTATACTTACCTGCTCTGTGCAATGGAATGTCACAGAGAAGCTGCGGACCTTTTCTCGGGTCCTCCACCTGCGCTCATGGGCCCCTCCTCTGTCCAGTGCCCAATGTAAAGCTGCTTTCCATGGGGGCACTCGTGCATGCTCATTCTCAAGCTCTGCTGCTGCGTCTATTGATACACAGACAGCGGGACTCGGCCCCCCCCCCTCATCATTGGTTTTGATTGACAGCACTGGGAGCCAATGGCTCCCTGGTGCCCCAGTAAAGCCAGCGAGACCTGGAAGTAAGCGGATAGAAGAGCTGCAGATGCGCACATCACTGGATCGAAAGATGACTCAGGTGCCTTTCCTCCAATCAGCTGTCACACAGTGTATGTTAAGACTTTACTCCCACTGCTGAACAGAAACAGAAAATTTCTAACACAATGTGCAATTTCTAAAAAATATAGCAAGCTTTAGACCGCAGATATGCATGTAAAACGTATGTAGGGAGATTTGTTTTATCTCTGTGTATCATCTGAGGCTGTTCACTTCACTGGGTATATGTAAGGCTTTACATCCACTTTAATGTAAGGAATTCATTAAAGGGGTAATTCCCCCAAAAACCTTTTTTTACCATTGATTGAGGCTCGTTATGTCAAGGGGAATCGGGTGTTTTTTTATTAGAAACGAAGCAATACTTACCTTTTTACAGATGCATCGTCTCCGTCGCTTCCGGGTATGATCGTCTGGTCTGGGCGTGCCTATTTGATTGACAGGCTTCCGACGGTCGCATACATCGCGTCACGAGTAGCCGAAAGAAGCCGAGCGACGGTGCGGCTCTATACTGCGCCTGCGCACCGTCGTTCGGCTACTTTCGGAAAATCGTGACGCGATGTATGCGACCTCGGAAGCCTGTCAATCAAATAGGCACGCCTATAGTCGGAGCCCATACCCGGAAGCGTCGGAGACGATGCATCTGTAAAACGGTAAGTACAGCTTCATTTCTAAAAAAAAAAAACTTGATTCCCCTTGACATAACGAGCCTGAATAAATGTTAAAAAAAAGGTTTTTGGGGGAACTACCCCTTTAAGGTAAAAAGCAGCAGGGCAGGGAGACTGGTTGTCATACACACGTCTTGTTTACAATGTTGACATGTTTTTAGGTGTGTGTAGCATGCCTGAATTCTGGAACTAGTAAAAGTGGTTTTAAAGGGGTTGTAAAGGTAAAAAAAAAAAAATTCTAAATTGCTTCCTTAACCACTTGCCGACCGCGCTATAGCAAAAATACTGCTACAGCGCGGTCAAGCTACTTTGACACGACGTCCCTGGGACATCGTCCTTCACTTCCACGATTGCGGGTCCCCTGGGACACGCTCGCGGAAGTGTCCGTGCTCGCCGGGTCTAGAATTGTCGCTGATAGCGCCCGTTTACCATGTGATCGTGCCGTCGAATGACGGCGCGATCACTTGTAAACAAACCGGCGTCATTTCGGTTCGGTACAGTGTGCGAGGAGAGGGGGGTAAGCGGGGTGTCAGCAGCAGCGCTGTGGCTGGATCTGTGACAAATGCAGTCACAGATCCAGCCATCCCTCCATCCATCCCAGCTCTGCAGTACCCCAGTACCCTGCAATACCCCAGTACCCTGCAATACCCCAGTACCCTGCAATACCCCAGTACCCAGCAATACCCCAGTACCCAGCAATACCCAGTACTCAACAATACCACAATACTCAACAATACCCCAATACTCAACAATACCCCAGTACTCAGCAATACCCCAGTACTCAGCAATACCCCAGTACTCAGCAATACCCCAGTCCTCAGCAATACCCCAATACTCAGCAATACCCCAATACTCAGCAATACCCCAGTACTCGGCAATACCCCAGTACTCGGCAATACCCCAGTACTCGGCAATACCCCAGTACTCGGCAATACCCCAGTACTCTGCAATACCCTGCCCAATACTCTGCAATACCCTGCCCAATACTCTGCAATACCCCGATACTCTGCAATACCCCACACGATACTCTGCAATACCCCGATACTCTGCAATACCCCAATACTCTGCAATACCCCAATACTCTGCAATACCCCGCGCGATACTCTGCAATACCCCAATACTCTGCAATACCCCAATACCCTGCATGATACTTTGCAATACCCCAATACTCTGCAATACCGCCTATGGGGATTTTTAAGTAGCGAAGTTTGGTGCCATTCCACGAGTGTGCGCAATTTTGAAGTGTGACATGTTGGGTATCTATTTACTCGGCGTAACTTCGTCTTTCACATTATGGAAAAAAATTGGGCTAACTTTACTGTTTTGTTTTGTTTTAAGCACAAAACTGTTTTTTTTTTTAAAAACACGCGTTCAATAAATGTCTGCGAAAATACCTTGCAAGATAAAAAGTTGTAACGGCCACCATTGTATTCTCTAGGGTCTTTGCTAAAAAAGCATATATAATGTTTTGGGGTTCTATGTCATTTTCTAGCAAATAAATTATGATTTTTTCCATGTAGGAGAGAAATGTCAGAATTGGTCTGGGTGCTCCAGAACGCCTGATGGTGCTCCCTGCATGTTGGGCCTCTGTATGTGGCCATGCTGTGTAAAAGTCTCACACATGTGGTATCGCCATACTCGGGAGGAATAGCAGAATGTGTTTTGGGCTGTAATTTGTGGTATGCATATGCTGTGTGTGAGAAATAACCTGCTAATATGACAGAAACAAGTTTTTTTTTTTTTTTACAGAATTTTCAGTCGTTTTTCTTTTATAGCGCAAAAAATAAAAAACCCAGAGGTGATCAAATACCACCAAAAGAAAGCTCTATTTGTGTGAAAAAAAGGACACAAATTTCAAATGGGTACAATGTTGTATGACTGAGTAATTGTCATTCAAATTGTGAGAGCACCGAAAGCTGAAAATTGGTCTGGTTAGGAAGGGGGTTTAAGTGCCCAGTGGTCAAGTGGTTAACCTTAGTGCAATCCTCCTTCACTTACCTCATCCTTCGATTTTGCTTTTAAATGTCCTTATTTCTTCTGAGAAATCCTCACTTCCTGTTCTTCTGTCTGTAACTACACACAGTAATGTGAGGCTTTCTCCCTGGCGTGGAGTGTCATGCTCGTCCCCTCCCTTGAGGGGGTGAGCAGGAGAGTCAGGACATCCTCTAACTCCTTTTTCTATCTGCAATGTAGAAAGCGTACTGACTCTCTTGCTCGCCCCCTCAAGGGAGGGGGCGAGCATGACGCTCCACACCAGGGAGAAAGACTTGCATTACTGTGTGGAGTTACAGACAGAAGAACAGGAGGTGAGGATTTCTCAGAAGAAATAAGGACATTTAAAAGCAAAATGGAAGGATGAGGTAAGTGAAGGAGGACTGCACTAAGATAAATGAAGCTATTTAGTTTTTTTTGTTTTTTTTACCTTTACAACCCCTTTAAACCCAGTGAAGTGACTAGCCTCAGGTGATACACAGATGTGAACCATATCATCCTACATACTGTAAGTTGTACCTGTGTACCTACAGTCTTCCCTTTTCTACAGCCATTCCTTTATACAGCTTGACTGAGCTTTCAGAAAGCAGGGGTCAGAGCTGAAGTTGCAATCTGCAGAACTCGGTGAGAGCTGATTAAAGGGAAGGGACAGAGGTTTACAACCACTTTAAAAGGAAATGTAAGTTATCTGTGGTGTTTTCAAACATTACAAAAGAGCCAGGGCTCCCACAACGAAAAATGATCTCAGGGTGAGTTTGAACATGAAAACATGAGCCCTGAAGGACATTTAGCCTTAATCTTTTATTTATTAATAAGTTAAAGCAAATTATGCCTAGAGAAATGTTGGGACCGCCATCCCTGACCTGCTTCTGAGAATGCTAATTGTGGCTGAGTCAGCCAGCGAACAGCGAGCCTTGGAAACCGCATGCAGATAATAAAAATTAGAATAAAGTCAGATCTGCATACTTGTAACAGTTCAGTGAATCAAAGTACTGAAGCCATTAGATAACATGCAGGGAAACCAGAATTTAACAGAACAAGGGTCTACAATGGCAACCCACATACCTTTCTCAGTACAGTTTTCTATTAAAGGGGAACAGTTCAGTCTACAGGAAAAGCAGAACAGCCCCTTGAAGCACAGCTCCAACCAAAACAATTAATTTGTTTTGTATACATAGTGGGAAGGGTTAGAGCCTGTGTCGGGTTTTATGGTCTTCTGTGTCCCTATTGTTTTTCATGTACTGTAGGAAGTGACAGTGGAGTTAGAAATCCTGAAAAGAAATGTATTGTTGTCAGTGTCTTCCTGTCCTGGTAATAGCGGCGGCCATTATTCCTTCTTTTAGGGTCACAGTAGGGGTGAGTAAGGGGAGACATTTTACAAATAAAGCCACAAACTGAAATTAAGACCTTGATAAATTTGATCTCTTCCCTACTCTGTCCAAAGCATAAGAAAATGTCACCGTTTAAAGGGGTTGTAAAGGTAAAAGTTTTTTCACCTTAATGCACCTTAAAAAATTCTGCGGATTAGAGGCCCCTCAAACCCCCCCTTTACTTACCTGACCCCTCGAAAGTCCTGCGTGTTGAACGCACAGGCTTCTCTTCCCGGCTCGTTCATTTGTTGATTTAAAGAAGCGCAGCCATTGGCTCGCTCTGCTGTCAATTACATCCAATGACGGGGCGGGGCCGAGTGATACAGTCGGTGGCTATATCACGCGAGCGCGCCCGCAAATGCTCAACACCATGCGAGCTACCTCGCATGAAGGTGTTGAGTCCTTGCAGGGGGAGCCGAGACAGCTGCCGAGGGACCCCAGAAGACCAGTTTCGAGGCCGCTCTGTGCAAAACGAGCTGCACAGTGGCGGTAAGTATACCATGTTTGTTATTTAAAAAACATTTTTTTTAATAAACATGTTTGTTATTTAATTTTTATTTTATTTTTTAACTTTAGCGATCCTTTAACCACTTCCATACTGGGCACTTAAACACCCTCCCGACCAGAACAATTTTCAGCTTTCAATTTGAATGACAATTACTCAGTCATGCAACACTGTACCCAAATGTTTTTTTTGTCTTTTTTTCCCCACAAATAGAGCTTTCTTTTGGTGGTATTTGATCACCTCTGCGTTTTTTATTTTTTGCGCTATTAATGAAAAAAGACCGAACATTTGGGAAAAAAATGTTTTTTTCTTCGTTTCTGTGATAACATTTTGCAAATTATTAATGTTTCTTCATAAATTTTGGCCATAATTTATACTGCTACATGTCTTTGATAAAAATAACCCAAAGTTTTGAGAAATTTTTTGGTCTGTGTGAAAGTTTTAGGGCCAGATTCTCTAAGAAATCCGGCCGCGTAGCGTAAGCCATTTACACTACGCCACCGCATCGTACTAGAGCAAGTGCCGCATTCTCTAAGCATTTGCTCCGTAGTTTGCGTTGGCGTAGCGAAAATGGCCCAGCGTAAGCCCGCGTAATTCAAAGGGGGCGGCTTCTATTTAAATGAAGCGCGCCCCCGTGTCGAACGAACTGCGCATGCGCCGGCCGGGGATAAAGCCCAGTGCGCATGCTCCAGCTCACGTCGGAAAGCGCCGTTGAAACCGACGTCAAAACGACGTGATCGTCACTACGCAATGCCCTATTCGCGAACGAGTTAGTAAAACGACGTAAGCGACGGAAAAGGCAGACGCTGACCCGACGCCATACTTAACATGGCACCTGACGGCATCCGACGGTACTTCGTAAGGTTACACCTCATATTAGCAGGGGTAACCTTACGAGTTCGTAAACGACGTACGCGACGACGGGGCAGCGTAAAAGCGATCGGGAATCGGCGTAGTAGCCTCATTTGCCTAGTGGCCGGAGTTGTCATTACAACTACGATCCGCAAGTGTAATGGTATTACACTTGTCGGATCTTCAGGCGTATCTATGCCAAAGTGATTCTAGGAATCACTCGCATAGATACAAGTCAAAAAAAACGGCGATACGACGGGGTATCTGAGATACTCCGTCGTAACGCCGCTGAGAATCTGGCCCTTAGAGTCTACAAGCTATAGTGCAAATCATAAAAAATGATTACATCTGATGTACTGAAGGCCTCTCTCATTTCTTGAGACCCTAACAAGCCAGGAAAGTACAAATGCCCACAGATGGCACTGATGAGGCGGCACAGATGGCACTGATGAGGCGGCACAGATGGCACTGAGGCGGCACAGATGGCACTGAGATGGGTACTGATGTGCTCCTATGAGGCCTGTGTACTGGTGGACACAGGTGGGCACTAATGAGGCGGCACAGATGGCACTAATAAGGCGGCACAGATGGCACTGCGATGGGTACTGATGAGATGGGTACTAATGTGCACTGATTGACTGCGGCACAGGTGGGCACTGATGAGGTGGCACAGGTGGGCACTGATGAGGTGGCACAGGTGGGCACTGATTGCAGATGTGCTCTGAGGTGGCAGATGGGCACAGGTGGGCACTGATGGGCACGGTGGTACTGGTGGCACAG
Organism: Rana kukunoris; assembly: GCA_029574335.1. NCBI lineage: Eukaryota > Metazoa > Chordata > Amphibia > Anura > Ranidae > Rana > Rana kukunoris. The sequence continues at coordinate 382,588,430 of CM056051.1, forward strand.
GTGGGCACTTATGGGCATGGTGGTACTGGTGGGCACATGGTGGTACTGGTGGGCACTGTGGTACTGAGGGCACTGTAGTACTGGGGGGCACTGTGGTACTGTGGGGGGAACAGGTAGTCCTGGGGGCACTGGTTAGTCACTTTTTTGTTTTTAGCGCTGGTCACTTACAGTTCTCTCTCCCTCCTCACACGCACTGTCTGTGTGAGGAGGGGAGAGTCGGCAATGAGAGATGATCTCATATGTTAACATATCCATCACACCTCCTCCTCCATGCTTCACGGTGGGAACCAGGCATGTAGAGTCCATCCGTTCACCTTTTCTGCATCGCACAAAGACACAGTGCTTGGAACCAAAGATCTTAAATTTGGACTCATCAGACCAAAGCACAGATTTCCACTGGTCTAATGTCCATTCCTTGTGTTCTTTAGCCCAAACAAGTCTCTTCTGCTTGTTGCCTTTTTTTAGCAGTGGTTTCCTAGCAGATATTCTACCATGAAGGCCTGATTCACACAGTCTCCTCTTAACAGTTGTTCTAGAGATGTGTCTGCTGCAAAAGGTGGCTACTTTGAAGAACCTAGAATATGACATATATTTTCAGTTATTTTACACTTTTTTGTTATGTATATAATTCCACATGTGTTAATTCATAGTTTTGATGCCTTCAGTGTGACTTTACTATTTTCATAGTCATGAAAATAAAGAAAACTCTTTGAATATATATAATGTGTGTGTGTATGTATATATATATATAATACTTTTTCAGTAAAATTGGGAGGGGTTAGACACTTTGTTTGGGTATTATCTCTATAACTTCCTGTCTCAGTGAATGTTGGGAAGCATTTTTTTAACCACCTACCACCATATTGTAGAGCAGTGTTTCTCAACCTTTTTCCAGTCGGGGCGCCCTTGAAAAGTATTTTCAGTCTTGAGGCACCCCTGTCCAAGACTTGGTTCACGTCGATGTGTTTTGCGGAACACGCGCAAAATCGCGCTCGTTCTTGACACACAGACAAATGCTCTGCTTTTTAGGGGTGCCATTAATTCTTAATGGTGCCTCATCCATTGGCAAACATGGGTTGCTTTTGTTGTGGCACAATTTAAAAAAAAAGGGTTGGGACTTCTTTCCCCGCATTACTGCGGGTAGGGAAATGAATGGGCTGCCCTACACGCAGCACGCATCCACACAGTACCAAGAGCTTGTTCACATGTCAGGCTGGAGGGGCAGTAAAACCACATGGTTGAGCTGTTTTTACCACCCCTAACTTTTGCCACTATAGCTGCAGAGGCAACAGCTGGGGGTGTAAACATGCTGTGGCTGCAGCTGGAGGTATACACAGGGTGAATGGGGCTGCACTGCAACTACCCCGCAACTGTGTGCATTGCATTTACGGGCTTAAAACAGGTGGTGAGGAGGCAAGATATGCTTTTTTACTGGCTGACAAATGCCCCAGAAAAGCGATATGAACACAAATTGCTTTTCAGAGGAGCAGCAGTCCTTGCTGCTATCTCGAACAAGCCCCTACAAATGTAGTTCTGATGGTACAGGATTAGGGTGTCAGGATTAAAAGTAACATACATACAGACAGATGCGCACGCACACAAACAGGCACATGTACAAACTCACACAGTGTGTGTGTTTGTACGTGTGCCTGTTTGTGTGCGTGCGCATCTGTCTGTATGTTACTTTTAATCCTGACCCCCCTATTCCTGTACCATCAGAACTACTTTTGCCACACACACACACACACACTAACAGACATGTGTACACATGCACACATACACTGAAAGAAGAACTGTCAGAGCTGGACAACAACCAATCAGATCCAGAGTGCTGTAGCCATGAATGGAGGATGTGGGGTGTCAGTGACTGTGACAGCTGGTTATTCATAGCAGAGCCCCCCCTCACCACCTTACCCTTGGCCTCGCAGTCAGCGCAGTACTTGTTGCCCTCCTCCCTCAGCATACGAGACAGGATGGCCTGGTGCTGCTCATTCAGCTTCAGGGCCTTCTCCCTCTCTGAGCGGGTGGCCACGTCTGCGGGCAGGGGAGCAGTGTCGGTCACGGTGGCTCTACTCTTCTTCCCCCTCAGGGAAAAGCGTGCCAGGCACAGTTCAGGACGGTACCCACGGCTCTCACGTCACAGAAGCAGTGCGTGCGTCCGACCCTCCCATAGCAACCGATGACGTATTCGGTTGGCAAGACGCGGTCGGGAGGCCCGCACAGCCAGCAGAGCTTCCTGAGTGCCGGGAAGTGAGTTTTACACAGAGGACCGGCACCACTGTAAAGACAAATGATAACGAAGTGCCCAGCAGTAGTGTTACATCAGATAGCAGCCATAGCTGCCAATATTTGGGGTCATTTTGCCGCGGCACACCTGGGGACTCTTCACGTTGTTGTAGACAGACAGCAGAGAGATGGATGTCTATTTCTGGCGTGGCGTTTATAAATGACGAAAAATAAGACCTGGGCAGCTGTTGCGTCTGTTAAATGTCTGGGATTGAATTGACATCAGACAGCCCACATCACAGAAAAAGGCACAAAGCCAATCGGAATAGCCAAACAGCCTGTATTTGTGAGCCTGCCTCTTCCTCCTCTGTCACCAATCATCCCGATCATCTTCCTTCTTTCTCAGCACTTCTCCTGCAGTCCTTTGAGTAAAATTGCTCCCATTGACCACCAATAGAAAAGGGAAACAATGATCAACTAGAAAGTGGCATAGTGATCACCTCTTAGAAGCAAGGGTTTACACAGGAGCCTTATGGACCTTTAAAGAGGTCCATAAGGACCTGTTAATAGACGGCACTGCAAAAATAAGTAGTCCTGACCCCTGCAATCTGCCTGCTGCACTATATACACTATGTCCTAAACAAAACAATTTGGGGGGCCTTTTAGTGGCAGTTTACACTACTGCAAATTAGGATCCGACTTGTTACGCCCCAAGTCGCGCGACATGAGAAATTCAATTGAAGTGAATGAGATCTGTCTTAATGTACACTACTGAAGTCGCTCCGACTTCAGAAAAGGTTCTTGTACTACTTCAAGGCGACTTCTAGGCAACTTGTACCCATAGATTTCAATGGAAGTTGCCTCCAAAGTCGGATCTCTGTCTAAACTGAAGCAACTTTACAGGAAGAGAAAATAGTTTACTCAGGCAAACCCCTCCCTCCCACAGAGCTGTCGCCTGTCTTGGAGGCAACTTTAAGTTGCGTTGTAAGTTACTCCAAGTGGCGCTGAAGTCGCCTTGCAAAGTCGCGCTGTAAGTATGGTTGCCCCTGTGTGAACCGGGTCTTCGGGCTTCAAGAAATATGATACATTACGTTATTCCATAATTTAATGTCTCTTTTCCTTTATATAGTAAAAAATAAAAAAACACAGTGGTTATTAAATACTACCAAAAGAAAGCTCTGTCTTAAAATTATGTAACATTAATTATGAGTCCATGTTAAATGACTAAGTAATTGTCAGTCAAACTGTCACAGCGCTGAAAACTAAAAAAAGGCCTGGTAATAAAGGGGCTTACACAGGCGGCTAGTACTCAAGTGGTTAAAGCAGAAGTATGGCTGCAGTATGGCTATACTTCTACTTTTTAAATACACCTTTTGTTTGACTTTAGCACAGCTGTAGTATTTGCTAGATAAAATTAGCAGGTCACTGATTGATTTCTCTTGTTGCCCGGAATTGCTGTTTACGGAGAGCTTATCTTGAATTCTACCATGCTACAAAACATGCAGACAAGGTCACAGGAATCCAAGAAATAAAGTTTATGGATTATTTTTGTATTATTCAGTAAAGCTTGGTTCAGATTATTTCATGGCCTTGATATCACTGCAATTCTCTTCAAAGTGAATGGCTATATTTTGTACGTGGAACAACCAGTTTACATTCTCCTATCGTTCTGATATAAATTATTATTTTAAAGATCAGTAGTAGCATATACAAACCATTATTCCTTAACTGTCTATAAACCATTATTCCTTTACTGTATTTAACAACATATAGTTAAGTATGAAAAAGCTTGTAAAAATACATGTTCTTCCAGCTATTAAAAAAAATGCTCAACTCAACTCCTATCTGAAATTCTACTTATAGGGATCTCTGTAAAATAAGGAAGACATCAGCATTACCAAATTACATTAATACTTTGAATTAAAGGATTGCTGTACTTTGATAAAATGTATACTGTATTTATTGGCGTATAACACTCACTTTTTTGGTTGCAAATGGTGTGTGCGTGTTATACGGCAATACTGCAATTTGGGCTGCCTCGGAAAGAACAGGGAGGGGGGCGAGACGAGCACCGTCAAATAACATGCAGCATTGATCAAGCTGCATTGATGGGCAATGGTGAAGCTGCAGATTGGCATTGATCAAGCTGCATTGATGGGCAATTGGGAACCTGCAGATGGTCATTGATGAGGCCGTATTGATGGGCACTGACCCTTATTTTGCTTCAAAGTTCTTTATTTTAAATGTAATTATTTTTTCCTGAAACTTCCTTCTTAAAATGAAGGTGCGTGTTATACACCTGTGCGTGTTATATGCCGATAAATACGGTAGTTATCCTTTTATCCTACTCTCCCTGAGCTAGAGGGACCCTCCAGCCCAATGTTGCCAACCCGTCAATATTTTTACTAGCAACCAGTAAAAAGCAGTCACATTTCTCCCACCAGTAAATGCCAGGAAAAGGTAGCCAGTAAATAACATGACTATGACACTCGGCTCAGACATTAGCATGCAAAGTTCTAGTCCGGAGTCGGCCGAGACCATCCAAGTGCTTGTTACAGTGTTTGGGGACAGGTCTGGTGGAGGTGGTGCCTGAATGTCATGTGATGTCATGGTGTCACAGAGCCTTGTGTGCATGTCTGTGGGACAGGAGCAAGGCAAGACTGTCAGTGCTGTTTGGACTGGAGGGGACTGAAGGTACCACCTGGCATGGAGAAAGACTCTCACTGTGACTCAGGAGGGTACGTGTCGGTGAGGTGTCATCATCATCTGTGCTACCAGTGTCACCCTGAGAGTCATGTGTGTGTGCCTGCCAGAGCCGTCTTTAATATGGTTTGGGCCCTGGGCAAACATTTTTTTTATGCCCCCCTCCAGCTTATTTTGGGCCTGGCGGGTTCACATGTATGTGTTTTGGCGGCCCTCATTTGTGCAGGCACAGCAGCCCATTGATTTGAATGGGCTGCCATGCCTTTGTTTCCTGCAGAAAAAAGGTGCATTCTAAAATACAGTTGCCTTGAAATCCATTCTGCTTTTGCACCATGCTACTTACCTGCAGTTCTTGCACACACAAACGCACTGTGTTTTTAAAAGCGTGACCTAAACGTCTAAAAATGCAGCAAGTTTGACAGTGCAGGAACTGCAGATAAGTCACAGCAGACAGCAGAATGGACAGACAAAGCTGTATTTGATTGCTTGATGGGCATAGGTGTGCCGTGTGCGCAACCTATTACATGAGGCATGCGCTTTTCTTTGCAGGAAACGTAGGCATGGCAGCCTATTCAAATGAATGGGCTGCTGTGCCTGCGCAAATGTGGGCCACCAAAACACATACATGTGAACCAGCCAGGCCCAAAATAAGCCCATCAAGCAGTTAAATACAGACAGTAATGCCATGTGCTCTGAGGCCTTACTCAGCCTGGACGGCAGGTCTGGTCTGTGATTTAAAGAGTTCCTGTATTTTACACATGGCATGGTATGGGGTCCCATGGTGCTAAAGCAGAATGGACAGACGGTGCTGTGACCCCATGCCATGCCATGTGTAAAATACAGTAACTTTTTAAAACACTGACCAGGCCTGCGTTGAATCATCAAATATTATAAAGACTTTGGGCACACTCTACAGAAAACTTCTATTTACAATATAGATTAGCAAACAGTGACATACCTTGGAGTGCAGGACATGAAGAAGAAGTCAGCCTCAGGAAGAGCAAACTGGGGATGCTATAAAATCACATTCTAATTCACTTTTATATACAAGCAGCACCCAGTGGCAGGAAGGGAGAAGTGCACATCTAAAGGGAAGCTAGGGGTGCTGTACATTTTAAAACACTGGGAAGGAAAGCAGTACTGCGTGCCGCTGATGATTTTCAGCGCTGATTTGTGGGCAGCACAGGGGCTTAACAGACGGCTCTGCTTTGGGCCCCCAACAGTGACGGGCCCTGGGCAGCTGCCCCTGTTTGCCCTATGGTAAAGACGGCCCTGGTGCCTGCCCATTCTAATTTATTGCCTTCCTGAGCAGTGTTAATTTTATCAACAAATATCAGTGGCATTTTTACAGTGACGAAAAATAAAAGTATACCGCATTTTCTTCCACTGATGAAAACTATGCTGAAAATCAATCTTGTTTTCATTAACAAACTAAACGAAAATGTGAGGCAGGGACTTTTACCATTTTGTAAATAGGAGGCTGTCCGAGCGGATAGTTAGAATATCAATGGCTGCTATCTGCAGCCTGAAGGGGGATGTTCTAATAGGATGGTGGGGGCTGGGCTGTGTAGTTAACCCTCACACACTGCCTCTTTAGATACACGCCTGCTGATTGGATGTCTACTAGTCCAGTGAGATGAAGTGCCCATCAGCTCAGCCTCATCAGTGCCCATCAATATTGTCATCATAGTTTTTATCAGCTGCTTGTTTTCAGTAATGAAAACTAAACAAAAATAAAATTAATTTTGTTTTTAGAGATCTTATCCACTTGACCACCGGGCATGTGAACCCCCCCCCCCCCCCAGACCAATTTTCAGCTTTCGGTGCTCTCACATTTTGAATGACAATTACTCAGTCATGCAACAGTGTAACCAAATGAAATTTGTGTCCTTTTTTTTCCCACAAATAGAGATTTCTTTTGGTGGTATTTGATCACCTCTGCAGTTTTTATTTTTTTCGCTATAAATGAAAAAAGATGAAAATTTTGTAAAAAAAATTAAATTTTCTTCATTTCTATTATAACATTTTGCAATAAATTTTATTCATAAATTTGACCTAAAATGTATACTGCTACATATCTTTGGTAAAAAAAAAAAAAATTGAATATTATTTAGTCTGGGTGAAAGTTATAGGGTCTACGGCCTCGTACACACGAGCAGACAGATTTGTTCAAATCTGTCTGTCCGACAGATTTGAACAAATCTGTCTGCTGGGATTTTGGTTTGCTCGCGTGTACACACGAGCAAACCAAAATCCCCGCCAGCAGACGGCGCGCTGACGTGTCGGTGACGTGGCGGTGATGTTGACGCCGCCACGTCACCGCACCAGGAAGTAAAACACTTCCGCGCATGCGCCGAATCCATTCGGCGGCGGTGCGGCGGCGTGCGGGACGACATGTCTGCTGGTAAGTGTACTAACCAGCAGACATGTCGGGCGGACAGATTCCCACCCGATAGATTTCAAAGCATGCTTTGAAATCTGTCGGGTGGCCAAATCCGTCGGCTCGGCCGTACACACGATCGAATCTGTCTGCTGAAAACGGTCCAGCAGACCGTTTCCAGCGGACAGATTTGATCGTGTGTACGAGGCCTAAAAGCTATGATGCCAATTATTGAAAATTGATCAATTTGATCACATCTGATTTACTGACAGCCTCTCTTGATTCTTGAGATCCTAACATGCCAGGAAAATACGAATACCCCCCAAATGACACCTTTTTGGAAAGAAGACATTCCAAGGTATTTAGAAAGAGGCATTGTGAGTTTTTTTAAGTTGTCATTTTTTTCCCACAATTCTTTGCAAAATCAAGATTTTATTTATTTATTTTTTAACGAAATGTTCATATTAGCAGGTTATTTCTCACACACAGCATATGCATACCACAAATTACACCCCAAAACACATTCTGCTATTCCTCCCGAGTATGGCGATACCACATGTGTGAGACTTTTACACAGCGTGGCCACATACAGAGGCCCAACATGCAGGGAGCACCATCAGGCGTTCTGGAACACGCAGACCAATTCAGACCAATTCCAACTTTTTATCGCGCTTGGTATTGTGATGCTCAGATGCAGTGTAGTTCTGCTTTAAACCGTGCAGAGGGTTGTATTGGTGATCTACAAATGAGCAAAGTTTCTTGAAGCCTACTATAAGAGTAGCAACATTCTAGAAAGATTCCAAGAATATTACAGAGAATCCAGTAATGTCTGCCATAGGCAAGATCTAAATTTCAGGTTCTCTGACAGAAGATTGGACAAGCTAAAAGGAAAAGTAACTCATTACCAGCTAACTTGCCATAGCTTTCAGATGCACTAGAGAAGACAAGGAAGCACATCCTGTGCTGTGCCTAAAGGGAATAGAACAAAAATATAGGCGCTAACTTGCTTTTAAGGGTACACATTCTAGGGGCATAATTCATTATTATCCTTACATCACTACTTACTGAGCCTCCAACCTTAAATAAATCTTGCTGTCAGCTTTGCCTTTAAAGTGGACCTTACAGTAAAATGAAAGGTCCACTTTTTAGATGCAGACCCGCTCCTTCTGTTGATATTGCAATTTATTATTTAAAAAATGTGCCGAAGGGAAAAAAGTTAGATTATTTACAGTCTTACCTAACCCATTGCCACCCACACAACAGTGAAGCAATGCTCTTTCTTGCAATATCCTGGGGGGGTGCAGAGCAGCTCAGTTTTCAGCAGACAGTCTTGCACTGGACTGAAATGTCTTCTCATGCTGCTCTGCAATCCCCAGGAATCTTGCCCATAGGATTGTGTGACATCATGCCTTGCAATGCTGATGACAGAGATGACATGGAACTAAACTCTCTTGGGGTCAGGGAGGGAGCGCAGTATGGACACTCCAACCTCAGTGCCTGACACCAACAGATTCATGTGCCCCCCATCTCTGACATGAATCGGGCACAAGCACTTCCCCAACAAACTTTTAACAGTGTTCCCTGTTTCCTAGAGGGTGTTGGAAAATTAAAGATCATCCAGTTAGGGTTAGAGTAGTGATCTCCAAACAACATTCTGGGGACCAGATATGGCCCTTTGTTTGCCTTCATCAGGCCCTTGGGGCACGATTACTCCCACTGATAAGAGACATTATTCTGCCAACTGACATCAACAATGGGGCACCATTTCTCCCACGGACACCAACAATTGGGCACTATTCCTCCCAATGATACCAACAATGGGGCACTATTCTTCCCCCTAATACAAAATGTGGTGATGTTTACTCCCACTGATGCCAGGAACATTTTTATTCCTGCTATCTATAGTTTCCCCCCCTAAAGTGTGAAGGACAATAAACTGACCCATTGTTGAGAAGGTTTGGAGACCCCTGATTTAGAGCAGCAGAAAAAGCTGCTTTTCCTGATTTTTTTTTTATTTATTATTATAGGGCTGTGCAAATTAACTTTTAATTAATCGATTAATCTTTAATTTTTTTGATCAATGAAAATATTTTTGATCGATTAAAATTCTTTTGATTGGTACTCGCCTCTCCGCCGGCTTCTGGGCCTTCAGGGAGTTCCGTCAGAGATGCGGTAACGTCACGGACACCGGCGGGGCTTGCCTTGTCCATCTGAAGGGCTCCTTTGCTGTGCCTTCATATCTGCATGCTAGCGAGACCTTATTATCTGCCACACACAAGGGCTGTTACACTTCCCTCTATCACTTCCCTCTATCACTTCCCTCTATCAACCTGGGATTCTACAACCATCCACTGGGAGTTGTGATAGTTCCCTTCATGGGACAGCTACATGACGACGAACTGATGTTAACCCCTCCTCATCTGGATTCAGCAGTGGTATCGTTGTACACATTTTTATACCAGTATCATACTTGGCTACATATTTTTATGTCTGCTTTTGCTACCGTTTGGTATTACTCGCACCATTTTTACAGTTTATGTAGCTACATCGATTTTTATCTCCAGTGCAATATTGATTTTGTTACCGACTTGAAGATTGTAAAAGTTTTAATGCTCTTCCCATTGAGCGCTGCCTTGGTGTGTTTTTGTATCCTGCTATCTATTTTTCCAGTGGTTGGAGCTGCACTGGGAATCAGCCTGCAAGGAGATCAGCTAAAAGTAGTTGGATCTGTATGTGCATTATAATTAATCAAAATTAGTCGATTAATCGATTAAAATAAAAACCGTTTAATCGAGCACAAATTTTTTAATCAGTAACAGCCCTAAATTATTATTATTTGAGCCATACGGCATTTGTAGTTCGAAATTCTTAACAATTAAAGAGTCACTAAAGGAAAACATTTTTTTTGCTGATATGACTGTTTACAGGGTATAGAGACATAAAAGTTAACTGATTCCTTTTCAAAATGATTAAAAATAGATAAAAATCAATCATATAATGTGCCTGCAGGTTAGTTTCACTTTTGAACTGGCTTCATGTTTCTGCAAAGTAGAAATAGACACACAGAACAAAAACAAACAAATCCAGGGCAGTGTTTTGTTTTTAAAATGAATCTGATTCTGGGAAGTTTTAGACACACAGTAATGACAGCTTAGACCACCGTGAGAAAGCTCCCAATACTGTGGTTATAAGGAAACAGACAAGCAGGAAGTGTGGAGAACAGAGCAGGATTACAGCAACTTCAAAGCAAAAACGAATAATAAGGACATGAAACCAGTACTGCAGTAAGGTAAAGGAAGCCATTTAGCTAAAAAAAAAATTTCCTTTAGTGATCCTTTAATTAAAAAAAGAAACAATCGGATCTCTAGTTCTTTCTAGCATTTTATAAATCCCTGTACAAGCTTGCAAGTTTCAATGCTATGAAATGTGTGTAGAACGTGCCAGCCCCTTTCTTGAAGCAGAGAGTCGCAAGGCTCGGAGAAGCCTGCTCTCTGCAGTAATGATTTCATGTCTGCTTTTATTAAATTATCTGTGGATGTTGAAGAACCTGGACAACAGCTCTGCTGATATGAATGTTAGAGATAAACACCAGCTATGGCTTTCTATCCTTTACTCAGCATTCAAATCATAATTCTGGGTAATTACCAGCCTACCCCATGCTTCCCTAATTCCCTTTCCTTCTTTATTTCTAAACTAATCACAGTAATCAGCCTGCACGCGCTGGGTCCCTCTGCAGGGACTTAGGCTTAGTCCAGTATTACTGGCTGTGTGGACAATGAGCTTTCCCTGTAGAAACATCTCTAAGAGCCAAAAGAGCAGCGAGAGGTGGATGGGGATGTTGTTTGTCCCGGCACTTTGTATTGCTTTATGATCTATTATGATATTATAGAAATGACGGGGATAAAACCAAGACTGCAGGCCACCATATAGCCACAGGTTTGTCTGAATGGTCTGTCTGTTCTATACAAAGAAAAACTGAGGACGGTAGCGGTATGATTCATTATTTCTCCCACCTGGCTGCAAGGCTGTTGAGGAGAAAAAAGATTACGTATACCCGCCTTTTGCTCGTCCCTATCTGCTTTATTACATGAAGCAAAGAGCACAGTGTAAAGAACATTAAAGTCGAAGTTCAGCCAAATATGTAAAGTGTCTCTAAACCCAAGAACAAACATATAATATATTGCAGCTTAAAAAGTCATTAGATGTGGAATCTTTTTTCAAGCTTAATTTTTATTTTTTTTAAAGTGTTACTAAACCCATCTGCAGTACAGTGCCTTGAAAAAGTATTCATACCCCTTGGAATTTTCAACAATTTGTTATGCTACAATTAAAAATGTAAATGTATTTTATTCGGATTTTATATGTTATAAACCAATACAAAGTGGCACAGAATTGTGAATTGGAAGGAAAATGATAAATGGTTTTCAAATACAGTAAATATGTGACGAGTGTAGCGTGCATTTGTATTCATCGCACTGAGTCAATACTTTGTAGAACCACCTTTCACTGACATTACAGCTGCAAGGCTTTTTTGGTATGTCTCTACCAGCTAGAGAAGGACATTTTTGCAGATTCTTCTTTTGCAAAATAGCTCAAGCTCTGTCAGATTGGATGGAGAGCGTCTGTGAACAGCAATTTTCAAGTCTTTCCACAGATTCTCAATTGGCCCAGTCAAAGTCTAGACCTAAATCCATTCTAATGCCGCGTGCACGCGATCATTTTCGGCATAAAAAAAATGTTGTTTTCGACCATTCTGCCTTTTTTAACGTCCTTTTAAACTATGTAGTTTTTCGGGTTGTAAAAAATGATCGTGTGTGGGCTAAACAACGTTTTAAACCTGCGCATGCTCAGAAGCAAGTTATGAGATGGGAGCACTCGTTCTGGTAAAACTACCGTTTGGAGTAAGCACATTCATCACGCTGTAACAGACAGAAAAGCACGAATCGTCTTTTACTAACACGGTATCAGATAAAGCAGCTCAAAGGCGAATAGAACTTCCCCTTTAGAGTGCCGCCGTACGTGTTGTACATCACCGCGCTTTGCGCATAATTTTTTAAAAACGATGGTGTGTGGGAAACGTTGTTTTTAATGATGAATAACCATGTTTTTTTTTTCATGCTGAAAAATGATCGTATGTACGTGGCATAACACGTGGATATGCTTTGATCTAAACCATTCCAGGTTAGCTCTAGATGTATGTTTATGGTCGTTGTCCTGCTAGAAGGTGAACCTCCACCCCAGTCTCAAGTTATTGCCCTGTATTTGGCTCCATCCATCTTCCCATTAACTTTGACCAGCTTCCCAGTCCCTGCTGAAAAGCATTCCCACAACATGATGCTACCACCACCACGTTTCACAGTGGGGATGGTATGTTCAGGTTGATGTGCAGTGTTTTCCGCCACACGTTTTGCTTTTAGGACAGAAAGTTGAACTTTGGTCTCATTTGGCCAGAGCACCTTTTCCACATGTTTGCTGTGTCCCCCACATTGCTTCTCGCAAACTGCAAACAGGACTTCTTATGGCTTTCTTTCAACGATGGCTTTCTTTTTGCCACTTTTCTATAAAGGTCAGACTTGTGGAGTGCACAACTAATAGTGCAGCTGCTCCAGAGTTACCATGGGCCTCTTGGCTGCTTGTCTGATGAATGCTCCACTTGGTCAGCCTGTCAGTTTAGGTGGACGACTATTTGTGGTAGGTTTGCAGTTGTGCCATACTCTTTCCATTTTCGGATGATGGATCGAACAGTGCTCCATGAGATGTTCAAAGCTTGGGTATTTTTTTTTATATTCTAACCCTGCTTTAAAATTCTTCACTTTCACTTTATCCCTGACCTTTCTGGTGTGTTCCTTGGCCTTCATGATTCTGTTTGGTCACTAAGGTTGTCTAATAAACCTCTGAGGGCTTCACAGAACAGCTGTATTTATAATGAGATTAAATTGCACACAGGTGGACTTTATTTACTAATTAGGCCAAATCCTTCGGCAGGTAAAAATGCAACCATACTTTATGTAGTTTACCATGTATTTAGTGATTAGCTTGGAGTTTCGATTCAAACCTAGCAGGCAATCATAAATAAAGCTCTGCTCATCTGAATACGGTGAACTGAAATCTGGTTGATTGTCAAAAATCAAAGCAACTTGTGCATCATCATTGTTTTGTATTTGTCATTCCTTGGTCTTGACATTTAATGGAACATGGCCTTTCTGAGCACGCAGGGCCCTCCCCTGCCCCACCCCTAAACACGCCCTTGTAAATGATCTCATGAAATGACACTGTTAAATGTTTTAGGCAGAATTAAGTTCCAAAAATAAATATTATTAACAACAACGTTAACAATATTAACTTAAAACATATCAGTACCCATCAGTGCAGCCTCACTGTGCCCATCAAATGCAGCTTTACTGTGCCCATCAAATGCAGTCTCACTGTGCCCATGAACACAGCCTCACTGTGCCCCTCAAACGCAGCCTCACTGTGCCCCTCAAACGCAGCCTCACTGTGCCCCTCAAACGCAGCCTCACTGTGCCCCTCAAACGCAGCCTCACTGTGCCCCATCAAATGCATCATCTCCATGCCCCATTAAATGGATCATCTCCGTGCCCCATCAAATGCAGCATCTCCGTGCCCCATCAAATGCAGCATCTCCGTGCCCCATCAAATGCAGCATCTCCGTGCCCCATCAAATTCAGCGTCTCCGCACCCATCAATTGCATCGTCACCGCGCCCCATCAATTGCATCGTCACCGCGCCCCATCAATTGCAGCATCACCGCGCCCCATCAATTGCAGCGTCACCGCGCCCCATCAAATGCAGTGTCACCGTGCCCCATCCAATGCAGTGTCACCGTGCCCCATCAAATGCAGTGTCACCGTGCCCCATTAAATGCAGTGTCACAGTGGCCCATTAAATGCAGTGTCACTGTGGCCCATTAAATGCAACTTCACAGTGCCCCATCAAATGCAACTTCACAGTGCCCCATCAAATGCAGCATCGCTGTGCCCCATCAATTACAGCATCACCGCGCCCCATCAAATGCAGCTTCACCGCACCCCATCAAATGCAGCTTCACCGCGCCCCATCAAACACAGACCCAGCTCTGTATCACACAGTGGGAAATGTCCGCTGTGTGCGTGTGATACCCAACCATGCCGCTCTGTGTCCTCCGGGAACCATGGCGCTCTGTGTGCTGCTCTGTGTCCTCCGGGAACCATGCCGCTCTGTGTGCTGCTCTGTGTCCTCCAGGAACCATGGCGCTCTGTGTGCTGCTCTGTGTGCTGTTCTGTGTCCTCCGGGAACCATGGCGCTCTGTGTGCTGCTCTGTGTCCTCCAGCAACCATGGCGCTCTGTGTGCTGCTCTGTGTGCTGTTCTGTGTCCTCCGGGAACCATGGCGCTCTGTGTTCTCCGGGAACCATGCTGCGCTGTGTGCTGCTCTGTGTCCTCCGGGAACCATGCTGCGCTGTGTGCTGCTCTGTGTCCTCCGGGAACCATGCTGCTCTGTGTCCTCCGGGAACCATGCTGCGCTGTGTGCTGCTCTGTGTCCTCCGGGAACCATGCTGCGCTGTGTGCTGCTCTGTGTCCTCCGGGAACCGTGGCGCTCTGTGTGCTGCTCTGTGTCCTCCGGGAACCATGCTGCGCTGTGTGCTGCTCTGTGTCCTCCGGGAACCGTGGCGCTCTGTGTGCTGCTCTGTGTCCTCCAGGAACCATGTCGCTCTGTGTGCTGCTCTGTGTCCTCCGGGAACCGTGGCGCTCTGTGTGCTGCTCTGTGTCCTCCAGGAACCATGGTGCTCTGTGTGCTGCTCTGTGTCCTCCAGGAACCATGTCGCTCTGTGTGCTGCTCTGTGTCCTCCAGGAACCATGTCGCTCTGTGTGCTGCTCTGTGTCCTCCAGGAACCATGTCGCTCTGTGTGCTGCTCTGTGTCCTCCAGGAACCATGCTGCTCTGTGTGCTGTTTTGTGTCCTCCGGGAACCATGCTGCTCTGTCTGCTGCTCTGTGTCCTCCGGGAACCTCTGTTTCCCTTGGCTGACAGTTTCCTGGCTGATCGCTTCAGCCAGGAAACTGTCAGCCTTCTCTGTGCCTGTACCTCACCCGCCCTGCACTAAATTCCACTCGCAAAATGCGAGCAGGCGAGTGGAATTTTTGAGGGCTGGTCGGATAGAGGTCCTCGTGGAACAGTAATTACCGTATTTATCGGTGTATAACACACACACTAATTTTAAGATAGAAGTTTCATAACAAAAACTTTCCACAGCCCCCTGCGTATAACACGCAGGCACAGTTTACCCTTTATTTTCAAGGGAAAAAAGTAAGTGTTCTACGCCAATAAATACAGTAATCACTCCTCGATATATATGTCTCAATGTCCCCACATTCCTACATTTCTCTCATACTATTACGTCTCAATTCCCTCTCATCAAGCTATCTGTACACAGTCTTATCTATTTTCACCGTTTAAAACGAGCACCCACCCCAATAGATGTTTCCTTTGGTTCTATTATCCCCTCACCATCTCATAGCTTAAGTGGGCACCTGCCCTACGATGTTTCTTTCAATTGTTATACTGTACAACTCCCTGTATTTATTGTTCAATCTATGCATACTTAGTGGCGGCTGCGTCCGCAAATGTGTTTCCATGTAATCCCTGCTCCTTGTATATTACCTGCTGTGTTGCTTTCTTTAACTACAATAAAACTTTTTGAAACAAAAAAAAATACAGTAATCAGAATTTTGTTTGGCAGTGTATTGTATAGCTCTGAACCATGCGATGCTGCCACAGCAGAAAGAATATGGAACAGAGTGCTTGATTTCCAGGGATGATGTGTTTTGCATACTCACATTGGATCAGGTTGTGCTACCTGATCAGCCTCTGTGGAAGCTGCAAATCTATGTAGTAGCCTCAGCTACTACAGTGATAGCCACCGGTGTAATGCCGACTAGCTGCCCTTCTGAAACCACAGGGGTTTGCGCACAGCATTCAGAAAACACCTTGTATTTTTTCTCAATGAATCCAAACAGTTCTCTGATTTGATGCAGCAGAAATCATGACATCACCACCCCTCATCTTCACCTAGTCCAGTCAAAAAATGCATTGCATTGAGGTGTCACATACGCATACTTATAATTGGGCCAAGCTGCGGTATCATCGCTGAAGTTCAGCTTTGAGATATCATCACTAAATGCAAGTTTAGCCACTTGAAGCCGAATAAAATAGTTTGGAGCAGTTTTCCAGACGTAATTTCCAAGCTGATTTTTTTAAGGCTTCAAAAGCTGGTCTTGAGCTTGCTGGAACCAGGTCCTTGTAATGCACAGAGATGTTTTCCATGACCTTGGTCCAGCAGCACTGGCAGACATGTACCATAACAGAAACAAAACATTCTAGCGTTTTCTCCAATTTATATGTGGTTGTTATTTGTATATTTTTCCTTGACATACCTTGTTATATTTAAAGTGGAACTTTATCCATAATAGTTTGATAAAAAATAATGTATTTTAACAAAAGAACATACATTCCACAGTATTAACCACTTCCCGACCAGCCTGTTGTCGTCCTCCCATCATGTGCCTTATGCATGCCCTAGGGGCCCACACGATGGACACAGCAAAACACAGATTGTTGCTCTGGTACCATGTGATCGCTAAGACCAATCAATTTCAGTTGTAAACAAACAATGGCTTGTCATTCAGAGCCATTGAGGTTAATTTACTATCAAATCAGGTTCTACCTTCAGCTTGTTCAATTAAGCTTTGACAGAAAAAACTGAAAGCTGATTGGTTACCATGCAAACATGCACCTGATTTTTTCACTCTCCAGTTTAAGTAAATCAACCCCATTGTGTGATTTTGATGTCTATGATCACGATACAGGGCAGTGATGTGATTTGATCATCATTAAAATAAGTAAAAAAAAAATCCTTATCGCCTCCCCAGAGCAGTGCAGTGTCGCACTATGGTGACACTGTACTGCTCTGGTGAACGCATGTAATGTGTATATATATATATATATATATATATATATATATGTGTGTGTGTGTGTGTGTGTCTATATATATATATATATATATATATATTTTTTTTTTTTTTTGTATAATAATATGTGCAAACTCCAAGGCCACCATGCAAGATCATAAATTATATGTAAACCCTTACCTTATATGTAAACGGTCCATTTAGTTTCAAATAGAAATGAAATGCAGAACATGTCTGTATACATATATAAAAAAAAAAAAATCCCTTTTATAAAAATGATTACATGCTCTCTGTTCTTGGCTGCATAAGGTGATTAGAGAGCCGGCGGAGGAGAAATAGCAGCACATTGAAAGCTCCAAGTGAATGGCTGAGAGGAGGGGAGCATGTCAGGACAAGTCCGATCATTGGATGAGAGTAGGCTGGGTTCTCGATACAGCCAGAAAACTGACCACGATGTGCTCTCACACCTAGTGTGGTCAGTTTTTAATAGGTAAGCAAAGTCACTGGCAGGAACACTAGGAATTTCACACAAAGGAAGCAGATCATGTAAAAGTACATGTATGAGTACATACCTGTGGACAGCTCAGTAGTTAAAGCTGAACTCCATGTTATAGCTGGGTTTATGGTTCAATTTAGACTAGGGCTGTGCAAATTAACTTTTAATCGATCAATTAATCTTTAATTTTTTTGATCGATCAAAATCTTTTTGATCGTTTAAAATACTTTTGAAAGGTACTCACCTCTCCGCCGGCTTCCGGGTCTTCAGGGAGTTCCGTCAAAGATCTGGTAACGTCATGGACACCGGCGGGGCTTGCATGATGGCGGGACCTTACTATCTGCCACACGCAAGGGCTGTTACACGTCCCGCCATCACTTACCTCTATCAACCTGGGATTCTACAGCCATCCACTGGGAGTTGTGATAGTTCCCTTCACCGGACATCTACATGCCGACGGACTGATGTTAACCCCTCCTCATCTGGATTCAGCAGTGGTATCGTTGTACACATTTTTATACCAGAATCATACCTAGCTACGTGTTTTTAGGACTGCTTTTGCTACCATTTGGTATTACTCGCACCATTTTTACAGTTTATGTAGCTACATCGATTTTTTTCTCCAGTGCAATATTTTATTTTGTTACCTACTTGAAGACTATAAAAGTTTTAATGCTATTCCCATCGAGTGCTGCCTTTGTGTGTTTTTTGTATTCTGCTACCCGTTTTTCCAGTGGTTGGTAGCTGCACTGGGAATCAGCCTGCAAGGAGATCAGCTAAAAGTAGTTGGATCTGTATGTGCAATATAATTAATCGAAATTAGTCGATTAATCGATTAAAAAAAAACGATTAATCGAACACAAATATTTTGATCAGTAACAGCCCTAATTTAGACCAAACATTTTTGTGGAGCTGGTATTTTTGCCTTCTGTTTCTGTGGGTTTGCTCTGGTTTCCTATAGCTTATGTGTATGTATGACCATGGTGGAGTCATTATATTGTAAGTTTCTTCAGGTAAGAGATCCAACGTTAATGGTATAAATATGTTGGAAAATGGGACTTTGTAGCATTGAGTTAGAAAGTTGTGCTTTAGCTGCTTTAATGTGGCAGTAAATAACCTATGGATTGCAATCTTTATGAAGATTGTTAGATCATCAGACTGCTAGAAAAGTAAAAAGACATGAAATTATTGTATAGATTGGCAAGGTTAGGGAGCAGGTTAAAGCGGGGGGTTTACCTGAAAATTTTTTTTTTTAAAGTCAGCAGCTACAAATACAGCAGCTGCCGACTTTTAAAAAACGAACACTTACCTGTCCAAGTCGCCGGCGACGTCGGCAGCCAAAGCCGAGCGGTAGCTCAGCTCTCTGCTTCCCCTGCCGCCATCCTCTAGTAAACAATGAATTTTTAATGGTCCCAAAAATGTGTCAAAATTGTCCGAAGTGTCCGCCATAATGTCACGGTCACGAAAAAAAACGCTGATCGCCGCCATTAGTAGTAAAAAAAAAATAATAATAATAAAAATGCAATAAAACCACCCCCTATTTTGTAAACGCTATACATTTTTGCACAAAAATAGGTAGAATAATACGTATTGGCCTAAACTGAGGAAAAAATCGTTTGTTTTTTTTTTATATTTTTGGGGGATATTTAGTCAGTTAAAGCGACGCAGTGGCGAATCGCAAAAACTGGCCAGGTCCTTTACCTTTCTAAAGGTCCGGGTCTTAAGTGGTTAAAGGAGATGAGGGAGCATTGCATGAGGTGGTGGGAGCACTCCGTTCATGGAGGTTGTTTTTGTTTTGTTTTTGTTTGCACAACGTGGATTAATTCATTTTATGTTTTTGGACTTTTTTTTATTATATTGCAATATCAGTGTTTATCATCATAATTGTTTATTTCACTTTTACAGTGCTGTCACACCTATATTGTTTTTTATTCTTATACATACATTATATGCCCTCTGGTTAATGACCCTTGCTTGAGATTTGGTTTACGTCATCCGCCTGATGAATTGCACACGCTCTGCAGCCACCATCCTTCCTTTTATATCTGATATATGTTATCAGCTTGCTGAATTGTACACGATAACTAAATCATGTTACCTATCCTTTTTATATCTGGCTTAAGTTTTTTTAATCTAATTTGAGGACATATCTGAGTTATCTGCCATGCTCAACCTCATTTATTATTTACTAGATGGTTTATATCTCTGGCCTGCTGAATTGTATATAAGTTGTGTGCTGTTACACACCCATTCTTGATATCTGGTCCGCATCTCATGCCTAATGAATTCTACATACATTATTCACTGATATTTTTGAACACCCTTGTGTGATATCTAGTTTTCATCTCCTGGCGGCTGCATTGTACAAGTAGACTGCACTTTTGTTACTGACCGATATTTGGTTTATCGCCTAATTGATGAATTACCAAGCTTGTCAATAAATATTTAACAAGCTAAATAAACATTACTAACTGGACTGGTTTGGTACAACATATGTAAGGTCGTAATATATTTTAATGGCTCTCTTTCTCTTGCTTGCATTTATAAACCCTTTATAGCAAGGGTCTCCAAACTCTTCAAACAAAGGACTTGTTTACTGTTCTTCAGACTTTAGGGGGCAGAGTTGTGGCTAGTGAGGGTAGAAAATGTCCCGGGGCCAAGCATCAGTGAAAATAACCATTGCCTTGGGGTTGGTGGATAGTTGGAGGAATATTGCCCCAGCACTGGTATCAGTGGATGAAATAGTACCCACTTGTTGGTGTCAGTGAGAGGGATAGCAATCCATGATTGGTGTCAGTGGCAATAATTATGCCCCATCGTTGGTGTCAGTGGAAGGAATAGTGCCTTATATCATTGGGAGGAAATGTGCCCCAAGGGCTGGATATAAGCTAGCAAAAGGCTGCATCCGGCCCTCGGGCCACAGTTTGGAGACCACTGCTTTATAGGCTAAAACAAGAAAACATGCATTATTTTCTACACAATAGATCTTCAGAAGCTTTAGTTTTCCTAAAAGTAGATCACAACCTCTTTTTTGGTTTGCATACCCTTGACCTAAGAACAAAAAGAGTAAGGATTATATTTCATCTAATTATATGTTTTCTTACAGGCATGTCTTCCACAAGGTGTGTGTGGATCCGTGGCTCAGCGAGCACTGCACCTGCCCAATGTGCAAGTTAAATATTTTAAAGGCTCTAGGAATAGTGGTAAGTATTGGCCTGTTTATATATACTTATTTTAGAAAATAAATATGTCAATTCCCATCAGCCAGGCATCTCTAGCACACAACACAGACAGGTCCTTGAACTCCACTGTGAGGTTGCATAGCAAAGAATACTCCCCCCAGCCTTATGACTGGACAATGAATCGGCAGCGGCACACCAATCAGTTCCTCATACTGCTCTTTTTTCTCTATTAGCACATATGTACTTCAGCAGAACCTGATTGGTCTCCTAGTGCTTACCCTCTCTCACAATCATACTGTAGAGGGGATTAGTGTGTGCCAATGATGGTTACATTTAAAAATACTTGTTTTCATTTTAATGAACCCATAATTGCATTGATTTGTGTATTGTTTTATAGCTGGGGATTATATTTAATTGTAAATCTGGACAGAATAAAAAATAAGTAGTAAATCTCTGAAATACATGAACATTTTGCCTTGTTTTTGTCTCTTGCAAGTATAGGAAAATCCTTGTTGATTTGTAATCCCCTAACTTCCTGTTTGAGCTGACAAGGCTGACTCTGCTGCAATGCTGTATCTTGGCCAAGGCCTAGGGCAGCACTTTGCAGGGGGGCAGCATGAAAAGAGTCACCGCCGGCTTGTGCTACACTTTTAGTGTAGCGCCCGTCTTATGAGGTGGACAAATCGGTCTGGTGCCACCATAAATCGGCTGCACTGCTGCCGGTATGATGGGGATGGCCCATACACAAAGGACACTGACATGGTCACCTATACCTATCAGTTAGGTAGTAGGACTCTCCTGTAACCCTTTGCTTGTGTCAGTTGTACTGAATCTTATTTTTTTTCCATTTTGGATAGAGTAAGGGATGGTTATAGCCCCTGTTAATTTTTTTTGTTGCCATCCCTCATTTCTCTATATTTCCTACCCCATAGCCAAACAGGAAGTGAAAGGAAATCTCTGCAGATTAAGGGAATCCGCCCCCACCCCCATGGCCTTCAGAACTGGTGTCCCCACTGGAAGATTTCAGGGCAGGTCTTAAACAGGAAGGGGTGTGACCTTGACAGGAAGGGGTGGATCTGATTTATATTAGGGGTTGCACAAGTTTAGTCAGGTCTAGGGCAGCACAAAATTGAAATACACCACTGCTCTGCTGTACTAAAATCCCAATCAGTGTTGTCACCTCTGACCAATTGTTGTCTCCTTGACTACGGAACACCCCCCTCTGCTTATCGCCTTAACAGAATGGGCAGGTATTCTGTACATTAGTAATTGTTTAGCCATTGTTGTGATTCACACACCTTGGTTCAACTTTGCACACTTCTGAGAATGTCAATCTCTTGGTTCCTCTGTAGCTTTCATGCCCCCCCCCCCCCTGCTAAACCTTCATGTCATTACTGTATCCTGTATTTCATTGTGGTCAACATAACCTAATTTCTGACTCAAGGACTACAGAGGGGCCTCTAAACGAGTCGGCTCAAAACAGGAAGCGACTGTGCAGCGCTTACTACTGCACAGCCGCATGTAATGTATCCAATGAAACAGGAAGTGATTATTGATAAGATACAGGCTGGCGAAAACGTTTTCAGAAGGTATTCCCAAAGACTACCATTTAGAAAAGGGGGGTTGGCCTTTAAGCTCTATATATTGCCTAGCTTGAGCATCTGACCCGTGTCTGCAATTTTAGTTATACTAAAGGAGAAAATAGAAAAAACTAAATGTAGTTATGGTATATAATTTCCAAACTACAGAAGAAAACTGTTAAAAACAATACCTATTGTAAATACTCACATATACCCAGTGAAGTGACTGGCCTCAGGTGATACACATAGATGAAATCCTCCTACATAAGTTGCACCTGTTTATTTATGACTTCTCTACATCTGTTCCAAGCCCAGTTTTGTTTTTTTAAGCTTGTGTGAGAGTTCTGAAAAAAGGGGGCGGAGAGTGGACGTTACACTCTGCAGAGCTCGTGAGGAGCTGATTGGTTGGAAGAAACACCCCCCCCCCCATTTCCACACTAGAACACGGCTGAGGTTGTCAATCAGTTGGAGGTCCCTCCCCTGTAACCATATTTTTCTCTTGGTGTCAGAAAAACTTGTCAGAAGTGATTTATGTTAATAGCAGAGGAATGAGGAAGCGGAAAGCAATGACGCTGCTCTTATATGAGACAACTACACACTGTAGAGCACAGGTGTCAAACACAAGGCCCTCGGGCTGAAACCGGCCCTCCAGGCCATTTTATGTGGCCCTCACACCTCTCCAGCTGCAGGAGATCTCCAACCCTACTACTCTGGTCCTCCTCCAGACCCCTACTTTCAAGAAATGCATCCAGCTTCTTCCCAGCAGCAGCATAAGGAAAAGAGGGTGCACTGTGATGCAAGGGAGAGAGTAAGGCCGCGTACACACGACCGAGAACCTCGTCAGAATCCAGCGAGAAGCTCGCTGGGATCCATATTCTGCCGAGATACTCGGTCGTGTGTACGTTTTCGCCTTGCATCCCGTCGAGAAAGCCGTCGAGCCAAAATAGAGAGCAGGTTCTCTATTTGCTCGATGGCCCATCGAGAACCATGGCTCGACGCCTTTCCTGACGGCTTGGTCGACGATTTCGACGGCCGGGCGAGAACCTCGACGGGCGGAACGATGTGTTTGGCCCGTCGAGGTTCTCGTACGTGTGTACGCGGCGTAAGGGACTCAACTTCTGATGGTGGGATGGCACTTGACATCTAATGTAAGGGGAGGGGATGGGCTGGACATCTAATCTTACTGATACAACTGGCTCTTTTGAGGACAATCATAATGCTATTGTGGCCCACAATGAAATTGAGTTTGACATCCCTGCTATAGAGGGATATGCTTTGTTTATATTTAGATTCCGAGGTTTACAACCACTTTAAAGTATAACTAAAGTATAACTAAAAGCAAAACTTTATTTTTTTAGGATACAGTGGAGAGGGATTAGATTTGTATTGCTGTCTGTTTACCCGTTAAGGAGAGTCACCCTCTCTAATTGTCCTGTTCACCATTATCAGTTATCAGAAAGTAAAAGCAAAGCCCACATTTTGGGTTGTCCCCAGAAAAGTAATAGCGGAGAAATCTTCCAATGGGCAATATAGTCCTGTTAACCTGAGGTCCCCAAGGAATTCCTTTAATTTGCAGACATTTTCTCTCACTTCCTGTTAGGTGAACAGGAAGTGAAGGTAAATCTCCGCAATGGGATGGAGATGGCGAAAAAACGGGGGTTATAAACCTCCCTTGTTCTATCCAAAATAGAAAAAAAGTTTTGCCTTTAGTTCTACTTTGAGTTAGAAGCTAAAAAGAAACTGAAAGACCTTTAATTGATTAAAGCACTCTGTCGAATCTACTACTTTTATCAAATCCTGTTTCTTTATTCTTTATTGCTTGTGGCATTCCAGCACTGTATGCTCTCCACGGTGTTGATTCTCAGAGTTGTTTTCCCAATATGCAATATGCATTAGCATGGTGGTTTCCATTGTAAGCCAGTTTGAGAGTAGGGCAAAGCAGGATAACAACTAGGGGACAGAGTGTTCTGCCTGAACAAAGTTCCTTTATAGCAGGATCACCAGCCATTATTGTAATGAAAGCTACAGATTTAACGATGATAAAAAGATAATTACACTTACATGTCAAAGTGTATATGATATTTTAGTGACTGGTTTTATATACACTAAAAGAGAAGTGTGATATGTTTGGTCATACAGTGCCTTGTGAAAGTATTTGGCCCCCTTGCAACCTTTTGCCACATTTCAGGCTTCAAACATAAAGATATAAAACTGTAATTTTTTGTGAAGAATCAACAAGTGGGACACAATCATGAAGTGGAACAAAATTTATTGGATATTTCAAACTTTTTTAACAAATACTAATACTTTGTAGCACCACCTTTTGCTGTGATTACAGCTGTAAGTCACTTGGGGTATGTCTCTATAAGTTTTTCACATCGAGAGACTGAAACTTTTGCCCATTCCTCCTTGCAAAACAGCTCAAGCTCAGTGAGGTTGGATGGAGAGCTTTTGTGAACAGCAGTTTTCAGTTCTTTCCACAGATTCTTGATTACATTCAGGTCTGGACTTTGACTTGGCCATTCTAACACCTGGATATGTTTATTTGTGAACAATTCCATTGTAGATTTTGCTTTGCTTTGGATCATTGTCTTGTTGGAAGACAAATCTCCATCCCAGTCTCAGGTCTTTTGCAGACTCCATCAGGTTTTCTTCCAGAATGGTCCTGTATTTGGCTCCATCCATCTTCCCATCAATTTTAACCATCTTCCCTGCCCCTGCTGAAGAAAAGCAGGCCTAAACCATGATGCTGCCACCACCATGTTTCACAGTGGGAATGGTGTGTTCAGGGTAATGAGCTGTGTTGCTTTTACGCCAAACATAACGTTTTGCATTGTTGCCAAAAAGTTAGATTTTGGTTTCATCTGACCAGAGCACCTTCTTCCACATGTTTGGTGTGTCTCCCAGGTGGCTTGTGGCAAACTTTAAACGACACTTTTTATGGATAGCTTTAAGAAATGGCTTTCTTCTAGCCACTCTTCCATAAAGGCCAGATTTGTGCAGTATATGTTGTCCTATGGACAGAGTCTCCCACCTCAGCTGTAGATCTCTGCAGTTCATCCAGAGTAATCATGGGCCTCTTGGCTGCATCTCTGATCAGTCTTCTCCTTGTATGAGCTGAAAGTTTAGAGGGACAGCCAGGTCTTCGTAGATTTGCAGTGGTCTGATACTCCTTCCATTTCAATATTATCGCTTGCACAGTGCTCCTTGGGATGTTTTAAGCTTGGGAAATCTTTTTGTATCCAAATCTGGCTTTAAACTTCTCCACAACAGTATCTCGGACCTGCCCGGTGTGTTCCTTGTTCTTCGTGATGCTCTCTGCACTTTAAATGGACCTCTAAGGCCTTGTACACACGAGCAAATGAATCTGTTTAAATCGGTCGGACCGACCGAATTGAACAGATTTGTCTGCTGGCTGTTTTGGTTTGATCGCTGTACACACGATCAAACCAAAATCCCCGCCAGCAGACAGTGCGGTGACGTGGCGATGACGTTGACGCCGCCACGTCACCGTAACAGGAAGTAAATCACTTCCGCGCATGTGTCGAATCCATTCGACGCATGTGCGGGCAGATATGTCTCTGGTTAGCGTACTAACTAGCAAACATATCGGTCCGACGGGTTCTCAGCAGACAGATTTTAAAGCAGGCTTTAAAATCTGTCTGCTGGGAAAATCTGTCGGCCCGCGCGTACACACAATCGAATCTGTCTGTTGGGGCGGTCTGTCAGACCGTTTCCAGCAGATAGATTTGATCGTGTGTACGCGGACTATCACAGTGCAGGTGCATTTATACAGAGACTTGATTACACACAGGTGGATTCTATTTATCATCATTAGTCATTTAGGTCAACATTGGATCATTCAGAGATCCTCACTGAACTTCTGGAGAGAGTTTGCTGCACTGAAAGTAAAGGGGCTGAATAGTTTTGCACGCCCAATTTTTCAGTTTTTTATTTGTAAACAATGTTTGAAATATCCAATAAATTGCATTCCACTTCATGATTGTGTCCCACTTGTTGTTGATTCTTCAGAAAAAATTACAGTTTTATATCTTTATGTTTGAAGCCTGAAATGTGGCAAAAGGTCACAAAGTTCAAGGGGGCCGAATACTTTCGCAAGGCACTGTACTTTTCATGAGGGTCACAGGAGTGCACTTAGTTCTGCACTCTTGTGGCCCAGAATCAGCCAACAACGGGCTAAAGTCTGCCGTTGGCTGATATCACAGAGCCATACAGTCTTTTTTGATGTATCCTGACAATAATTTAAGGCTCCACCCAGATGCTTGACCGGCAGCTGGCTCAGTCTCTCGGCACACCACTGAATGCTTGAGCCAGCCCATCCTGCCCCGACCACAGCCTGTTAGAGATCACGTGATTGCCCAGTTCTCAGACCTAGACCCAGTGGGAGACAGCTCCTGCATTGGATACACTCGGGAGCGAGCCTGCAGCGTCTTGCCCATTAACAAGCAGCTTGCTATGGGGGGACACGGAAGAGACTGAGCTGACCGTGCCAGTGGGGGACACCAGAAGCAGAGATTTGGGGCCGCGCTATGCCATATCATGTCATATCATGCCATATCATGTCACAGAGCAGATGAGTATATATAACGTGTTTTGTTATTTCAATAAAAAAAATTAGGGAGCCATTTAATTTTTGTATTTTCCAAAGAACATTTCAATATTGTGAGAAAGCATTAAAAGAAAGTACTCCTCTGGGGTACGATTTGGGAGATGTGTTATAATGAAATATGCCTGCTGCCTTAACAACTTTTTCATTCAAGCTAACCACGGCATAACCCACGCCTCATTTGACCTTGCACATTGTTTTATTAGCAGCATAGGCCGGTAAGTGCTGATCTGACTAATGAAGCTTAAGATGAGGAACAATAGGTGAGTGTAGCGGCTGGGACTGGCAGAATCAAACATTAGTGCCGGTCTAGCAGCAAAGGCCTTTTACTGTTTTTGAAGTACGCCTGAGACCTGTTGAAGCTTGGTGCTTAAGCAGAGAATTATACCGCATGTCCTCCTAGGATGTCAGTTATTGGCTGAAGTTTTTTCAAGCTAAGATTAATTGTCATCTTTGCATGTGCCCTGAAGGATTCCAATCTCTTCTGTGTGTATGCACAAAAATAGAGGAGACCAGGGATTGGATACTATTGTAATTCTTTTTGCAGTGATTCTAGTGCTTGGATGGCAAAGCTAGAGAACTTTAAGGACTTGTGTCAGGGTGGTGAGGGACAGTGCTTTGCATCATTACAACACAAGGTATTGCTTACTTTAATGCTTTTTTGCCTTTATTAAATTGTTGCATAGTGACATTTTACTAAAGTCTATGCATGGTAATGTAAACCCCTGCAGTGTGGTGGCATGCAGTGGAATGAGTTGTGCTGCGTTAAAACACAAACCTGGTGCATGTTTATGCAGCGCACACGGCACACTATCACACATGTATGGTGTGAACTGGGCACATAGAAAACAGTTGTTTTTCACTGCATATCATCCGGTGTGTTTTTTCTGAGCTGTACTTCTGATATTGAGGGCAAAGATCACCTACATGCTCTGCAGCACCAGCTGACTGTCTCCACTGCCCTCTTCACCTGCCGGAGCCCAGGGTGTGGGGGTACATAAGACTCTCTCTTCCTGTTGTGTCTACAGAACAGAAAGTGAATGGATCTCAGATGGAAAATAAACTGATAGAGGTTTAACATCACCTAATCTACCCAAAATGAAAAAAGTTGGATCTCTGAGTTTTTATGTGCATAGCTAAAATGCCAACAAAAGGTCACTAAATAAAGGAGGATACAAATGGGAAAGAAAGGTAATAAAATACAACACTACATTACCACTATAAAAACTACAGATATTAGGCAATGGTATCTTTAGTTTATTGCCTGTAAATTACACCCTGTGTCTTCGTGTGCCAGTATTGCAGGTACAGGCGTACATCATTCCATCTGCGCCCTGCCTTTCTCTTCGATGCCCTATATGATACGTTGGTAAGGAACTGCTTATTATATTCTTGCTGCCTTCCCCAGCTTTGATGTGTGTGTGTGTGTGAGATAGTTTAAATACTCTTATCCTTTGCAAAACTCATCCAAGGCACTCTAGAAATAGAATGGCTTTTAGCAGACAACTGACTGGCCTTAAGTTGAAACCGAGAAATGGATGTGGAGTGGATATTAGAAATTGGCTCAAATGTGCAGACAAAAGTTGAAGCTTCTGCAACATAAAAAACATGCACCATTATTTAACTTATCTAAATTATAATGTATAAGTGGCACGAATACATAATTAATTTTTACCCCTAAATTTTGTATCTACCAAGGTAGTAAATGTCTTAACGGTCTTAGGCCTCATACACATGATAGGATAGCCAGAGGACAACGGTCTGATGGACCGTTTTCATCGGTCAATACCGATCATGTGTGGGCCCCATAGGTTATTTAACCTTAGGTTAAAAAAAAGACAACTTGCTTTAAAATTAACCTATGGACTCCTAACCGATAGGTCAAAACCGATCGTTAGTAGGCACGACCATCGGTTAAAAATCCACGCATGCTCAGAATGAAGTCGACGCATGCTTGGAAGCATTGAACTTCATTTTTTTCAGCACGTTGTTGTGTTTTACGTCACCGCGTTCTGATACGATCGTTTTTTTTAACTGATGGTTGTAGACACATCAGCCTTTCAGTCAGCTTCATCAGTTAACCTATTAAAATGGTCCTTCAGACCGTTCTCATCAGATGGACTGATTGTGTGTACGAGGCTTTAAATGTATGAGGCTGCAGGCTAGGAGTACATAGGGTTACAGACTTCCCAAGTGAATTCTGATATTTCTTAATTTAATGTATATACCAGCAAATATTACACATTAAATGTTTTGATAGACAAAGGGCATCATTCACACCAGCCCACAGTGTTTTTATGTGCAGGCTGGTATGCGTTGTGTACCAGTAGTGTGGAGTGGTGTAATGCGCTGATTCATGCACATTTTAATGTATTTTTTTTTTTTACTTTATTGAAGTGTTGCATGTGCTGCAGTGACAAGCGGTGAGGTGAGTTACACTGCGCTAAAATTCAGCCTGTCTGCATTTTTCTGCACAGCTTGCACACCACTGCTGTGTTGTGCTGTGAATGGGGCACATGGAATAAAATTGTTTTACTATGTGCCCTAGCAGTAACCTGCGTTGTTCTTGTGCAGAAAAATGCAGATCACCAGGTTATGGCTTTAACAAGCCCTTAAAGCAAGTCTTTGATTTGTCCACATAGGTTGAAGCAACAAATTTGCTTCAAACTTCCTACCCTAGTTCAGCATATATTCAGCATTCCTCTGCTCCCTGCTTTTCTGAGGCTCCTGGTATTTTGGTAACAACAAAACCTGGGGAATGCCCAGGGAAAAACCAAGCCTCCTTACCGACCAGCCTGCAGAACAACCAATTAACCTGTCTAACAGTATGTGTTAAAAACAGGGGTTTTGTCTGCACGCATTTGCAAACGCATGTGTGAGCCACAGAGCCGGGCCAAGGCACCCTGTAATCTGTGGTCCTAACACTAAACAATGACCATCCCCACAGTGAAGCACATGCATTCTAATGGATAGGTATGGGTATGGAGAAATATGTGAGGGGAAGCACAGTGGCTTAGTGGTTGCAGCACTGTGGTCCTTGGCTTGAGTCCTGGCCAGGACACAATCTGCATTGGGTTTGCATGATCTCCTTATGCTTGCATAGGTTTCCTTGGAGTACTTCAGTTTCCTCCCACATTCTAAAGACATGCTGGTAGGTTAGTTGGCACTTGTCTAAATTGTCCCTAGTGTGTGTGTGCAGGTCTAAAAATAAAACCGTAGACCTTGGTAATGCTCCATTGAATGTTTAATGCATCCCTGGTTCATAGTAGTGGATGGGATAAAAGGAGCATATGGCTCACTTAATGTGACAGTGCTAAGTCAATCAGCGCTGTCATTTGGAAGTCAATAGACCTGTGTAATGCCTAGTACACGTGATGAAAAAAATCTGATGCAAAATTCCACTTTCACAGTGATCGGCCAATAAGCTGATCATTAGTACACAGCTTTCGAGAGTAGATCACGACAGTTCAGGCAAGATTTTCCGAAGGGACCAGCACAAAATAATTCATGTGACCAAGACCACACATGCTCGGAAAATGAAGAATACATTACAGTACCATATATTACATATATTGCATGAGCTGTGACCTGGAAAAAACAGATTCACAGCCAAGAAAATTATTTGCTGTAGCAACATGAGGTGAAATTGAAGGCTTGGTTGTTTGAATTTCGAAATCAATGGTGGCACCATCGGATCACAAAACTGTTCGGAATTTGACCTTTGTATGGCCTGCTTTAGGGTTCATACGCACAGACTATTTTAGCCATTTTTTAAGCCTAGCCGTGAATCTCCTGTCGCTTTCCCATGCCTGAGAGACACAAGAACTGCATACAGCCTGGCATAAAAGTGAACGGCAATGCGTGGTGGTAGTCTTGTAAACGTGAATGCTTCTTTGCATCTGATGGGCAGACAGACAAAACTAGGTAATGTATGCCAACTACTGGACAAACAACTATGTGAAAATAGGTGTTTTTCTTTTTGTTTTGTTTTTAAAATGAGGGATATGTGGGTTTCCACTGAAACTGGTAGCCACCCTGATCCAAATTCTTCAATAGTTAGGCTGGATTGACACCATTATGTTGCGGTAACGTGTGTTGTGGTAATGCATATTACAGGCATTGGTGTGCTGCCATGCCATTTATTTTGAATGGCACTCCAGCGTATTATGAAAAAGCTACCATGCATTGCCAATCAGTCCTGAAAAAGGGTAAGGTTTCTGTTCTGCTGGGGTGTGGGCTGCCTTAATGTAATACGTGGACATGTGTGAACCCTTGGCCTTAATGACTCATTGACCCAGAACACGCAGTCAGCAGGTAAAAGCCAGAACACCTAATCTGCATAGTTACT
Organism: Rana kukunoris; assembly: GCA_029574335.1. Taxonomy (NCBI): domain Eukaryota; kingdom Metazoa; phylum Chordata; class Amphibia; order Anura; family Ranidae; genus Rana; species Rana kukunoris. Next base: position 382,619,937 of record CM056051.1, read on the forward strand.
CAAAGTATTAAAGCCACTGGATTAGCAGGAAAACGTACATCTTCTGAAGAAGCAGACCCTGCTGATGAGAGCTCTGCTAGCCAGAATAGGATAGCTGTACAGATTGTGGTATGGAGTTCCAGAGGATGGAAGAGGCTCTGGAGAAGCCCTTGAAGCAAGAAAATCAAAAGATGCTGTTCATACAGACACAGTTTACAGGCACTGAGCAGAGGGAGGAGGGCGTAGAACACATTCTATTGTGAATTAACGCCTCCTTTATACTTGTGCGTGTATTTTTACATGTATTTTGCTGCATTGACAAATATTGCATTTATATTTGTTGGGCCTGAACACAGATTGTTTTGCCAAAAAAAGTACCACCTTAAAGAAGAATTCCAGGTATGGCATTTTATACATGGTATGACAAGTGTATCTGCTGCAGAGGATTTTGGGGTTCCTAAGATAAATGGGTGGCAGTGTATGGTCTGTAGCAGGATGTGGGGGGTTAATCACTGACCACTACTTGTTCCCCACCTGGGGTATATTTTGTCCTTCTCTGTGTTAGAGGGGTCTATAGGGGTGGGCAACCAGGTGCAACTTAGGAGTTAACCCAAACTATGTGACACTTAACATGCAAACAAAGCCCGCGCTGTCCCCACTGAAGGCCACATCCATGTTTGCCTCTCTTCCTTTCGGGGCCACAGACTCTGGCTCTGTGATGGGCAGGAGCAGTGTGGTGCCATTCCCGCGTGGCTGTTTCTTCACAGCGCATGTGCCAATGACATCGGAGCGTTACAAAGTTAATATCTCCTAAACGGCGCACGTTTTGGAGATATTTGCAATACCTATAGGTGAGCGTTATTCTATTCTTACCTATAGGTACAACTTGCAAATGGAGGTTTACAACCTCTTTAATGGGTGCAAGGATGCAATCAGGCTGTGAGCAGACATGCTGTATCTGCAGGACTGAAGCAGACCCAGCGGGGTCTGTTTACTAGCCAGACGGCTTAACTGTTTGTGCTGGACTTTTGTTTTGGACTGTAAATTCTTACCCCTGTGAGGGAATTTTCCTTGTTTTTCTGTAAAGCCGACCAATAAACAGGGGCAGGAAACCCCCAAAGCTACTTGACACTTGGAGTACCTCTTTGCGAGCTCCCAGCTTGAGTCTGAACCCCACAATAGTTACACTAGTGCAGCTTGACCAATGTAACTATGCATATACCATACCTGGCCAATGCCCTTAAAAACTGGAAATCACTAAAGTAGACACAGCTACTTCAGTGATCTCCAATGCTGAGCGGCTGCTTTGGTGAAAACTGTAGGTTGGTCACTCAGCACAGGCACTATTCAAAAAGAGTGTGACATCACAGCTCTGCCTCTTCATTTCGTTCAGTCATAAAAAAACTTTGCATTGTTTGAGAAAATCCAAATGCACCTATGCAGTGCGACCAAATTCCCATGTTCACAAAGAAGCAGGGAAGATGCTTGACGCGGGACCCAGAGACAAATGGAGATCACCAGAGTAGCAGTGACTTTCAGCTTCTGGAGGGATCACACAGGTATTGTATATGCTTAGTTACTGTCATGGCCAGGGGTCAGGCTCAGGGACCAGTAACTATAGCAGTAGAGAGGCTCCAAGCAGGTCACCCTGGTGGGTGACACATGCTCACCTGAGATGTGGAGTCTAAGCACTAATGTATTTACCAGAGCTCTTGATGGTGGAGATGGGATTTGCTGCAGGTTAGTACCAGGCCACGGTCCTCAGGATCACCCCCCAAAATGGGTGAGCAAGCCAGGGTCCAGTATCAGATATAGCAGGTAGGAATCAAGCAGACGTGTAGTCAGTAAAAAACCCAAAGGTCGGTAACAAGTGGTTACAGGTTGGGATCATATGGAATTGTAGTAAAGGAACAAGCTAAAGGTCGATACGAAATGGTTGCAGGTTGGGGTCAAGCAGAAGTGTAGTCGAGCCAAAGATTAGTAACAAGTCATTGTAGAGAGAAGGACAGCTACAAGTATGCAAATGAGCAAGATACCGGCTCGAGAGAGCCCAATAATCTGTCAAACAGTAAGTGCTTTAAGAGCTTTAATCAGGAATTTGTGGGAGGAGCAAAGGGTTAAAGAGAAACAAGACACAAAGCAAAGATGTCTGAGGAATTAGGCAGGGAGCTGTCCATCTCAGGTAGCTCAGTAAGAAGAGTCACCATCAGACACAGCAGAGGCTGCAGGTTCAGACCTGGGTCCTGATAGTTACATTTGTCGAAGATAGACCAATACAACTATCTATAAAATGCCATACCTGGAATTCTTCCGTTTTTTTTTTTGTTCTTTTTTTAGCCTCTGCAAGGTAATACATGTACCGTCTTTACTTTAAGATGCTGAGAGTCAGGTGAGCTTGTTTTGCCCATTTGTGCACATTGGTGTGCTATGAAAAATAAGTGGTAGTGCACTGGGTCGGGCATAGACCACACAATGTTGTACTGCCCCTCAACACATATAACATAATACAGCCCACATGCAGTAGCATGACGTGGCCCAAAATCTTTGTATGTAGCAACCTATGAAACTGATTAGGTCTGTGTGATAAAATATGTGAGAAAATCCTTCTTGTAATGTACCAACAATGTTTAAAGCTTTTATGGGATCACATTACCACTTATCAGTATTATATAAATGACAGCACTGTCTATGAATCTGAATCTGTGCCAGAGATGGGCATGCTAAAAAATGAGGTTAAAGCTTGGTGAATTCTAATTTTGGAAATGACAATGCATTGTATATTAAATAGCAAGCCATTGAGAACAGCTATTGTAATATTGCTGGAAGTGCTGGTCTCTGGAGGAGAGCATTGCCTGAGGCATACGCTGTAAAGAAACATGCCCAAGGTCACCGCGAGAAATGACAGCAGAATTCATATTGAGAAGGGTGATTGAGATCAGCGTACACTGGCACAGTCACATATCTGCTACTTCTGAATTGCTACAGAGCCTGAAATTTAAACTGCAAATAGATATCTAAAAAAATATATGTCTGTATCTCTATTATCTTCTAATATTTCTATAATTTCTCGTTTATTTCTCTATGTGTCTGTGTCTATCTCTTTTTTTATAAAATAACTATGAAAGTGGTAGTCATGGTGGTCCCTAATGCTTTGACATGTAATGGTAGTGACAAAGGCCCTTCTCCATCATGACTAAAATCCTCCAATCTGATTTAAAACATCAGTCAACAAGTATTATGGTAAGGTGATTTAGGGCTCATTCAGGTGGGTGAATGAGGGCAGATAAGTTGCTGTGTTCCATATCTGGACTCAGCAACACTCTATGCTATGGCCACATACAAAATGAATGATTAGCTGTGGCCAATTTGCAGCTAATCTGCGTCCATGGCTAGTCATAATCTCTAAATGTAAATGTTAGGGTGGGCGGATACATGTGAAGAGCATTGGTGCCTGCCATTGATTTTACAGGGTACAACATGTGACCACACAGTTCTAATAATAGACCACAAACTATTACTGACTAGGCTAGCGGAAGTAGCCCGAGTCGCAGAAGGTGATTTACCATGGTTTTTCTCCTTTTTGGAAATCCGATCACAAACAGTGAAATTGGGACGTTTCACTTCTGAAAAACGCACGGTGTCATGTGGAGTCCCCCAAGTATCCCCCCTGTCACCGGTGCTCTTCAACATCTATCTTCGCCCTCTCTTTGAAATCATTAGTAGTCAACAACTACTTTATCACTCATATGCAGACGACACCCAACTGTATTTTCGCATCTGCAACAAAAAGGATCATCATCTCAGTTTAGAGAATTGTCTCTCTTTGATAGAAAACTGGATGACTATGAGTTATCTTAAACTCAACAGTTCCAAAACAGAACTTCTCCTGTTTAATGCCAGTCACAAGAGTCAACTGGCAACAACCTGGACACCTCCGCCCATTCTGGGCCAAATTATCACCCCTAGCTCCAAAGTCAAAAGTCTTGGGGTCATCTTTGACACCTACATGACAATGGACGCACAAATAGGGTCAGTAGACAGCGGATCTCACCATCTGCTGCGCCTACTACGCAGACTTATTCCATTTATTCCCAAAGAAGACGTAGCAGTCGTGGTGGGAACAATTGTGAACTCCAGACTGGACTATGCAAATGCCCTCTACCTCGGACTCCCAAAGTACCAAATCACTCGGCTGCAAGTCGTTCAAAATACGGCCGCCAGACTTGTGACTGGGAAAAAACCCTGGGAATCAATCTCACCTTCACTGAGATCTCTTCATTGGTTGCCAGTAAAAGACAGAATTGCTTTTAAAGCGCTCTGCCTGACTCATAAGTGCATCCATGGGAAGGCCCCGCAATATCTATGCGAAAAGATAGAAGCCCACAATTCCAATCGCGTTCTGCGATCCACCGACCAAAATTTGGTCAAGGTACCCAAAGCCAGATGCAAGTCCAAAGGAGAAAGAAGGTTTGCTTTCCAAGGTTCCAGACTATGGAACGCTTTACCAACCAGCATTCGGTTGGAGGAAAATCACCCGACCTTCAGAAGACGGATTAAAACTCTGCTCTTTTGAGGCCATGAGAGACAGAAACAACCAGCGCCCAGAGGCGATTTAGTTCGCATGTGCCGCGCTATATACGTTTTTCATTCATTCATCTGCCTGTGGCTCTTTAGACACAGAGGGCCAGATTCAGGTAGAGTTAGGCTGGAGTATCAGTGATACTCCAGCCTAACTTTCACTTTGAGCCGGCGTTCCTGTTTTCTTTAGTCAGAAAACAAGGAACGCCGGGTTGGAGTTCCTATACGAGCGGCGTAATTGTATTTCGCCGTCGTATCGTAACTTCAATTTTAAAAATGGCGCGCGGGGCGTTCCCGCTGATTAACGCCGAGAATATGTTAATCAGTGGGAATCGGAAATTCACGATCGTATTCGGGCGCGACGCAGTGACTTTCTGATGTTTCCGTAAGAGATACGCAGCGTAAAGATAAAGCAGCCCCCTAGTGGAGTATCCTATGTTAAGTATGGTCGTCGTCATCGCGTCGAAAAAAAAAAATTTGAGTCGTTTGCGTAAAACGTCCGTGAATGGGGATTGACGTCATTGACGTTCACTGACAGAATTTGGAGTATGCGCACTGACAGTCGACGCATGCGCAGTACGTTCGCCGCGGGATCGCGCCTAGTTATAATAATACACGCCCCCTACCCGCCCAATTTGAATTCCGCCGGCTCATTTTCGATACGCCGCCGCAACTTTAGGAGCAAGTGCTATGTGAATAACAGTACTTGCTGCTAAAGTTTCGCCGGAGTAACGTAAATGAGAAATGTTACTCCACAGTAAAGAAGCGCCCATCTACCTGAATCTGGCCCAGAGTGTGCATTGAGGTAGTTGAACTGCCAGCAAAAAATCGCAGATGTTGTTTTCCAGTATTTGATGTGTATTTGAAGTGCACATCAAATGCAGGTCAGCAGGTTTTGCTTGCCTTCAATAGTTCAGTGTGGATGACAGTTCTGAGACCATGTTTGGCCTTCTTTGGGTTGTGTCTCTTTGGTCACAGCAGGTCCTGTTGACATGCACTAATAAACAGGCTTTTGCTGTGTTTTTCACAAATACAGCTTTGCAATTGAATACAAAAGACCACGTTTTCAACAACATCTACAGAAGTCTGTAAAGCCTAAAGCTTCATACACACTACTATTTTTTTTTTCCTTCAACACAGTGGGTTAAAAGAAAAAAAAAGACAGCTCAGTTCGGAGCTGCTGTACTAACAATCCCATGTTAGAAGTATCCCGATAGGCCAGTCCGGGCCTTCTGCTAACAGGAACAGTGTTCCCGCTGTTGAATAAGTACAGGAACGCCATTTGCATGCGTTCCTGCAGGACTCGAGCCCTGCCTACCACCCCCTACAACTAGAGGCTTACTACAGCTTCTATGATTTTAATGACCTCAGTAATTTTTTTAGAATAAACACAACTTTCAAGATTAAAGTGGAGTTGCACCCAAAAGTGGAACTTCCGCTTCAAGCACTCCTCGCCCCCGTACATGCCACATTTGAGTGGGTACCTGGTTCTGACAGGTACTTCCTGTGCCACTTTCTCCTTCCGTAGCTTGGCCGCCTAGGTTAGAAAACTTTTTTTTAAAGTTTGCTATAAAATTTTGCATTGTTTTTTATAATTTACGGTCCTTTTTTGGTGAAAATGTGTGCGAAAATTAAAATATTTTGTATGGGTACACCACGCAATTGTCATTCAAAGTGTGACAGTGCTGAAAGCTGAACATTAGTCTGGGCAGCAAGGGGGTAAAAGTTCCCGGTAGGCAAGTGGTTAACTAGGTGTAGTACGTTGTCAGGTGGGTTGGAATTTTCCCAGGGTTATGATGGTGTAGAAGAGCACCATGCTCTTCTATACCATCATGACCCCGGGAACATTCCAACCCACCTGACACTCTGGATTCAGACATCTTTGCACCACCTTAAAGTAATATATTAAACCACTCAATGAGTTTATATTCTATTAATGTTTAACTCAAGGTAGATTTTGTTGCACAAAAGAGATAATAGATCAACTGAACTTTGGATAACCGCCCTAGTTCAGAAGTAGAATTCTTCCGCAATAATACGAGTTAAGGCGATTTGGAGATAACAGTATCTTATATATTGCTATGTACATTTGTAGTACCACTTGAGCATGACCTGAAAAGGATAAGCAAAAGTTGAGCAATAATTCTGGCAAGGCTGGCCTAATCAACTTCTAATTCTAATGAGAGATCAATTGAACAAGAACAGCACGAGGGCCCTTTTTGTAGTAATGACAGTAATGTCCCAGTTGCAGGCCTGATGTTCTTCGCTAGCAGTTGGAGCTCTTTAACTATATCCAGTCAGGTACACCAATAAGGTAATAATTCTTCTTGGGAAAAAAGGTTTATGCGACAGTTATATATGTACAATGTTCAAATAGAGATGCAGTAAAGTGTTTCCCCAGGGTAAAACTATCTGTGCACAGTGTCCCAGTGAACCAGCAAAGAACCGTTTGTAAAGGTGGGCAATTGCCCTCTCACCAACGACCAGGCCAATTCAATGCCTTCCGAAAAGCAATTGCCAAAGAGGCATCCTTGCAGCAGTTCCACTCGCACCGGTCTTCGGATTCATTGCACAATGCGCGGGTTGTTGAACTATCCGGGTGATGCTGGATAGATGCCTAATAGTCGGCAAGCAGGGATGAGTCCTTCTCGGCCAGCATGGAATGCCACGACCTCATCCTCTCATAACAGAGAGGTCCGTCACAAACCAGGCCCAGGAAGAAGAAACCGTAGCGTGTGTCTCTGGACTCTTTTATGCTTTTCCCAGCATTCTCTCTGATGATAGCAAAGATCCCTGGGATATGAAGTCCGGGTACATAGTCATACAGAGTAATTGCCATTCTGAGGAACTACTACTGAACTACATAGAAATGATGGGAATCCTATGCTTTGCAATTTTAATCAACACAGCTACATAGGAGTCAGACATGAAAGGGTGATGGGGGGGATCTAAATCTTTTAGGTTAAAGTAATGCTAAAGGCTGAGACTTTTTTGCATGGAAATAATTTTAAATATAATGCACAATACTGGCAAACTTTTACTTTAGGTTTAATTGCATTATCTTAGATTACCTCCATTTTATCAGCTTTCAGCTTCTCTGAGTTCAGATGCTAATCTTCCTAAGTGATTAAAGGGCATAAATTTATTTGGGTACGGCACTGCATGACCGCGCAATTATGAGGTCAAATGGTTAAAGAGCAAACATGTCATACTTGCATGCTCTGTGTAATGTTTTTTGCACAGAGCAGCCCACTTCTTCTCTTCTGGGGTCCCCCACCAGCTCACCAGCTCTACTAGCTCCTCCTGCCTTCAGAGTGCCCCTATAGCTAGCTGCTTAGGGGTATTTGTGCAGGCTCGATCCCTAGCCACACTGTGTGCTTCTGTTGACACACACAATGCTTCTCAGCTACGCCCCCTGCTTCCTGTTTACAGACTGTGATTGGCAGCAGCAGTTGTCAATGGCTCCCTCTGCTGCATCCAAGTCCTGTGAGGAGGGGGAGAAAGCAGTGCTGCTGCTGCTGTCAGGTACAGTGCTGGATCGAGATTGGGATCAAGTAAGCATACAGAGGGGTCAAGGGGGGAAGCTGGTTACAGAAGGTTTTTCACCTGAATGCATTCTAGTAAAAAATCTTTTGGCTTTACAATCACTTTAAATAACTTCATTCTCCTATCCAGGGCTACATGTTCCTTGAGGCATTGCTCCTCACACGTTCTCGTGCACTTACTGACATGTATGGACGGCGTATTGATCTTTGTGTTCTGGCACTGTATTTCCTAATATGTAAACAAATAATGCATTTTGCAACTTATCGGCTGACCAACTAATCAATTATGAAAATAATCGTTAAACTATGTCGATTAGTTATTGTAGCCCTATTCAAAACATTACACTTGCAGAAACATCCAAATAAATGCTGTACACATAACTGCAATACACTTTATGCATAGAAACAATAGAATTGTAAAGGAATGAACTGAATTCAGGGGCATGCCTCTTACTGTATGTGTACACAAGCAGACAGTGGAGCTAGCTTATGAGACCAATAAGAAGGCTGATCTTAGTGACTTGAGACTGAGCCTAGAAGTGAATCAGCCACAATTGCACACAAAAACTGTATGCATGCCAGAACAACTTAGTGTACAGTAACCAGCAAAGATGGACAATAACACTACTACTACTTTAAAGGTGAAATGGAACATTTATTAGGTGACTGTACTACTTATCGACTTTTAAATTGAGATACAGGCCCAGATTCAGAGAGCCATTACGCCTGTCTAACTGGTGTTAGACTGGAGTAATTTCAAATTACGCGCGTTTTCTAGCTAGTTGAAAACTTCAAACCATGAATAGACGGCTGCGGGCTTCAATTCGACTGGATTACGTGTTCATACGCCTTCGGATCTACGCTGCAATAAAATTGCGGCCACTGGGTGGACTTCCCGTCGTTTTCGGCGTTGGGGTATGCAAATGAGCTTTTGCCGGCGATCCCCGAAATTACGATCTTCAATCGCAATCTCTTACGGCACCTTTAGTCATCTTTTATTTGCGTAACACTATACCAGCTTTTTGCTGCTCTAATATTAGACAGCCCATGTTAAGTATGGCCGTCGTTCCCGCGTCGAATTTCAATGTTTTCCGACGTCTTTTATTATTTTTAACGTAAGTCGTCCGGGAATAGGAATGTTCGTAAACGCCGCTACTCAAACAACGAATGACGTAACGACGTGATTTCGCACAATGCACGGTGGGAAATTTCTGAACGGAGCATGCGCAGTTCGATCGCCGCGGGGACGCGCTTAATTTAAATGCTTCACGCCCCCTAATCGTGTATTTCGATATGCGGCGAGAAATAGACTACGCCGCCGTAGCGTACGGGCAAAAATCTACCAGGATTCGGTGTAGAGCCTGGTAAAATACGGCAGCGTAGAGTATTTCGATTACGCAGCAGAATATTAAGTGTATGTGAATCTGGGCCACAGTTCTTAATTATAAGGATGAGTTACAACAGTTAAGTTTGAGAAAAATAATATTTTAAATAAGGAGGAGGACTCTTTTTTGGATCATAGTGCATGTAGAACACCAATTGTGGATTTTTTGTCAAAAATACATAAGAGTGCTCAGTCCCCCCTGGTAGACCCATTGTGAATGGCATTGATTCGGTGTCTGCACGGTTGGGCCAGTATATTGTTTTTTTTCTTAAACCTTTGGTTTTGCAGACCATAGGTTATCTTGGAGACACCAAGCACATTATATTATAGGCCTTACCTTGCAATAGTATTTTGATAACAGCTGATGTCGGCTGATCCCCCTGTAGTTAAGGAGAATAAAATATTTTCGTTCCTTTTCTGAGTTTTTTGCAGGAAGTCTAAGCGCAATATTAAGAAAATAAACATTTTTTCCTCTTTTGTCACTAATCAGAAATACTCCATCAAAGGGGTTGTAAAGGTTTGTTTTTTATTTTCTAAATAGGTTACTTTAAGCTTGTGCATTGTTGGTTCACTAACCTTTGCCTTCAATTTCCCTTCTAATTTTTTTTTTCTTTGTCTGAATTTCTCAGTTCCTGTTCCTCCTCAGCAAGCTGTTCAGTAAGCTGTTCTAAATGACTTTCCTCCCCTCGGATGATGGTGGAAAGCTTACTGAGGAGAAACAGGAAGTGAAAATTCAAACAAAGAAAAAAAACATTTAGAAGGGAAATGGAAGGAAAGGGTAAGTGAACCAACAATGCACAAGCTTAAAGGAACAAATTTATAAAATAAAAGACGAACCTTTACAAACCCCTACACTACTGGCCGCCGTCAATTGATGGTGGCGCGGTAGCTCTATCGTTCTGACAGGACGTCATATGACGTCCTCGTCTTTTAGATCCACTAGGGAGCGTGCGCGCGCCAGTGGAGGCGCACACCCACAGCGTTACTGGGGATACGATGCGCGTGCCCGATGGCCGCTGGGAACCCGCGATTGCCCAGTAACTGAGCAGGACCCACATCCTGTCAGGGAGAGGAGACCGATGCTCTGTCTCTTGTACATAGGGACACAGATCGGTCACCTCCCCCAGTCAGTCCCCTCCCCCCACAGTAAGAATTACCTTGCAGGGTACACATTTAACCCCTTCCTCGCCCCCTAGTGTTTAACCTCTTCCCTGCCTGTCACATTTATACAGTAATCAGTACATATTAATACCACCAAAAGAAAGCTCTAATTGTGGGGAAAAAAAGGATGTAAATTTCGCCTGGGCAGGAAGGGGGTATATGTGCCCAGTAAGCACGTGGTTAAAGATCTGATCACGTGTGGTACCAAAGGGGTGGTCTATATGCTGGAGTGGACTCTAGTGTGTTATTTTTAGTTTATTTGTATCCTAATGTATTGGATTAAAATTGTTATGGATGGCCACCGGTATATACGTTCTATAAAGTAATAAAGTAATCTTTTTTTTTTATAGTGGTTTCTTGTTGTTAATATTCTCAGGAATGGCTTTACTAGTGTTTGAGGCTACTTATTTGGCCCCTACTTTATATCTATAACTATTTTAGGGAGAAGTTTGGTCTATTTTAAATTGTAGGCTTGCTGTCTCTGTGTTCCCTGTGGGGTTGTAAGCCGCTATTTCTGGCTTCAATCAAACTCCATGGCAGCCAGTGGCGGATATTAAGCTTTGGGTGACTCTGTAGCTCCACCCTGCTGACAAAGTCCTGTTGGACGTAACGCATGCAGTGGGGGGAGGAGCTATGTCGTGGATGTCACCCGCTGCTAACCACCTGTTGACTGAGTTGGATTGCAGTTTTTCATTTTGGATTGTACCTAAAGCCTTTGAGTTATGGATATCATGTGAGTATGTTATTTTTAATAAATAATACAGCTTGATACAGCAGAGCGCACTTAGATTTTGTTCATTTATACATGTCCATTGGGTCTATTGAATTGCCAGTGATCTCCCCAGAGGGAAAATGGGCTCTTGGCCTCCTGTTAGTTCATCTGTTGAGATAAATTAGCAATTTGCCTGCTGGTGGAGGGATTTTCACTGATATATTCTGATCATTGACTTTTTTCCACATGGATACTTCTGCTGTGTTCTGGGTCTTATGGTTCTACATTGGACATTTTGTGCGGATTATATATCTGTCATCTCTAAATGATTTTATTTTTTGATGCGCTGCACTTTTTTTTTTTTTTTAAATAAAAAAAACACTACTATATAGGGACATTGGCCTAAGAAAAAAGAAGCTTTGCAAACAAGAAAACACTGATGTAAAAGTATTGTATCTACAAATTGGCAGTTATGTTCTACAAATTTACTGCAGCCATAGCGACGCATTGTGAAAATGGTGCACATAAGAATTAGCTGCATTTATCGCACGTGTTGGAGCTATTGATTGAAATGCCCCAAGTCTTTTATGAATCAGGCACAGGACTTTCAAATGCGAAAATACCATCAAAAAGGTGCAGGAAATGCTTTATTGGACTTCCCCTATATTAAAACAGCAATGCAGAAAATACCCTTTAAAGTACAAGTCTACCTTTGTTCAAACCCTATCCCCCATAGTCCCTGTCCCAAACCCCTCAATACATTCATCAGGAACCTCCCATCTTGCAGGTTTGTACTTGCCTACTCTGACAGCTAAGGCTTCCTGCGCTTTCTGCAGCTCGACAGGTAAAAAACTAGTGCTCAGTTCCCCTTGCTTGCACACGAATGTCCCACAGATTTGAACTGAACATTGTTGCTGCAGTGCAGGTCTGTATAGGTCCAAAATACCTAGCAGGTATAATTTTTCTGTGGCGTGAAAAGAGAACATAAAGCTTGGCATTACCTCGGCTGTCTAAGTCCATCATCTTAGTCTGTGTCCTTTAATATCTCAGGCTTTTTATTGAGCTACCTTACACTTATCGAAGTTCGGCAGGTTGTTTTGCTAGTATCTTTTCAGTTAATTTGCAGTAAAGTAAGGAAGCAGAAACACCTGTAGAATATTGCGTGTAGTATTATTTAGTATAATGTGCTTTTACTAAACAAGAATGCTGTACATAAAAACTACCTATACATCTAGGAAAACTGTACATGACATACAGAGTATTACAAATATGCATACAACACACACGCTATTTATCCTTCCTAGCAGAAAAGCATTGACATTGGTCTGTATGCAATGGGGATACATTAAAAAGTTATTTTAGCTTAGGTTATAGTTTGCATTTTCTGTAACAAAAAGGACTCCAGGCTACACTAGTGATTGCAGGAAACCAGGTCCCCTTGTAGTGTAGGTTTAGTGTCATCCCTAGGTGAAGTTCACTCTGGTCTTCTGCTCTTCCTTTTGTGTTATTGAGCCCCTCCTGGGACAGACCATTCTTGGTGTTAGAGAGTCTTCTTCCTTTTACCCGAGTCTTTTCGGTGTAAAGGAGCCCCCTTCCTTCTATCAATAGCTTCTCAGTGTTATGGAGCATGCTCTTTCACTCACTCACTAACTCATTCCACTTGCTATCACTGGGGAATCTCTTATTGGTCCAACCTGCACAATCATATCTTTCTCATGAAAGTGATTGGATGGAACGTAGGCCCTCCTTGATGTAATTACTAGCTGAGATTAATTGCTATCTCTCCTAGCTATTTGCAGTCATGATGTCTCTAACAGGTATACATGTATAAGTCTTATCTGCCATCACACTTAGACATTTGGATTAACAATCAACCAATCAGAGGTGTATTTAGGTTTTGTGCTGCCCTAGGCCTGACTAAACTTGTGCACCCCCTAATTTAAATATGACCCACCCCTTCCTGTTACGGCCACACCCTGTGTTGTTTAAGACCCGCCCTGAAATTTTCAAGTTAGGACACTAGTTCTGAGGGCCTGTGGGGGGGGGGGGGCAATGGATTCCCTTAATTTACTTAGATTTCCTCTTACTTCCTGGTTGCCCGTAGAGCAGGAAGTGAAGGGAAATCTTCGCAATGGGACAGGGATGGTAAAAAATAAACTGACAGGGGCTAAAACCCTCCCTTACTCTACCCAAAATGAAAAAAAAAGTGTTGCCTATAGTTCTACTTTAAGTAGATGGTGCAGCAGAAACATATAGCACAGTGAGGAAGGTTTGTGGTCCAGGATGATAAAACAGTCAAAATTGGAAGCGCCCCCTCACAGTTGCGGAATGCTGGCCGCCTGCATACCAGAAGCAGCGCGGCTGCTTCATGGGGGCGCTAGAATCATTTTCCTAACAGTGTAGCGCAAGCCGACGGGGACTCTTTTCGTGCTGCCCCCCTGCAAAGTGCTGCCTTAGGCCTGGATACAGCTCTGCAACCAATATAGCTTACGTGTTGTCAAGTCAACAGCCACACTCTCTCCTTGTTCCCCTCAGCTTGCTCTCCACCATCTTGAGCTCCAAGCCTTGTTTTGGATTTGGTCTCCCTGAGTGTTTGACGTCACTCCCGGGAGTCCTACGCTCACTGGTTCCTATTGAAGTTTGCTATGGTTGTCTTCCTTCTCTACCTACGGCTGGCTAGCTAAGCTGCCGTTCACCGCTGGTTACCATCAGGGACTCGGTTGAAGCTCTACATCGTCTCCCGGTCCCTACATGAGTTGGTTTCACCCTCCCCCGCTTTTGTGTATTTTGTAGGGGTGCATGAGGGTTCAACAAGCCAGTCCATCTCTGGCCGCCACTATAAGGTATCACTGCAGCAGTGAGCATGTTGATTGTCATCTATTTATCCAAGGAGAATTTTAACTGTTTTTTGAATCATCTTATGGTAATCATACATGGTTTATCCTATTGATTTTTGCCTGGTTATCTGTCCGCACAAAACTGTCTACTGTCGACTAGCGCTCTTTCTTACGGTAGCCATTGACTGTGTGCATTTTTTATCGCACCTCTCCTGGTGTGTTCATCCATATAGCTGTTTATTGGGCACAAGTAGGACACTGATGTTGTACCCATTGCTACAAATGTCCCAGTTTCCTGGCACCAGACCTTTTTTTTTTTTGTCGTCAACATAGCTTACCAAAGCTCTATGACCCCACAGACATGCACAATCCAACTGTTCTCCACCTATTTACCTGCCCCTTGAGAGCAAGCAGGCCATCTAAAAGCCAAATTGCGATCAGTGTGTAGTTGTCTCTGCTTTTGTTTGATTGACTTCTGTTGAAGAGATATATTGGAAAATATTCCTCGATTAGCAACTGCAGCCAGTCAGCTGTAGCTGCTAATCAGTGTATTCCGACAGCAAAAGGTGCTGGTGTCAGTATACATATTCCTTCGTGCACCTAGTTTGTGTGTGAACGAATCTGTTGCTGAAAGAAAAATGAACAGTGTATGGCCAGCTTTAATGCCGCGTACACACGGTCGTTTTTTGTGATGAAATAAAACGATGTTTTAAAAAACGTAATTTAACCGCTTGCCGACCAGCCGCCGCAGTAATACGGCGGCAGGTCGGCACTGCTGCGCGAGAGCCCGTAGCTCTACGTCGCGACATTCGCGGCCACTAGGGGCGCGCGCCCCCCCGCTCGCCCCCGAGTCCCGCCGCCGGGCACACGCGATCGCTCGTTACAGAGCGGGGAACGGGAGCTGTGTGTGAAAACACACAGCGCTCGTTCCTGTCAGCGGGGGAAACGCTGATTTTCTGTTCATACAATGTATGAACAGAAGATCAGTGATTCCCCCTAGTAAGTCCACCCCCCATACAGTTAGAACACAAATAGGCACACACTTAACCCCTTCCCTGCCCCCTAGTGTTAACCCCTTCACTGCCAATGGCATTTTTATAGTAATCCAATGCATTTTTATAGCATTGATCGCTAAAAAAATGCCAATGGTCCCAAAAATGTGTCAAAAGTGTCCGAAGTGTCCGCCATAATATCGCAGTACCGAAAAAAAACGCTGATCGCCGCCATTACTAGTAAAAAAAAAAATAATAATAAAAATGCCATAAAACTACCCCCTATTTTGTAAACGCTATAACTTTTGCGCAAACCAATCAATAAACGCTAATTGCGATTTTTTTTTACGAAAAATATGTAGAAGAATACGTATCGGCCTAATCTGAGGAAAAATTTTTTTTTTATATATATTTTTGGGGGATATTTATTACAGAAAAAAGTAAAAAATATTGCATTTTTTTCAAAATAGTCGCTCTGTTTTTGTTTATAGCGCAAAAAATAAAAACCGCAGAGATGATCAAATACCACCAAAAGAAAGCTCTATTTGTGGGAAAAAAAGGACGCCAATTTTGTTTGGGAGCCACGTTGCATGACCGCGCAATTGTCAGTTAAAGCGACGCAGTGCCGAATCGCAAAAAGTGCTCTGGTCTTTGGACAGCAATATGGTCCGGGGCTAAAGTGGTTAAAATGATCGTGTGTGGGCAAAACGTTGTTTTATGTGTTCTGAAAAACGACCAAAAAAAAATTCGAACATGCTTCAATTTTTCATGTCATTTTTCAGAATGTCGTCTTTTGTTTCACAAAAAATGATCGTGTGTGGGCAAAACGACTTTTAAAACAATAAGCGTTTATCGCTTGGTTTTCGCTAAATTTATAGCGTTTACAAAATAAGGGATAGTTATTGCATTTTTGTTAATTATTTTTTTTTTACTACTAATGGCGGCGATCAGCGATTTTTTCGTGACTGCGACATTATGGCGGACACTTCAGACAATTTTAAAACATTTTTGGGACAATTGTCATTTTTACAGCAAAAAATGCATTTAAATTGCATTGTTTACTGTGAAAATGACAGTTGCAGTTTGGGAGTTAACCACAGGGGGCGCTGTAGGGGTTATGTGTTCCCTGTGTGTGTTTACAACTGTAGGGGGGTGTGGCTGTAGGTGTGACGTCATCGATCGCGTCCCACTATAACAGGGATGACGCGATTGATGCTGCCGTCACAGTGAAGCACGGGGAAGCCGTGTTTACACACGGCACTCCCCGTTCTTCAGCTCCGGGGACCGATTGCCGCACTCCAGCGGCGATCGGGTCCGCGAGTCCCGCGGTCACGGAGCTTCGGACCAGGTCACGGGAGCGTGCCGCGGGCGCGCGCCCGTGACCCACGGCTGGGTACTGGAACCGACGTAAATATACGTGGATGTTCCCAGCCGTGCCATTCTGCCGACGTATATGTGCAGCAGGCGGTCCTTAAGAAGTTAAAATGAAGTTTGAAAAATGTTGTTTTGTTTCGTGAGATAAAACGTTTTTTTTACATCACAAAAAGTGATCGTGTGTACGCGGCATCAGGCTAACAATACACAATTTTATCAATTTTCAATTGATTCCCCTGTCCAAGAAAAATCTCCATGGTCAGCGACAACACCTATAGTAGCTTAAATATCTGAACAGTGACTGGATCAAAAAGAATGCAGTCATTGTTTGGCAATATTTTTTACCTGCTTAGTCAATAGTGCCAGTCATGTATGGCCAGCTTTAGCTTTCATTTTGGTTTTATTAAAAGGCATAAGTTGCCAGCGGCTATAAAAGATTATGATTAGTCTGATTCACATCAAAGATCTGTACTTGGCCTGTGGTCTCTGGTCTTTGTGTGCTTAATAACCTAATGATATCCTTACACTTTCCAGCAGGGAGAATAGTTTGCTATTAATATTTTTCTATATATATATATATTTTGACAGAACAATTTACAAAGTGCAGTAAGCCTTCACAGTCAGTCGGCAATCATCTTTCATCGTTGTGACTGGTGAAAGGTGATGAAAGGTGACACCTGTATGGTTTCATTGCTGCACTTTGCATGTATTCATAACAGTTTACTATTCTCTTGCAGGAGAATTGTATTCCTGATAATTATTTTTTTATAAAATCAGCTTATGCGCATTTAAATGTGAGATGTTGCCCTAGGTGTTTAAAATGTAATACTGACCAGATGGGACAGGAGGGACATTGTTTGACAAATGCTTCACTACAGGCACTGTGCTTTCTCGCAGAAAAAACAAACAAAAAACAGGCACAGTTAAAGAGCTATTCTCAATGCATATTTATAACTGATGGTTTTGCCTAGAGTGCTCTTTTAAATAGACACATACATATTTATAATGTAACCTATTTCTTTTGTTTTTCAGACTAATGTGCCATGCAGTGAGAATGTAGCATTCGATGTTGAGCGACTCACCAGGAGTCAGCCAAGCACACGGGGATCTGCACCAAGTGACCCAGTGGACGAAGGATCGTTGATTCTGGAATCACTGCGCTCTTCAGCGATATCTCAGCTGCCGCATGAAGGAGAGATCACTCCAAGGACAGGAGAAATCAACATAGCTGTGACAAGTAAGTTTGGGTGACAAGAAGAGTGTAACCGCCCCATCCTCTTGTGTTATGCTTTTATTAGTCATTTTTTGTTTCTTAATTTAAATTGCAGACCTAGGATGTGCTCCTCACAGTCCTATGCATAATAAGCATCTGCTGTTTTGTATTAAACTTAGTGGGGCAGATTCACAGAGAAATGGATTATCGTAGCGTATCAGAAATACACTACGCCGCCGTTTTTTACCTTGCTCTACGTGGAATTCAGGTAGATTTTCTATGGTAAACGACGGCGGCGTAGTGTATTTCTCCCGTCGCAATCCATCCGCGCGAGTAGGGGGCGTGAAACATTTGAAATAGGCGCGTTCCCGCGGCGATCGATCTGCGCATGCTCCGTTCGCAAATTTCCCGCCGTGCATTGCGCGAAATCACGTCGTGACGTCATTCGTTGTTTATGTAGCGTACTTTACGGGCGATCCACGTCCCGACGAGTTACGTAAACAAAAAAAAAAATTAAATAAATTCGAAGCGGGAACGACGGCCATACTTAACATGGGCTACGTAAAGTTAGAGCAGCAAAAAGCTGCTCTAACATTACGTATAAAAAAATAGACGAAAACGATTGCGACGCTCGCTCGTTTGTTCGTGAATCCCCGTAAAAACACATTTGCATATCCCGACGCATTAAAACGACGCGAACTCCTCCCAGCGGCCGCAAATAGATGGCAGCGTAGATCCGAAGGCTTACGAAGACGTAAGCCTCTCGGATCGAAGCCCGAAGCCGCCGTATCATGGTTTGAGAATTCAAACTAGTGATACGCCGCGGGAAATTTGAAATTACTCCTGTCTAACCCCAGTTAGACAGGCGTAATTGTTTTGTGAATCTGCCCCAGTGTATTTAATACCAAGATCAAAAATCCAATATATTGCAGCCTCAGATGTGGTGGCTGCATTCATTTTCAGTTTTCAGGCTGGGAATATTTTCAGTAATTACAGAAATCACCTGTTGATCTTGGCGGAAATACAGTATCCTTCTCAATTCCTGTGAGCGTAAAAGACATTATTATTATTATTATTATTATACAGGATTTATATAGCTCCATCAGGTTGCATAGCATTTTACAAGACAATTACAATACAATCCAAGGGTACAGAGAATTTATACATTAAAAAAAAATCTGAAGAACGTGCAAAGAAACATATCTTTATTATGTATGCCACTAGTCCTATGAATTCAGCATGTAATGGAGAGTAACAAAGGCAGACATGTTTGAAGTCCAGCCTGTTTAACAATCATGGCTGCCCCTATAGGGCCAGATTCAGGTAGATGAGAGTATCTTTCCTCTGGAGTAACGCTTCTCATTTACGTTACTCTGAAGACCCTTTCAGCGCAAGTCCTGTAATTCACATAGCAGTTGCGCGTAAACTTGCGCCAGAGTAACGATAATGCGCTGGCGTAACCCGACGCAAGTGGAAGTGGGTGTGATCATATGTAAATGATGGGCGGAGCCCAGCGCAGAGGCTTACGTTCAGCGCATCATCCACGGAGCATGCGCAGTGAGTGAGGCTCGACTCGCTCCCTTTGTGCGCATGCTCACAACTTCTGTCGGCACCACTTCACAGGAAACGTCAGCGCAATGCCATCCGTTGGGCGTTTAAATGCGCCCGTAGAAGCGCCATTTCGGCACTAAAGTATATCCTGCTCCCCCTCCCCGCAGTGATGTTACTTTTGTTCTGAGATGGCTGCTCCCGTTCCCCGCAAACACACAGGAGAAAGCTGAACTTTAATGGCCAGGAGCTGTCAGCCATCATCTCGGCTATGGAGACCTATGATGTCTTCCTCCATGGCTGTAAAATTTGACAGACAAGCATGGACAGAGGTGTTGTCCTGCAAGTGGGGGTGCTCAGCTAGCTCTTATGGTCGGTAACGCTGCTGTAGCTGCTCTCCTGCTGACCTGTGGACATCTGGAGTAAAGATAAAGCAGCCTTTTGTAGAAATAACTTTGCGCCGGACGGACCAGATACGCGCGGCGCATGTAGCCGGCGTATGGTGCTAATCCGTTCGTGAATTGGGAAATCTCCCTCATTTGCATATTTGCAGGGGAAATCAATGGGCGCGACTGATGCGCCCAGCGAAAATAAGCGCTGACGATACTCTGGCGTCGGAACGTTCCGCCGGTCGCAAATGACCCGTTATTGGGCGCATCTAGTTTGGTGGGTACGGGCACATAGAAACGACGGCGCATCATCACAGTTACGCGGCGCATATCGAAATACTCCAGCGCAAGTGTTCGTGAATCTGGCCCATAGATGCAATAGGAAAATGAGTGGACAAGGAAGAATATTATTTGCAGGATCGTTGGGTGAGAGAAAGCTTGAAAAAAAAAAAAAATGCAGTAATCACATCTATGCACTGGTAAGTGGCAGTATACTACAGGTTTTGGGTTCAGGTATAATGTACTGTAACTCTGTAAAATAAAGGTAGATGCTGTCCCCTCTTACCCCCACCTCCCCTCTTCTTATACTAAGCCTTTTCATTCACAATGGGTGATTGCTACTTGACTAGTACTGGTTATATTATGGAATTGGTTTCTCTTTTATCTCAGGGTAAACTTCAGGAGTGACACACTTTGTCTCTCACTATTGATCCTTATAGGTGTCTATGATAGTTTTATAACTGCATTACCATGTGTTGCTACATTAAAAGTCGTATCCTCTGTATTATTTATATATATAACGTTGCAAGTTTTTTAATAAATTATTTCCGTTAAAAAATAAAAACAAAAAAGTAGATGCTGTGCTTGGATAAGTATTGAAACATTTGGAGTATTTTGTCTGTAATAATTTAACTTTCAATGTCATCTTATCATACACATTGTTCGAAGGAGAAGAATATGCGTTTGTTTCCTAAAGTCCGACAATTGTCTATAATACCTTTTGTTGTTCTCTTCATCTGGGGATGTAAAAGAAACCATTAAATGTTAAACATTTTGATACTCTGAAATAACTGAACCTAATTCTGGATTGCAGACCGAATGTCAGGGCAAAATGAAAAAAAAGAAAATACACAGACACACACAGTACATGTTTGTCTACATTTCCCCATGTTTGTAGTTTTAAAATGGCTGCAAGTTAAACAAAAAAAAGGGGGGGGGGGTTTAAAAAAAACAAAATGAAATGTAATATACAGGTTAAATTTAAAGAGCTCCTGGAATTTCAATAAGTGCGTTTCATCAGTGGAGCTTAAAAGGTCTGCTAAAACACTTTAACACTTAACTGCTCAGATCATTACCAACAACTTCCACACAACTTACATGCACAGCCCCACAATCTTTGGTGTGATTGCAAACTAAAATTTTAGAAGAGTAGACCACTACATTACAAAACCGAACATACAAGTGAACTGCTTGCACACACATCCAGATGTCTTGCATCTTCTCAGCAAAAAACCCAAAGCAGAATATTCTGCAGGAAAGCCAAGTCTGACAAGACTTGAGTAAGCATCCATTTTCGTAATGTGGGGGAGGTTGAGGAGTTACTTACTTCACTTTAACCAGAACTTTGTAGAAGAAATGAATTTCCACTCCTGAGATGGAAGGGACAGATCTGATCTGCTAGAATTTGTCCTCAATTTAAAGACTATAGCAGATTAGTAGAGCCTGCCTTATGATGGAAACATGCAGTGTAGCCTGCTTCTTTGACTTCTCCAGGAATAGCACTTGTGGACCTGAGAATGATGACAAGAAGAAGCCACACGTTTGTGTTAATCATTTGTTTAAGCAGCATATTTGATCATAATCATATGGAAACAAGAAAAAAAGAAGTTACTAAGTCTGGATCGCCCTTACAGTGGAAAGCCAAGATGTGGACAATGAGGATTGCTTTGCTGTTTCAAGTCTCTGTAAAACGGTTGTATATCAGGAGGCCTGGATCTGATGTCACTCAGGCTGGCTTTTTACCTGGAAAATTTGATTTCAGTCCTGTATAGGACTTGCTTCCTGCAGTAGTGATGCGCAAGAGGTTTATTCCTGAGAATGTGACTGATTGGTCAAAGCCCAATTTCAGGAAAACATGAAACCTAAGTGCATCATGCATCAATTAATTTGATTTGAAAATGGCTCTTCCAAAGCCAACCTGCAGAGTAATGGATCAAAGCCAGTGTTTCCTCTATGAGCAAGGCCAATATCCTACCCTGGGGACCGGGAATTTTTCCCTGCTTTTTTACTTCTTTGGCGCTAGTCCCCTCACTGCACTTAAGAGTTCTTTTGCTTCTGGAGCCTATGAGAGAGGACCCGGTCACTGGGTTGCCTCCACCAATAAGAGATGTGCACATCAAGCAGGCAGTGATGTGGACACCTGTAAATGGACCCCAGGAAGTAAATAGAAGAGCAGAGAAGGACTGTATTACGACCATGGCTTTAGATAAGTAAAATGGGCATTTGGATAGGTTTTTTGTTTTTTCATACCAGTGGTTAATTGGAAGGGGAGTGGAAGGGGGATTGCAAATATACTCCAGTTAGACTTTAAATGTTGCAAACTGTAAATCTTCCATTAATTAAATTTCTGTTATTTATTCAGTATGCCCACGTAGTTCCAGTAATGACTATGCCATGTTTTGACTTGCTTGGCTTCTTGTCAACTGCACTTTTCTGCACATTGTTTCCTGACAGTGCCAGCATTGACTCAGACTCTGTGCCCACTTGGCATCCCATGTGTTTCTCATCAGTCCAGGAAAACCATTCAGCTAGCTTCTTTCAGACCAACCTTGTGATAGGTTTTCTCTGGCCATCTCCAAAGAAACCACAACTTGACCAACTGTTATATTTAATTAAATTAGGCTTGCTTTTAAATGATGTGAATCAATAGATATCATTAATGACCCATATTAGGATTTTTCGCTAATATGTGTTTATAGGCTTATAGCACAGCGTGTTTATTTTTTTGCCATTTGTGATGCTAAATTATTTCCAAATAAAATAAGACTGTCTGTATGAGTGATTAATTATGTGTGCATGTTACATACATGTGTGTTCTTATAACTTCTAAAAGAAAAAGCTAACCTATATTTTTAATGGACTGTATAATCATATAGTTCAACTTCAAACCCAATGTGCATTTTCTTATCTTGCAAAGCCTTAAAGGAAACCTATACTTAGAGAAACGTATAGGTTTTCCATCGCTGGCCTCAACTCTGAAATGCTAGATTCTTGGTTGTCAGGTAATGCAGTAGTTTTGATAACATCTGACTCGTTGATCCAAACTAGTTTGGCTACACAAATTGCATATATGAAGCTTTTTTTCGCAGTACAGATTTCCTTTAAAAATTGTAATATTAAATTAAAGGTTCTAATTGGGGAAATATACATATTTTTTATTTTTTTTTGCAAGAATGTACAATTTGATTCTAGCACATCATTGATTATAACCATTTAGAGGCCAGCCTTCCATTTCTATGGAAAGCGTTTAGTATTTTCTTGGCTTTGGAATATTTAATGCTACCTGACAAAAATCACACAGGACAGATGTAAATGGTGGAGACAGAGACAAATCCAAGGTTGCAGTCAATACAAATAGATCCTTAATATTTAGTTTATATTGTACGTTTTAAAACATGGTTTAATAACCTGTATATTACAGTATGGTAGTTTTGACACTATGTATGTTGTTTATTAACAGCTTGAAAAAGGTCAAGCTTGCCCTTTTAATTAATAATAATTAATAAATTAATTAATAAAAATGCTTAGTACATAAAATCTGGCATTTTAATAAATCAAGCTCTTTAATTCCTTGGCTGCATTGTGATCGACAATGTCTGGGCATGACCAGCCACCAACATGGCCTCCTCTGTTTATTTTACTGCGTTGTGGTTGAATGCAGAGTTTCACAGTGTTGGCAGTAATCAGTGCCAATCTTTTGCTGTTTTTCCCTTGTCGATATGAATAGAGTGGAGTGTACCAGGTGACATAGATAAATTGCTCTTCAGCTGTTGCAGTGGCCTAGATAGAAAAATGTATTAAAGGAGTGTTGAAGTGTGTAATAAGGCCTGCATTGGACTTGGCGTTGTACCACACTGCGGTGACTGATTACAGCACATTTAACTCTAGACAAATATTCGCAGGAAGCAGTTTGTTTCTGAGCTGAAGATATTTTTCAAGTTAATATTCCAAAAAGATGTACAGTTACTTGTCAACACAGCATCTGTTTTGCCATGGTGTGGCATCCATTTAGTGAGCCAGATCCACACAATCCTTACATTGCTGCAATGTACTTTTCAGTTTTTCTAAATAGGTAGTTTACAGGTCTTTACCTGTAGTTTATACATCATGCCTATAGTTTTTTATGCTGTCAGTATATATCAGACCTACCAATTGTTTGCATTGTTCCTGCATTTAATAGCTCAGGAAGCTCAAGCAAATTGGCATCTGTTCCGCTTTCAATCAAAATATTTTAGCAGCAAAAACACATCACTGATCATCTCACACACCAGGAATAAATGAGCACTGCTGGTCCAGCTTTATAGCAGATCATACTAGTGGATGAAAACTGCAGATTACAACAAAAACCGGGGCTCAGAGATGTAAATAATTTTGAATGTCTGATTTATTTTGCTTCATAGAAAAGTATAAGGGTCCATTCACATTTATGAGTTGCAGCAATGCCCTCTAGTATATGTGTTACCACAATGCATGCCATGCACCTGTTCTCTGTGCCATGTGTAGCCATGCTATTGTTTGTGAATGGCATCTCAAAGTACCGTACAGTAGAGTGCAGCACACAATGCACCACAACACGCATACTGGCAAAAAGGGTGTTTTTTCTTCCGTTGTAGAACATTGGCAGCCCATTCATAACCATGCAATAACGCACCATATGATAATGCCGTGTACAAGCATAATGACTTGCTTTTTAGTATGTGAACAGGCACTAAAGGTTTTCATTCAGTGTTTTTCATTTTATTGTTAACAAGTTTATAAATCTATATTACCCTTTTTTAAATGTTTATATAAAAACTTTTGTTAACTTTTTTTAACTAAACCTTTACTACAAAGGATGTTTATGTTATTCTGTTTGAAAACTGTGTTAGGCTTACTAAAAGGAAGTGAAAGAAAGTGTGTATGAAATCTCTATGAATACTTCGGCGGTACTGGTTAAACATTGCTTGCTGTCAAAATATTTCAATATATATATATATATATATATATATATATATATATATATATATATATATAATGTTACAAATGCTCAACTCCATTCCTGTAGCTTCCTGTCGTTAGCTCTGTATAGAGGTGCAAGTTGTTCATAGACAACAATGTTCACAGTCTAGTTATCAGATCGTATTTCTTTATTTTTAATATATATAATTGGTTATTTTTGCTCACTGACTAACACGGAAAGAATGCATCATGCAGATAAGGGAAGACTTGCTCCTTTCAAGAGGCAACTCTGGCTCCAGCGAAATGCTATGTTGTAGACTTGTTATATTTTCATATAATTTGGTGATTTTTGTAAATACTCTTTTGCCATATTTTTTTTGTTGAACTTGCCATTTTAACTGGTAGAAATGTTTAAACTGTCCTACCCTCGCCGACCTGATGGAATAATGTTTCTTAATGGCTTATTCTGTACCGCGCCAAGTAAGATCCCTGTTTGTCTTCATTCTAATTCCTGTGGTCTGTCCTGAGTCCTGCGATTCTGTATGGATGTATAACCATTTTCTGCTAACTCTCCTCTTTTCTCTCTCTCTCTCCTGTAAGTAACTATACTAATCTTGGCTTTCCATCTTGGTCGGTCAGCTCAGTCCTGTGGCGTGGCTCCCCGAAAAACTGCTCTTCTCCTTGTTCCCTTTGGGCTTAGGATATGTTGGCCTTGCTGCTGAAATTGCTGTCAAGAGTGACTCCCTCCCATTTTCATTTGTCAACAGAAGAATGGTTCATTATTGCCAGTTTTGGTCTCCTCAGCGCCCTAACACTGTGCTACATGATCATCAAAGCCACAGCTAGCTTATACGCCACTGAGTAAGTAACAATGTCTTTTCTGTTCTCTAAATACGCTGTTTACTGCAAAGACTTTAAAAAGCAGCCAAGATTTCATAGTATGTAACACATAAAGCAGACTTTGTTCAAAAGACCACATTCAGAGAACCCTGTGCTTTTTTTTTTTTTTTGCATACTTAACAGGAGAGGAGGGTTGAGACTCTGCTCCTTGATTGGTCTGCAGACAAGATGGTAGTGTGGAAATATTTAACGCTGTAAAAGTCTTGTTTCCTTGGAGTGATCTTTGACCTTCAGTCGCACTGTAAACACTGCAAAGTTAATCAGAAAATCTTTCAGGCTAGAGTTGTATTATTTACAAGCTTATTTGGTGTAGTTATCCTTGAGTTTTATTTCTCAGTAAAATAAGCAACAAAGCCATTTGGAAGCAATTATATTTATTTTATAACCATATTTTGCTGCCGTTTTGAAACCTAACTTACAGTTCCTTGAAAAAAGTATTCATACCAACTTTTCACATTTTGTCGTGGCACATAATTGTGTAGTGAAAGGAGAATGATAAATGGTTTTCAACATTTTTACAAATAAATATCTGAAAAATGTGTCGTTCATTTGTAGTCAGCCCCTCTGAGTCAGTACTTTATAGAACCACCTTTCGCTGCATGTCTTTTTGGGTATGTCTCTACCAGCTTTGTACATCTATAGAGGAACATTTTTGTCCATTCTCCTTTGCAAAATAGCTGAATCTCTGTCAGATTGGATGGAGAGCATCAGTAAACAGCGACACACATTCTCAATTGGGTATAGGTCTGGACTTTGACTGAGCCATTCCAACACATGAAAATGTTTGGGGTTGTTGTCCTGCTGGAAGGTAAACCTCCGCCCCTGTCAAGTCTTTTGTAGACTCTAAGGCCCCTTACACACGAGCAAATAGATTTGTTCAAATCGGTCGGACAGACCGATTTGAACAAATCTGTCTGCTGGCCGTTTTGGTTTGATCGCTGTACACACGATCAAATCAGAATCCCCGCCAGCAGACAGCGTGCTGACGTGGCGGTGACTTTGACGCCGCCACGTCACCGCACCAGGAAGTAAATTACTTCCGCGCATGCGTCGGTCCATTCGACGCATGTGCGAGAAGATATGTCTTCTGGTTAGCGTACTAACCAGCAGACATATCGGGCGGACGGATTCCCAGCCGACAGATTTTAAAGCATGCTTTAAAATCTGTCGGCTGGCCAAATCCGTCTGCTCGCCCGTACACACGATCGAATCTGTCTGCTGGGACAGTCGGGCAGACCGTTTCCAGCAGATAGATTTGATCGTGTGTACGCGGCCTAATAGGTCTTCTTCTAAGATTGTATTTTGCATCTTCCTATACACTTTGGCCAGCTTCCCTTTCCCCGTTGAAGAAAAGCATCCCAACAACATGATGCTGCCACCAGCATGTTTCACGTGGGGATGGTGTGTTCAGGGTGATATGCAGTGTTAGTTTTACGCCACACCTCGTGTTTTGCTTTTAGGCCAAAAAATTCATTTTAGTCTCGTCTGATCAGAGCACCTTCTTCCACGTGTTTGCTGTGTCCGCCCACATGGCTTCTCACTAACTGAAAATGAGAATTCTTATGGCTTTTTCAACAATCGCTTTCTTCTTGCCACTCTTCCATAAAGGCCAGATTTGTGGAGTGCACGACTAATAGTTGTCCTATGGACAGATTTTTCCACCTGAGCTGTGGATCTCTGCAGCTCCTCCACAGTTACCATGATATTCTTAACTGCTTATCTGATTAATGCTCTCCTTGCTCGGCCTGACAGTTTAGGTGGACGGCCATGCCTTGGTGGGTTTGCAGTTGTGCCATTGTGCCATACTGTTTCCATTTTCAGATGATGGATTTAACATTGCAGATGTTCGTGAGATGTTCAAAGCTTGGGACAGGGGCCACTAGGGGCGCATGGGAGCCCTCTATCCATGCCACCCCCTATATGATTAATGGATAGTCGTGCATAGCATGACTCTATAAACCCCCCCTATTAATGCATCCGGCTCCTTTCAGAATGCCGGGCGCATGAATTACAGTGGCGGGGTGTTTTATTGAAACACCTAATTAGAGCCATAGGCTTCAAAATAGAGTGGACTCATGAAGCAGAGCAATGCGCTCAGAGCCCACCCAGGTGTGTTAGAAAAGCAAATTAATATTCACTTTTCTAACACTGAATTGCCTCTCTGCCAATCAGGAAGTGCAGGTCTGATACCCATTTTCCAATTGGATGAAAGGTTAGGCGATCATATTGGACACCTAGGAGGAGTGGAAAGCATGGACGGAAGCCACCGTGATCCACACCACAGGAAGAGGAAAAAGGCTGCCCGACAAGCTGCTCGCCCGCTTCCTAGATTGGGCTTTGATGTCCTGACTGTCTTCCTGGGGGGGTGGCCGTCTGACCAGGGCGGGCTGTCTGCCGCGCCCCCCCACAAGAAAAAACTCTAGCCGCCACTGGCTTGGGATCTTTTTTTTATATCCTAACCCTGCTTTTAACTTCTCCACAACTTTATACCTGACCTGTCTGGTGTGTTCCTTAGCATAGGGTGGCTATGTGGCTAAATAAATGTTGGCCTAAATGTTTGACTAAAATTTAGTTTATTTGATTTTTCTTATAACAAAAAGTAAAAAATATAGATTTTTTTCAAAAATGTCGCTCTATTTTTGTATATAGCGCAAAAAATAAAAGTCGCAGAGACGATCAAATACCACCAAAAGAAAGCTCTATTTGTGGGAAGAAAAGGACGCAAATTTTGTTTGGGAGCCACGTCGCACGACCGCGCAATTGTCAGTTAAAGCGACGCAGTGCCGAATCGCAAAAAGGGGCCTGGTCCTTTACCTGCATTTTGGTCCGGGTCTTAAGTAGTTAATCAGATAAGCAGTTAAGAATATCATGGTAACTGTGGAGGAGCTGCAGAGATCCACAGCTCAGGTGGAAAAATCTGTCCATAGGACAACTATTAGTCGTGCACTCCACAAAGGTTCTCTAAGGCCCCTTTCACATTAGTGGACGAACGGTCCGCTAATTACAAGTCCGTTTACGGACTTGTAATGTGTCCCTATGGGAGCGGATCCGTTAGCGGATGATGCATCTGCTAACGTCCGCCTAAGATCCGCGTCCGTCTGGATCCATTTTGCGGACGGAAGAAAACCCTATTTTTCTTCCGTCCGGTGGATCGGATCGGATGCAAACGGACAGACGGTCCGTTTCCATCCGATTCCCCATAGGGGATAGCGGAGGAGAGACAGGGCGGTCCCTGCACAGTGTGCGGGGACCGCCCTGTCCGCCGACAGCTGAGCGGGACCCCCCGCTGAGCCGACGGACACACACGGAGCGGACCGAAAAACAGTCCGCTCCGTGTGAAACAAACATCTGGAGAATTCACAGAACAGTTGTATTTATACAGAGATTAAATTACACACAGGTGGACAATATTTACTAATTAGGTGACTTCTGAAGGCAATTGGTTCCACTAGATTTTAGTTAGGGGTATCAGAGTAAAGGTGGCTGAACACAAATGCACGCCACACTTTTCAGATATTTATTGGTAAAGAATTTTGAAAAACATTTATAATTTTCCTTCAACTTCACAATTATGTGCCACTTTGTGTTGGTCTATCATATAAAATCCCAATAAAATAAATTTAAATGTTTACTTGTAACATGACACAATGTGGAAATTTCAAGGGGTATGAATACTTTTTCAAGGCACGGTATCCTTTAGAAATATCAGTGCCAATGCTTTGTACTACTACTACTTAGTAACCTGTAAGTATATTCTACGTCTGCCATCTCAAACTCCTCTGCATCCTATTTGTTTTACAAGTGTTTCTTCACCCACTCAACTTCCAAAAACCTATTTCCTAGTAGGAGGCAGGTATAATAATGCCTTGCTTGCCCCTGTGAACCTAGTCTACACTGTTTTTTGTGAGGCCCCATACACACGATCGGACATATCCGATGAAAACGGTCCGCGGACCATTTCCATCGGATATGTCCGATCGGGAGTTTGATCCGATGGCGTGTACACACCATCGGATCAAATTCCCCGCCGCCGGACGGCGCGGTGACGTGGCGGTGACGCGGCGGTGACGTTGACGCCGCCGCGTCACCGCCACGTCACCGCACCAGGAAGTAAAACACTTCCGCGCATGCGCCGAATCCATTCGGCAGCGGCGCGGCGGCGGTGGGGGACGACATGTCTGCTGGTAAGTGTACTAACCAGCAGACATGTCGGGCGGACAGATCCCCACCGGATAGATTTCAAAGCTTGCTTTGAAATCTGTCGGGTGGACAAATCTGTCCGCTAGCCCATACACACGAGCGGAGATGTCTGCTGAAACGGTCCATCGGACCGTTTTCAGCGGACATATCCCCTCGTGTGTACGCGGCCTAAGAGGATTTCACCGGGACATCCAAAGGAAATCATCCAATCTGATACACACAAGAAGATAGTGATGCAGGAGATCTAGATCCAAATTCTTGAAACCTGCATAGATCTGCTTCTATAGACCTCCAAATTGGCCTATTCCCAGTACCCACAGCCATTTTAGAACCCATTATAACCACAACCTGACCTGTTTACAGTGCTTTGTCCTGCAAACCTCCCCATCTCAGTGTTCCTTAACCCAGGACCTTCATTCACTATATCTGGTCTCCCACAGTACATAGAACATAAAAATGCAATTATTTTAGTAACTATAAACTGCTAAATGCCTTTTTGTCATCAGCAGTATATAGCAGTCTTATGACTTCTATAAGTGTTTGGTTAAAGCTTGTAGGATGAGTTTTTATTCTTCTCTGACTGTCCTATGAGACTGCATGTCCCCTGGCCCTCTTTCTGGACAGTGTTAAATGGCCCTGTGCTGATCACATGCACCCTCCAAAGCAAAAAAAAAAAAACTCTCTAGCAATTCACACCAAACTGAGCATGTGCAGACTGCCCCCAAGGCTCTGTTCTATCAGGAGATGTATTGAGGACAGTGGAAGAAGGGGAGGATCAGAGAAGACAGGATCAAACAGCCTTTACACACAATGCACAGGAATAACCTCTTAGGTTCCACAATGAGTATAACAAGTATGCTTTACTGCATATACAGACTGAGTTTACTGTTGTGGGTCTAGTAACGCTTTAGGCCCATGGAATCTTGTAGAACAGAGCTGCCCTATTACAAGACTTGTTCATATTATGGTAGACGACACGGTTGGAGAGACACTGCCTATTTATAGAAAGAGATTTTGGCCAGTTACAGAGAGAAACTTAGCAGTTACAGAAACACTGACCAATTAGAAGAGGATTGCCCAACTCTAGAGAAATTTGTCTGTGCTGTCTGTAATCTTCTGCAACCTACGATCATAAAGTTCACTGGAAGTGTACTTACTGAAGAATGTGCTCTGTAACTTCTCCTCTTAGGTGCCCTCTATCACCCCTCTCTGGCGTCCTGTTTCATTAAAAGAGAAGTATGGTATTCAATAAAAAAATGAATAATAAATAAACTTGCCTCGGTGGATGCAGCATTGGTCCAATGCTGCATCTGTCTGTCCCCTGTTGACACTTAACACTGAGAACTGAAGGATCAAACACTGCTGATCACTCAGCTCTCAGTCTTTAGCCTGCGGAAAGCTGGTGATTGTCGGTCACTAGCTCTCTGCTCTGCACCTCCGGCGCTCACTGGTATGTGAAGGGGGCTGGAGTGGCTGCCGGCTCACATTCTCAGCGGCTCTGGATCTTTTCAGAGCCTGAACTGGCTTTGTGCAGAACAAACTGCACTCCTGTGATCCATAGGAGTAGAACAGCCAAAAAAAGGTTTGGCTATACGTCTCCTTTTATTACACCATTTTATTACAAAAATGGAGAGGAGAGTGTTTTTAATATGTTGCTGTGTTTAATGAATTTCACTTTTTACCTTGATTAAAAGCTTAAAGTGGTTGTAAACCTCAGACATAAAATATGAACACAACATAACCCTCTATAGTGTGTACTTGTCTCAATTAAGAACACAAAGGTCCTCTGCCATGGGCATGAATCACTTCTGACAGGTTTCCCTGACGCAGAGAAAACGGTGACAGTGAAGGGAACTTGAACACACAGCCTATGATTGACAGCCTCAGCTTTGTTGCTATGTGAAGGGGGAAGGTTTCTCTTCCTTCCAATCAGCTCTCAGAGCTCTCCTTTACTGAGCTGTGCAATGTGTAAATTCAGCTCTCCGCCTCCTTTTTTTCTGACATATCAGACACACTTTAAATAGATGTAGAGAAGAGAAGATTTCAGATAAACAAGTCCAACCTATGTCGGAGGATTTGTTTGGATCTCTGTGTATCACCTGAGGCCAGTCACTTCACTGGGTATATGGAAGAGTTTGCAACCACTTTAAATTAACCACTTGTCATCTGCCCACCGTCAAATGACGGCGGGCAGACGACTCCATTATCCTTGACATCACGTCATATGACGTGATGTCCCTTTAACGCCGCTTCGCGGGGATCCCGTGCGAGTGCCCGGCGGCAACGATCGCCGCCGGGCACACGCGATTGCTCAGTAACTGAGCTGGGACGTGCAGCTCTGTATGTAAACACAGAGCTGCACGTCCCTGTCAGGGAGAGAGGAGATCGATTGTGTCCCTTGTACATAGGGACACAATCGGTCACCTCCCCCAGTCACCCCCCCTCCCCCCACAGTTAGAACACTCATAGGACACACATTTAACCCCTTCCCCGCCCCCTAGTGGTTAACCCCTTCACTGCCAGTCACATTTATACCGTAATCAATGCATATTTATAGCATTGTTCACTGTATAAATGTAAATGGTCCCAAAAATGTCAGAAAAGTGTCCGAAATGTCCGCCATAACGTCGCAGTCCCAATAAAAAAATCGCAGATCGCCGCCATTAATAGTAAAAAAAAAAAAAAAAAAAAAAATGCCATAAACTATCCCCTATTTTGTAAACGCTATAAATTTTGCGCAAACCAATTGATAAACGCTTATTGCATTTTTTTTTTACCAAAAATATGTAGAAGAATACGTATCGGCCTAAACTGAGGGAAAAAATATTTTTTTTATATATTTTTGGGGTTATTTATTATAGCAAAAAGGAAAAAATATTGCATTTTTTTAAAAATTGACGCTCTATTTTTGTTTATAGCGCAAAAAATAAAAACCGCAGAGGTGATCAAATACCACCAAAAGAAAGCTCTATTTGTGGGGAAAAAAGGACGCCAATTTTGTTTGGGAGCCACGTCGCACGACCGCGCAATTGTCAGTTAAAGCGACGCAGTGCCGGAAGCTTATATTTTGTCTGGGCAGGAAGGGGGTGTAGGTGCACAGTAGGCAAGTGGTTAAAGACTTTTGGGCATGACCCTACATAAACTAACGAATTACGTCAATCACATTCAGGCATCTAGGTCTGATGTAAGTCTGATTGTCAAATTTTAAGTACTGATTTTTCTGCTCTGAAGTTTTCTGTATAGGATAAACAGCAAGGAGCCCCATTGTGATTTAGGCAAGCCATATATGGTGAAAATTTCTTTCCTGCAAATTTATTTCCTGCAAACTTGGGTTGCAGGAAATCATTTTTCACCATTCCCCCATCAACACAGAGTGCTGACAGGGAAATCCCTCCTGTCAAGCCATTGTCTGCTCCCAGCAGGGGAAGACAGTGATGATCATTGAGGCTAGCGCAGCTACTAGCAAAAATCGCAAGAGAATCCAGCAGGCTGGTTGTGCCCAAGTTGATCAATTAACTTGTTACATTCAGCCTGCCCATACATGGTTTGAATCTGGGCCTTTTCCTGCTGAACCAGCCACGTTTCGATTATAACTTGCCACCGGTAATGAGGTGTGAAACCCCTCAGTTTTTTTATGTGACTCAGTTTGCTGTATGAACTGTTTTCCAATCAATAAAGACATTATCTTGGAGTGTGGCTATCCGGATTTCTTTGGCCGAGATTTGAATGTATGGCGGGCCTTAGAATAACCATCTTTAATAACAAGTAGGGGGTTCTCCGATCACCAGATTACCCACAAGAAAGAGTAGGGTGGGCAGGTGCAACAAAGCAATACTTGGATGAAAAAGAGAACTACTGAGGATTCACTCTCAATATGCATTTAGTTTCCAATTCTAACTGGAGTGTAACTTTAAAGATGGGACTTGGAGAAAAAGTCTTATGCCATGTACACACGATAATTTTTCGGCTTGTAAAAAAAAAACGTTTTCAGCCTCTAGAAAAAACAACATTTTTTTCAACTTCATCATTAAAACCAGGGCTTTTTTTCAGGGGGAACTTGGGGGAACTCAGTTCCACCACCTTTGGCTCAGACCCTTTGGTGCCTGCTCACCACAATCACTTGTAAACACAGAAGTCTGGTTTCTGTGTTTACAAATGACAGCTCTGCACTCTGTGTGTATCCCCCCCGAACTCTACACTCTGTATGTAGTGCAATCCTGGTATTTAATGCCCCTTTAAAACACTTCTGTTTGTGAAATCTGAACGGGGTCGTGTTGAGTTCCTGCACCTATTTTCTGAGACAAAAAGCTCTGATTAAAACGATGTTGCCCACACACGATAGTGAAAAAAATGCTCTAGCAAAGCGCGGTGACGTACAACACGTATGACGGCACTGTAAAGGGGAAGTTCCATTCGGATGACGCCACGCTTGGGGCTGTTTTTGCTGATTTTGTGTTTGTAAAAGACGATTCGTGTTTTTCTATCTGTTACAGCGTGATAAATGTGCTCCCGTCTCATAACTTGCTTCTGAGCATGCGCAGGTTTTTCACGTCATTTAAGCCCACACACGATCATTTTTTACAACCGAAAAACGACATAGTTTAAAACGTCGTTAAAAAATGCAGCATGTTTGAATTTTTATTTTTTTTTGGTCGTTTTTCAGAACCCGAAAAATTATGTGAAGCCCACACAAGATCATTTTAAATGACATTAAAACAGTAAAACAAATACCGCAAAAAAAAAATGGAAAATTGTATCAAATACTTACCGTAATTTTCCTTTCCTGATGCCAAGACATGGCAGCATACATATGATATAGCCCGCCCCTATATCCACCCACAGGACACGTTTAACTCTCTATAAAACTCTGAGTGAGAGCTACCTCCCCCATTCTCCGTATAAAGTACAAAGATCAGAGGGAGGGTTTGTATGCTGCCATGTCTTGTCATCAGGAAAGGAAAATTACGGTAAGTATTTGATACAATTTTCCATTTTCCTGACGCCAGACATGGCAGCATACATATGATACATGAAGAGCTTTCTAGAGGGAGGGTTTAATGCTGTAAACTTAAAAAAAAGACAAAGAAGCTTGGATAAACTTCCTCCCAAACTCTACTGTAGTAAGAGCTGCTAGATCCACCCTGTGGTGTATTAAAAAACATATAATGTGATGACCAGCTAGCCTCTTTGCAGACTGTCTAAAGAGACAACCCTGCCTGTGCTATCCAAGAAGATGACATCACCCTGGTTGAGCGATGAGCTCTAACCATCTCTGGAGGATCCTTACCGGCTCCACATGCCCAGTGAGTATTTTCACGATTCAGGCCGAGATGGTTCTGTCCGAAGCCACTTACTCTTTAAATCTTAAACATTCTGAATGTATAAGTAGCCCGAGATAGGCTTTGAGGACTTTGGAATGTCCAACTTTTGCAGATCGGCATCTGATTGCGCTGGGAAGGCTGTAAGCACCCATTCACTGGAAAGACAAAACTTGGATGTCACGCTTTGGAATAAAATGATTTTAGCCCAACCCTGTCTGGGAAGAACATGGAATAAGGCTCTGCCGCCCCAAATTTTGGAGTCGACGCACTTTCCCCCGAAATCATGGCTAATAGAAAAGCCGATTTTAAGGAGATCTCCCATAAAGAACAGTGTTCTGTCAAGAGTACAATGAGGGTTTGCTAGAAAATTGAGGACTACTGCCAGGTCCCATTAAGGGAACCTATTTCTTCTGGGAGGGCGCAGTCCAAGTACCTCCCATGAAGTGATCCATCAGCAGGTCTGCTGCCCATTTCTTTTGGTTAAAAGCCAAGATGACAGAAATTTTCACCTTAAGCAAAAAGACAGGATTTGAGATAAATTTGGGTCACGAGGGTCAAACTGATGGCCAGCTGCAAAGCTTGTGAACCTAATCCATATTTTGGAATAGATGGCATTGATTGACCCTTTCAAAGAAATCTTCAAAGTTCTAATCCCTTCTTGAAAACATCTGGGAAACTCTTGTAACCTCTGCCTTACAATTTCCAGGCTGCTAAAGTTAGACGTGATGGTTGCCGCTGTAGTGCATCTCCCTCAGATACGTGGAGATGAGGAGTCACTGGCAGAGTGATTGGTGTGCACACGCTGATACCCATTGCCAGAGAGACCCATGGTCTGTGAGGCCAGTAAGGAAAACCTGTAATGACTGTCAAATCTCATAAATTTCTTTAATCCTAAAACTCCATGAGGGAAGATATAGGCCAGTTGCCCAACCCAAGGATTGGTAAAGGCATCTGTCCCTTCCACTAATGGATGAGGATAGCACGAGAGGAACCGGTTCCCCTTGTAGTAGGCCGATGAGGCGAAACAGTTGTGGTAAGCACCACTCGTGGATGATCCCTTGGAACACTTCGGGGTGAAAGGACCATTCGTTGGGATCCTTGAATTGCCCAGATAGACAATCACCTTCCAAATTCTGATAGGCTGGAAGATATATGGCCCTCAAATCTGGGAGATATTGCTGGGCCAAAGTCATGATTGGTTCCACCTCGTTTAGGAGGGATTGGCTGTGCATGTCACCTTGTCGCTGTATCTAGGACTGCTGCCATGTGGTCCAGATGGAGTAGGACTGACAGACCCTATATGTGTGGCAGTAAGGGCTTATCCTGAATATAACGGTCTGTAGGTTGATCTTTGAGGACAAAAAGGAGAATGGGGGAGGTAGCTCTCACTCAGAGTTTTATAGAGAGTTAAACGTGTCCTGTGGGTGGATATAGGGGCGGGGCTATATCATATGTATGCTGCCATGTCTGGCGTCAGGAAATATTGGTTTATCCTAAGGAATGCCTGTGTTACACAGCCACACAAACAATGTACAGGTCATTTCATTATTTCTATTTATTTTAAAGTTCCCCATGTTTGGATTCAAGTAAATGGAAAAACAGGAGCAGAATCTGTATTTGAGAACATCATTTATATTCAGATTACCATACTATAAATAAATAAGATTTACTTTTTGCTATAAACACATTCTTATGGAAATTACCTCCTGCACAGCTGTATTCAAACCTATAAGAAGGTTCTCATTGAGGCATGTACGTTTTCTATATTAATGCACCCTCCCTAGTGGCAGCACTGTGGCTTAATTTTCCTCAGTGTCTGTCATTTAAGAGTTATGATCCTTGCTGGTCTACAACGCTTATGATAAACTAGAGCAAGTCCATCAGACCTATTATATTCGAGAATCAATACACTGCACTCAGAATGAGAACTTATTCACTGCATACACTGTAATGAAATGAGCTGTCCATACAGATAAGAGCTGTGTTGTCATTAAAGCCGTTTAAGAGGTATCATAAATGTTGAATATGCTTGATGCCGGCTTAACTTCTCTGTTATACTGCCTGCAGTGAGCATGTTTACAGTTATATTGGCAGGGTGTGACCGCAGCCATTTTGTGAGCTGAACCAATTTTATGGTCATGAAGTGTATCGCCACTCTGGGTTGTAAATTCCACAGTGTGCCTCTAATTCAGACCTTCAGACCCTCCTTAATGGATTAGTGCATTTTTAGTAAAAATTAACTAGTCTTGCCTCCTAAGCACATTTAACCTATCCTAGAACCCCCCAATGTAACTGCTTAGTTTAAACTTGTAGTACCTACAACTTTTGTTGACTGCTAAGCACCTAACCATCTTTGATAACCAGAACATCATAAGGCTGGAGAGATGTTTTGCAGTGAAAAAGAGAGAGTCCACTATCATGGAGTCGGGTGTTTGCCTGCCGACATCCCTCAATAGTAACAAAAAAGGTTTAATATATTTGGAGTTTAAAAAATCATGTAGCAAAAAACAGTACAGAAAACATAGTACATATATATATGCCTTAATTTCTTGGATTTGTACCACCACTTACCTCCAACAATAAAAGTTTGTAAACAAAAGAAAACATAGTACATATCAAATAAAATAAAAAATTGACTGTTGCACAGACATCAAGGTAGGTAGTAGTAAGCTGATATTTTTTCCATTCACAACGTGTTTCAGGTATATAACCTTTCTTCAGGGGTATTATTTAAGGAGCTAATTAAATTGTTTGTGTCACCTTGGATGTATAAGTAGAGCCAAGTGCCGCTATTTGCAGAGAATGTGTTGTGGTGTCAGCCGGACAGACAGGCAAGTGCGTGTCAGGGTAATTAGCCCCAAAAGTGCCCCATGGAGGTCTTCTAAAGAGGGCCCATGAGTGCCCCAGTAGATAATGGGTTCTGGAAATTAGCACAGATGACAAGGTGCTGCCGCCTAGAAGATAGACAGGTTGGTCCAGGGCCACCATCACAAAAGGGGCAATTCCTGTCTGTTGAAACGCCGGCCAAACTGGTCCCAGACTCTGCAACTCGCAGTTTGTTGAGGTACACAAACCAGTTATCCATGAGAATACCTGGTTTACATAATAAAAAATAATATAGTAAAAAATCCAGAGTAGTAGCCCCCATAATTACCACATTAAGTTTTCAGACCTAAGAACTAAAAAGTGTGGAGATTTTTAATGGGTAGACTCTCCGAGTAAAAAGTAATTTGTTTGGCTGGCCAAAAAAAATTTAAAAATTCAACGGGGTGTCATATACAGGGACATATAAGGAATGATATCAGTGACAAGACTAAATTGAATCCATAATATCCTTAACTAGAGATGGGGAAATTTGGAGGGTGGGTAATGATAAATGCCATAGGAGTCACACAGAGCTGGACCACAGGGATATGGGGGATGGCAGGGGAGTAGAAAAACATTCAAACAAAAAAGATAAG
This sequence comes from Rana kukunoris, assembly GCA_029574335.1. NCBI lineage: Eukaryota > Metazoa > Chordata > Amphibia > Anura > Ranidae > Rana > Rana kukunoris. Next base: position 382,658,748 of record CM056051.1, read on the forward strand.
GATAGATGAAGGGCTAGAGAGAGATGCATACGGTCAGAAAGAAGAGAAAAAATAGGCAATTCTCTCTACCACTGGAAGGGACCCAAAAGGTTAACCCTAACCTGCTAAGAGACGATTACAGGAATACCCCGCATTAAGTACACTCACTTTACATACACTCACGGGTAAGGACATACCTGCGAGTGTATGTAAAGTGCCTTACAAGTACTGTACAGACATTTTGCAGCCGCAGTAGAAGGAGCTGAAGCTCCCAGAGCATAGCCCACTCTGGTCCAGTGTGCCCCTGACACCCCTGCTACAGCCCCTGAGACCTCAACTACAGCTCAAGACACCCCACTACAGCCCCTGACCCCCCACTACACCCTAGAAGTGAAAAAAGGTATTGTTTCCCTTTAAGTACATTTTCATTTTACATACATGCTCTGGTCCCATTGTGTACTTAAAAGTGAGGTATGCCTATACCTACAATTGAGTATGTAAATTGATACTCCTCATTTCTATTTTTGCTTCCAAGTTAAGGTAAAGATCTTGGTCATCATTAAAGGGTTAGTTCACCTTTATAATTAAAATTACTATGCAGCTATGGGTGTAGGTCATTTACATACCTTCCAAAGCACGACTGGAATTCTCCCAGAACGTTTCTAGATCATTACTAAATGAGGCCTAGTCATTATTGCTCACTTCCACCATCACAGGAGAAAGCTTTTTCTCTGATTTAAACCCCCTCACATGCGCTTTCTCTGATTCTGTAGCTCTGAGCTAAAGAGCTCAATTCTCTGATGGTGGAGGTAAGCAGTAATGACTAGGCCTCAGTAAGCAATGTCCTGGTAGTATTCTAGGCTTTTTAAAAAAGTTAGGTAAATACCTATAGCTAGAGCATTATTCAACTTTAGTCAGAGCTGCACAGTTTCTTTTCATCTACAGGTATCCCTTATCTGCATAGGCAGTTTTTTGTTAAATGTGAACTAACCCTTTAACATACATACTTAAGCAACAACATAAGCACACATAGTGGAAAGGTTAGTTTAAGAAACACTTGTTCAACAGTTAAGAGGGGGGGGGGGTGTCTGTTTAACCATCATGTAATATCTATGGCCATATTAGGGTATACCTGTCGCCAGGCTATGGAAATTTCAAGTATTTAAAAAATGGCAGATGGGTATACTATAAAGTTTACCTGTGGTCAGGCTATGGACATTTCAGGTATTTACAAAATGGCAGATGGGTATACTATAAAGTTTAACTGTGGTCAGGCTATGGAATGCAAATACTTAGATACTCTTAACTAGCACTACATAAGCTACTAACTGATCATCGTAGCTGCGGGCACTATGGAACAATTTATCCTTAAATCACAGCAAAAAGTTAAAGTAAAAACAAAATAAGGTTCTTCAAGTTAGTGTTCTCAGAGGGTCAGCTCAGTCTGCCCTCCTTTCTGAGTTCCTACAGCTTACTCTCAAAAATAGAAGGCTGAAAGAGTGTGGAGTCACTTCTGGGAGGAAAAACAGTGAGCTAATCTCTTGGAATAAAGACTTCAGTATAAAAGAACTTCAATATTTCTGCGGTTAAAGTTTTGACAATTTCTCCACAGTGCCTTCAACAACAGAGGTCAATGATAGCCTGTTATAAGTCTCGTTAAACATGGCCCTACACTACCCAAAACAGTGCATTCTAAGGTGGATGCAACCAGGTGATTACATTCAGCCTTGGACTGGAAGCCTACACAGATGAATGACAGGCTGACAATATCCTTGGTTGCTCGCATTTAATTGCTCAAAGAGTGATTACATGCTGCCAAGCACAGATCTGTACGCAGACTGATTCTAGTACTGATCATTTTGTCCCTAATCACAGCTAATCGATCCATGTGAAATGTACTTGTGGACAGCTGTGGAGCCCCTCAGCCTGTCATTGATTTGTACAGGTAGAGGGGCTGCAGCCAAATGCAACCACCTGTCTGTACTTTCTGCAGAACGACCCTGATCTTTGTGGTATATGGCCACAAACACATGTGTGAATGAGCCCAGAAAGCTCATTTACTGCTTGTAAAGAATATTTAAGTATTTGAATTCCTTAGCCTTACCAAATCTACTTGTAAGATTTATCCATCTGCCATTTTACTTTAATTTGGAAAAAGCAAATTATGTAGTCCTACAGTATTTATAAACAAATTGTACTGCAGATAAGATGCAGCACATAGCTTAATGTTTATTAATACTTTAAGAGAAGCGGAAAATTGCATACTAAGACAGAAGAGGCTTATAAAATGTTTGTTCCCACAGGCCTCTGTGTAGAAAGTACCATAAGTAATCATATTCTCTGTGTGCGATTGTCCAGCCAGAGGCCTTCCAGTGACATACATCAATGGTCTGCTTGGGAACATAAATAAAACATGAGAGTCTTTTGAAGGAAGCTGTTTACAGAGCTATTTTTGTTTCAGTATAGTTGCCAATTGCACTAATCGGACAATTGTAGGTGTTCAAGATCTTTCCCTGGGAATTATTTCCTTAAAAAATTCTCTTTTATTTCTAAGCTGACCAACTTTACCACACTCATTGAATGCATTTTAGAATAAATATACATGTTTGTGTGATACCATCTTTTTAATTAACTGTACAGTATTTTCAGGATAAATTCCTAACCACGGACAAACCACTAAAATTAGCACAACATCCCTAAATTAAATAAATATAGGAATACTTGTGGGATTTTTAAGGTGCATGTACTAGTATATAAAAAATATACCTTTTATTTGAACAATGATCATTGAACAATGATTAAAAAATTGTCTTAAATCAATATCACAACAAGTACATAAAGTACAATCCTTATGGATTTGAAGTCATGATTGGTTGTAGTGTACACATTTGACTTAAATTCTGGGAAGGCTTGTGCTCCAAGTGGGCAGCCTCCCCTGAGGAAGCCCAGATTGAAGGTGAAACATGTTGGGAACTCCATCAAATGTATCCATAAGGATTGTACTTTATGTATTTGTGGAATTGTTTTTAGACAATGTTTTAATCACTGTTCAAATAAAATGTATATTTTTTTTATATATCTCAATTTGTATTTAGATAACTATGTAAAAAAAAGCTCATCTTGATGTGCTTTACACTTTTAAATGTTGACCAACTAAATGAAATCAATGCACTCCCTGCTATATCTATTCTCAACAGTTGGTAAAAAAAAAATGGCTTATCTAAAAATTATAATACAGTAACAAAAATATGGAAGAACAAGCATGTAAAATCACTTAAGCACTGCAATATTTAGCTAAAAAATATGCACATCCCCTTTTCACTAAGAGCCGGTATACACTGGGGCGACTCGTCAGGCGACTCAGCCGCCTAACAAGTCGTGTCCCATTCTATTCAATAGAACCGTTCTAATAGGAGCGACGCAAGTCGCTCCAACTTAAAAAAAGGTTTTGTACAACTTTGGGGGCGACTTGCATTGACTTCTATACAGAAGTCATTTTGCAAGTCGCCTCTGAAGTCATCTTCAGGACGCCTTGCCGAGTCGCCCCAGAAGTCGTGCCACCCCAGTGTGAACCGGCTCTAAAGCCCAAATTTGTCTTTGCAGTCACACCACACCATATATATAATGACATTGTGTTTGGGGTGGTTTGTCCTACTGCAGAATTTATTTGGGGCCAGTCACAGTGTAATTGCCAGATTCGCAACATTTATTTGTTACAAATTGGTTCTTTAAAAGGTAGATTTCACTGAAGAATAAAGAGCATTGTCATCACCCTGCAAACCAGTCATAGATTATAGTAAATGAGATTATGTGTAAAGGTTTTCTATTATAGTTTTAAATGGTCTTTAAAGCTGAACTCCAGTGGAAGTAAAGTGCTTCTTTGCAGTGGGGCTGCTTGTTTTAGATCTGGGTGAACAAGAAAAGCACTTAGTGATGCTCCACTCCCACTGGCTCCTGTGCACTGTAAGACCGGTCCCTGCAACCTCTTCTCCCATATGCCTCGGTGGTTGCGAGTCCTCTCATGTCATCGGGACCAATGCAGGATTCATAGCCATGTATGTGAGGAAGCTTTGGGACAGTCCACTGCAGGAGTGTAAGGAAGTAGAGGAGAGCGCTTGTTGCCAGGTGAGTGGAGGATCAGGTGAGTAAAACTGCTGATCCTTTCCTAGACCTAAATAAGCATTTTCCCCTTGCAGTGCATGGGCAGCCTCATTGCAAAGGAGGATTTTTATTTTGTGTTGGGCTTAAATTAACCCATCTAATTAAAGCACAACTCCAGCTATCACAGTTTAAGCAGTTACAACAACAGTTTTTTTGTTCTTTTAAATAAAGCTGACCTCCATCAGCACCTTCAGCATTGTTATATAGTTTATGACAATCCATGTAACTGTCACTTTTTTTTATCAGCTTTGCCTATGTGTAAATTTGTGTAGAAATATTATCAAAACCATTTTTAAGGAAAACAAAAACCCTAAAAAATAATCGGCGCAAACAAACCTAAGAATTTAATTTGCAGCTGAACACTCCAGGCCAATTATATAATGCCTCAAAGTAAACATACACAATAAAATAGTGCAGTGCAAATATAACCAAACAATAAAATTCATGTACTGCAAAAGGTCAAATGAGAAGATGAATAAATAGTCCAAAAGATTTCATAAACTGAAGATCCCCAGATGGTGCAAAGTAGAGCCTCAAGGTAAAGCATGCAGGTGTCACAATACGTGCAGTATCTCCGCCGTATATATAGATGGCCGCTTACATTACAAGCAGAACCCAAGTTCAAGGAGAAGTTTGGGGCTTGCAAAAAAACAAACATACATACTCACCTGATCAACCGCATAACTGCTGGTTACTAAGTTCTCGGTCTGCTCTGGGTGAAGAGCAGTGACTGTCAGTTGCCGCTCTCCACTTGTTCCTGGTAGCACTCATTGAAGCGCCAGGCAGAGATGGGATTGGGACACTTACAGCTCTCCACTGTGTGTGCAGAGAGGCAGAGCCAGCTGTCAATCAAGCAGCTTGAATTCCGTCAAAATTGTCAGGATCTTTCCAAAGCATGGAGCAGCTCCGCCACATCAGCTGATAGCGGGATTTAGCCCACTGCCGGCTCACTCTGGGCCAAAGGAGAACCAAATAAAAAGATAGGTTATGTGCTAAAAAGATGAGGGAATTTTCCAGAGCTGCCAGGTCACACAGCTGCAATGGCCATCCTGAAAAGTGATAGTCCGCAAATCCTAGCTGCTCTTTAAAATCTTTAGAATGTATTGGGTCTCCAAAAAAGACAGTGTCAGACAGCAAATATAAATGTATGTCAGCCTTGTGGACCTTGTTCGCTATAAATGCCACGTACAAAAGCCACAACATATAGTGTATAAACTCCTGGTAATACATGTCAATAATTTGCCAATTAATAGATAATTAGATTTATTTTTTATGTTGCAGTGGTCCTTTAATTGTTACTGGTTCCTTATGAGTGAATTGAGCAGAGTTGGGACACCTGCCAGGATGCTAAAGGTGTCCAGGACCCTAGTATAAAGCCCTTTCACCACACCAACTGAATACATAACAGACCTCATTTCAACCAAGATAGTTTCTCTATAATTCTACTTCTAGAATTTGAGAATTCACTGGGGTGAAGGAGTCATGCCACCACTGTTATCGCCTGCCCCTGCTGAATTCTCTATAACAATATGCAGAAAAATTGATTAAAGTGACAATGCTGCTTAGTAAAAAACCTTGTCCCAGAGGACACATGTCTCATCGGTTGGCTGCATATCACATTTGCTCAGTAAAGTACATTTAATTTTGAAACCTAAGTAGCATAAAATACTTATTAAATATTTTGATTTGAAGTTTGCCTTAATCACTTTAGCTAAATCAAGAGCTATTTATCTCCCAGAGAGGGGACAGAGACGCAAACAGTTTAAATATACCTGCTATTCTGTCGCAATTAATTAGCTTTAAGGGCAGCCCCCTGTCTTGGTTGCAATTATGGTAAATTACAGTTTTCCTCTTCAGAAAAATGACTTTACTTATATTTTTTAAGGAGTTGCTTACAGTAGGACGTGCATGCTCTTTTTTTCTATGCGCTGTTCTTTTTAAAAATTTCTGTTCTGTTCTTAGTCTGCTAACTGTGCGTAGGCTGTGCCGGACAATTTCAGGTATGTGGGTGCCCCTGTGCCCACTGGGACCTGTGAAGTCTGGCGAGAGTCTACAGTTTATCCACTTACCATTTTAAAACTCCAACCGTTTCCAGTTCTGCACACACAGGCAGAACAAAAGGGACACATATCCAAAGCAATGCCTATCCTCCTCTACAGTGGTCATTGAAAAGTCAGCATGGCTATGGCTCTGTGTGCCTCCTAGGAACCGATCCACGTGAATCTGTGGTTCTGAATGGGAGCATGCACAAAGTGAAGACTTCAGCAAGACTTCAGCAAGATTCCCTAGGTTCTGGCGGGCACAGGGGGGTATCCAAATACCAGAGGCCTGGTTAAAGTTAGTGGATCAAGAAGGGAAAAGGATGTTTACAAAAGAATAGCAAGAGCATGCAAGTTCTTCTATAAGCATCATAAAATTACACTTTATTTGTAGGCTGAATTATTCTATTCCACTTGGTGAAAGTCCCATGTGCAGAAGCCTCCCTTTAGGTGCTTGTGCCTATGAGGCCTAATGAGGCAATCATGTAAATGACATATGTCATATGGACATACTATTCTTATATATAAATTAGAAATAACTTTTACTGTTATAGCCTCATTTAGAGGCTTACGCCTTATATAATATAAATCTCTTCTGATGTGTTTAAAAGGGTCAAAGCAAAAAAAAAAAATCCCATACCCTATTCTAGACTCTCTCTGGTGTCTATACTTACCTGCACACTGATTATCATGCCCCTTACCCCTAGAGATATGCTAGGCCATGGTGATTGCCTGCTCATGCTCCACATACTGATTTGTTGGGAAACAGGGGATGTGTCCCATGCTACCTTAAAACCAAAAGCACCATGATTTTTTACTCAACAAGGTAGTGGTGGCAACTATCTAGGCATCGGAGTATGTCAGAGACAGTGATTTGATTGTTGGTCCGCACATATTACAGGGTATTTTTCATGGAATCATGTCTTTAGAGAAACATGAGGGTGGCTAATCTCTCAAAAAGTTCTAGTTACCTGGCTGTTATGCTGTCCTTCATGTAAGTTTCAATACTTTCAGTCACTAATTTGGAACAAGTATACAGATTAGAATTTCTGCAGTAGCTTTCCAGCTCAGTGACTGTAGTAGCCCTCAATAAAAAAAAGCTGTAGAAGCACTTAACCCTCCTCTTGTGTTAGGGTCAGAACCGACCCGTTTTCAGGTTTTGAATGTCTATAAGTATCACATAAATTTGTTTATTGCATCAAGATTTTTTTACTTTGTCAGGAACCTCTATTTAAACAATGTAATAGAAAAATAATCCTTTTCACTAAATTATAAAATACTGTGGAGAAAATTAAGACGTTTATGGTGTTAGGGTCAATTCTGACCCAGTTATAATATAGGATTATAGGACACTAATAAGTGCCAAAACTGAAATCATAAACACTCTCTCTGCTTTGTAACACTGACAGACAATAACCTCTCAACCCTGTGAGTTGTAGTTAGGGAGGGGCCTATCTCTTTGCCTGCTTGTCTGCTTCTCTAAATAAAGTAAAGAAACATAGGACCAATACATTTCAGAGTTGCTGACTTTATTTTACCATTTTTTAAATTTGAAAATGAGAGGTATGCTATCAAAAGAAAGGTCTAAGGCAGGGGTGCCCAACCTTTTGAAGAGCGAGGGCCACTTAAGCGACTTAGTAACCAGTCGCGGGCCACAATGAGCAGATGACAGGTCCGTGTCCACTCTGCGCAAAGACACAGACACAGCCTACTCTACTGTATGGGCCCTCTCATCTGATCATAGAAGGGGACTGATCCACTTCTGTTTTTTAGCAGATCGGATTGGAAATAGGCAGGTGTAAAATTTGTTTACATCTGCCACTCCATAAAGGTGAATGGAGGATCCAATTGGGTCAGACAGATCATGTTAAAGGGGCCTAAGGCTACCTGTGGCTTTCCTGCAGGTTAGCTGTACTTTGCCATATAATTCCATTTTATCCTGCTGGTGTGGTGCACCAAACCTGCAGGTAAAACCAGAAGTCTATGGCTCAGTGCAGGTTAGCCACAGGTGCACTAGACTATACCAGTGGATCGGTTTGAAAGCAGCCGAGTAACCACGGTAGAACAGATATGTCCATATATACACTGTTATTTTAGTAATAAACTTGCTGTGCCAGGTAACGTGCATTTGGTATAACTCCACCGATGACAGGAGCTGGTGCTATACAGGAAGCAATGGCTCTGCAGCTGCTTGCTTTCTCTTCCACTGGCTTCATTCACAACACTGATGCTCTGGCATGGCGGGTAGGCAACCTGCAATCTGGACTTGCCAATCCCCCATCCCAGAGCAGGAGGTGGCGGGCCACATCAGAGGGCTCTGTGGGCCACATATGGCCCCCTGGCCAATGGTTGGGCACCCCTGGTCAAAGGTGTCGCACCAAAAATATTAAAACCAATCTTTTCAAGGATAAAGAAGCCTAACACGGTTACCAAGAGGTAAGAAACAAATTGGATGATAAATAATTGTTCAGAGGGTATTTTATGGCTGATTTAAGACACGGGTCAAAACCGACCCGTTAACATCATGGATAGTAACAGAAAGCTAACATAAGAGGAGGGTTAAAATATTCTAAAGAGTGCTTGAAGCATCCTAAAGGGACCTCTGGGTTAGAGTTGTCATATGTTTTTGCACTTTTTTTTATTGTTACTGCAGCTTGATTAATCAGGGCCAGTAGGTCAGGGTAATATCCAGTCAATAGGCATGTTCAGTAGGGGGTGGCTATTTAAAGGTTTTAATTAAAGGAGAAGTACAACCAAAGCTTGTTTGGCTGTACTTTTCCTGTGGATCACAGGACTGCAGTTTGTTCTGCACTCCTGTGACCTGTTTTCAGCCTGAAGTCCGCTGTCTGCTGGTGTCACAGTGCTGGTCCAGGCTTGGGCAAGATTGCGACAATAGAGAATCTGCCCAAATGCCTGGACCAGCACCCGGCTCAGCAAGCCGCTGGAAGCCTGAGATGGCCGCACCCGCCCCGCCACAGCCCAGCACTCTAGTGAGCAAGGAGGGGCAGAGCAGAGAGCCAGTGACTGACAATCACCAGCTCTCTGCTCAGGGAGCTGTGAGAACAGAGCGATCTGCGGTGTTAGATTGCTCGGTTCTTAATCTTAGAGGCGTCGGGGGACAGATGCAGCATCCACCAAGGTAAGTATGATTATAAAAAAAAGAAAACCCCATACTTCTCTTTTAACCTGGCCAGTCGAGGCACAGTGATCCTTCTCTTCCCAGTGCCTACACTATCAGTACTATTCTGAAAATGTCCATATCTGCCTAAAGGGTTAATAGGATAAACTATTTTCAGTGAGCACCCATATTAATTAATTGCTATAATTTCTTTAGCTAGTAGTATTTTTTATATGACTTACACGTTTTTACATTCTGCTCTCCCATAATTTGTCTGTCCCATTAAATTAAGAGATTTGTAGATTGACCACCATCATCATTTTTCTATCTCATTGCTTGACAACCATTGAGATAAGATATCAGCCATACAGGGAATTCATGTTCTCAATTTCCATCAATGTTTTAAAAACCTAATTTTCACACTGACGGATCAATCGGATCTGCTTGCCAGTTCTTCAGAATGAATGGATCATCCATAGCTCTCTATGGAGCAGCGGATGTCAGTGGACATGTATCCAGTCCAATAAGAACATACAGAGTTCTGTTCTCTATCCATCTGGTGGATCAGATGACAGTCAGGTGGAAGCAAACAGGCACCCCATTGGGAACAGCGGGCTGTACCTGTGTCCGTTCTGCATAGCGGAGCAGACACGGACATGTCATGTGCCTCAGCATGGACCGTGGAGAGATCCCCGCTGAGCAGGCGAATCTGCTTGACGGACTCTGCCCCCGTCTGAAAGTATACAAAACAGTTACAACTGTAACCACAAGACAGACAAACAATACAGTGCATCAGCACTAGCAGCCAGTACAACTCAAAGTATATAGTATACATTTCTATCACAAAAAAATGCATATCAGATACAAACATGTTATTTCTCCATGTCTCCATGATAGGGTGTTTAAAATTTGCAGAACAATAACAGCCATAACCATAGATGATCCAAAAAGGCACTATCCCCAATAAAGCATGTCAGGGGTTCCAAGGCACATTCAGCCATGACAATCCCAGATAATGCACATGGCAAACACAGTCAGGTCCAATTTTTTGCATAATGTGAAAGATGATGTTGCGCCGAGTAAATAGATACCAAGCATGTCATGTTTTATAATTGCACACACTTGTGGAATGGCGACAAACTACGGTACCTAAAAATCTCCATAGGCGCCGCTTTTTTTTTTTTACGGTTACCGGGTTAGAGTTACAGAGGAGGTCTAGTGCTAAAATTATTATGTGTGATTTGAATGCCGACTTCTGTATGCGTTTTCTTTTTTGCGCAAGCTCGCGGGGAGGGGGGCGCTTTAAAAAAAAAAAATCTTATTTTTTTATTTATTTTATAATATTAAATTGTGGGTTTTTTTCTTACATTTTGATCACTTTTATTGCCGTCACAAGGAATGTAAACATCCCTTGTGACAGTAATAGGTGGTGACAGGTACTCTTTATGGAGGGATCGGGGTCTAAAAGACCCCCAATCCCTCCTTTGCACTTCAAAGTAGCACTTCAAACAGCGATTCTGAATACTGTGTACTTTTTTAAATCCGGCGCCATTGGCAGCCAAGAAACCCGGAAATGACGCCGCTTCCGTGTTAACATTGCAGAGACTGAATCAAAGCCATTTACAGCTTAGTTTCAGACTGCGCTTGGACACAGGAGGCGCCGGATGGAGGATCGGGTCTCTTGGTGGGACGGGAGGCCCGGTCAGAGCGGTGAGAGGCGGCGGGAGGGGGGGTGTCCCCTCCTGCTCCTCCGGCATAACAACCAAGTGGCTTTTAGTTGTTATGTCTGGATAGCCAATCGCCGGCTCTAAACAACGGTACCGGATGATGCCTGCAGCTGCAGGCATCGTCCCGATATAACACCTGAAAGCCGAGGACGCATATATGCGTACGCTCGGCGCGAAAAGGTTAATTTACATCCAAATCAGGTGAACGGTGTAAGAATTACAACAGTTTGTATATGTGCCTCCCACTTTTTAAGGAACCAAAAGTAATGGGACAGATTAACAATCATAAATCAAACTTTCTCTTTTTTAATACTTGGTTGCAAATACTTTGCAGTCAATTACAGCCTGAAGTCTGGAACGCATAGACATCACCAGATGCTGGGTTTCATCCCTGGTGAAGCTCTGCCAGGCCTCTACTGCAACTGTCTTCAGTTCCTGCTTGTTCTTGGGGCATTTTCCCTTCAGCTTTGTCTTCAGGAAGTGAAATGCATGCTCAATCGCATTCAGGTCAGGTGGTTGACTTGGCCATTGCATAACATTCCACTTCTTTCCCTTAAAAAAATCTTTGGCTACTTTCGCAATATGCTTCGGGTCATTGTCCATCTGCACTGTGAAGCGCCGTCCAATGAGTTCTGAAGCATTTGGCTGAATATGAGCAGATAATATTGCCTGAAACACTTCAGAATTAATCCTGCTGCTTTTGTCAGCAGTCACATCATAAATAAATACAAGAGAACCAGTTTGATTGGCAGCCATACCTGCGCACACCATGACACTACAACCACCATGCTTCACTGATGATTTGGTATGCTTTGGATAATGAGCAGTTCCTTTCCTTCTCCATACTCTTCTCTTCCCATCACTCTGGTACAAGTTGATCTTGGTGGTATGCTTTGGATCATGAGCAGTTCCTTTGTTGATCTTGGTCTCATGTGTCCATAGGATGTTGTTCCAAAACTGTGAAGGCTTTTTTTTAGATGTTGTTTGGCAAACTCTAATCTGGCCTTCTTGTTTTTGAGGCTCACCATTGGTTAACATCTTGTGGTGAACCCTCTGTAGTCACTCTGGTGAAGTCTTCTCTTGATTATTGACTTTGACACACATACCTACCTCCTAGACCGTGTTCTTGATCTGTCCAACTCTTGTGAAGGGTGTTTTCTTTACCAGGGAAAGAATTCTTCGGTCATCCACCACAGGTGTTTTCCGTGGTCTTCTGGGTCTTTTGGTGTTGCTGAGCTCACAGATGCGTTCTTTCTATTTATGGATGTTCCAAACAGTTGATTTGGCCACGCCTAATGTTTTTGCTATCTCTCTAATGGGTTTGTTTTGTTTTTTCAGCCTAATCATGGATTGCTTGCTTCCTTCACTAATAGTGACAGCTCTTTAAATCTCATATTGAGAGTTGACAGCAACAAATTCCAAATGCAAATAGCACACTTGAAATTAACTCTGGACCTTTTATGTGCTCCTTGTAAATGGGATAATGAGGGAATAACATACACCTGGCCATGCAACAGCTGAGCAGCCATTTGTCCCATTACTTTTGGTCCCTTAAAAAGTGGGAGGCACGTATACAAACTGTTGTAATTCCTACACCGTTCACCTGATTTGGATGTAAATACCCTCACAATAAAGCTGAAACTCTGCAGTTAAAGAACATCTTGTTTGTTTAATTTCAAATCCATTGTGGTGGTCTATAGATCCAAAAAGATTAGAATTGTGTCAATGTCCCAATATTTATGGACCTGACTGCACATTTAATCGGATACCGTGGACATATCGTTTACCCAACCCCCCATACACTTTATAAAATTTACAGTAGTTGATGGTACACCTCTGCTGGCATAAGTAGCTATATATAAAACTCACGATTATGTCAATGATGTATTTTCACACAAAAAAAACACACAAATAATGTTTGTTACCTTTAAATAGACATATGCAGTACATTTGCATCTATAGGGTAAGCTAACACTATTGAGAGTTACAGAGCTCACTGGTCACTTGTCTTCACAGCACTAAAGCTTTCTGCATAGGAAAATTTCAGCATAAGTGTTGGAAAAGGTTAAAGGGGTGGTTCCCCTAAAAAGAAACTTTTAACATTGCCTGTCTCTTCTTAATAACATGTAGAATCGGCTGGTAGTTTAAAAAAAAAACGTCCTTACATACCATTTTCGGCATGTAGTCTCACCGCCGCTTCCGGGTATGATGTTTGGGGACAGGCATCCGATCGACGCATACAGCGCGTCACGAGATGCCGAACGAAGCCGAACGTTGGTGCGGCTCTATACGGCGCATGCGCACCAATGTTCGGCTTCTTTCGGCATCTCGTGACGCGCTGTATGCGTCGATCGGATGCCTGTCAATCAAGTAGGCACGCCCATCCCCGGCCGCCAGACCCGGAAGCGACGGTGAGACTACATGCCGAAAATGGTATGTACGGACGTTTTTTTTTTAAACTACTAGCCGATTCTACATGTTATTAAGAAGAGACAGGCAGTGTTAAAAGTTTCTTTTTAGGGGAACCTCCCCTTTAAGAGTCAATTCCTCAAAGCCACAACAGTGTACACCCTTCCACATTTTCTGGGCCAGACTTTACATTGACTGACCCTGCAATTAATTAAAGCAGCAAAATAGAAACTTTAATCATTGTACACAAGCCTGCTAAGAATTTGTCCACAAACCATTTTTCCACCACCTAAAGAGGGAACAAACTGCTGGAAATGTTTTTAGGTCTCCAGCAGTTGTGGTACTTCAAGACTTTAGAGAGTTCCTGAACATTGTCATAGGGTTCTGCCATTATATAACATTCAGTATCACTTTTTATGTATTACTTCTTAAGGAAGAGGCAGTCTCCATAAGAAATAGGAAGGTAGCAGGTATTTCAAACTTTGCTTAGAATAGAAATATAATTTCCACCTGAAATGACACTTTAAATGTATTCCATGCATAATGGAGGATATGCATTCTAAAGTTTCTCTGTATTTTTTCATACATTCTATCCTCTGCTCTGACACGTCTTTTCTTTGTGCTCACCTTCCAGAGCGGAATGGTCATGAAGTGGCGTTTCCTGAAACCGAAGAGGACAAGGAAAGCTTTTCTTCTTCACACTTCATTTAACAAAGTACAAACAAACTCCCTTTTTTTAATAAGACTATTTTTCATTTTTTCTGTGGTGTTACATTAGTGCCAAAGCTTCATTAAACATGTAAATTGATAATTAAAGCAGTATAATAAAACATAAGGTTTTTGGGTGAATTGATTTCATTATTTCTCGCCGCTCTTCACGGTCGACAAGAAAGAACAGTGTTCCTTTAATGGAAACGAGTTTGGGGTTAGAAGCTTCCAAATAATTGGGCCCAGTACAAAGGAAAGCTGGGCCACCCTCAAGTTTTCCCAGAAGCCTCTGCAAATTCTGCAATCAAGTGGTACGCCATAATACCTAGTTCTCAGGCCTTCTGTTCTTCAGATGAGTCAGTCATTGTCACGTTGACTAAAGCACACCATCCCTGATAATCTTGGTGTAAAAATAAAATATCAACTGAACAAACCTCTGTTTCTATTGAAATCGTACAACATTTTTGTCAGAGGGAACGATAACCTACAGATGGAACACCTGATTGCTGCCCTCATGGACAAAGCGGAGGAACACAATACACGCTGGCTTTATTGGAATATGTTTCACTTCTTGGATGAGTAATTATCTTAGTCCTAAATTAGGTTATTCCTTGCATTGGTATCGACTGAGCGTGCCGTCGACCCTGTCGTGGTTCCCTACCTACCTGGGAACCTTGAGGTGTCTACTTTTCTACCCCCCCTCCCCAAATTATTGAAAATGACCACCTGGTATGCACTGACCACAAAGTATGACTCCAATGAGGTCTACTGTCTTGTAGTTGCATACCTGTAGTTTGTTTTATCTTCCTGGTATGTACGTTATCCATGGTCTCCCACACATCACCAACTGCATCACAGTACTTTATATTCCTGTGTGGGTGTTTTAGCTTCCCAGGCTTTAGTTGCCCTATATTAATGTGGTGTGATTATGGACATTAAGTTGTTTTGTCCTCCTAACTCTCCATTTGTATAAATACAGCCAGTTGATGCTGATGTCATGTCATACTACTGTGTGTTGTTACATACCCTTAAATAAAGAAAAAAACAAATATTTCAAAATGTATTTAAAAAAATTATACTGCAGTTAGGAAAAATGTCCTTGCATGGGAAGTTCACCATCTAGCCTCTACAGAGATTCTTGGGTCACACACTAAGGGGCACTTTTAGGACATTTGTTATATGGATATTTCTATATAGTAACAAGCATTTAAAGAGAAAATGTGTTAATGCAAATTTATCCAAAATTTGTGTACGATGGTTCCATATAATTTTTTTTTTTTTTAAATGACAACTACTGCATCTACTGTAAATATCATGAGTATAATTACATTTTTTACTTGTTCTATAGTGTTACGTTAAATGTGTTTTTGTTTTTTTTAGCATTGTTTGTTAAATATATTGATGTGAGGAGAATTTTGAGGGATCAATGCAGCTTCAAAGTAAAAAGAAATGGGAGGAAGACCTGGGAATTATAACGGATGACCAATGGAGGATGGTGCTGGAGAGAGGGCAAATGGTCACACTCTCGCCAGCCCAGAAGATATCTTTTTTAAAGATGATACATAGGGCATATTATACCCCAAAAAGACTATTCAGATTTGGTTGGAGAACGGATGCAGGGTGCCCCAGATGCCAGGACATCGGGGACTTATTACATATGTTATGGAGGTGCCCTAAATTATTTAGGTATTGGCTAGAGATTATCAGAATCATTAACAAGACATATGGGACTAGGTTGGAGATGGACCCTAGAACGTGCATATTGGCAATATGGGAAGAAAGGGGAGGGTTGGCGAGCACTACAAAAGCCATTGTAAGGTGCCTTTTTCAGGCAAGAAAATTAATCGCCCAAAGATGGCAAGCAGTAAACCCCCCAACAATAAGCGAGTGGACTAACATTGTGACAGAAACAATATGGAAAGAGAAAACAGTTTATATCAAAAGAGGAAATATCAAGGAATTTGATAAAATATGGAAACCGTGGTTACTTGAGATAGGATATCCGGTATGAAATGTTGTGGAGCAAACTGGAAATCAAGGGCGGGTAGTGGGAGGGGGGTGGTAGGGAGAGAAGGGGAAAACCAATTAATAGGGGTAAAGTCAAAGATTATGTTATGCGGGGAATGTGAAATGTTTTGTAAAAAGAAAATTATGTATGTAATCTGTTTTTTAAATATGAAAGATAACGAAATAAAGAGAATTAAATCAAAAAAATATATATATTGATGTTGGAGGTAGTAAAGTTTTTACACTTTTATCATAATCAGAAGACTATCTAGTTGATATCTTATTAATAAAGGCCGCTGGAGGGACAGCAATAAAATTAAAGCTCTCCCCAGTGGATATATGAATTACAAACATTGGCACCTCAAGCACTCAATAATGACTTTGATTTAAATAGGAAGTAAACTTTCATCTTTACCTATAGGTAAGCCTATATTAAGGCTTATCTATAGGTAGTGTAAATGTCTCCTAAACGTGCACCGTTTAGGAGATATTTACTGTCCTAGCAGCCAGTTACGTCACTATGCGGTCTGAACAAACAGCCATTTCTTCAGAACAGTGTGCTGTGACCGGCGGCTCCCATACGCATGCGCTGGAGTGACTTCATTGCGGCTCCGGCCAGTCACAAAGACTAGAAAGAAGACCAGTTATACATGGATGCCGTCGTCAGTGATGACATTGAATCATTGGTAGGCTTTGTTTTTAGATAAGTTTCATATAATGTGCTAGTATGCACATAATGTGCTAATTATACCTTTGCCTTGCAGGTAGAGCAACATAAAAAATAGTGCAGCAGTTTAAAACCGCTTTTAAAGATCTATATAGGAAGAGTGCAATATGATATTTATCCACTGAGGGTAGTAGGGAAAATTTGTATGCCTATATACATTTTATTTTATAAAAATATTTTTTCTAATCAGTGTGTTAATATAATATTTTTTACAGTATCTTAAAGCAGAGGTTCACCCTAAAATCCATTTTCTGACATTATGTCCAGCATACTGCTAACATCTGCAGTATATTGTTTTTTTTTTTTTCGGTACTTATCTGTATACGAGGCCTTGTTTTCCGTCTCCGAGCGGGCAATCGTGCGGGGAGTAGGCGTTGCTAATTGAAGAGGCGTTGATTGACGGCTGCTAAAGCACGTCACGCCTTCCGGAAATACCCGAAGTGACGCTCGGGTGTTTACGGCGCATGCGCCTGCCGTGCCGAGCATCACTTCGGGTATTTTCGGGAAGGCGTGACGCGATTTAGCAGCCCGTCAATCAACGCCTCTTCAATTAGCAACGCCTATACGCGGAAGTAATCCCCCGCTCGGAGCCGGATAGCAAAACGTCATAAAAAGATAAGTACGGGGAAAAAAAAAAACAGCATACTGCACATGTTAGCAGTATGCTGGAGGCCGGGAGCTAATGGAAAAAACTTTCTTTTTGGGTGAACCCCCGCTTTAATGGTAGAGATAAGGTAGGATAAGTTCAGTTTTGACGTTCAAATTTTTTATCCATTTCAGCCTAGAAAAAACAGCAACATGGCAACAATATCATTTTGTCTACAACAACATACGTAGCATAATTCCAGAACACAGATGTGTAGTTGCAAAAGTACAATCATAAGATAAGAGACCGAAGTTTAGTACCTAGAACCATTAACTGGAATCCAAAAATGTATGGTAGTGCATATTGAAGCTCTTGGTACTGCTATTGAGCATGCTACACAAAAAGTTATTCTTAAGGCACTTCTGATCAGTGCAAAATACCACTGGTCACCATCAATATCATAGCAACAAAGATAAAAGATGGATATTAAGAGGGGACTTACAATCAGGAGAAATGAGAATCCAGAGGACATAAGGAGACCTAGGCTGGAGAGGAGGTTGGGGTAGCAGGAGATGGGTCCCATGTTTGTACTGCACCGGGTCTTGGACAGTGGTACATGTATATAGGATGCCCAAGGCTCCCAGGTTTGATCAAACGACTTGCTACGATCGTTCATAATCCCTCCAATCTTTTCATGAACCATAACCCAAGAGATCTTCTGTTTAAGTTCTCTAAAGGATACCAAGGGTGTCTTCCATGCTCCTGCTATAATAGTCTTAGCTTCAAGCAGAATAAAGAAAATTTTCTATTTCAGTGGAACGTGGCCACCTAGATAGCAGGTCATTAAGTAATGCTAAGAAAAACAAGGAGAGGGGCACCTCTGAATAAATAGTATACACTTTAATTTAAAAAAGAAATATCAACTCACATGGGAAAAAGCAATGTTGCACATAGATGAGCTGGATACCGTCCATAAGCAGGGTCAAAGTGGATGAGGACAAACAAGGAACAGCAGCGCTGAGTGCCCTGGCTTTGACAGCTTACCACCTTCACACCCTCCCCTGGATATCCGATGTCCCAGCAGGACTCCACTATACTAGTGAGATGTGGACTTCACCCTGACCTGATCATCCACTTTGAACCTGTTCCTGGACAATATCCAGCTCACCTATGTGCAACATTGCTTTCTCTCATGTGAGTTGATATTGCTTTTTTTTAATTAAAGTGTATACTATTTTTATTTATTTTAGCCTCTCTCCTTGTTTTTCTCAGCTCTACTGGATTTCTGGCTTCTGGTCTATTTTGGTGGAAGCCCTGACAGACCCATTATCCATCATAATCATATACCCATTGCTGGAGTTTTATGGATTTTATTATATGGTCACCTTTGAGGTACTAGTGTGTTGCGCTTTTTACTTGTATTTAAGTAATGCTAGACTGGGTTGTTGCTCAATAGAAAGCCCCGTTACTTTCTGGAGCATCGAAAACACTATTCCAGAAGGTCGTCAATTTGGGACACTCCCACTAAATGTGAAGCATGGAGCCTCGCAAATTACAACCCCGACTAAGTTCCGTTTAAATGTATTTGTTTATATATTATTTGCCGGCTAGCATCCAAAGTTGCTATAGTAATGGTGGATTGTTTATAGGATACAAGTCCATATAGAGCACCCATTTCCAACCCCCTGAAGAAGTCGCATGATGCTGTGACAACACACATTGGGCGGAGTCGGGTGACATAATTCCGTACTGATACTGGACTGATATTGATGTTTGTGTTTCCCTGATAGTTTTAATGTGAAAGCGAAGGCTGAGGACGTTCAATCGACCGTAACGCCTATGGGGGAGGTGCCACGCTTTGGATGACGTCTTTCCCATAGTTTGTAGATATTATAACTTTTGTGCAAATCAATAAATATACGCTTATTGCGTTATTTTTTGCATTTTTTAAATCAAAAATATGTAGAAGAATACATATTGGCCTAAACTGAAGAAATTCTTTTTTTATTTGCGGGACATTTATTATAGCAAAAAGTAAAAAATATTGTTTTTTTTTTCAAAATTGTCGCATTTTTTGGTTTATAGCGCAAAAAATAAAAACCACAGAGATGATCAAATACAACCAAAAGAAAGCTCTATTTGTGGGGGGGAAAGGGGTACAGCATTGCATGACTGTGCAATTGTCAGTTAAAGTGATGCAGGGCCAAATTGTAAAAAGTGCCCTGGTCAGGTAGGGGGTAAAATCTTCCGGGGCTGAAGTGGTTAAATTTTTTTTTTTTTAAATGTACCCAGAACTCTGCTTTAAGTAGATATAATATTACCACACTTAGGTAAATTAATACAATCTCACAATGCATTGGGTTATGTGAATAGGCAGTGGAGAAGTTAGATTGACAAGGGTCTCCCCTGCCAATTCACAAAACACAATCTATTGTGGCATTGTAGTAATATGAAGTCTGTTGATGGCAGAAAGAGGGGAAGGGGGTGAGTGGACGCTACAAATATTTTCTGAAGAGCAGAGACAACAGACCAATGATGGGGGGGTGGTAGCTGATGACACTAAACTTTAGCTTTAATATTTAATATTAATTTAGAAATATATATATTAAAATTCATGCAAGTGTATGCTTAGTTTGGAAAATCGCTACAATAGGACACAAATAAAATTAGTTTTTAACTTCTATTTAAAGTAATAAAATAAAAAAAATTACTTCTGATATACTTTATTGGCTTTTTATTTTGTGCATATATAACCCTTTCCTGATGTCAATCAATTGTCAATGGCATCTGTACCATGTACATGATGAGCAGTACACTCACCAGTAGGGTATAACTGAGAGCAGGAAAATTCATTGATGTATGCACCCACCCTACCCTCTCCCTAATGACAGATAGTCCTTCCATGGGTAATTGGTGGCAAGGTACACTTCAGACACCTTTTACGCCCAGTCTTATCCTTCCCATAGATTTGCAAAAGTTATGTCTTTCCAGCTTCCGGGACGCTAGGACAATACAGCATCATGACCATTCCTTCCCATTTTTTGAAGTGCATTTTACCCACAATGCATTATGAAACGGCAACTTGGGGACAAAAAAAAAAGTTTTAATCTGTATTTTTATTTTAGTAGACTCTACAGAATGACTAACTGATGCCTAGGATCCAACTGTACTTTGAGTAATGGCATAAATATATAGGT
This sequence comes from Rana kukunoris, assembly GCA_029574335.1. Lineage (NCBI taxonomy): Eukaryota > Metazoa > Chordata > Amphibia > Anura > Ranidae > Rana > Rana kukunoris. The sequence continues at coordinate 382,679,406 of CM056051.1, forward strand.
AACCAGGAACCACCTTTTTATATTCACCTTGGATGATCTGTCCTTCACTTTCTTGCATGAGTAATCAGTAACCATACTCTTGTCAAAGTGGAACTCCGTATCTATGGTGAGGTAGCAGTATTAGCCACCATTTTGTGTGCTTCTCTTTTGTACATACAAAGTAAATATTATTATTATTATACAGGATTTATATAGCGCCAACATGAACAATGACAGTAATAATGTACAGTAAATTACAGTAGCCAACCAAATGTTGGCTTGTTACAGTGGTTTATTGCTCTTTGAAGAATGCCTAGTTGTCTGTTAATTTTTTTTTACATTCATTGGTAATCCTGTTACAAATAACTTTATGTAATGAGGTCTTTAATCATCTCATCTAATCCCAGAGGCCGAGCTTCTGGTTTAGCAAATAACAGAACTTCTGTTTTTGATGATCTTGAGAAAGAAAGAACTGGTGGAGCTTTCAGTGAGCAATTTTGGCACAGTCAGCTGGCACAAAGCTAAAGTGTATTGATTTTTTTTTTCCTCTAAGTAAACTTCGATATACTGTTCATGTCATAAAGCTTTAGCGTGCATCATCTTTACATAACAGCACTTTCCAAAACTCTGAGGTGAGTTTCCTGACATAGCCCTTTTTCCATATGATAGGTGGAACTCTGTGCTTATAGCCACCTTTTAAAGGTCCAGGATTTTTCACTTAGCCCCTAGTGGACTTCCCACCACCTTTTTACTGTGGCAGGGTGGCCCCCGCTCTGCGAGATCACGTACATCTACGTGATCCGACATTTCCAGTTAGGGGTAGAGCACTGCCCTGTCTGTGCTGTCATTCGCTACAGCACAGTCCTGGTCAGCGGGTCCTGGCCAATGATTTATGGCCAGGACCTGCTGATTGGCTTAGCAAATCACAGTAAAGAGTCCTGTGTTTTCAAACACAGGGCTCTGTACACAGAGCAGCAATGTGGTTGTCGCTGCCACAGTGTGATCAGCCACATTAGTAAAGTCAGATATTGCACACATTACACTTGTTAGTCACACAGTTAACCCCTTGATTGCCCCTAGATGTTAACCCCTTCCCAGCCAGTGTAATTAGTACGGCGACAGTGTATAGTATTCGCACTGATCACTGTATTGGTGTCACTGTCGATCAGTTCCCACACAGTGTCAAATTGCCCATCTCACTATCACAGTCTCGCTCTTATTTACTGATCACCACCATTTCTAGTATAAAAAATAAAATAAAAATTCCAGTGTACAGTACATACCATAGTTTGTAGATGCTATAACTTTCCAAATCAATATATACTTATTGAGATATTTTTACTATCAACGTGTAGCAGACTACAACCTACAGTTGTCCCATGCAGTCAGGTCCCATGCAGTCAGGACCCAGGCAATGCGAAAGACTGATCATTTCACCCACGCCCATATTCAGTCGGCAACTGAAACCAAGGGTTTCATATCCTAGTGCTATCAGATGCTCCTAATGGAAAACTTGAAGGCCTATCCCAACAAGGCAATGGTACACTGGGAGCCAGATGTAGGAGCCTTGACAGGTGACCAGTGGGAGGAGGCTTTTTTAAACAGTAAATGTATGTTTCCTTAAAGCGGAGGTTCACCCTAAATATAAGATCTCCCATGCGATCCAGCATACTGGCGTCAGCGCCAGTATGCTGTTTTTTTTTTTTTTTAATAGCACACTTACTGTATTATTGTGGAATTCCTTTTTTGTCCCCCGCGGTGGACGGCTGTAGTATAGCGCGTCACATCTTCCTAAAATACCCGATATGGACTCGGGTAATCTCGGCGAAAATGCGGCGCCTGCGCACAGACCTAGGAGCTGACTGCGGAGGCGCCGTATTTCTCCGAGTCCTATTTCGGAGGGCGTGACGCGCCATAGCCGTAGGACTCGGAGAAATACGGCGCCTGCGCAGTCAGCTCCTAGGTCTGTGCGCAGGCGCCGCATTTTCGCCGAGATTACCCGAGTCCATATCGGGTATTTTAGGAAGATGTGACGCGCTATACTGGCGCCGTCCACCACGGGGGACAGAAAAGGAATTCCACAATAATACAGTAAGTGTGCTATTAAAAAAAAAAAAAAAACAGCATACTGGCGCTGACGCCAGTATGCTGGATCGCATGGGAGATCTTATGTTTAGGGTGAAATACCGCTTTAATGTCTTACCGAGGATATCACAACTGTATATTCTACTCAGAGTGCACTACACCCCAGCAAAACTCCACAGGATGGGCAGACTTCCTCCTGTGCCAGTTCCAGAAGTTGCATGGCTACTGGATTGAGATCCTCTCCAAGCTTAATAGAGTGTTCCAGGTAAATGTCCCCCTGAATCCCAATCACTGTTTACTTGGAATCCTTGAAGAAGTGATCCCTGAGCTAACAACAAGAGTGGCTTTCTCCAGAGCCCTATTTTAGGCTAGAAAGATAATTTTGCTTGGCTGGAAATCCACGGCTCTCTCATTGGTAAAAATCTGGGTGACTCAAATAGAAAACAGGCTCCTTTTGGAGAGATACTGTATATATACTAGCATAGAGTTGGATTAAATAAATTCAAGAAACTGGTTTCTATGGCTTGATGTCCCAGGGCTAGCCTCAAGGGAACTTGTTCTAATGAGGGTACTACAGGGTCCTTTGGGTTGAGGATACTACTTAAAACCCCTGGAAGTGCTGGGGGGATGTGACAGGGTTGGCCACACATAGGCCCTAAAGTATTGGATACCCACTGTCCGTTCAATGGAGTGCCCGACTTAATATATAGACACTTATCTGTCTGAGGGTCCAGCGCTGTCCTCACCTGAGCCAGTTCTGTGCTTTGGATCCCTAGCATCGGCATCTTAACCAAGAGTAACTGATTTTGAAGCCTTGCTTCCCACTTCACCTGTGCAAGCGCTTTGTGAAATGGTCCTGCAGTGAAGTGAAGGGGGTAAACTTCTGCTCGGATTGTCTAGGCAATCTGGTGGAAGTGGCAGCAGGTACCACATACAGTTAGGTCCATAAATATTTGGACACAGGCACAATTAAATTTTTCAGGTATTTCATTTTATGCTGGTGGGATACAGAGACAAAAGTATGAAAATTGTGCCTGTGCCCAAATACATATGGACCTAACGTAGTTGAGTTGCTTAGGCTTGTTTCCACACCCTTGGCATGCCTTGATGCATGGGATCTCAGAACACTTATGCCACGTGCACACCATCACTTTATGCGATGGGAAAAAAAATGACGTGTTCTGTGAAGTAAAAAACAACGTTTTTGAAACTTCAATTTTCAAAGACGATGTTGCCTACACACCATCGTTTTTTTACAATGCTCTAGCAAAGCGAGGTTACGTTCACCACTCTTTTCCATTGAAGCTCGCTTCATGCCTAGCTTCTGGGCATGCGCGGGTTGAAAAACGTCATTTTAAAACAACGTTCATGCTTCAATTTTTTTGGGTCGTTTTTCACAAGACATAAAACAACGTTTTCCCCCACACACGGTCATTTAAATTGACATTTTTAAAAACGTCGTTTTTTTCCATCACATAAAGATATTGTGTGTACGCGGCATTAAGGTACAAAATGCTCTATTCTGGCAGTGTAGTTCTTTTTATTTAGGCCCATGGAGCAGGATAAAGTGAATGGGGACTAGTTTCAATTTTGTTTCAAGAATGATAAGATCTATGGAGATAAAATAAAGCCCCGTACACACGGCCGAGGTTCTCGGCAGAAACCTGCGAGAACCTCGCTGGGATCCTCATTCTGCCGAGAACCTCGGCCGTGTGTACGGATTCGCCGAGCCCAGCGCGTCGGGAAACCCGTCGAGCAAATAGAGAGCAGGTTCTCTATTTGCTCGACGGCCCGTCGGGATGAATGGCTGGTCGCCTTTCCCGACGGGCTGGTCGCCGAATCTGATGTGTTCCGCCCGTTGAGGTTCTCGGCAGTGTGTACGGGGCCTGAGAGTTTCAACCTATGGCAAACCACTGACCCCACCAACCAGCTCCTGTCTGAGGGTAAGAATCAACCTGACAGGTTAGAATAGCTGCCCTAGTCCCTATTGCTTTCCAGTTGTGGCAGGTGTCCTTCCCCAATGAGCATAGTGCCTAAAGTACAATCGGATCATATGTGCTATTATAGGTCAATGGGTACCCTTAAAGGAGACATCAAAAGTGCAGATTTGCTCTCTTATAAGGGATATCTAAAAAAAAATGACCTTTGTCTTCAAGTGGTTCTAAAGGCAGAAGGTTTTCTATCTTAATGCATTCTATGCATTAAGGTTATTATTATTATTATTTAGGTACTTATATAGTGCCGTCAATTTACTCAGCGCCTTACATATACAATGTACATTCACATCAGTCCCTACCCTTAAGGAGCTTACAATCTAAGGTCCCTAACTCACATTCATATACTAGGGCCAATTTTTAGGCAGAAGCCAATTAACCTACCAGCATGTCTTTGGAGTGTGGGAGGAAACGGGAGTACCCGGAGGAAACCTACACAGGTACAGGGAGAACATGCAAACTCCAGGCAGGTAGTGTCTTGGTTGGGATTTGATGAAATAAATTGACCTTAGATTGCCCCCCCCCCCCCCAGTGCTTTCTCCAGTGCCCTTGCCTGCAGTTTTACTGTACTTTGTGTCTGTAAACCGCAGAACGACCATGGCATAAAAAAAGCGCGCCTCCACCTCAAAAGCTGTATATGACCTGCTGGAAAACAGCAACAGCGATGCAGAATTGCTTTCAGAGTTGAGTGATGGTGACTCGTGGGGAGGTTCGTCATCAGACACAGAAAGCGATTTAGCGATGATCCTGCGACTTAGCCCAGCGATGTGCAGACTTGGTGCTCGATTGACTGCGGTACGGATCACATAGCGCCTCCAAGATTCCCATTTACAGGAGCACCCGGTATGAAAGTGTATGTTGAGGATGACAACTCTTTTTGACGGATACGGTTATTGCAAAAATTGATACTGAGACAAATCCGTATCAGGAGCAACAAGATGCTACCCATCAGAGGTTTTCATGGAGCAGAAAGTGGCAACCAGTGACCAAAGAGGACATCTGGAAGTTTCTGGGCCTAATAATTCTTCAGGGAGTGGTGGGGAAACCCCTGCAGAAGTGGTATTGGACAACCATCAAGTTACTAGCCACTCCTTTTTTTGGCACGGTCATGCCGTAATACAAATTTTCTCTCATAATGAAATATTTGCACTTTGCAAATAATGAAGAATTTGATGAGAGTTCTCATCCGACTCCAAAACTCAAAAAAAGAGACATAAGTATCGACAAAAGTTTAATGGCCTACAAAGGAAGACTCAGATGGATACAGTATATTGCATCAATGAGAGCACGATTTGGCATCATCCATGCTATGTGAATCCAGCACTGGTTACATATGGAATTCGGTCCTATACATCGGGAAAGGAACCAAATTCAGCAAACGATTCAGCAATTATGGAATGGCAACCGTTTTGGTTCTTACTTCTTACTTTGATTGAGCCATTGCAGAATCCGGGCTACTGTGTAACCACAGACAATTTTCCTTCTACAGAACAAGACGGATGCATATGGGACCGTTGGCATGGCATGCCGGTGCACCGTCATACTCCGCTCCCCATCACAGACTGCTGCGGTAGTGCTGTGGCGGCAAACTGCGCATGAGCGATGCGTTCCAAACCCATCTGCGATGCGTTCCAATGCATTTACGATGGTGCACACCAGTGAAACCTCATTCGGCATCCAGGCTCTTTCCTTAACATCCCCGTGGATTGAAGGATGTTAAAAAAAGAGCCAGGAGGCCGAGCGAGCGCAGCGACCAGGAATCCCGACCGGCCACTTACCTCTAAAGTTTTAGCTATGACTAAGCATCGGTTGTCGATGTGAAACGCGTCAGTATTTGTTACCCCACTGTTTGCTGTTTTTGCTGTTTTAGTTACATTTTTTGACTGGAATAAACAGGCACCATTTTTAAGTTTTTTTCATCTATTGGAGTGCGGCTGTCCATTTCTTTTTCCTTAACCACTTGAGACCCGAGCCTGTTTTTCAGATTCGGTGTTTACGAGACTAAAACAGTTTTTGCTAGAAAATTACTTAAAACCCCCAAACATTATATATTTTTTTTTCTAACACCCTAGAGAATAAAATGGCAGTCATTGCAATACTTTTTTTCACACCGTATTTGCACAGCGGTCTTACAAGCGCACTTTTTTTGGAAAAAATTCACTTTCTTGAATTAAAAAATAAGACAACAATAAATTTGGCCCAATTTTTTTATATATTGTGAAAGATGTTACGCTGAGTAAAATGATACCCAACATGTCACGCTTAAAAATTGCGCCCGCTCGTGGCATGGCGTCAAACTTTTACTTTACCCTTAAAAATCTCGATAGGCGATGTTTAAAAAATTCTACAGGTTGCATTTTTTTAGATACAGAGGAGGTCTAGGGCTAGAATTATTGCTCTCGCGGCGATACCTCACTTGGGCAGATTGAACACCGTTTTCATATGCGGGCGATACTCGCATATGCGTTCGCTTCTGCGCGCGAGCTCGTCGGGACGGGGCATTTAAAAAAAAATTTTTTTGGTTTTCTTATTTGTTTTAATTTATTTTTACATTTTTTACACTGAAATAAAAAAAAAAAATTGATCACTTTTATTCCTATTACAAGGAATGTAAACATCCCTTGTAATAGAAAAAAGCATGACAGGATCTCTTAAATATGAGATCTGGGGTCAAAAAGACCTCAGATCTCATATTTAGACTTAAATGCAAAAGAAAAAAAGTAAATAAAAAATATGTATCTTTAAGACGCTGTGCGGGACTGATGTTTTGACGTCACTTCCGCCCAGCAGAGGTATAGGGACGGCTGAGGGACATTTTTCCCTCAGTCGCATCCCCGGACAGATGACGAGCAGACCCGATTGCCTCCGCCGCTACCGACGGCAACGGTAAGCGGCGGAGGGCGCGGGAGAGCGGTGGGAGGGGGGGCACCCTCTCCGGCCACCGATAACGGCGATCTCGCAGCGAATCCGCCGCGGAGACCGGCATTATCGTGTAGAGATCCACCCCATGAAGAGATGGATATCTCGGATGTGGCAGCAGCTGCTGCCGTTACCGAGATATCCATCTTTAAAAAAATGACGTATTTTGACGATGGGGCGGATCTGAAGTGGTTAATATTACCTCTAAGTCCACATCGCCAAGAATGACGGCTTCGCTGGTGTGCACTGTCGTAAATCCATTGGAACGCATCACATCTGCGTTTGGAGCGCATAGCGCATGCGCAGTTGGCCTCTACGGCACTTCCGTAGCATTGTGTGATGGGGAGCCGAATATGACGCGTCACCGGCAACCTTTGGCAATAAAAAGCGCAAGGCAGGAGAAATAGTTGCCTGGCAGAAAGGAAAAATGATGGCACTGAGATGACAATTCACAACACCTCTACTGTAATGGTACACACAAAAGGGGAAAAAGACGTAATGAAACAAGTCGTGATGGATTACAACAACACCATGGGAGGTGTGGACAGAGCTGACCAGGACATGACCTTTTATCCAGCGATGAGGAAACAACAAAAAAATCTTCAGGCATCTTTGTGAACAGTGCCTGTGGAATGCCTTCAGTCTGCTGAAAAAAAGGTGACAAGCCTATGGTTCATGCGGACTTTGGAAAGTTGCCAAACTCATATTTCTCAAGCACCAAACACCAACGACTGTAAATAGATCTGGACATTGTGCTGCTGGCATTGTAAACCTGGAACTCCTGCCTGGTCATCACTTTATGGACCACATTCCACCAAAGGAAAAGAAGTCAGCACCCACAAGGATATGTGTGGTTTTCTGCTCTAAGCGTTACGACACTGGAAGGAAAATCAGAAAGGAAACCAGGTTCTATTGTCCTGATTGTAACGTCCGACTTTGTGCTGTACTATGTTTTAAAATTGTCCATACCCAGGACATTTACTGAAGCAATATAACTACTAATATTGCACCCTTGTTTGGCCAAAAAAAAAATCAGTGTTTTTGATTATATTATTTACTAAAATGTATTGCATAAAAAGTATTATTATATTATTATTATTATTTATAGTTAATTATTATATTATAATTTTTGATTTTGTGTTTCAAACTGTATCATACCCAAGATGTCTACTAGACTCTTGTTTGGACAGATTAAGGTGCGTTATTGCTAAGAATTACAGGCCTACAATGTAAAACGCCAAATTTCCATGCAAAATAATTGTACCGCTTTCAGCACCCAAAATTTGAAATAATCATACCGCCAGAGAGGTTAACAAACAATACATGACTGGCTCTTGAAGTGTGATTAGTGCACCACAGCAGCACTTGGAAGAGGGAAGCACACTCTCTAGGAAAAATAAATTGGATTAGTTTGAAGGAGCGACTGAGCATGCTCTGAAACATGTCCCGCCCACTCTAATGTCACTTCCAGTTGCCTGGATTCCATGCTGGTCCTGACAGCACGGCTCTCCATCTTGGATCAGACACAGCGTTTCCCACTGCTGGTCGGCTGAAACTTCCACCTGCAGCTGTCTTTACTCCCAGGAGGCATCCCGCTGGACGTTATGGATTCATTGATAGGCCTATTTATCACTTCCATCTTGTAAGTGTTTTTAACCCATTGTTGTCATTAAAGTGTTTTATTACTGCACTTAAGTGCAGCCTTCTCTGCTTTGTATAGTTTATGCTGTGATTTGAGTGGAGTTTGTGAAAGATATTTGTATCAGAATTTAGTGAAGCGATCTTGTTTGAAAGGTAATCTGAGAACTTGGTAATGTCTTTAATGATATCATCTCAATTTTCTTTGGTGAAACAGATGATCAATAAGGCGCCTTTCTAACTTTTTCCTTTATTCATCCTTTCACGGCCTGTCACCCTTGATCAAACAAGGCCCGGTACAGCTTGCAATTACCAGAGGAATTTTATCTGGCAGAAGATAGAAGCTGTAAATGACTTTAGGTATATGAATGACTTTGTAAATGTCCTCTCTACTTTCCTTCTAGAATTGCTGTGTACAAGTCCTTCTTTCTTGGACAAAGCAGTTGAGTACTGTGCATGATACCCGATTCTTACTGACCTTTCACTTCAGTCTTTTATACATTAATCATTACGAATTACAACTGGGATGTATAGACCTCCAATGATGTATGGGCCAAGGAAGCCACTTAATGACATGATGTAATGCATTTGAGCGAGGAATAAATAGGCTGCATGGGGAAATTAATCATTAAACTTCCAGTTGTGAGACACATCCGATATATACTTTATAGATGCACTCCTGTATTAAGACATCATAGGAGTCTGCCTTTCCCCTGTATATCTCATCTGCTAAGAAACAATTTATACATTTGTATAATTCAAGGTCCATAAACCAGGTACAGCTATATTGCAGTCCAACCACTATACTGCAGTAGTGATGAGCGGAATACGCTATATTCGATTTCGCGATATTTCACGAATATATAGAAGAATATTCGTGATAATTTATCAAAAAAAATTTTTGCGAAATTTCGCTAATGCGAATGCGAAATTGATTGCGAAATTTTTGTCAACACGCGAAAACGGAGATCATTTCCTGGATTACTAAACTAATATGCACTAAACACTAACTCTACTTACACAAACTTATATGACTAAACTAAAGCTAATTTTTTATTTTTTTTTATACACAAAACACAGAAGGGCAGAGAAAGTATTCGCGAAAATTCGTAATACGAATATTCGCATTGCGAATATTCGGCAACATAAAAGGATCGCCTCAGCTACTCGGCCCAGGGTCTCTCTCTAATTATACCAGCAATGCTTTTAGACGTCGATGGAGATCACTAGGATGTGATCTGTTTTAAAAATAAATTTGAAAAAATACAAACATTCGCAATAGCGAATATTCACCGCGATATTCGATTTATTCGCGAATACTCGAATATGCAATATTCGTAACGAATATTCGCAATGCGAATATTCGTGAGCAACACTATACTGCAGATGGCCTAATCATATATTTATTACAGGTATTTTAGACAGCGCCGACAATTTACACAATACATATATCGTACATTGACATCACTCCCTGCCCATAAGAAGCTTACAATCTAAGGTCCATACCTCACATGCATACATACACATACTAGGTCCAATGTAGCCATGAGCTAGTTAATCTATGGACGAAACCTACAGAAGCACAGGGAAAACATGCTAACACCTTGCAAGTACTAGAGTGGTTGGGATTCAAATCAATAAACCTAGTACTGCCTTCTGGCTTAGTTCGCCTGCTCTCATGGGGTCTCCCTTCGGGGGAGCCTCACCGAGGAGGGTTCTGTTTCGGCAGTCCCTCCGAGGATGTTAGGCCATGTGGTTTCGGCTGCATGGGCCTTAGTTGGGTCCTTGTGGTTTCGGCTGCTTGGACTCCTAAACTCTTTTCCCTGCCAGGAGCCTAACGCCCCGGGGGATCAGAGCTGGGTCCTTTTCGAAGGACCATTGACGATGGCACCCGTCGCAGTTTTTTGTGTTTCACTCTTTATGTGTGTGCACATTTTTTCCTGCACCGGGTGAAGTTTTTGGGTTGTGTTTTGCACGCCACAGGCTTTAAAAACAAAAAAAAAATAGTCGATGGTTTCAAAGAAACAAATACTAAAACATTTTTGGGAGACTATGAGGCAAAGATAGCTGAACAACTAGCCATAAACATAAGTTCAAAAGTGATTGTAGCTGCTAGACAAGAAAGGTTGTCTAGCTCAGTTAATGATGTGTCTGATAGCAGTTGTCAAGTTCTTGGTGAGAATAGGGATGTGCGAACAAGTGATGCACAGAGTAAGCAGTCGGTTCAAGAAAGTGACGAGGATTCAGTTTCTGAAAACCTTACATTGGGTTTGGTAGATTTAAGTAATGATTTAAGTAATGATTTCCGTCTAGAGCACTAAAGGGAAGAAAAACCGCCTAGTACATTGGTTTATCAGAGGTCATATGCGTCAGACTTTAGTCCAGTTCATAGAAGAACAGATTTTTTTGAGTGTCACAATGCCTTGGAGGATTGCAGTCTTAGTGTGTTTACATCTGAAGAAGGCATCCACATGGATGATCCATTGCAGAGCACAGTGTTATCAGCTCTTGGTATTGGTTATGACTCGCTGAGTTCTTCAGGGATTGAGCTATCGAGGGAAACCTTTGTGTCCATTGAAAAACCAATTAAGGTTTTTCATGGTTTACAACTGAAAATTAGTTTATTACAGAGCAAGGAACACCCTCTTATGTACCTCAGCCGAAATTTGAAGACCAATAGGAGAATAAATAGGTGGTTCCTGGCCCTTCAGGAATTTAGTTTTGTTGTAACGCTTCGCCCCGGTGTTAAAATGGGGAATGCAGATGGTTTGTTTTGAGTGCATGCGTGCCTGGCAACCTGTGTCCCAACCCTTTGGTTGAAACAAGAGGGGGGGGGGTATGTGACAGGAAGTCAGGTAAATCTGTGTGTGTTGTCACAGATGGGAGATATATTTCTGCCTTGTTTAGACAATACACCAATTACTATTAGGCGTCGGCTGCAGAGATGGTCAGAGAGGTTTGGCGCGTTAAAAGGTTTCAGCTGTTCAGAATTAAGCAATTAAAGCCCCTATACAAGACAGCCTAAGGATAACGACTGATTACTGCATCCTGAGGCTGTGTGAGTGAAGGAGCAGTCACAACCAGTACTGAAGAGGTGAGGTGCTGATGGATATTCTGGACTTTTTGTTGTTTTCTGCTGTAGGACTAGCAGTGCCTGCCCAGCAGTAGGCTGTGCCAGACTCCATAGGTAGGTTCCTGTGTTGGGAAAGTAGACGCCCCAAGTGGCAAGGGTTTATTTTATGTTTTGTTTTGGTTATGCTGTTTTGATGCTTGCACGTGTATCCAGCAATATGGAAAAATAAACCATATCATTTGTTTTCAATCATCCTCAACAGCCTTTTTGTACAGTTCAGCGTGTAGTGAACCCATCCAGGGGGTCACACACACCCGCTACCGAGTTAATCACTCACAGATGTTAAATTTGAAGTCTAGTGGCTACTAGACTAAAGATCAGTAAAGCCCACATGGAAAATTTATCCGGGCTTTCCAGTTATATAAATATGCTGCAAAGTGATATGCTACATCTAACTTTACCAAGCCACACCTCTGTCTTGAATATTTATTTTTTATTTATTACAGGTACTTGGATAGCGCTATCAGTTTTATGCAGGGCTTTACACATATATTGTACATTTACATCAGTCCTTACCCTACAAGGAGCTTACAATCTAAGGTTCCTAACTCGCATTCATACATACACATACTAGTTCCAATTTAGACAGGAGCCAATTAACCGAATAGCATGTCTTTGGCGTGTGGGAAGAAACTGAAGTACCTGGAGGAAGCCCTTGCAGGCACAGGGAGAGCATGCAAACTCCAGGCAGGTAGTTCTGTGGTTGGGATTTGAACTGATGACCCTGGTTCTGCTATGCAGAGGTGCTAACCACTTTGCCGCTGTGCTGCCCCTTAATATAACACAAACTACTGTTGTTCCCTAATGTTTTGAGTTATGTTTCACTATTGTTGTGTTAACTACTTCTAAATGAAAATCCATATAACCTTTTTGTAAAAGAAAATTGATACATAGGAATATAAGCATTTCTTGTTGAAATACTGTTACGTGCTCTGTTGGCTCCCTTTGTGTAATCAGACATGGTAATTCATGTTGACATGTCCACTTTAGCAGAATATCTAATACTGTAGGAGGATCTCTAGCTCTATACACAGGATTCATTATTTTAGCTGCGGTTATTATTATCAGGTTGTGTAATGTGAGGTTAATGGCACAACAGAGCAATCTCGAGCTCTGCTGTTCAGACCAAAAGACCAAAGAGCTCCATTAAGACCCTGATCAAATCAGCTGCTGATGGAAGAGAAACCCAATCTCCTCAAACCGTGTTCAATGTAACAAGAGACCCCTCAGTGGGATTAAAAGTCCACTTATTACCGCTTGACATGTTATATCCTGCCCTGGTGATTGTAATCTTGCTGACTGTATATTGCAAACATTGTACATTGCTTTTACATGATTGTGAAGAAAATAACAAGCTCTTGATCATCAGGTATGGTCATGCAAAAGTTTGGGTGCCCTGGCATTGCATGTTTTGTGTATTTTTCCAGTTAAATGTTAAAGTGGTAGTTAACCCCACTATTTGTTATTTTTAGGGGCTCCCTGGTGGGTTAGGCCATAATGTGGTGGCATGCACCGCATATTAGCACATTATGGAAGACTTACCTGTTGAACTGTACCCTCCAGCGCTCTGGTTGGCTCCCAGCACATCAATCTTACATTGGTCTTCCTTCAGGGTTCCGTGCCTTCAGCTGTTTGAATGGCTGGGCCGTCCGTGATGATGTCACACTCGCACATGTGCATGGGAGTTGCATCATCGTGGCACAGAGCAGCTCAGTGTAAATGACAACTGTCAGGCAGGAGGGAGCCATTTATGGCAGAAAAGACCAATAGGACATCTTTTGTCATAAATACCCTGCCTGTCAGCAAGATTTGCTAAAAAATAGAAAAAGTTTACTACCGCTTTGAGCAGAACCCTAGGCAAACTGCTAAGCACACATCTGAAATACATATGTGGAAGCTATTACCTGCTAAGTGATTTAGAATAGACAAGTAATAGAGCATCAGAAGAGCTCTTTTGTCTGCCAATATGTTATTTCCTGCTGTTTTCAGTAAACCTACGGTGAGGGGAAAAAAGGTATTTGATCCCCTGCTGATTTTGTACATTTGCCCACTGACAAAGAAATGATCAGTCTATAATTTTAATGGTAGGTTTATTTTACCAGTGAGAGACAGAATGACAACAAAAAGATCCAGAAAAACGCATCTCAAAAAAGTTTATAAAATGATTTACATTTTAATGAGTGAAATAAGTATTTGACATCTTCGCAAAACATGACCCTTGTTGGCAATCACACAGTGGGGTTTATTTAATAAAGTTGGAGAGTGCAAAATCAGGCTCAGCTTCTAACCTCAGCTTGTTCAATTAAGCTTTGGCAAAAAAAAACCCTGGACCCTGATTGGCTTCTATGTATAAGTGAGCCTGATTTTGCACTCTCCAGCTTTAGTAAATTTATTACCTCTGTGGACAGGCGTCTTTTATATGGGTAACAAGTCGAGATTGGGAGTGCTTCCTTTAACCTCCCTGGCGGTATGATTCTATCTGGTTTTAGGTGCTGAAAGCGGAACAATTATTTGCAAGGAAATTTGGCATTTTATACTGTAGGCATGTAATTCTTAAGAATAACTCACTTAAATCTGACCAAACAAGAGTCTAGTAGGCATCCGGGGTATGAATTAAAAAAAAATATATATAAGTTATAATATAATAAATAATTATAACAAATAATAATATAATTATAATAGTGATTATAAAACCATTTTTGACATAAAGGGACACTTTTGGTTGCTATGGACAATCTACAGTTTCCAGGCAGAAAAAAATGTTTTTATTATACAAAAGTGCATGCAGGACACTGGGCAGATCACTAGAGACAAGGGGGTGTGTATTTTTTACATACAGTACTGTAATCTATAAGATTACAGTATACTATATGTAATGTGTTTGTTTACTTTTTTGAATTTGGCGCCGTCACAGGGAACGGAGATCGGCGGCACACAGGGACACTGTGTGAATCGAGCGAGGACCCGCTTGCTCACACAGCTGGGGTGCATCGCTGGATCCAGGGACAAGGTAAGTAAACCCTGCCTATGGATGCTGCAAGGCGAGCCCGAGTCTGACTCGGGGGTTACCGATCGCAGCAAAAAAATTTAACCCTGAGTCAGACTCGGGAATACCGCCCAAGAGGGTTAAGAGAGTGCTCCTAATCACAGCTTGTTACCTGTATAGAAAACACCTGGGAGCCAGAAACCTTACTGATTGATAAGGGATCAAATTGTTATTTCACTCATTAAAATGCAAATCAATTTATAACTTTTTAAATGTGTTTTTTCTGGATATTTTTGTTGTTATTCTGTCTCTCACTGTTAAAAAAAAAAAACTACCATTAAAATCATTTTTTTTTTTTGACAGTGGGCAAACGTACAAAATCTGCAGGGGATCAAATCGTTTTTTCCCCTCATTGTAACTGACTTATGATGTCCTCTCACAGTGTAAGCTCTACTGTACAGGGGATTACAGAAATCTGATCAAATTCTAGTACTTACAGTGCTTGTAATAAAACAAACACATGTAATGACTGGGAGCAGAGAATATCACAATATGCCTCAATTATGATTCTGGCCAGTGATAAGTTAATTTAACTAAAATTCCTGCACGTAATTTACTACACCACCCAAAGAAAACACCATGTTAGTCTTCATATCTCCGTTTTTTGTAATAGTGTCAATTTGAGGATGGGACCTTCATACCTATGGTCTGGAGCTGCCCAACCATTCAGTCCTATTGGTGACTGGTAGTCTCTAAGCTAGATGCTGTCCTGGGAACTCGATTGGGCATGGACCTACTTATGCTCCTACTAGCATTCACAGTGTCCATACTATACCTAAATACCGCAAACTGCTTGTCTTTTATGCAGCATATTATGTGAGATGGGACATTTTTCTTTTATGGCTACTCTATTCATAGAGCAGCTGCTTCTGGACCCATAGTAGAATCAGGGACCAACAAAACTGCTAACATTCCAAACTTGCCATACAAATTAAAGTAGCATTTCTATTTTATTATCCCCCTTAGTGGTACTTTGATTTATGAACCAGCATTCTGTAGTGAGTTACACCTCAGCAGGGTTCAATGCAATTTATGGCGCTTAAGAATTCTGCAGGAACACAGAACTGGCACATTTCTGTCACTCTTCTATACCCTGACACGTGCACAGGAATGCCACAGGTAGGCATATGATGCTTGCATGTTTTGGCACTTTCCTGGCTCTGACTAGCACACGTAGCAATGAAGTACTATATATACTTTGCAGTGTGGCTCATTATCACCACATCTACAAAATGTATGCTTAATTATTTATTGTATATAGCTGTGTTTATTGGCTGGCAGTGTTTTGATCCACTGAGCACTATATGCATGTTAACCTGACCACGCAACACAGTGGTTCTTAATCCAACTCTCAGGGACCCATAAACTGGTCCTGTATATCAGATGTCTTACACAATCGCTGATGTACATACTTTACACTTAAATCAATCAATAAAGCTTTGCAGATACCTTGAGTTAAAGAGGAAGACATTGGTGACCTCTCCTGAAATAACTACTGTATTTATTGGTGTATAACAATCACTTTTTTACCCTGAAAATTGAGGGTAAGCTGTGCCTGCGTGTTATACACCAATATTTTTAGTTTTTATTACCAGGGGGGCCCCCACCCATCGGGGGGGAGTCGCCCCCCCCCCCCGCCAGCATACTTTAAAGTTAAGAAAACATTACTGCCAGTCCTTTCTCATACACTGCTCCTCCTGTGCCACCCTCAGTGTTAATGTAGGCCTCTAAATACTGCAATTAACGCTGCTCGTTCTGGCCACTCTCCTCCTCCAGCTCTGCCTCTGAGTGTAGCTTTTGATTGGAGGAAGAGAGCGGTCATATGACTGTCAATGAATCAGCAGAGGAAAGCAGTCACATGATTAGGTCCATGAGAGAGCAGACGTTAATTGAGGTTTGTAGAAGCTTCGATTTACAACAGTGACACAGGAGGAGCTGTTTCTGAGAAGAGGCTGACAGTAATGTTTTCTCAACTTTAGAGTATACTGACAATGTTGACCCAGGAGACTGGGGCTCTCCTGGGAGTGCAGAGGGACTTTATAATGGATGGTTGTGTGTGTCCCGGGCAAGGCATCTCTGCCCTCTTGCAGGGAGTCTGTGTAATGTGCAGGGGCCAGGGGGCCTGTGTACTGTGCAGGGGGTCCATATAATATGCAGTGGGCTGTGGAAAGTTTTTTTCTAAAACTTCCCTCTTAAAGTTATGGTGCATGTTATACGCCTGTGCATGTTATACGCGTGAAGGAGCTGCTGGTTTGATTTGGGTGACACGTTACCTCTATATCTCCACCGTCTAGGGTACTGGATGAGAGTTATAATAAAGTTCACACTGTCAATGTCTTTTCTGTGCTTTATTACCCAGCCGGGTAAAACGGTAAAAGTAGTAATAGGTAAATGAATAGAAGAAATGGAAAATGGCGGATTCAGGGTTAACTGGTTACTGGAAACAGTCCTGCTTCCAACGACAACTTTCTTTGCCACTCCAGCTAGAGTGGGTATTGTGCACCTGGATAGGCCTCTCTCACGAGTGTCACTCGGAAACTTTAGGGTGAAACCTCTGCCACAGACCCTCCTAAAGGTGGAGTCTTGGTCCAAAATCCTTCTCAACTGGATTCAGCACCCGGATCTCCTTCAAACAGTTTTAGTTATGTCAGGAACTGATAGGCCGACCATCTTCCAGCCTCTCAGAAACAAAGTGTCCTTTGATGAGCAAGTAGGCCTCTCCTGAGACACCAGCCTCATGCTCGGTATCCCCCAGACAGGTTCTTCATCGATCGGATTCCTCCCACGGGATGGACAGCCCAGGACCACTAGCAAATTGCAGACTCAGTCTATCTACTGAGTCTACGATGTACATTAATGTTCCGGAACAATCTGGCCCGAAGCCAGGAATAAAGCAACACACACACCCTGGGCCAGGAGGGCCACACACGGGGGTGGTGGGACCACTTCCCAGGCAGATGGCATGGGAACGACGACGCAAAATCAATGGCGTCTGCCTTTTAAATACCTCTCCCCAACATGCACAGCGAGGCGATCAACGCTCCTGATAGACTGCCGGAGAGAAGCATCCACATGACCCTGACCTCACTGTTGCCATCTGCCGTCTGGGGGAGAGAGGATCCCCAGACAACAGTTATGGGCACACAGCACAGCCAGAGCTGGAGCAGAGGCCCTAAATTTAGCCAAATAAACATGGTCAGAGGCAACTAACTCTCTGACCCCCTCTAAATTTACAGCAGCACCTGCTATGAAAGTAGCCAGGCTCTACATATTTTTAGCACAGATTTACGCCAAAACAAAGAAAATAGAAATTTTTGGGGTCTGTGTACCCTTATGTTATGTTAAATAAAAATCATTATATGCAAAAACTTGGAAGACATTCCTTCTCCCAAGCTGTCATTGCTGTCACTGGTAGGGGTATGCGAGATACAGCAGGTAAACACCCCCAATGAAGTTGTAAAGGAAAAAAAAATCAGTAATGGGAAAATCCCCTCTCCTTATTCGTCAAACACTCATGTGGGGGGTCAGTGATGTAGAACAATGTTTCTCAACTGCAGTCCTCAAGTACGCCCAACAGGTCATATTTTCAGGATTTTCCTCAGATCAAACGGCTGTGGTAATTACTAAGGCAGTGAAACTGATCAAATCACCTGTGCAAAATAATGGAAAGCCTGTAAACATGACCTGTTGGGGGTATTTGATGTAGAAGGTATAAAAGACAAAGGATCAACAGCCAGGGAACTAGCTTTTCCACAATGCAGTGTGTAATGATAGCCTATGTATGTCTTCTATGACAAAAAAAAAAACAATCCAAAGCTCTGCAGTCATGTTGTATATAAGCGTGTAGCTGTCTGCTCCCCAAACCAGGTCAGAGAGGATAATGGAAGCCAATTTTTAGCTCATTATACAACAATGGAGAGCTTAGCCTTATGCTTTTTGCATCCAGTGCAATTTCATGTTGTTGTTATTGTTCTGTAATCCGCATAATAGCATTTAGATATCAAGTGGCCTACGGAGAGAGAGAGAGAAAAAGGGATGAAACTACAAATTGAATCATGTCATTCTGGTGAATTGAAACAGATGGTGCAGCATGGAGCCGCCTTCTCATAATCAGAATGACCTCTGTATGTGCATCGTAGTGGTCTGGAACACTGACCTGTAATGCGGTATTGTAGTGGAGGGGGAGGGGAGGTCGGTTATTCCAGCAAAGGAAGCTTTAATGGATTTTGAAAATGTCACATTAAAGTAGAACTACACTGTATCTAAGCACCTCAAACCAAAAATGCTTTTGAAATCATTTGTAATATTCAAATTAATGTACAGTCAGGTCCATAAATATTGGGACAGCTACACAATTCTAATCTTTTTGGCTCTATACACGACCACAATGGATTTGAAAGGAAACAAGATGTGTTTTAACTGCAGACTTTCATCTTTTATTTGAGGGTATTTACATCCAAATCCGGTGAACGGTGTAGGAATTACAACAGTTTGTATATGTGCCTCCCACTTTTTAAAGGACCAAAAGTAATGGGACAATTGGCTGCTCAGCTGTTCCATGGCCAGGTGTGTTTTTCCCTCATTATCCCATTTACAAGGAGCAGATAAAAGGTCCAGAGTTCATTTCAAGTGTGCCATTTGCATTTGGAATCTGTTGCTGTCAACTCTCAATATGATGAGGCTGAAAAAACAAAACAAACCCATCAGAGAGATAGCAAAAATATTAGGTGTGGCCAAATCAACTGTTTGGAACATCCTTAAAAAGAAAGAATGCATCGGGGAGCTCAGCAACACCAAAAGACCCGGAAGACCACGGAAAACAACTGTGGTGGATGACCAAAGAATTCTTTCCCTGGGGAAGAAAACACCCTTCACAACAGTTGGCCAGAGCAAGAACACTCTCCAGGAGGTAGGTGTATGTGTGTCAAAGTCAACAATCAAGAGAAGACTTCACCAGAGTGAATAAAGAGGGTTTACCACAAGATGCAAACCATTGGCAAGCCTCAAAAACAGGAAGGCCAGATTAGAGTTTGCAACAGTCTATGGACAGATGAGACCAAGATCAACTTGTACCAGAGTGATGGGAATGGGAGTGATGGGAAGAGAAGAGTATGGAGAAGGAAAGGAACTGCTCATGATCCAAAGCATACCAACTCATCAGTGAAGCATGGTGATGGTAGTGTCATAGTGTGGGCATGTATGGCTGTCAAGGGAACTGGTTCTCTTGTATTATTGATGATGTGACTGCTGACAACAGCAGCAGGATGAATTCTGAAGTGTTTCAGGCAATATTATTATCTGCTCATATTCAGCCAAATGCTTTAGAACTCATTGGACAGCGCTTCACAGTGCAGATGGACAATGACCCGAAGCATACTGCAAAGGCAACCAACAAGTTTTTTTAAGGGAAAGAAGTGGAATGCAATGGCCAAGTCAATCACCTGACCTGAATCTGATTGAGCATGCATTTCACTTGCTGAAGACAAAACTGAAGGGAAAATGCCCCAAGAACAAGCCGGAACTGAAGACTGTTGAAGTAGAGGCCTGGCAGAGCATCACCAGGGATGAAACCCAGCGTCTGGTGAGGTCTATGCGTTCCAGACTTCAGGGAGGCACATATACAAACTGTTGCAATTTCTACACCGTTCACCTGATTTGGATGTAAATACCCTCAAATTAAAGCCGAAAGTCTGCAGTTAAAGCATGTCTCGTTTGTTTCATTTCAAATCCATTGTGGTGCTGTATAGAGCCAAAAAGATTAGAATTGTGTCGATGTCGCAATATTTATGGACCTAACTGTATTTTAAAAAAAAACTCACTCATCCACCCATGTCTCCATGATTTATTTAGTTAAGAAATCATTTTAAAAAAAAGCACCCCTTAGCATTTCTTGTCATGGCCATCATAATTATGGGCAGATGATTCATGTGACATCTACTTCCTGGAATCCATCTACGCTTAGCTCCATGCAGGCAGGAGGGTGTCCTTAGCTAAGAAAACCCCTCCTCCTCTCCCGCAGACTCCTGGGATGTATGACATTTGCCTAAGCCAGAAACCAAGAAGTGACTGAAGTGGAATGTAAAAAAAAAAACACTTTAAAACAAGTAAATATGATATACTTTGGTATCTATCTACTAATGCTAGCAGCATAAGGATGAAAAATAGTTAATGTTGATTGAGAGTGAAATTCCTCTTTAAAAATATATTCTTTGTGAATTCAATCACTAAAATCCCATATAAGCTTTTATTTCAAAAGTAGTTTTTTGCTAGTTTTTCAATGTGCAGCTGTCGTAACTTACTACTGAACCTTTGCATCCCTTACTACTGAACTCCTGCACTCTGTGCCCCTTTTAATCCACGGCCAATATTCAGTGTAATGAAAGCCACACCAGAAATTTGCACTTTTTTTCACAGGCAGGAGAGCCCAACTTATGATCTTGCACACAGGCCCACTGTGTTCAGAAACTGCCTAATAGCGAGCCTTTTTAAGCACGTTCAAAGGGCATCATCATGTGTCACTCTTGCAATTTGAGAAAGCTGAACCCCATCCCCCTGGAAAAAAAATATCTACGGCCTTGAGTGTGTAGGTGACTGCTATTTTGCATTTCTGACCTCTGAAGTTTCATGGTCAGAACGACAGTGCAGCTGCAGTAACCAGCTACACTCTCTGCTGTGGTTGTATGTAAGGGAATCTGATCTCAGCTATGTGCTGTGTGGGGCGGAGATCTGCTAACTGTGCCCAGTGCAAAGTAGGGATTGGAGAAAGAGCTCTGCTGAGATCCCTGCTAGCAGTGACCCCTGCCCTCTGCCTTGCCAGTAGTGACTTCTGTCCTCTACCTTGTTGACCTCTATACTCGGCTCTAGTGACCCCTGTACACTGCCCTACTGACCCCATGCACTGCCCTTCTGACCCTTTACACTGCTCTTTTGACCCCTGTCCTCTGCCCCGCTGACCCGATGCACTGAACTTGAGACTCCTGTTCTTTACTATGGTGAACCATGTACACGGCCCTACAAAGGACCTCATTATACTGCCCTACAAACTGCTGACCCTATCTCCTTTTCCCCTGACATTTTTTACTGCACCCCCACATCAGACAGGGTGAATCTAGCTGTCATTAATGCTGCATTTATACTTGGTCTATCTGACATAAGGCAAAATACACAACACGCTTTCGGTGGCATTTTTTAATAATAAATGTTAACCACTTAAGGACCGCCGCATGTACATTTACGTCGGCAGAATGGCACCGACAGGCACATCAACGTATATATACGTTGGTGCCTTGGGGGGGATCGGGGGTCCGATCTCCCCCCCCCCGTACATGCGGCGGTCCGCGCGGCTGCAGGAGCGATCCGACAAGTGGGGGCGGCTATCCGTTTTCACCCGCCCCCTCCGGATCGCTCCCAGCCAATGCGCGTGCCCGCCCGCCCTGTCACTTCCTCCTCCTGTGTAAACACAGGAAGGAGGAAGCGACGTGATCTCTCCCTCGGCGTTTGTTTCAAGCGCCGCTGAGGAGAGATCACAACACTACAAGTAAGTCTGCACCAACAGCACACTTACACACAGACACAAACACATTTAACCCCCGCGATCGCCCCCCCCCCCCTCCCTCCTGTCACAGTGTCACTGAATGCAGTAATCATACATGTATGATTACTGTATTTAGTGTCAGTGTGACAGTCAGTCAGTGTTAGTGTCAGGGTAGCCCCCCCCACCCCCCCCCCTAAAATTTTAACCCCTTGATCACTGCCCTAGTTAACCCTTTCACTCCCTATTGCCAGCATCACTAAGCGATCATTTTTCTGATCGCTGTATTAGTGTCGCTGTTCCCGCTAGGTAGCAAATTTTTTTTTAATGCGATTTTTTTTTTACTAAAGACATGTGGCTAAATAAATTTTGGCCTAAATGTTTGACTAAAATTTAGTTTATTGGTTTTTTATTATAACAAAAAGTAAAAAATATTGTTTTTTTTTCAAAAATGTCCCTCTATTTTTGTATACAGCGCAAAAAATAAAAATCGCAGAGGCGATCAAATACCACCAAAAGAAAGCTCTATTTGTGGGAAAAAAAGGACGCAAATTTTGTTTGGGAGCCACGTCGCACGACCGCGCAATTGTCTGTTAAAGCGACGCAGTGCCGAATCGCAAAAACCCCTTGGGTCATTTGCCAGCGTATTGGTCCGGGTCTTAAGTGGTTAATAAATGTTCTGTTTGGGCACGTCAAGCATTTTTAAGTGTAAATTATTTAGAGAAAAAACACTTATAAATGCAAATGCACCTAAACGCCCTTAAACAAGCTCCATAGAAGTGCCTTATATGCTCCTTTTTTCTGCTGCCTAGTGTGCATGGACCATTACTGTGTATATATGTGTCAGTATTGGAATGTTAAAGAATATGTAAACCCAAAATTTCCTATTCCTGATACTGTATGTGCCTGCTGTACCATGTACTACTATGAAAAGGTATCCTGTTCTCTTTGTGTGACATTTTTGGTGTTCCTGCAAGTCCCTCTTCTTTCCTACTACAAACTGACCACACTAGGCAAGAGAACACACTGTTACGCAGGTACAACGCAGGTCACTCTGTGTCCTCTCCTCCATTGATCAGACTTGTCCCGACACCCCCCACAAAGCCATTCACTGGGAAGCTTAGTGTGTCTCTGTCTTTCCTCCCCCCTGCTCCTGTGCAGCTGAGAACAGAGGGAATGTGATCCCTTACAAATAAGGGGAAGAAAAGTATTGTTTTTAAAATCTATACACGATTTATATTTTAAACTGAATGGGTTAAATCTATGTACAAACTATATTTTAAGCTGGGTTGTTTTACAATGCGAGGATTTCGATACACTTAAAGTAAATCAGTTTAAAAAAATATAATAGTAGCGTTGTTACAGAAAGGAATCAATTGTCCTGTTATGTTATTTATTGTGCGCTTATCATATGTGAAGCCACTGTAGACCAGCTCCTGTTTTGTACATTGTAATTGTGCACCATCTAGTGTCTGAAAATGGATAAAGCATGCCTATGGATGTAGTATCACTATTATTCATACTATTACAGTCAGTAGTTGTATTTTCATGCATATTTTATTACACAGAACTATTTGAGTCGTGGTTTATGTGTGTGTGTAGATTTATATTATACCAATATGTTCTGTAGCAAAAAAATAAATAAGGGAGTGTGAAGGGTTTAACAATGGGGTTATAGTATGTGAAAAAACAGAACCTACTCAAAAGAGCTTACAATCTAAAATGCTTTGTCATAAATGTAGTGTATGGGGGTGGGTAGGTTGGGGGTGGGGATGCGCTATGATGACGTAATGCTGTCCACACAACATGCCTGCAAGGAAAAGTTTTTCACCGGTTCTTGCTCGAGATGTCCATGCTCAAACGGGGCCCTAAGCATGGGGACCTCCACGGAACGCACCCTGCTGACATCCAGCACTACTTTACCTCAGAAACACAGAGAAGTAGGTTGGCCTTCCGAGACAAGATTGCA
Organism: Rana kukunoris; assembly: GCA_029574335.1. Taxonomy (NCBI): domain Eukaryota; kingdom Metazoa; phylum Chordata; class Amphibia; order Anura; family Ranidae; genus Rana; species Rana kukunoris. The sequence continues at coordinate 382,703,700 of CM056051.1, forward strand.
CCAGAACCCACCAAGAGGGACATGGCGGCTATCCAACAGGTAGGCAGTGTCCCTCCTCTTCCCCCTGCTACCGCCAGTGATCTCTCTGTCCCGAGCTCCAGCCTCTCTGGCATACCTGCACTGTTTAGAGAGGATTTACCTGCCAGCCTATCTGCTCCCACCTCTCACACCTTTCGAAGCTAACAAACCAGGTAGAATGTTGGCCAGAGCTCTCCATGCTAAAAATAGCATTGCTTCTATTCCTAAACTGAAGCGACCTAATGGCCAACTCACCCATCACCCTAAGGAAATTAATGAATTGTTTTGTTCATTCTACACCACACTATACAACCTCCCCCTACGCCCTCCAAACATGTCGCCTGAGAACTTTCAATCTAAAGTCGACAAATACGTTGCTGCCACGGCACTTCTGACTATCCCTACAGATCTTGTGCAGGATCTTGAGCAACCATTTATCGAGGACAAACTTGTGCTGGCAATATCCTCCCTCAAACCTAACAAAAGCCCAGGCCCGGACAGCTACTCGACCCCTTTTTATGAATCCTTCCAAGATTCCCTTACACCACTTCTAATAAATATGTATAATGACATCTCCAGGGACTCTCCTTTCCCGAGACAGACTTTGGAAGCGCATATCATAGTCTTGCCGAAACCCGGTAAAGATCCAACACTATGCGATAGCTTTTGCCCCATTTCCCTGACCAACATTGACATTCGCGTATATTCCAAACTACTGGCCAATCGCTTCTTGCCAGCGATACCCGACCTGATACACTTCGACCAGGGAAGTCCCCCTTAAAACTATTTCCCTGATGGAATATGCCGAAAAATCCCGAATCCCAGCTTGCTTGATCTCGGTCGACACTGAAAAAGCGTTCAAACGGGTTCATTGGCAATTTCTAGAGAGAACGCTTCAACAAGTGGGCTGTGGGCCCAACATGCTATGCAAGATTCTGGCTCTCTATGACAACCCTACGGCAAGGATTCAATCTAATGGATTCCTATCTGACCCAATATGGACCTGTAATGGAACCCGCCAGGGATGACCCCTGTCGCCATTGCTATACATACTCACAATGGAACATCTTGCCACGGCCATTCGACACTACTCCAATATTTAGGGTCTTTCTATTGGCCATCGTCAAAATAAACTATTCCTATATGCAAAGTCCAAGACGAAAATAGAGAAAGAAAATACCGCTCAATAGCAATCAGAAAACTCCTTCACTGGATCCAAACCTTGGGTGCCGGCAATGCAATGGAAATGCAAAAATACAAAAGGAACTTGGACAGCCACACTCCAAAAAAACGTTCCTTTAATTAAAATGAATGACAAAAATAGACATGCCACAGCAAAACTGGAACAAAAAGCTAACATTTCTCACTGTAGCTTCAAATCAAACGGGCTATTCGGGACTTCATATGACGACATAGGAAACCCAGGAATGGCTTTAATATTTTAGCTTTACCTAAAAATAGAGGGGGCATCGCTCTCCCTGACCTACGGCTATACTTTCATGCTGCATCGTTAATCAGAATAGTCGATTCCTACCACGGCTCCTCCACTAAACTGTGGACATCATTAGAAAATGACCGAATATCTCCCGACCCCACATCCCTTCCATGGACACTTCCAACACACAGGCCCCCTACAGACCTAATGCCCCTTGTGACCTCCGCTAAGCTGCGAATTTGGGACAACTACCTTACCAAAGGTGCATTGTCCTCGAGACCCAGCCCCTTGACTCCATTATTTGATATCAACTCTTTCGCTCCGACTTGTGCTAAATCTAAATTTCTTATTTGACAAAAAACAGAGGCTCCTCTGAGGCATACGCTCCGTGCTGGAAAACCGATTCCCCTACCTGACATGCTCTTTTCCTGCCACAACTCTTCTATGGCTTGGCTTGAACACACTCCTCAATTAACACATTTTATGAACAAAATGCCAAACATTGACGATTTGACTAGACCACTTACAACCTTTGAGTCATTGTTATCCCAGTCGGACAGACCAGAGCATTCGCTATCCCTGCTATATCAATTACTGATTCAGGTCTCCTGTCCAAACTCACCACCATTCCTTTCAACATGAGAAGGGGAAATGAATATATCTCCAGAGGATATGGAATGGGGCAAAACAATGGAACTTTCTTTTAAATTATTTATCTCATCTCATGCCCAAGAATGGAATTATAGTTCTTTTTGTTGTCTAGGTGGTACCGTTGCCCCACTATTCTACACAAGATTGATCCTAATGTTTCAGACGTATGTTGGAGATGCTTGCAGGCCCCCGGGTAACATGACACACATTTAGGGTACGTGCCCATGTGTCACCCCCTTTTGGGACAAGATTCTCCAGCTATATGACAAACTTGTAGGGGACAAATATCCCAATGAATCCCGCTTAACGGTCCTATCTATGATACCAGGGTCATACAAACAAATCAAGAAGAGCTTAATTCGCTATTTGCTGACGGCTGCACGTTCAGTTATTGCTAGATTTTGGTGACAACTAGTGGTCCCCTCTCTAGCTTATGTGATACATGTTTTATTAGTGTCCTTCCAATCCTAATGTATACTTGTACACTTAATGGAAATTTTATTTTCTGCCTATGTTTACTTGATATTTTTTTTAAATGCTTGAAACTTAATAAAACAAATTTAACATAAATGTTGGTATTCAGATCTCTGTAACATCCCTCCAGATAATGAACTCACACCATTAAGTATATCTGACAAAAGCAAAAAAAAATCACAGCAGGAAACCTGAGAAGATACAGCTTCTGTCATATTTATTAAAATTGATTGTGTTGTATTGAAATTTAGAAGCTGCCATTGTTGACTTGCTTTTAAAGGTGTAAGCTCCCAAGCTGTCATTTTTGGCGTACACACGATCACTTTTTGTGATGAAAAAATACGTTTTCAAAAACGTCATTTAAAATGATCGTGTGTGGGCAAAACGTCGTTTTATGTCTTCAAAAAAACTACCAAAAAAAAATTCGAACATGTTTGAATTTTTTGTGTCGTTTTTTGTGCCATAAAAAGTGATGGTGTGTGGGCAAAACGATGTTGAAAACAAAGTTTTTAAACCTGCGCATGCTCAGGAGCAAGTTATGAGACGGAGCTTCAATGGAACAGAGTGCGGTCGAACGTGGTGTACATCACCACGCTTTGCTAGAGCATTTTGGAAAAACGATGGTGTGTATGCAACGTCGTTTTGGAAAATGAAGTTTGAAAAACGTCGGTTTTTTTTCATCACAAAAAGTGATCGTGTGTACGCGGCATTACTTGTTCCCTTTAATAGTATCACACTTTCCTGTGTAGTAATTTTCCATATTTCCTAATGGGTTTTGTATTACTCTCTCAGTATATATATCGAATGCTTAAAGTGAACCTGCCACAAAGGTGCCACGTCAGAAAAAACTGCATGCTTTAGCTATACAAGCGCGTTAAAGTTTCTATAGTGAAAGAGTGGCAGGTACTAATTGCAGTTTTAGACTGTGACTGTAAAACATAGCAGTTTCTTTAAAAATAGGTCCATTCTTATTTTCCCAACCCATGTCTTTTTTTTATGTTTGTTTACAGGAGTATGTGAACACTTTAAAACCCAATATGAACAAATACGCTTATTACATATATGAAGGAAGAGATGCTGTCCCTTTTTAAGTTAGAATTATTTGTACAGCTCCCTTCAAGTGTTTCTCGAAACCATCACATTTGTCCTTACTGTCTGTGGTAGGTTATACTCTAGGTAGCATTATCTATCTTTCATTACATGTGGTTACAGGCACAATGGCATGTAGACAAGACCCAGATTTCTGTAAGTGTGATGTGACTAGATGTGTCTAGATATTAGTGTGGGTAATAACAGGGTTGCCACTTTCAGCCAAGAGAGCTTTTAAAAAATGCTGTGAAAGCCTCATAAAATGCAGAGTACAGCCCAGCTATCTAAAAGTCTGAATGTTAGGATTTATTTTTTTGAAATAAGGTATCTATAAATCAAGCATACAATCATGATCCAGCAGCCCCCAAAGTGCTCCTCAAACATGTATGCTTAGCTCAGCTGATCTCCTTTTTGGAGACCTGGCATAATCCTCTGTAAAAGAAAACTTGTACAAAGAAAATATGGCAGCTGTGATGGCTGGTCTCCCCTGAAATGCTGGTTGCCTGACATGTTGATCCAGTGGCTTCAATAGGTCAGCAGTTATGACATCTCAACATCTTTCTAATCTCTATTCTTGTTACATGTCAGTGATTCAGAAAGTTAGCAACAAGGGGACAGAAAGCTGTGGGGGATAAGATCTCCTCCTTGTCATTATGTACAGGGACCCCAGTCAAAAATGACTCAATAATCACTTGGAATTCTCCTTTCAAACTAATAGTGAACATTATGTTTTTATGTGTGTTAATATTCATTTTGGTTATTTTAGCTGTCTCTGTGTTTGTATTCCAGGTAGCCTCTTCTTTCATCGAAATTCGCTGTCCCCACGGAGCATTGGATACGAAACAGAGCTGTCCACTATTGAACCCTCTCTTGACATCTATGACGAGAACAAAACCTGAGCCATCTTCTTCACCAGCCATTTTATCCGCAGCCCCTCTACCTCTTCCTGTATTTCCTTACGCCCTATCTAATCTCCCCATTGTACGTTAAAAACTCGTGCTGCCCTGTCGTGTGTCTGTGTCTGAACTGAAGAGTCGAACAATAGAAAGCACAGTATCCCCTCCCGCCAATGGAACAAGCTGCTGCATAGTAGACTGCAAGCACTGGAGGAAGCACAAAGGAGGACAAGCTAGCCAAGTGCTGTCCACTTCTATATCTTCTGCTATCAGTGTGTCAGAACTCACTTTTTATTACAGTAGACCAGAAACTGCTGCCAAACTTCTGATTAAGGGCCCATGGTTGTCTACATGTCTCATTACTTGCTATCGGTGGATTAAAATGAAAAAAAACATTCATACAGCAGATGTCGTTCCATGTCTGCCTTGAATTTTCCTTCTTGAGGGCTAATCCTTGTTTGCCTTTGGAGTGTTCTCGACTAATGGCGTCAAAAAAATTCTCTTAGTCACAGACTTGCTTCTCCATTCATGTCATACAATGGTTATAGCTACTTCTTGGACATGAGGGGTATGGGAACATTGGTCTTAATCTCTACTATGCTTTTCTGGTTGTCATATTGGTGACAAACATTGTATGTAAGCACAAAATTAAAAAATTAAAAAAATTAAAAAAGATATCTCCTTTAACCTTACACTTGAAAGGATAAGTATACCACTGGACATCTCAAGTTTCACTAGATGCTGGATTTGCCTCTATATTAGGGTTAAACACATTCATCTATTTCTAGGAGTCAATGCAATATTGCACTGTGAATATTGTTTAATCAAGTCAAAAGACACTCTAGCACTGGGAGAGGTTTGGGTGTATTAACTTATCCAGGGTTATTGTAGTGCAGCTACTACCCTCATATTGTGATACGGTTTAGGATTACACAGTGCAAGATGGAGACCCTAAATGTTTTTGAACAGAGCCACCATGCTACATGCAATAGCTTTTCTACGGTAGTGGTGCCTTTCTATAGGTCTTGTTAATTGGACAACACCGATATTTATATACATGACTCTTGGCATCGGCTCTAGTTGTCCTAGTAAACTAGGGCCCCGTACACACGTCCGAGCTTCTCGGCAGAATCCAGCGAGAAGCTCGCTGGGATCCATATTCTGCCGAGAAGCTCGATCGTGTGTACGTTTTCGCCAAGAAAACTGTCGAGCAAGGCGTCGAGCCAAAATAGAGAGCAGGTTCTCTATTTCCTCGATGGGCTATCGGGATTAATGGCTCGACAGCCTAGTCGACGAACTCGACGGCCGGCCGAGAACCTCGTCGGGCGGAACGATGAGTTTAGCCCGACGAGGTTCTCATACGTGTGTACGGGGCCTAGGACTTGGCTCATGAAACATGCCGACTTCTCCAGGCTTGATTTCTGCCTATGCTCAAGAATGAAAGGTGTGCAAACACAGAAAAATCTAATATCCCACAGTTATCAATCAGCTTTGAACTGTCATTTTGATTTGAATGTAAGGGGGAATTTTGGCCCATATAAGTAGGTTTATACAGAGGTAAATCTGTAATAATCTTAGATCTTCAAAGAGAAACAGGAGGGCCATATAGCTTCATTTAGACAAAATTGCCTTTCTAGCGTTGATTGCGACGTATAATAAAAACTTCTTGTGGGTGGCTATCGTGTCACAAATACCTAGCAGGAGAACTAGGGGATCCACTGCACTGGTCAAGCCCCCTCTGCATTAAAGGGTCACTAAAGGAAAACATTATTTTACAGGGCTCTATACCCTATATAAAAGTTAACTGATTCCTTTTCAAAATGATTAAAAATAGATAATCAATTATATAATGTGCCTGCAGGTTAGTTTCACTTTTGAACTGGCTTCATGTTTCTGTAAAGTAGAAATAGACACACAGAACAAAAACAAACAAATCCAGGGCAGTGTTTTGTTTTTAAAATTAATCTGATTGGTTCTGGGAAGTTTTAGACACACAGTAATGGCCGTTTAGACCACCGTGAGAAAGCTCCCAGTACTGTGGTTATAAGGAAACAGACAAGCAGGAAGTGTGGAGATCAGAGCAGGATTACAGCAACTTCAAAGCAAAAACGAACAATGAGGACATGAAACCAGTACTGCAGTAAGGTAAAGGAAGCTATTTAGCTAAAAAAAAAATTCCTTTAGTGATTCTTTAATATATGTCACTACATTGCACAGGACCAGACCATATGGTCTCCTGCTGGCACTTAGGAAGGATTGGATAAATAACAGAGAGACGCTGGGGGTGTAGTATACCCAGTGAATACATTTTAATTAAACAAATCTATCCCTAGCGATATTTCAAAGGGAATAAATTGCTGGATTCACTCTTCCTAGTCAGCATTCATCAGATTCGGGATGTCCCTCTGCCAAGAGTAAAATGATTGTTACTTTACTGGTCTCAGAGTGGGAAACCAGAACGACGGGAGAAGGGAATTGGGTCTCAACTGGATGAACTAAAAGAGCATTCAGGTAGGGAAGCAAAATGTGTCCATGAGGCTATTAAAGGGGAGCAGACATCCTTCCAGCATAATGTTTTAAAGTCTTAACTCCAAATCTAGCCCAGACACTAGGGTCAGGAATGCAGATAAGGCAACATGGGATTCCCCATAGTGGAATATGAGGAACGATAGCATTCGGCTCAACAGCCACACTCATCTGCCTCCATACTTGAACAGTGGTCTGAATTGGTGTTGTAATATTCAAATGACAACAGGAGGCTTCAAACACTAGGTTGCTCAATTTAGAATATGAGCCCAATAGTGCAGCTCCCAGATTTAACGGCTGATTCGTGATTACCACGGTTGACCAATTATATTTTCGGAAACGGAGGTGCCAACTCGCCGAAGGAGAGAGGTAGTCGCAATTTAAATCCAGCCACCCTAAGAGTAGATGCTGCCCACAAAAAAGGAACTAATGATCTGGTCCAGTTTGTTAAAAAAAAAAAAAACGTTTTTATGGATGGGTATGGGAGTTTGAGAAATTTCAGAAGGAAGGTAATTTTGAGGAGGTTTATCCTACATTCCAGAGTCATTGGCATTGCATTTGTGTATTTATTGCTGGAAGACTGGGTATAGATAAAATAGCAGGAGAGCTCTCCACGGACCGTAATGCCAAGATATTTAAAATAGGATACCCAAGTCAGGGGAATAGGTTTCTCGGAAGGAATGGTGACAGACAAGGGAAACCGCACAGATTTACCCCAGTTGACCTTAATACCTGAGAAACTGCCAAATATATCAATAACCTCCAAGGGTTGCTGAAAGAGAACTAGATGCATCTCACAAATATAATAACGTGTCATCAGCTTAGAGAGATACCTTTTCTAGCAAAGATCCAACAAGACACTGCACCACTTCAGAAGGGCGTAGCAGAATAGCCAATGGCTGTAGAGCCAGGTAAAACAGCTCCAGGCACAGGGGTTATCCCTATCTAGTTCCTTGCTGCAGGGGGAAAGACTATGTGGCAAATTTATTTTCAGTAATACTTTTTAAATGAATAAGAATAATGGTCAGAAAAGATATTAAGACAGTGAAAATTGCAGTGTCCCCTTTTAATAGTGAGTAGAAAAAGTGTCCCATAACATTGGTGGTCAGCAAAGTTGACCCCTTCTTACATTCGTGGTTAGTAGAAATGTGTCTCAGTGCAGTGATGTTCAGAGGGGAAATGCCTCCTCAAATTGGTGGTCAGTGTAGTTGTGTCCTTTTACATTGTTGGTCATTCACTATTGTTCCACTTTTCTTGGTCAGTGGGGGAAAAAAGTGAGTGAGGAAAAATCCCCCCTGACATTGGTGCTCTGTGGAAAGGATAACTCATTACATTGGTGGTTTATTGGAGGAAGAATGCCTTTTATAACACTAGTCAGTGGGAAGAATACCCTTCATAGCAGTGGTCATTGGAAAAAATGCCATTGTAAATTGGTGGTCAGTGGAGAAGTGTCCTCCTACATTGGGGTAGACCAGCCTTTCTCAATCAGGGTTCCAGCTGAGGTTCTCAGTACCGTAGTACAGAAAGGTACTTAGATCTGACTGGGCTCCCACTTCTTCGCTAAACATCAGCACATCGGGGGCTTAGTCAAGACAGTTATACACAGGACAGAGGAAAGGGGGAGTGTCTTTAAGCATCCTGAGCTTTCCACCTCCCCCTACAGGGCAGTTTATGTCAGTTCAGTACCTGACAGCGAGTGCTGGTACAGAACTGCATATTTAAAAATGCTGTGTGTGTGTGTGTGGTTGTATGTCCCAACCTCACATGTGAACAAGCCCTTGGTTTACATATGCACACCTGCATGCTATGTGTAGGGCAGCCCATTCATTTTAATGGGTTGGCCTACCTGCAAAAATGCAGGTTTAGAAGTCTTCAACCCTTTTTTTTAAATTGTAAATTTTTCTTTAATTCCGTTCTGCCCCAGCGTTTTCTGTCATTATGTTCTGCCCCAGCGTTTTCTGTCATTACGTTCTGCCCCAGCATTTTCTGTCATTACGTTCTGCCCCAGCATTTTCTGTCATTACGTTCTGCCCCAGCATTTTCTGTCATTACGTTCTGCCCCAGCATTTTCTGTCATTACGTTCTGCCCCAGCGTTTGCTGTTGTTACGCTCTGCCCCAGCATTTCTGTCACAGCGTTCTGACCCAGCGATTTCTGTCACTGTACTGCCCCAGCATTTCTGTCATAGCGTTTCTGCCCCAGGCTTTCTGTCACAGCGTTTCTGCCCCAGGGTTTCTGTCGTAGCGTTTTCTGCCCCGGGATTTCTGTCGTAGCGTTTTCTGCCCCGGGATTTCTGTCGTAGCGTTTTCTGCCCTGGGATTTCTATCATAGCGTTTCTGCCCTGGCATCTTCTATCATGGTATTTCTGCCCCAGCGTTTTTCTGTCATTCCGTTCTGCCCCAGCGTTTTCTGTCATTACGTTCTGCCCCAGCGTTTGCTGTTTGTTACGCTCTGCCCCAGTATTTCTGTCACAGCGTTCTGACCCAGCGATTTCTGTCACTGTACTGCCCCAGCATTTCTGTCAAGGCATTTTTGCCCCAGGATTTCTGTCATGGCATTGCTGCCCCAGGATTTCTGTCATGGCGTTTCTGCCTCAGCGTTCTGTCATAGCGTTTCTGCCCCAGGATTTCTGTCATGGCATTTCTGCCTCAGCATCTGCCCCACGATTCCTGTCATTGCATTTCTGCCTTGATGTTCAGTCTCAGCACTTCTGTCATAGCGTTTTCTGCCCTGGGATTTCTGTCCTAGCGTTTTCTGCCCTGGGATTTCTGTCATAGCGTTTTCTGCCCCGGGATTTCTGTCATAGCGTTTTCTGCCCCGGGATTTCTGTCATAGCGTTTTCTGCCCCGGGATTTCTGTCATAGCGTTTTCTGCCTCGGGATTTCTGTCATAGCATTTTCTGCCCCAGGATTTCTGTCATAGGCCGCGTACACACGACCAAATCTGTCTGCTGGAAACGGTCTGCTAGACCGTCCCAGCAGACAGATTCGATCGTGTGTACGGGCGAGCAGACGGATTTGGCCAGCCGACAGATTTGAAAGCATGCTTACCAATCTGTCGGCTGGGAACCCGTCCGCCCGACATGTCTGCTGGTTAGTACGCTAACCAGCAGACATGTCTTCTCGCACACGCGCCGAATGATTTCGACGCATGCGCGGAAGTGTTTTACTTCCTGGTGCGGTGACGTGGTCCTGCTGGCGGGGATTTTGGTTTGCTCGTGTGTACATGCGAGCAAACCAAAATCCAAGCAGACAGATTTGTTCAAATGGCATGGCATCTCTGCCTCAGCATTTTCAGTCCCAGCGTTCAGTTGTTGAGTCAGTGTCAGTTGTTGAGAGAGCAGGACGCTCTCAAACGAGTCTCTCTCTCAGGGATAGCTCAGCCAGGCAGGGTCCTCCCACTGTGCGGCTCCAGGCCTCACAGGCAAGCAGGGTTTCTACTTCTGTCCTTTGCTGCCACTACAGCAATTCACCTGGATTCTTCTCACTCCAGGTAAGAGCCTAACTGGGACCATTGATGGCCGTCCTTGTTAGGACAAGCCGTCACAAACATCCATGCCCCACGGCTCTCCCCTGCTCCTTCTTCCCCTCCTCGGTTGCTCCCCCGGGTGCTTTTTCCCGACAACTGCGCCAGCCTGTGGGGAATCGCGGGCGCTGCGATCTAGGAAAGACCGCGGCTTCACTTGCGGCCTAACGCCGCGCCGATCCCCACACGCTGTTATAGGCCAAGAACCCCCCCCCCCCGTACCCCAGAAGCATCCCACACCACTACCCCCGCTCGGGCGTCCGTTTCGCCATCCATCCCTACTAGCCGCCGATCGCTGGGGACTCGCGGCAGCCGCGACTCAGGAATAGCCGCGGCTTCATCCGCGGCCTAGCGGCGCGCCGCTCCCCACCCCCAACCATCGGCACCTATTGCCCTAATCAAGCCAGGAAGCCCCCCCCTACCCCTGCAGAGTCCCCTTGCCCCCCGATCATCCTTCGCAGCCCCCCAGGCGGCACAGACAGTGGTCTACTTAGCCTGGTACCCCCCCAGCCTGGATCCTGCTGCCAGGTCGGTGGCCAGCCTGCTCCACCCAGCCCTATCTCCCCCCTTTCAAATCCATTTAAAACTTGATCCAGGGCTTACCCGATCGCCTCTTTAGGGGTCAGGAAGGAATTTTTTTCCCTACCACAGCATATTGGCACAGCGTGGTCAGGTTTTTTTTGCCTTCCTCTGGACCAAGCAAGGATCAGAGGATTCAGTTATCCTTGAGAATCCACCCCCCCACCCCCGCCATGGTTAATCAGCAATACTCGGCGGAGAACATTTGGGATCTGGAGCGATTTGCCGCAATTCTGTCGGCCGCTACCAAAAAGACCCTAAGAAAGCTGCGACTTTTGAGGATCGAGCGACGATCGACTACCAAAAATCGCAGCCAGTTACCACAGCCGAAGCACATATCATGTGCTTTGATTAACACTAGATCGGCAGTAAAACACCGATTAGAAATCCATGATTTCTTATTGCAACATGACTTAGACTGCCTCTTTATTACAGAGAGCTGGCTCACAGCCGACTGTAACACCATTCTAGGAGAATTGGTGCCAGAAAACTACCGTATTATAACGGAAAATAGAATAGGGCAAAGAGGAGGAGGATTGGCGGTGATCCATAAGACGCATCTTGCGATCACAAAACCAAGCCTGCAAAACCCTCTTCCATTCATGGAAACCCTTACTCTTCAACTGCAAGTAAATTGCCAGGAGACCGTCCGGATTCTACTCTGCTATAGGCCACCCGGCCCAAAATCGCAGCTTCTCCCATCATTGACGGACTTTGTCTCCACTTATACCCTGAACAGCAAACACCTCCTGCTGCTCGGGGACTTTAACCTTTGGGCCAACTCCCTGCAAGACCCCATTGCCGACGCCTGCATCAACCATCTGGAAGGATTAGGGCTTCAGCAAATAGTATGTGGGCCCACACATGCTTTAGGTCACACACTCGATCTTATTTTCAGACAAGATCTGGAAATAAAAATTGTGGAAAATGAACCGTTGCCATGGACAGATCACCATGCAATTAAATTCATTATTTCCGAATTCCCCCCCTTATCAAAAACATCAAATCCAGTGACAACACACTGGACTAGATGTCAGAAGAAGCTCCACTCGGAACTCTTCAAAGTCACGTTAGGGGAAAAAATAAAGACAATTCAACCGCACCAAATGGCGAAAGAAACACTAGAGGCCATAAAGACAGCACTATTGCAGTCAGCTGACTTGATAGCGCCGAAACGAAAGACCCAGATCCGGAAAAACAACTCCAGCTGGTTCAACAACCAGCTGGCGTTACTGAAGCAAGAGCGCAGAAGGGCAGAAGCCGCCTGGAAAAGAAGCTCTTCTGATGAGAACTTTGTGATCTACAAGGCAATAACCAGAAAATACTACAAGCAAATCTTCGAGGCCAAGAAAAACTATTTTTCTGAGGCCATCAACGGTGCCCTAAACCGCCCCCACAAACTCTTCAAGCTGGTCACTCAGACCATGAATCCAGGATGTCTTGAAGCCCCCAACTTGGAAGCACAAGAATTTTGTGATGAGTTATCGGATTGCTTCATTAACAAAATTGAAGCAATCCGGCAAAGCATTCAGCAAAACAATCTCTCTCCTAGCCCCCCCCGTAGTTATGTACACAACACCGGCAGCAATTCACCACAGTTTGGTGAGTTCACGCTGGAACCCATCTCCATTCTGACCACAAAAAATATCATGGGCGCTCTGCGCAACAGCACTGCGCCAAATGATATTATCCCCACCAAACTGCTGAAGGAATGCGCCGACATCCTGGCACCTCCTGTCACGCAGCTTATCAACCAATCCTTCAGGGAGGGCAAAATGCCCTCCCAGCTGAAGGAGGGCACTATTCAACCTATCTTGAAGAAAGCCACCCTGGATCCTAAGGACCCACTTCACTGGCGCCCTATAACAGGCCTAAATGTGCTCTCCAAGGTAATGGAGAAAGCAGTGGTTCAGCAGCTGCAACAGCATCTAGATACCCACAACTTACTCGATCCATTGCAATCAGGATTCCGTCCCGGACACGGGACGGAAACAGCATTGCTTAAGATATGGGACGACGTTCTCGAGGCCGCAGACGAAGGAGAATCTTCTCTTCTGGTTCTGCTGGACCTAAGCGCAGCCTTTGATACAGTAGATCACAAGCTGTTATTGACTCGACTGGCTAAAATAGCCAAAGTCGCAGAAAGCGATCTATCCTGGTTCTCCTCTTTCTTGGAAAACCGATCGCAAATAGTGAAGCTAGGACCCTTCACCTCGGAAAAACGTACATTATCGTGCGGGGTCCCTCAAGGATCTCCCCTGTCGCTGATGTTATTCAACATCTATGTGCGTCCTCTTTTCAAAATCATCAGCAGCCAAAAACTGCTATGTCATTCATATGCAGACGACACGCAATTGTACTTCTGCATTTGCAACAAGAAGGATCACCGCCTCAATCTAGAGACCTGTCTCTCTTTGATAGAGGACTGGATGACAAAGAGTTATCTCAAACTCAACGGAGCGAAAACAGAACTTCTTCTGTTTCACGCCAAGCGTAGGAATCAACCGACAACAACTTGGATCCCCCCGCCCATTCTGGGCAAAACCATCACCCCTAGCTCCAAAGTCAAAAGTCTTGGGGTCATCTTTGACTCCTACATGACAATGGATGCACAAATAGGGTCAGTAGTCAGCGGATCTCACCATCTGCTGCGCCTACTACGCAGACTCACTCCTTTTATTCCCAAGAAAGACATAGCGGTCGTGGTGGGAGCAATTGTAAACTCCAGACTGGACTATGCAAATGCCCTTTACCTCGGACTCCCCAAGTACCAAATCGCTCGTCTTCAAGTCGTTCAAAATACGGCCGCCAGACTTGTGACTGGGAAAAAACCCTGGGAATCAATCTCACCTTCACTGAGATCCCTTCACTGGTTACCAGTCAAAGACAGAATCACCTTTAAAGCACTCTGTCTAACGCATAGATGTATTCATGGGAATGCTCCCCATTATCTATGCGAAAAATTAAAAGCTCACAATCCCAATCGTATTCTACGATCCACCAATCAAAATCGGCTTCTGATACCGAAAGCCAGATACAAGTCCAAAGGAGACAGGAGATTCGCTGTCCAAGGTCCCAGACTATGGAACACCTTACCAGCCAGCGTTGGGTTGGAGGAAAACTACTTGGTCTTCAGGAGAAAGATTAAGACTCATCTCTTTTGATCTCAAAGGAGACAGGAACAACAAGCGCCCAGAGGCGATTTACTTCGCATGTGCTGCGCTATATAAGTTTTCATTCATTCATTCATTCAGCGTTCCATCATAGCGTTTCTGTCATTATGCTTCTGCCTCAGTGTTCAGTTTCAGCATTTCTGTCATAGCGTTTCTGCCCCAGGATTTCGGTCATGGCGTTTTCGGCCTCAGCGTTTCTCAGAGGGGCGTTGTTCAGTCACGGCATTATCCAGTAGCTGTTTTCATCTTCGTTGGTTGTCATGTCTCATCGTATGGTTGTCAGCTAGGGCTTACATTTCTGCTCATGTTCTCATACTTAGGTAGGCACAATATACACTATATTGTCAAAAGTATTGCGACACCTGCCTTTACAAGCACATGAACGTTAATGGCATCTCAGTCTTCGTCCGTAGGGTTCAAAGCAAGGTCCATAAAGACATGGATGAGCGAGTTGGGGTGGAAGAACTTGACTGGCCTACACAGAGTCCTAAATGGGCCAACTCAATATTGAACCTTACGGACTAAGCCTGGGATTCTATTAAAGTTCATGTGTAAAGGCAGGTGTCACAATACTTTTGACAATATAGTGCATATTATTTTAACACTGAATTGTCATCGGTAAATAGTAGGCTTCTACTCTTCTGGTGTTAATTTCTAGATATGCTCACCTAGAGTGGGCAGTCCCCTCTGCCTTATCTGGCTATGATGTATGTTCTTGTTAAGGTGATACTACATAGCTAGCTATTTGATTGGGGGCGCAAGACAGATGCTGGCCATACACTATACAAAAAAGCGGTCGAACCCATTTTTAAAAAACTAACATTTGGCTGTGAGAGCTAACGATAGTATCATCATGTAATGACAGATAAATCATTCAGTGGACATAAATGAATCAATTTTTTTTGTTCGTTTTTTTACACATACCTAGTGCAAAAAGTGCGGACGGGAAACACATTAACCTTTTAATTTATCGTTCGTTCGGCAGAAAATATTCAAACTTGTCCTTTGTTTTTTCGGCTCAAAAACGTCCCAACGATTTTCAATTTTGTGCCCAATAACTGGCACAAGCCAAAAAAAGACGATGTTTTGTATGGCCAGCATAGGATTACAGAAAAATATGTAATCTGGCGTGGTAGTAGAAAATTAGGAACTCCCCTCCAGGGTGAACAATATACATTGCAGTTATTTTTGACAAACATTATTGCAAATCTTTGTTTTTCTGGCATAATACGCTTAGTACGCCCACCCCCCTCCCACAAAACCACCACACTTAGACGCACTCGAAATTGGGTTAAGATGCACGCACTTTGGCCACGCGGTCTCTAAAAAAGAGAGGCGAGGGACTAACGGGGCTGGCTGGGCGGGCTAGATCCTCTCACTCCCTCATAGGGGAGTCCCTCTGCCCCGTTGGGCTTCAAAGCGGAGCAGGTAGGGCGGGCTGTGTGGGAGGACCCCCTCACACCTGCCATTGCCACCTGGGGGCATGGAGAAAGATGGCAGATTGCCTCTGGGGGAGGTCTGCCTACTCCCAGCTCCTGCAGTCCCGCTCCTCTCTCGAGTACACGCACAAAATACACTTTAAAAAAAAAAAAAAAAATTATATAGGCCTCACTGAAACTTTAATCAAATGAAATACTTAACGAAAGTTTTTTTTTCATTAGCACACATGATCAGTTGCATTATTGTAATTAGAAAAGTTACAGTCCAAGCATGCAACTGCTTTGAAAGTATCTCACCAAAGATGGACTTCCTTTTGCAGAGAATTGCAGTATAAAATATATAGGTAGATGGCGCACGACTTAAAGAATGCAGTCAAAAGAATTATTAATATAATTAACAATTAGTAGATCATAAGGTCCATGTCAATATCAAGGAAAATAATTAATAATAAATGACCATATAATGATAGTCCAAATAAATGACCATACAAAAGATGGTCAAAATAAAAAGTCCCAAAAGTTCAATGTTTTTAGTCCAGTAACACTAGTGGCAGCACAGTCCTGAAGCAGAAGCAGACTCTGAAAAATATATGTAGACAAGAAGGACATGCGCCAAACTAAGTGTAGTAAATTAGGGATTTAATAAGGTAAAATAGTAGTAAACAGTAGATTGGCTACTCACAAAACAATAGAGAGCAAGGGCACATCAGGGGTTAACGGCTGGTCAAGGGTCACAACGATCGTTTACAGCTGCAGGCAGGCTGACTTGGCCAAGTCAGCCTGCCTGCAGCTGTAAACGATCGTTGTGACCCTTGACCAGCCGTTAACCCCTGATGTGCCCTTGCTCTCTATTGTTTTGTGAGTAGCCAATCTACTGTTTACTACTATTTTACCTTATTAAATCCCTAATTTACTACACTTAGTTTGGCGCATGTCCTTCTTGTCTACTTTTGCAGAGAATGCCTGTTATTTGATTGTGTGCAAGACTAAGATAAGCATTTAGCTAATTAAGTAATCATTAAAAGAGATTTCTAGGGTTATCTGTTGGATAAGTGCAAAAATTACTTGATGACCAACTGTGATCTGGAATATCTTTTTTATAAATATACAGGGCCGGTCCGCCCTATAGGCTCACTATGCAAGCCGCTTAGGGCCCGCAAAGTTGCGGAGGGCACCCCAAATTACTAGAGGCCCCATCTGGTGAGAAGTCATTTTCAGCCCCTCACCCCACTTCTCAACTTGCTGGCTGCATGAGAGAAGAGGTAAGAAGTCAGAACCCCCCGCTTCTCACTTTAACGTAAGATGTCATTTCCGACAGCAGAACACCCCCTCCCCCCGCTTCTCAGCTTTAATCTTTAATGTGACATGTCACTGTCGGCAGCGCACCCCCCCCCCCCCCCCCCCCCACGCTTCTTAACTTTAATGTGACATGTCATTTTCGGCAGCCCCCCCCAAAATATATATTTATATAAATCTTTTTGTTGGTTTACAAAGAACAAAACAACAGGAAAACATACGTTGTTCTTACACAGTGTCAGATGTCAAATCATGTAATATGGATTATGATAATGATTTAAACAACGCGGCTCCTGGGGTCATGAGAGAGTGCAGATTGCAACTGAACATTATCAAGCAATACAGTATGTATGTGTCATTGTTCACCCAGGACCCAACAGGTAGTTATTTAGCGAGCTGGATCATTGGGGGGCCCTGGAGGCCATGGGATGGATCCGCAAGCCATTTGGACCAGACCTTGTCGTATTTTTGTGGGCAGCCTCCGTTGGCATACGTGTCCTTGTATAGGGGCAGGCTGCCGTTTATTAGTCCACAGCGAAAGAGGTGGGGGGGGGGTAGATTTGCGCCAGCTAAGGGCTATAGCTTTGCTGGCATAGAAAAGGATCAACCACATCAGGGTGCGTCCCGCCACCGTTGGAATCAGTTGTTCTACCAAGCCTAGCATGCAAATCGTCATTAATGGCTGCAACGAGATGGAGGTAATTTGTGTTATACATTCTAACATTTCTGTACAATACCCGACAATTGCTGGACAAGTCCAGAAAATATGGGTGAAGTCACCGGGAGTCCCACCACAGCACCATGTTTTTTTATATTTATTTTTGTAGTGAAGAAATATTTCCAAAGACACCTACGCAGTGAAAGGGAATTGTACAGCACAGATTTTTAGAATCAAACCCACACATATGAGCAGCTCTTTGGAACTTGGCTGCAGTGGATTACCCATAACTTGTGCAGTGGCTGGGTAGTTAATCAGCTGTTCACTAACTAATTCTATTTGTTGCCTGGAACTACTTTCTACGTAAAAGCATCACTGTAAGGCAGCCCAAGATCCCCCAAACCTTGTTTACCACCTCCAACTTTAAGTACGTTGACGATAAGGAACATCTCCACTGTATTCCATAGGGTAGTGTAAGGCCTCGTACACACGAGGCAATAGATTTGTTCAAAACGGTCTGTCCAACCGATTTGAACAAATCTGTCTGTTTGGATTTTGGTTTGCTCGCATGTACACACGAGCAAACCAAAATCCCCGCCAGCAGACAGCGCGCTGACGTGTCGGTGACGTGGCGGTGACGTTGACGCCGCCACGTCACCGCACCAGGAAGTAAAACACTTCCGCTCATGCGCCGAATCCATTCGGCGCCGGTGCGAGACGACATGTCTGCTGGTAAGTGTACTAACCAGCAGACATGTCGGGCGGACGGGTTCCCACCCGATAGATTTCAAAGCATGCTTTGAAATCTGTCGGGTGGCCAAATCCGTCGGCTCGCCCGTACACACGATCGAATCTGTCTGCTGGGACGGTCTAGCAGACCGTTTCCAGCAGACAGATTTGATTGTGTGTACGCGGCCTGAGACTCATCTTGATCTATTAAGAAGGACCTGCTTGGCACTGTGGGATGCAGTGGGGTAATATATGAGCAAAAATAGTTGGTGGCATACTGAAGGTGTCTGAATTTTACTGAAGAGTAACAGAAGGATGAGTGTGCCATAGGTATGGCATGAATCCAGTCATTTTTTAAATACAACAGAAGGTCACAAAAATAGCCACCACGTTTTAAGGATTTAACAGTCTCTCTTTAAACTGGGTGAGATGAAGGATAATTAGGACAGTGTTCTGCCAACACACTTTAGGGCTGGGGTATGCAGCAGGGCACCAAAGAAAATGTCATCATTTTGAAGATCAACTTTCATAGGTTTACTCTGTGTCAACATTTTTTGTAGTCTAGAGAACTGTTAGACAATTTATTACAACCTACTACACAAGCTTTGTCATTGAGCCATTAACAGCCAACCTTGGAAAACTTGGGTTCCCACTGACCTCAGTACTTCTCACTTTGTCAAATAGTTATTTTCAGCCTAAATCCAGCAACCTTCCATATACAGCCCTGCCCAAAGCCACAAAGTTTTTCTCCTGAGAATGGCCACTTCATACTGCCTATACTGGCAGCTTGGACATGGTTCCTTTAGTTAATTTTCCACCAGAAAGCCTATGTGCATCTTCAGCATTGCATTTTTTCTATGTTTTTGTTAAGTTGGCCATATACGCATTGAATTTTGGCTAATTCATGCTGAATCAGCTGAAAGTCACTCTGTGGGTGGTCCTGTCTGCAAGATCAGGATTGACAAGTCATTTTTTCAGTTGACTTTTGTTGAAAGAGCTAGGTGGAAAACTGTCGACCCAACGTGCCTGCATTCAATTAGATGCAGGCACTTGTCCAGTATTGTGAAAGAGGACAGCTAGATGTCACAACACAGTAGCGAGCAGTGGGAGATTCGTCCATCTGTGGTGTTAGCATGGATGGAGGAATCTGTTAGACTTTTAGGCCGCGATTCAGATACATTGGCGTATCTTTGTGCGGGCGTAGCGTATCTTCTTTATGCTATGCCGCCGCAACTTAGAGAGGCAAGTGCAGTATTCACAAAGCACTTGCTCCGTAAGTTGCGGCGGCGTAGCGTAAATTGTTCGGCGTAAGCCTGCCTAATTCAAAGTAGGAAGAGGTGGGCGTCATCTATTTAAATTAAGCGTGACCCCATGCAAATGAATAGCTGGTCGAACTGAGCATGCGCGTGCATGCTCAGAATCACGTCGCATATACTCCCTAAGATACGTCGGCGCAATGCCTACGACGTGAAAGTAACCTACGCACAGCCCTATTCACGTAGTACTACGTAAATGGCGTACGCAACGTAAAATTTGACGGCGTCGTTCCCTGGCCCATACCTTTGCATTACCTGCGCCTGCTATATGAGGGGTAACTTTACACCAGACGTAAGCCTTACGCAAATCGCATATATGAAGCGGCCAGGCACATCTATGTTCGTGAATCGGCGTATCTTACTCATTTGCATATTTAAAATGGGAACGCCGAATGCGTCCAGCGTAACTATGCGCCCACGATACGCCGGCATAGGCAAGTTACGTCGGACGGATGAAGCCATGTTTTTCGGCGTATCTCGCTATGTGAATCGGCGCAAAGATGCGACGGCGCACATTTGTACTTACGACAGCGTATCTTTTGATACGCCGGCGTAAAGCGTTTCTGAATCCGGGCCATAATCTATACATGTATGGCCAGCTTTACTCTCACTCAGATGTTTTAATGTCTTCTCCTGCAGGACTGATAAAACTAGGTTAATGATAAATAGGTTGCTGAAAGTATCCCCAGCCACAGCTATGATTTGTAACATACCAGTGTTCTTGTTTATCCAACACGGTAACCACAGAGACTGTTCTAAGAAAGTGTGGAATACAACCTTCTGTAGCTACAAACTTCTCCTTTTTTATCCAAGTGCTACATGCCGCAGCTTAAAGTGACATATGAGAAATGACCAAACTATCGTTCACATCTTCCTTAAAATGACTTCTTTAATCCCTGATTTACAAAAGGAATTTTAGATTTTTCTTAAAGTGACCCTGTCACCAAACAAAATACCCCCAACAGTCCTGGATCTAACAAGACTGTTCTGGAATCTGCTTAAAATTCTGGGGTTTTGCAGACCTGGTTTGTGTCTTATTGCCAGGTGTTGGAGCACTTGTGCCAGCTCACAAACACAGCATCTGTGCTGGTATTGTTGGGTGGAGTGATCTCCTGGCTTACAATGACTGCACATTTCTGGCACTGATGTTGTGAGATGTCAACCAGAGATGTAGCAGCTTGGAGCATTTCCCCACTGACACCAATACTAAGTGTAGTGTGTGTGTAGAAGGGGGAGGGGCAGGGGGAATTCCCCCCACCAACATCAATGATAGAGATTTTATGATTGCTAGGCCTAAGGATGGGGGAACGTGCCAGGAAGGCGATCCTCCAGAAATGGAATAATCCCTCACCCCCTTCAGTGCAACATTGGAGGTCCCTGGTAGATGCTGCCCTGTCTCTGTACAAATTACCCTATGCGGGATGCAACTGCCCCAAAAAGTTTGAGAGGATATGAGCGACATGGGTTAAGGAGCAACGGTTGAGGTTGGAGTTGGGTGCTGAGGACCTTGGACCTGTTGGATAGTTAAACTTGAACGGCGCCCCCCCCCCCCTTACTCCTCTTCAATATTTCATACTCAATGTAGATCCAGATCTGTAATGGACCTTTGCCGAGTTTTGCCGATTTAGGCTTCAAACTAATTCGGTCCCCGGGCATGACATTTTTTACCCTGTACTGTACTGTCGAGTTGCTTTTATCTGCACTGTATTTGTGAACTGTCGAGAATGTACCACTTAACATATTCGTCCCACAGATGTAGTTGAAGCATTTTACCCCCACTGACACAAACATTGGGACATTCTTCTTGCACTTACTACTGACACTGGGGCATTATTTTTCACGTTATTTCTGCTGACCAATGAAGCTGAACCATTCTTCCTTCCACGAACCAACACTACCAGGGTATTCCTCCTCTCACTGAACAACAATGCAGGGGCATTTTTCCTGCAACAGACCCATCCTCCCTTCTACTGATTATTACCAATGTTGGGGTATTTTTCCTAGTACTCCAAGTTACCCATTACAAAAACATGTAGCGCGCCTGTCTTAGACACCTCAGAACAAAGAATCGATCTCGCCTAATTAACAAAGAGGCTTGCACCCCCTTTGTTTATGAGCAGCATCTCCTTCATTTTTATTTATTTTTTCTGTTGAAAAGAGTGGTACAAGCTTGTGCAATAAGTTAGCAAAATGACAGTTCTCTTTCACAAGCTGTGATAAGCAAAAGGATTCCTCCTGCAGCAAAGGGAACAACATACCTGTGCTGTTCACTGGCTGATATCAGCCTTTCATTCCATGTAGTGAACCATTTTAGACTAGAGAGGCTGACTGCTGAATATCATTTCTTATTACTATGGTTCCATACTTCTAAACCGTATCTCACATTTTTATCATAAATCACAACACAAGGTTTCCAAGGACAAGTTGTGTTTATAAAAATTGCAGCAATAGACAGCGTTTGCAAGTATAAAATATTTAGCAATGAGCTTTTCATGTGTACTACAGGAGTATGCAAGTTTACAATATAAGACAGGTGCTGATAAAATAGTGATCTGCTGATTTCCACATCGTAATATAAAGACAAGCCCAGAGCCGGACTGGGTATAAAAACCAGCCCTGGAAAAAAAATGTCATACCAGCCCCAATAGCATGATTATACCAGCCCAACAGCATAACGTCATTATTTTCTGGTTCACGAAAGGGAAAACTATGCATTTTAAAGCACATTTGAAGAGTGTATTATATATAGATAAGAGAGATATGAAAGCACAGAGGGCTATATATATATATATATATATATATATATATATATACACACACAAGCAAAATCCAGTTAATAGTGCCAAAAGTGGTCAATCATCAAGGGGGGCCCCAGGAACTCTGGGAACGTGGGGGGGAACTCTGTTGACCGAAGACCACCTTCTGCAGAAAGCATACACTAGGTAGGGGGGGTTTACTAATATAGGAGGAAACCTTTATATCAATGCCCCCTTACATTGTTGTATTCACTCCCCCCTTACATCAGTGACCCCCCTCCGACTGGCCTGGTGGCGTTGTCACTGACCTTCTCAGATGCACCTTGCAGGGCTCAGTCAGTTGGCTCCAGCTTGGTGGCTCTAGTTTTATCCTAATGTCTCCTCTTTACAATCCACACACATCTGACTTCTCCCATGACCCCCATACTGGCAGCTTTCCCTCTCTTGACTCCTCTCCAGACTCCCTCAGAGACTGCAGACATGATATAAGAGATGGTTAGAGGTTGCGGACATGATACAAGAGATGGTCAGGAACTGCAGACATGGTACAATAGATGGTCAGAGACTGCAGCCATGGTACAAGAGATGGTCAGAGACTGCAGACATGGTGCAGAATATGGTCAGAGACTGCAGACATGGTACAATGCAGCCTCATTGTGCCCATGAATGCAGCCTCCCTGTGCCCATGAATGCAGCTTCCCTGTGCCCATGAATGCAGACTCGTTGTGCCCATTAATACAGCCTCACTGTCCATCAAATGCAGCTTTACTGTGCCCTTGAATGTAGCCTCACTGTGCCCTTGAATGTAGCCTCACTGTGTCCATGAATGCAGATTCACTGTGCCCATGAATGCAGCCTCACTGTGCATCAAATGCAGCATTACTGTGCCCGTGAATGTAACCTCGCTGTGCCCATGAATGCAGCCTCACTGTGCCCATGAATGCAGCCTCCCTGTGCCCATGATTGTAGCCTCACTTTCCCCGTGAATGCAGCATCACTGTCCATCAAATGCAGCTTTACTGTGCCCCCTCACTGTGCCCATTATTGCAGCCCCACTGTGCATATCAATGCAGCCACACTGTGCAGCATATTAATGCAGCCCCACTGTGCAGCACATGAATGCAGCCCCACTGTGCAGCACATGAATGCAGCCTCACTGTGCAGCACATGAATGCAGCCCCACTGTGCAGCACATGAATGCAGCCCCACTGTGCAGCACATGAATGCAGCCCCACTGTGCAGCACATGAATGCAGCCTCAATGTGCAGCACATGAATGCAGCCCCAATGTGCAGCATATGAATGCAGCCCCACTGTGCAGTATATGAATGCAACCCCGCCCCCACTGTGCATATGAATGCAGCCCCAATGTGCATGGCACTCACCATGGCATTGCCTCCATCACACACAGCGTGTATCTCCGGAGGTGTGTGTCACGGAACAAACACAAGCTGGCTGGGTCTGTCTTTGGCTGTGCTGTAGCAAGGTCCTGCCCCCCTAAATCAGCTCCTGTGACAGGCGAAACACTGATTCAATCAGTGTTCCATCTATTATCACACAGCCGAACACAGACCCAGCCAGCTCCGTGACACACACCGCGGGAGATGCCCGCGGTGTGTGTCACACATAGAAGAAAGAGAGCGAGGGAGGGGAGAGCCGCAGTCAGCCACAGCTTAAAGGGCAGGCAGCCTACCGGGAAATTTCCCAGTATCCCAGTAGGCCAGTCCGGCCCTGAACAAGCCTTAACAATGCATTCAATTTGTTTGCAATCAGACAGGTGCTTGCACTTCACAGTTGTTGGCAGATTTTAAGGAGATTGTACAGTCAGATTGTAAATTGTATGGCCAGTGTAAGACACAATGCAGATGACACAATAAAATGACAGATACATTATGGGATGTGTGAGGTATGACTGAGCTTAGGGCAAAGATATTATTTGTACATTGTGTGCACCCCAGATAAAGGGGTTCCTGGGGTATGCAGCAGAAGAGACAAGCAAAATATCTCGTCACAGCACACACTTTCATTTTATAATATCCGCATTGTAATAACAATACAAACAATAGTTTTTTTCCACAATCCAATATAAGCTTACATCTTCCACGTGTAAGTGCTGGCTGGCTGCTGGTCATCTGTTTCCATAACTTCCTGGATTTCCTGCAGGCTTTGCAGCTTCTCATCAACAGTTTATTTCAGTTTCTAAGGACTATATATCCCATGGTACCTTGCTGCCTGCAGGCAGAGATTTGTGTAGTGACTCCGCCTCCTGAAACTCCTCCTCTCAGCGCCTCTGTAGGCCAGAAGACAGGCTCTTTGAAAGGTGTAACACAGCAGTGCCTACTCACAGGGCATAGAAAATATGAGTCACAGAATTCAAGTAAATGTGTGGGGATCTTTACAAAGTAAGTTTACAGATTTCAAGATCATTCAGATTAATATGAGTAGACTAGAAATAATTGAAATACATTGTGGAAATATATGATTTTACATCTTGACCATAGATAGGCCTTAAAGCAGAAGCATATGATGATCCTTCACTGCCTTTTATCACCCAGCTTATACTGGCTGTCCAACTGACCATAAGGTTAAAGTACAAATCCACTTTTCATTTAAAAATCCCTAGCTGCACCCCCATCCCACAATAATAATCTAACCTAAACTCCTCCATCCTGGAGCAAACCTACCACTCCTTGGTGGAAGCCTTCTGTTGTGTTTACATCCTTGATGCACACATCTCCTCCAGTGCTGGCAACATCTGTGCAGTAACTCACTGAAGATATGACTGGACTGGACTGGTCTGTGAGTAGTTACTGTGCAGGCTGGCACTGGAGGTGATTTCTGCATTAAGTATGTGAACACTACAGGAAGCCACAACAGACAGGCAAGGATGCGCTGATGGTTGTGCGGGAAGGGGAGTTTAAAGGTTAGATTAGTTTTGGGGCCTTGGGTGGGGGGACTGGGCTTTTTTTGGTAAAAAAAAAAAGAAATAAATTTAAATTATAGACACAGCAGCGATCCACTTTAAGTGCTTTTACATAGAAGCTCCCAGGCCTTTCAGTTCCCAGACATTTCCGTATAAAATAAATGAGGTTGTTCAGACATCTATAAAAAGCGAGCTTAGGAGTGAATATCTGCTCCACAGGTGAGCTCAGTGTTCTCCCTGCAATTACCAGCTTGCAGAGGGCTGTTGTCGGAGGCTACGGTGCCAGAGAAATACCCATGCAGATAGGCAGTGGAGTGAACTGGTTGTGGCAGAGGTTTCCCCCTGGCTGCCATGCTCAAGCACACGCTGTTGGAGGTATGGGACAGGACTCCTCCATAGTGACAGCTGCCTCCAGTGCTGGTCATACGGGACTTCTGCTTCAGATCATGGGATAAGTTTCTGCGGAACCAAAATTTACGCACCTCTGCCTGCACCTATAGTAAGAGAAACTGTTAGTGATTTATTTGTTATAGGTACTTACAGTACTGTGCAAAAGTTTTAAACAGGTGTGAAAAACTGCTGTCAATTAAGGATTCTTTCAGAAAAAGAAGTGTTAATTGTTTATTTTTATCAATTAGCAAAATGGAAAGGTAATATACAGAAGAGAAATCCAAAACAAATCAAAATTTAATGTGACCACCTTCAAAACAGCATCATCTCTGCTAGGTAGAATTGCACACCATTTTTGGAGGAAATCGGCAAACATCCTGGAGAACTAACCAAAGATCTTCTGTGGGTGTAGGCTGCCCCAAATTCTTCTGTCTCATCTATTAGAAACACAGGCAGATATTTATCCATTATGCCATATCATTAGAGAGATGTGGACAACGATCCCAAAGATACATTCAACGTCATAAGGAACCATCTTCAGTGTAACAAAGAACAGATATTGGAAGTGATGGTTTGGCCCCCGCAGAGCCCTGATCTCAACATCAAGTCTGTCTGGGATTACATGAAGAGACGGAAGAATCTGTGGTTAGTTCTCCAAGACCGTTTGGAACAACCTACTTGTCGAGTTCCTCCAAAAACTGTGTGCAAGTTTACAGCTTGGACCAGATTCCTGGCTGATGCTGCTGGAATCTCGAAATAACTGAAGTAGACATTGCTACTCCAGTAATCTCCATTTGCTTCCAGGTCCAAAACGGAGCAGCTGTCAACCTCCTGTGTTCACAATGCAGGAGAGCAGCTGCTCGGCCTGGGACCCAGAAGCAAGTGAAGATCACTTGAGTAGCTGTGTCTACTTCAGTTATTCCCAGATTCCAGAAAATGAAATAATTCTAATGTGGATTTACTTTACAACAAAAAATACATTTTGGGGGGGAAAAGTCTAAAAAGTAATAAGATTTAATAAAATAAAGTTATCACAATAGCCTGCATTGTACAATACTGTACATACTAATGTGTCAGGCACTAAAAAAGAAGAGTACGGAGAGGGCTCATGGTGATGCCATTTTATATTCCAGGATGCTGGCTGGAGTCTGTAAGACTAGCCATATACAATTTGATTTCATTTGTTCAGACTGTAGGAAGATTCCCTGTTGGCTACTGTATTCTGACAGCTGCTTCTCCTGTGGCTTTTAAAATACCAGAACAGTTACTGCATCTGATTTGCTGCAGTCACCGTTTAGTCGAGAAATTTCCACCCAGCAACAGGAATTGGACGATTTTTAAATTTTATATGGCCAGCTCTGAATAGTAGAGTCAAGCTTCTTCCCATCCCCTGCTATAATAAGGCAGAGGAATGTGAATTAGGGTTGGGTATAGTGATTTTGGCAAATTCAATTGGCCATGAAATTAGATAATTTGCCGACCATTTTGAGTTGTTTAGGTCACATTTTTTGTACTTTTTTTCATTTAGAGGGTGTGATATTTATTTGCAGAATATATTTAGGGTAGTTTCGTTTTTTTTACTTAGTGTGTATTTGATTGCTATTTATGTACTTTACATTTTCTATTTTACTTTTATTACATTTTTTTTTTCCTTTCTGTAAAAAATAATTTCCTGACCGACTCCATAGCAGTATACGTATGCGTTAATCCCGCTTCCACTCCTCCGCTATAAGACTCCACTCCCATAAATCTTTGCTCTGACACAGAGGCCATGTTCCTTTTTTGTCCTCCTCCTAAGGACCAGTTTAGTTATTCGACTACCTGAAGTTTTTCCTCTCTGCCATCAAGACCGGCCAACGGCAACCACTGGGAAGACAGGCCGCGATACTCCAATAAGCCTTGGCTATTAGCAGGGTATGGAGTGGGAAAACAGAAGAGGCACTGGAAGAGCTGAAGCCTGACCATTGGCAGGCAAGTGGCACAATGGTCAGATAGGTCCATCTGTGTCAGGGTCATTACCGTGCCAAACAGTCAGCGAGGCTTGGTCACGCCTCAAGTGGCCCTGGGTGGAATTGAACCCAGGACCTCTCCGTTGCTATTCCAACACCTTACCTCTGAGCCACTTCTCAGTTTAGATTCTGTTTGCTGTCCATTGAAGCCTGGTGCTGAACTATGTGCTGATTGCCTGATCTCCCTACTATCTGCACTTGTCTATCCTGGTCCAGCTGAGGCAGGTTGCCTAATCAACCTGGATATAAAGCCCTGCCTCACTATGAGGGAGGTGTCAGTTCATTCTGATCTGATCATCCTGTCTGTGCCAAACAGTTCCTGTAGTGACCTTCAGCTGCAAGACTGACCCCGGCTTTTGACCCTTGGCTTCGTTTTTGGACTGCTGCTTGCCTGAACCCTTGACCCCGGCTTGGACTTTGGATACCCGATCTTCTCCTGCCCTTTGACCCCGGCCTGTACTTTTGGACTTTCCCTGTCTTCTCCAGCCCCTGACCACGGCTTGTCTCCTGGACCTGTTTTCAGCCCTGCCCTGATCGGTGAAGTACTTGGTTCCTGTGAAATACTTTTGTGCCTGGACTGTCTTCTGTTTCGTCTGCTGCAGCCTTCCAGTCGGTGATCCGCCTGTACCTGCTCCACGCACCTGACCATCATCTTCCCGCTGGTACCGGTGCCTCCCGGTGCGTCCGTCCCTCTGTCCCAATCTCAGGGGGCGGATCGCATCAGGTCGCAAAGGTAAGCGCACAAGTCTGCAAATAGACTCCACTCAAGGTAAGCCCTCACAATCTGCTAATATCTGGGCTATCTGCCCCAAGTATGGCGTGATCAGCCTATCTGGTCCGGTTTGATCATGGAAGCTGGATTGAATTGCAGATCAGTGTTCATGCCATGTGCGGTGATGTATACTTTTATATTACATATTTCATGGCAGCAGTTTATGTGTTTTTCTGTTTGTTTTTTTTCATCTCTGGCTCTAATGTCTTCCAGTCTATGGCACCTGGAGTGCATTGGGGTTCCAAGCCGCTGCTTTCTCTTCTGGCCAGGCATCCCTGTGTTACTCCTGCCCAGGGGCTCAGCGCATTGGCGCTGGGGGTGGCAGTGGCATCATTTCCATGGAGAAATTCAATCAGTAATGTTGATTTTGGGGTCTCTCTGTGGGTAGCTTGCAGCAGTTTGCCTAAATGCTGTGTGCAATGATCATAGGTATATGTTCCGCCTTAACAACCTTCTACGCTGCCTCTGTGTTTCTGCTATGATTTGATCACCTGTTGCAGGTTGTCTGTCTGTGTGTGCAGTTCACACTGTGGATGTATCACCCCAAACCCCCCCCCCCCCCCCCGTTCCTGTGTGTGCCCAGCCCTTGTGTAGCAGGTATGAGAGGGTGAGTTTAACCCTTTCCTTTCTTTGCTGACCTGGGTACTCTTTTTGGGTTCTTTAACCATTTCCTTTCTACCCTATTTTGCTTGTGTGAGTGATTCTAGTTCAGATTTACAATACACAGCACAAGAGGATAAAGACCTTATTAGGTCAGAGCATTCCTGTTCCAAATGTATTTGGCATAGGTCACCATCAAGGTTCAGCCTTCCTAGCAGAAGTTATGAATCCTCCTGTACGCACCCACCTCTGTCACCTGCTCCAAGGAGGGAGCCTGCTGGGGATGCGGGACTCCGATCCTTGAGGGCAAGTCTCTGAGTAAGCTATGCTAAGCCCAGGCGGTTGGGAAAAGGGGTGGTGATTGCCAGCACATGGAATCTCTGGTGAGGCACATGGTGCAAGAATCCCTTAAAGAGTGGAATACAAGCCACACTCAAAGTTCAACAAGCCATTGCAGCATGTTATCCCACTAGGATGTCCAGGAAGAACTGGGTCTGTCTCAACAAAGCCATCCATCTATTAAGACCTCAGACTAGGGTTGCCACCTCATCCCTTTAAACCCAAACACATGTTAATTACACAGTGAGGCAGGGGGAGATGCGTCTCTTTACCCTGGTAATGCCCTTTGGTCAAGGCAATGATGGGGGCATTTACATGAATAGAACCTGTAGAGTCTCCTGCAAACCAAGAGGAAGTTCTGTAAGCACATTGGGTTCAGTTTTCCTCTAGTTCCTTGTCATGCAATGGACACCATTTATTTCAATGGCACCCATTCCGATCTATGCATCCTCAAGCTGCATAGACTATGGAAGTTTTCTACACTACTTTGGTGCGACTTTTGATGCAGCTTTGATCCAGAGTTGGTTTGGGGCTGCAGAATCGTATCAGGGTCGCAATAATGGAGATGTAGCCATAGAGAGAGAGAATTCTATTTTTACCCATTCCTAACAGAACTAGGGGACATTATTTTATATAAGGTCGCGAGATATACCTCCATTCTAAGCAAACATGTTGCTTTTCCTTGGAAAATGCAGTGAATAGCCCGAAGCCGGCCTGGGCTCTTGACCATGTTGAAAAGGATAAAAATGTGGATGGAGAATGTGGACACAGTATTCAAGACCATTTTCAGAAACTCTGTAGTTCAGGAGCTGGTGTCGATGTCCATGGTGAGGCTCCAATTGACATCATCCGCATAGTGGCGCAGGTTATGCTCTCGTCCGTTATGGCATATGAGTGTTATGGCTGTGGGCTGGGGCCTGGGCTTGCTGATCCCACCTCTAACAGGCATAATATAGCATTCCCTTTGTGGGAGACTCATCTTTGGCAAGCTGGATAGCACTGCAACCCGGGCCACAGTTTGCAAGTTGGGGTCCTCAGGAGCAGTGCCTGATAGGCCGGAAGATGACAGTCTAGAGAACAAAGTTCGGAGAGAGTGAGGGTAGCACGTTTTTACAGACCAGGTCAGGATTTTAGGAAAAGCTGGTGTGGAGACCAGATTTCCCATCAGAAGTATGCTAAAGCCCATCAGAAGTCCTCATCATCTCAGATGGATTTTACCTTACTCTGAGATAATGAAAGCATGTATTCATGCTTTATGTAAGTCACTGGTGTCGCAAAGTGATGCCGCACCAGTCTATGAATGCAAAGGATTTCAGGGCAGGTACTCGCCCCTCTTTATGGTCATGAAGAGGAATAGCTTTCGGGTGGTGGAAGGTGGAAACATTGTCCCTGATTCATAGGGTTCCATTCAGATGACTGGCTTGTTTCCAATAGTCCTAAAGATGCTTACTTTCATGTGTCCATTGTAGAAGACCTCCGTAAGTTCCTTCAGTTCGCTGTAGGCAGAGCTGTATCCTGGCCTAGGCCAACAAGGCCCAGGCCTAGGGCAGCACTTTGCAGGGGGGCAGCACGAAAAGAGCCCCGCCGGCTTGCGCTACACTGTTAGGAAAATTAGTCTAACGCCCCCAAAAAAGTGCCCGCGCTGCTTCTGGTATGCGGGTGGCCGGCATTCCACAACTGTGGGGGTGGGGCGCATCCAATTTTGACTGTTTTATCATCCTGGACCACAAACCTTCCTTACTGTGCTATATATTTCTGCTGCACCATCTACTTAAAGTAGAACTATAGGCAACACTTTTTTTTCCATTTTGGGTAGAGTAGTGGAGGGTTATAGCCCCTGTCAGTTTATTTTTTACCATCCCTGTCCCATTGCTCCATTGCCCCCCCAGGCCCTCAGAACTAATGTCCTCACTCGAAAATTTCAGGGCGGGTCTTAACCACTTAAGACCCGGACCAAAATGCAGGTAAAGGACCTTGCCCCTTTTTGCGATTCGGCACTGCGTCGTTTTAACTGACAATTGCATGGTCGTGCGACGTGGCTCCCAAACAAAATTGGCGTCCTTTTTTCCCCACAAATAGAGCTTTCTTTTGGTGGTATTTGATCACCTCTGCGGTTTTTATTTTTTGCGCTATAAACAAAAATAGAGCGACAATTTAAAAAAAAAAAATCAATATTTTTTACTTTTTGCTATAATAAATATCCCCCAAAAATATATAAAAAAAACATTTTTTTTCCTCAGTTTAGGCCGATACGTATTGTTCTACATATTTTTGGTAAAAAAAATCGCAATAAGCGTTTATCGGTTGGTTTTCGCAAAATTTATAGCGTTTACAAAATAAGGGATAGTTTTATTGCATTTTTATAAACTTTATTTTTTTTACTACTAATAGTGGCGATCAGCGATTTTTTTCGTGACTGCGACATTATGGCAGACACTTCGGACAATTTTGACACATTTTTGGGACAATTGTCATTTTCACAGCAAAAAATGCATTTAAATTGCATTGTTTACTGTGGAAATGACAGTTGCAGTTTGGGAGTTAACCACAGGGGGCGCTGTGAATTTGAGTGTTCCCTGTGTGTGTGTTTACAACTGTAGGGGGGTGTGGCTGTAGGTGTGACGTCATCGATCGCGTCCCCCTATTACAGGGATGACGCGATCGATGCTGCAGCCACAGTGAAGCACGGGGAAGCCGTGTTTACACACGGCTCTCCCCGTTCTTCAGCTCCAGGGACGGATCGCCGCACTGCAATGGCGATCGGGTCCGCGAATCCCGCGGTCCCGTTCCTGGAGCTTCGGACCAGGTCACGGAAGCGCGCCGCGGGCGCGCGCCCGTGACCCACGGCTGGGTACTAAAATCAACATATATATACGTTGATGTGCCCAGCCGTGCCATTCTGCCGACGTATATGTGCAGTAGGCGGTCCTTAAGTGGTTAAACAACACAGGGTGTGGCCTTAACAGGAAGGGGTGTGTCATATTTAAATTAGGGGGTGCACAAGTTTAGTCAGGCCTAGGGCAGCACACAACCTAAATACACCTCTGGCTGTAGGTCAAGGCCATCTCCAGCTCTAGTCATTTGGGCTTTCAACATTACCCTGTGTATTTTCAGGGTCGTCTTGGTTGTTATGGTCTTTATCAACACAAGGAGCATACACCTGCATAGTTAGATGGATGTCCTTTTCCTACTGTCCCAAAAAAAAGGAACCCAGAGCTCCTGTCTTTTCAATGCTCCTCATATTCGACTGGCAGCTGAATCTGTAAAAGAGTCACCTGGAGCCCACTCAGTCTCTTGCGTACCTTAAAGCTCAGTTCAATATAATCAAGGAAACCATTGACTCTGGATCCTGATGTTTTGGATCAGAATTCTCCTGGCACTGCTGTCTTCCCACCTGCTCACCTTTCAGTGTCTAAAATGATTGGCACTATGGTGTCTACGGTCCTGAGAATCAAGTGGAAGCTGGAGAAGGCGGCTCTTCCTGAAGGGGTTTCTCTAGCAGTGGAAGCCAGGAAGCAGTATTTAGGTCATCTACATAACTCAGTCCTGAGAGTGAGTCCCCTGGTGGCTGCAATAGAGAAACTGTCTCATTTGTCATTCCATTGCCCCATTTCTTGGTTCACAATCACGTCTGATCCTAGCAATACAGAATGGGGCTTGCTGCCTGCTGGTGATAGATCAAGGCAGGCGGGACTGTCAATTTCACAAGATTGTGTTGAACATTCTAGGGCTACGAGCAACCTTCTGCACCCTACAGGCCTTTCACTATATAACGAAGGGAGCGCCACTGCTCTTAGGCTAGTCAACACTATGGCGGTCTATTATGTTAAAAGACAAGGGGGACTCACAGCCTGTTGTCTATTATAGGATTATTGTGTCTTGGGCTCAGAAGAATCAACTCTACAAGTCTACAGAGTCCATTTTTTTTTTTAGCAGACTTTCTTTCCAGAGTCCAATTGGACAAAAATGAATGGTCTCTCTACATGTGGAAGCTTTTAAAGATGCCCTGATGGATCATTGGAAATATGGTAGGACCTGTGCATTTCCTCCAATCCTGATTGGGTTTCTACAAAGACTTCAAACAGAGGTTGCGGAGGTAGTGGCAGTGATGCCTTATTGGGCAATTAGGCCATGGTTCTTCTTGCTAGCACAGCTCAGCTTTCGGTACCCAGTGCACCTTCTCCTCAGGCCAGACCTTCTGTCACTAAGTGCAACTCTACATCCATGTCTAACACGGTTGTGTCTGTTGGCTTGGTTCTCAAGATTGGAAGTCCTCGGGTGCTTTTCCAGAGTCATCTCCGCTCCATTGAATACTAGAAGAATGAATGCAAACAAAGTTTAAAGGAGAATATGGTCAAAGTTGGTTCAAGTACATGTCTGCTGCTGACAGATCATGTAGTGACCTAGAAGTTCTAAATATTCTAGGCTTCATCCAGTTGGATTTAGATCAGGTTCTATTGGTCAGCTTTATCAGCCTTCACTGGTGTATTCCAGTCTTAGGCATCTTTCCCCGTCCAACAATTCTTCAAGAGAATATGTAAAAAAGGTGATAAGCGCTAAAGTATATGTGAAAGGTGTACAAAAATATATACGTGCAATATAAATCAAAATCAAAATCAAACAAAATCACACAAAGTGCTGAGCTGGTGGGTGGTGAAACAGACTAACACAATAAATGTTAGTAGCTACACCCTAAAAACTGGGTGAGCAATGTGTAACAAAAATAAAGTCTATGGTGAAGAGACACGATGGGTTAAGGTTGACTGATGGGTCTTCTGTGAGGGGTGAACTCATCCAGAAAACGATCTCATATTGCCCTTACCTTAGGGTGATGGTAACAGTGCAGTCGGTAGGCAATGGTTGTTCCTTCTCTTGTGATCTCTATGGGGTTTCCTGGCGCTGTATTTAAAGTGGTCGTCCGTGGTATAGGTCCAGAATCTAGCAGCTCATGATGCCAAGTCAGAGCGTGGGATAAAGGATACCAAAATAGTGAAGCCCGTTTAACAAGAGGGGGGTTTAATAAAAGATAAGCCTCTTACATGAAAGTTGTAAAAACACGCCAAACAAACAACTGAATACAGAGCACGGCAAATACAAACGCCGTCTTGCGTCTGTTAGCCTCCGGTTGGCTGTGAGTGTCACGTGGTCGCACTTCCTACGTCGTTACGTCACGGTCTCGTGACTTCTTCAGGGATGCTGATTGGCTGTTAGGCCGGACCTTAAATACTCGAAAACCGGAAGTAAACAAAGCGCCATTTTCTTGAAGTCCATTACTAAGGACTGTGTTCTGGCACTAGGTGGAGCCGCGAATGGCAATATACAATACATGACTATGCCTAGAGATGATGTATATCACTGCAGCGTCCACCCAATGTATATGACGCTGAAAATCTTAAAAACACATCCTGTTAGGCAGTATGTGGAAGTGGCTTTCTGGAAAGACCATACAGTAAATGCAATAAATAGCTTGCGGTCTAGACATTATCAGGGCATGTATAAGACACTACAAAGACTAAATTAATAAAAATATTACAAATTAGCGAATATATGAAAATATATAAAAATGTAAATAAAATGAAAAAAACGGAGAAGAATATCTCTCTTGGACAACCCGTATTGGTATGCTATATATGTGGGTGGGTGAAGTGGTTTATAATATGAAATATGATAGATACCCATCTGCATGTGGGCCCTACTGTATCGGATGCATAGGTATATGGCTAGCCAGACCAGTACCCTCACATCCAACCTGAGGTCAGCAGATAACATAGATAGTATAGTACCATATCAAACTATGTATGGAATACATACGTATTCATAAAATATAATAAGACATACAGTATATGGAGCATAATAGAATAAAAAATGAAATAAACTAAATACATAATAGGTGGCAATCCCTATATTGTTGGCCTGATGTATCGATGTTGCTGATATCTGAACCTGTAGGTACAGTCAACTGTGAATGAATTCTATGTGAATCAGCCAATGTCCGTACATCATCCTACATCTAATAGATATAGGTGTGGTGGGACTGCAAGTAATAAAGATATTCTAAAAATTATTCAAGAAACAGTTCAGGTCAAAGTCCACATTCAGGCCTGAAGGCGTCAATGTATTCAATGTGTGAATCCAACGTGATTCCTTTTGGCTGATGACCCTTATCATATGGCTACCTCTCCATGATGGTTTATATTTTTCTATTCCCCAAAATTGGAGAGTGCTAGGGTCTTGGTTGTGTACCTGTGCAAAATGTCTTGGTACGCTATGTTTAGTGCGTCCTTTGATAATATTGTGTACGTGTTCTTCTATTCGTACTTTCAAGGCTCTTTTGGTTCTGCCAACGTACTGCAATTTACATTCACACTGAAGTACATATATGACTCCTATAGTATGACAGCCTATGAAATCTTTAATCTGATACATTTGTCCTGTATTGGTACCAGTGAACTGCATTATTTTCCCCTGGAATTGTCTCGCATGTCTACATGCGAAACAGTTTCTACAAGGAAAAAAGCCTTTTCCATCAAAGAAGGAAAAGTTTGGTTTTGGAGGGGGTACAATGACTCCTTTAACCAATATGTCTCTGAGTGTGGGAGCTCTCTTAAATACAATATTGGGTCTAGGTGGAAGTATGTGTTTCAAATCCTTGTCACTTAGTAGTATAGGCCAATGTCGTCCAATAAGTTTCTTCACATCCCTATGTTGGGTGTTGTAGTCTAGTATAAGACATGGTGCATTGTCCTGTTTGACCGCCGTGATCTTTTTGTTCTCCAACATTGTTTTTCTGTCCAGATTCTGGACATGTTGGATCTGTTCTTTCAACATGGCCATGAATAAGCACTGATCCAGTGCGAAACGCGTCGGCTGTTCCTTGTTTCCACTGCTGTGACCCTATTTTTGTACATGCTGTCTATTGAATAAAAGACCACCCATCAGGTTTTGGAGTGCGGCTATCCATTTTTCTTTGTCTGCATTTGATTAGATATTTACGCTGTTGACATATCAGGTTGCTATGGTTGCGTAATAGCCATTTTGTAGCATGGCAGGCCTCGTGGTGTCCCACTATCGTATACAGTGATGTAACGTCAGCCGTAGCTAATAGTGTCCGGCCTTCTAATACTGTTACAGAGTCAATGAGTTGAAGTACATGTTTGGTATCTTTTAGGTAGGCTTTGGTGTTTTGAACCGCAGGTTGGATAAAGTAGTCGATGTACTGTCCCATCCTTGATGTAAGGGACTCTATACCGTTGACAATGGGGCGTCCCGGTGGATTTTCTTTCGACTTATGAATCTTCGGTACAATATAGATTATTGGGATGCGGCAGCATTCTGGTATAAGATATTTAGCTTCTTTTTTGTTTAAAATATCTTTTTTAATTCCTAAGTTGACCACTAGTTTTAATTCCTTTTTATATTTGTGTGTTGGATTGCCAGACAGTCTGATATATGTGTCCTTATCAGACAATTGTCTGGTAATCTCTCCCATATATTGTTCTTTAGATTGAATGACTATAGCTCCGCCCTTATCTGCAGGGCGGATAACTATATCGTTTCTATCTGTGAGGAGTTTGATGCCCTTTTTCATATGTATTGGGTCAGAGCTCTTCTTCACTTTGAGAGTTTCCAGATCTTCTAATACTGATCTTTTGAATACTTCTATATGGTGATTGTCAGAGACTTGTGGATTAAATGTCGAATTGTTTCTTAAGGAGCTATAGCTGATTTTGGCTTTGGGTGATTTACTTTAATCAATCATGGCACTGGGTTGGATGTTTTGAAATCTATCATTTAGGAAATATTTCTTCATGTTTAATTTTCTAACATATTTCCTAATCCCGATGTACGTGTCAAATTTGTTCAAGTTTTTCACTGGTGCATGTTTAAGTCCCCTGTCCAAAACTGCTAGTTCTTTAGGCGTGAGTGGGACCGAACTCAGGTTTACCACGTTCTCTCCTCGTTTGATCTTTTTCTTTTGTTGTCTCTTTCCTGCTCTGTTTCCCCTTTTTGTTCTGGACTTGCTTTTGGTCCTGTTTCTTGTGGGCGTTTCTTGGGGGAGAGGTGAGGATCTTGTGTATATCTTCGAGGGGAGAGTTCTCTCCTGTCCCTGTCTAAAAAAGGATGTGGTACTGTCTGTTGTTGGTAGCCATAATATTGACGTGGGTCTTCCTGGTAAGGTTCTTGATAATGTCTCAATGGTTCATATCTATTATGGGTCATTAGTGGAGTTCTATTTGGTGCTCCATAGTAGTCTGTCATATGTGGTGGTCCTCTAGAATAATAGCCATACTGATCGTAATTCTGTACAGGTCCTCTATTGTATCCTCCTTGTGTTTCATAATTAGGAGGGGGAGGTCCTCTATTTTCTCTCGGATTTCTTTCGTTATTGTATGAATTATGAGATTGACCATTGTTATATGGTTTCTTGTATGGCTTCTTATTAGGTTTCTTCCATTGTTTTTTAGGTGTATGTGATACATAGTTTCCATTAGTGGGTTGTCCATATTGGGGTCTCATATCGTCCCGATTGGGTCCTTGTTCTTCCCATCTGGGAGGGGCCCTTGTTTGTGACATAGTGGGATCTTGTATTTTGACCTCTCTTACTGGTGTAGATTGTGTCGAACTTGGTTGTATTGGTTCTGTCTTTTGTTGCCACTTAAAGACGTGACCGGCTTTGTAATCTGCCATGTCTCTTTGAAACTTTTTAGTTTTCCGTTGTTGGACCTCCAAGTCTTTAGATACTAAATCCTTGTTCAATGATGTGGCCAATTTTTGGAAGTCACTTGATTCCTTGTGAGGGTCTAGTTTCAATTTTAACTCTTCAATTTGTTGTTGGACTGTGCGGATTTTTTTCTGTTTTCTCTTAAGTAAAAATTTGACTCCTTCTACACTTTTATTGTTAAAAAATTCATACCATTCGTCTAATGATTCTTTATCATCTAGCCCATCATTGGGTGGTATATCCCATCTTATTCTTCTGGGTGCTATGTTGTCCTTAATGTATTGATCGAAGGTATGTATATCCCACCATAGGGATACGACAGACTATGGTTGAAAGAACAGATCCAACATTTCCAGAATCTGGACAGAAAAACAATGTTGGAGAACAAAAAGATCACGGCGGTCAAACAGGACAATGCACCATGTCTTATACTAGACTACAACACCCAACATAGGGATGTGAAGAAACTTATTGGACGACATTGGCCTATACTTCTAAGTGACAAGGATTTGAAACACATACTTCCACCTAGACCCAATATTGTATTTAAGAGAGCTCCCACACTCAGAGACATATTGGTTAAAGGAGTCATTGTACCCCCTCCAAAACCAAACTTTTCCTTCTTTGATGGAAAAGGCTTTTTTCCTTGTAGAAACTGTTTCGCATGTAGACATGCAAGACAATTCCAGGGGAAAATAATGCAGTTCACTGGTACCAATACAGGAAAAATGTATCAGATTAAAGATTTCATAGGCTGTCATACTATAGGAGTCATATATGTACTTCAGTGTGAATGTAAATTGCAGTACGTTGGCAGAACCAAAAGAGCCTTGAAAGTACGAATAGAAGAACACGTACGCAATATTATCAAAGGACGCACTAAACATAGCGTACCAAGACATTTTGCACAGGTACACAACCAAGACCCTAGCACTCTCCAATTTTGGGGAATAGAAAAATATAAACCATCATGGAGAGGTAGCCATATGATAAGGGTCATCAGCCAAAAGGAATCACGTTGGATTCACACATTGAATACATTGACGCCTTCAGGCCTGAATGTGGACTTTGACCTTAACTGTTTCTTGAATAATTTTTAGAATATTACATGCAGTCCCACCACACCTATATCTATTAGATGTGGGATGATGTACGGACATTGGCTGATTCACATAGAATTCATTCACAGTTGACTGTACCTACAGGTTCAGATATCAGCAACATCGATACATCAGGCCAACAATATAGGGATTGCCACCTATTATGTATTTAGTTTATTTCATTTTTTATTCTATTATGCTCCATATACTGTATGTCTTATTATATTTTATGAATACGTATGTATTCCATACATAGTTTGATATGGTACTATACTATCTATGTTATCTGCTGACCTCAGGTTGGATGTGAGGGTACTGGTCTGGCTAGCCATATACCTATGCTCCGATACAGTAGGGCCCACATGCAGATGGGTATCTATCATATTTCATATTATAGACCACTTCACCCACCCACATATATAGCATACCAATACGGGTTGTCCAAGAGAGATATTCTTCTCCGTTTTATTCATTTTATTTACATTTTTATATATTTTCATATATTCGCTAATTTGTAATATTTTTATTAATTTAGTCTTTGTAGTGTCTTATACATGCCCTGATAATGTCTAGACCGCAAGCTATTTATTGCATTTACTGTATGGTCTTTCCAGAAAGCCACTTCCACATACTGCCTAACAGGATGTGTTTTTAAGATTTTCAGCGTCATATACATTGGGTGGACGCTGCAGTGATATACATCATCTCTAGGCATAGTCATGTATTGTATATTGCCATTCGCGGCTCCACCTAGTGCCAGAACACAGTCCTTAGTAATGGACTTCAAGAAAATGGCGCTTTGTTTACTTCCGGTTTTCGAGTATTTAAGGTCCGGCCTAACAGCCAATCAGCATCCCTGAAGAAGTCACGAGACCGTGACGTAACGACGTAGGAAGTGCGACCACGTGACACTCACAGCCAACCGTAAGGCTAACAGACGCAAGACGGCGTTTGTATTTGCCGTGCTCTGTATTCAGTTGTTTGTTTGGCGTGTTTTTACAACTTTCATGTAAGAGGCTTATCTTTTATTAAACCCCCTTCTTGTTAAACGGGCTTCACTATTTTGGTATCCTTTATCCCACGTTCTGACTTGGCATCATGAGCTGCTAGATTCTGGACCTATACCACGGACGACCACTTTAAATACAGCGCCAGGAAACCCCATAGAGATCACAAGAGAAGGAACAACCATTGCCTACCGACTGCACTGTTACCATCACCCTAAGGTAAGGGCAATATGAGATCGTTTTCTGGATGAGTTCACCCCTCACAGAAGACCCATCAGTCAACCTTAACCCATCGTGTCTCTTCACCATAGACTTTATTTTTGTTACACATTGCTCACCCAGTTTTTAGGGTGTAGCTACTAACATTTATTGTGTTAGTCTGTTTCACCACCCACCAGCTCAGCACTTTGTGTGATTTTGTTTGATCTTGATTTTGATTTATATTGCACGTATATATTTTTGTACACCTTTCACATATACTTTAGCGCTTATCACCTTTTTTACATATTCACTAGCGGCCTGTTACCTTTAGATACAGCGGCTTCAGTTCACAGTTCTATTGGTTACATTCCAACACTCGCAGCAGCGCAGTAGAATTTTCTTCGCAAATTCTTCAAGAGAGTAGCTAGGCTCAGACCTCAGAGTAAGCAGAGGTTTTCCAAATGGAGGCTCCCTCTTGTTCTCAACTCCCCCTCGGGAATTGGAGTGGAGTGTT
The DNA here is from genome assembly GCA_029574335.1 of Rana kukunoris. Taxonomy (NCBI): domain Eukaryota; kingdom Metazoa; phylum Chordata; class Amphibia; order Anura; family Ranidae; genus Rana; species Rana kukunoris. The sequence continues at coordinate 382,744,835 of CM056051.1, forward strand.
CTAGGGCTGTCTCTTTTAAAGGCCTCTCTGTCAAGTTTGCCTTTTTCTTGGCCATCACGTCTGTATAAAAAGCCTTAGACATTGATTCACTGGTCATGGAGAACTTTTCTTATGTTCTTTCCAGTTCCAGCGGTGCTGTTACCTCTACTTGACTTAATTCCCAAGGGTGTATGAGTCTTTCATGGGAACCAAGATATTGTTCTGCCAACCTTACGGTTTTAACTTGCGTCCTTTAGACGTGGGAGAGGGCGCCCTGTGGCTTAGTTGGTTAAAGCGCAGGCCTAGTAGACAGAAAATCCTGAGTTGACTCCCAGCAGTGCCTTCCTTCAGTTTTAGGAATCAATTATATATTGTGAAGTTAGATTTACAAAGCTACAACTTTCTTCAGGCCTTATTTTGCCAGAAAGGACAGAGAACGTGCCTCATCTAGGATGATTGTGGCACCGATTGCCTAGGCCATCCAACAGGCTCACAGAGCCAAGGGTTTGGCTCCTTTAGAGGTAGTGTCTCCTCACTCGATTAGGAGTGGGTCTACACCTTGGGAAGCTATGCAGCATGGTTACCCAAAGTAGTCTGTAGGGCAGCCTTGTGGTCCTCGATCAATATGTGATCAATATGTTTATGTACCAGTAAATTGACTTGATTCCCCCATCCACACACATACAGTCAGGTGCATAAATATTGGGACATCGGGGCGTGGCCTGGCGAGCGACCGAGATGCAAGCACACTAACGGAGCTCCGTGAAAAGACACAGCCGACAGCGTTATTTCAGCTCATTCAGCTCGGGCAATGGGAAAGCTGTCTCACCAGACACCCCACACTAGATCCCGCAGAGGTTCCACGGCTCCTACTAGCCGCAGCATCCCGGATCTGTTCGGCTTCAAGACAGCGGAGCGGGACAACGTGTCCAGCCACAAAATGGCGCGCTTGCAGGCGGACGAAGACGACTTTAGCGAGGACTCCCAGTCTGCTATGGAGGACTCAGGTAGGAGTCGGACACGCTTAAACAAACCCCTCACTTATGCAGACATGTCTGGGTTTGCTGCAGACATAAAAGCCACGTTTTCTGCGGCGCTCACCAACCTTAAGTCTAGCCTGCTTGTTCTCTCGGACAAGATGGAGGAGGTGGAGGTCAGGGGTAAACAGAGGGACAGAGCATTAAACAGACTTGACCAAGTGGTGGAAACGCATTCTTCACATTTTATTGAGATGAACCGTCACTTGGAAGACCTTGATAACAGGGGGAGGAGGAGCAACATTAGGATGAGGGGGGTCACCGAAACTGTGGACACTGACCAGATCATCCCGGCTCTCCAGAGAGTATTCAATAGCCTTTTGGAACGGCAGGAAGACTCTGCTATTGAATTTGACAGAGCTCATAGAGCCCTCAGGGCTAGGGGTCCTGATAATGCACCCCCTAGAGACATTATTTGTTGCTTGGTGAGCTACCCCCTCAAGGAGGAGATCATGAGGAAGGCGAGGCGCAATGACCATATCGTTTTTAATGGCGCGCACATCATGCTCTACCAGGACCTCTCCCAAATAACGCTGAAGAATAGGAGGGCCCTCCGCCCCCTGCTGGATAAGCTCCGAGAGAGTGATATTCGATATACATGGCGCTTCCCTTTTGCTCTGGTAGTGACGGTTGCTGGCAAACGGCATGTGTTACGTTTCCCCTCTGAGCTCCCTGCTTTTTGTGAAGCCCTGAACATGGACCTGATTGCCCTCCCTGAATGGTACCAAGAATTCACCCTGCCGCCTCCGGTCCGGAACCACAACGGGTCCCCATTTTCTACCCCGGAGAAACAGGTGACCAAGAAAATGCGATATGGCCAGGGCAGCGGCTCGCAATCGGGGACCCCTGCAGCTGTTCGAGCCACCCCTTCCAGATCGCGCAAATCTGACTGATGCTTCCTTCCCGGTTTGAATTTTTCTACCTGGCCTGGTCCTATGGGCTACCTTTAACGCTCTAACATGTTGCTGACTTCACACCTGGACGTCATGACCTGTTGCTGTGGTCGGTCGAATGTGGATTTGTGTCTATTGTAACCTGCCCTGTTCAATGACTCCGGAAACCTTTCTCTCCCAAGGATGGTTTCCCTTTTATGTTCTGGACGGTGTCATGGCTGGAACGGGACTGTGTTGCCCCCTGTTACTCCTGAAGTCATGCTGGACACATACCTTCTTTTCTAAGTAACAGGAGAGGAATCTGACCCTTCCCTTCCCCCCCTTCCCCTCGCTCCAGTGTCCCTAACAATTGACCTGGGCATGCTACCTCCTAGACCAGACACGTGGAGGCTGAACTCCTCGTTGCTGACAGATCCTGACTTGCTTCCCCAGGTAACTACTAAAATGGTTGATTACTTCCAACTTAACACCACACCTGGCATGGATCCCATGACGGTGTGGCTGGCCCACACATGTCACCTTAGAGGGGAACTGATCAGATTGGGGGCGCAAAGAAAGAGAGAACGGGAACGGGAAGTTAGGAGGCTGTCGGACAAAATTCGCACTCTGGAAAGTCGTCATAAGCACTCTCTTTCGGTGGAGTCTGCTAGGGACTTACTAGAAGCGCGAAAGACGTTGAAACAAATCTTCGATGACAGGGCCAAATGGCTCCTGTTCTTTAGAAAAAAGCTATACTATGAATCAGGAGACAAGACAGGTAGGTTTCTTGCTAGGGCTTTGAGGGAAGCTGGTGCCACTAATCATATAGCGGGGATTAGATCGCAGAAGGGGACTCTAGATGTGATGACGAATGACATTGCAGCTCACTTCCATCAGTTCTACACGAAACTCTATAATTTACCGAAACCACACAACCCTTATGGTACAGGTTCGGACAGGCTTCAAGTTATTCAAGACTCCCTACATGACAGCGGCCTCCCAACACTGGAGAATGACATGCTGACCCCTCTTGAAGAGTCAATCTCGGAGTCTGAGATTGCGCTAGCAATCAAGGAGCTCAAGGCAGGGAAAAGTCCTGGCCCTGACAGCTTTACGGCTATCTATTGTAAGACGTTTCGTGAACACCTGACTGTCCCCCTGCTGAAGGCACTAAACTCTCTGTCCTCCCCTAGGCCAGTTCCGTCGGAATTTCTGGCGGCTCACATTTCGGTCGTCCCTAAACCTGGGAAGTACCCGGCCGCTTGCTCCAGTTACAGGCCTATCTCTTTACTGAATCTAGACCTTAAGATTCTTGCAAAAGTACTGGCTAACAGGATACGCCCTTTCCTCCCAGCTCTTATAGGTCCAGAACAGGTGGGTTTCATTTCGGGTAGGGAGGCAAGGGACAACATGATAAAGGCCCTGCTTTTAATACATGAGGCGGGGGGTCGGGACCTGGGAGGCCTTCTCCTGTCTATGGATGCGGAGAAGGCCTTCGATAGGGTCGCCTGGGACTATTTGCTGGCCACTTGTAGGCACATAGGACTTGTTACACATATGATGTCTTGGATCGCGGCCCTGTATGATAACCCCACAGCCAAATTAAGGATTAACGGTACGCTGTCTGAAGAGGTTGGGATCGCGAATGGGACGAGACAGGGGTGCCCGTTGTCTCCCTTACTCTTTATTTTGTCCTTAGAGCCGTTTATCAGGATGGTGAACAAAGACAGAGCAGTGATGGGATTTGAGGTAGCGGGGTCAGAGTATAAGATCGCAGCCTATGCTGACGACCTTCTTTTTTTTCTGTCCAACCCCCATACTACGGTGCCCAACTTAATGCGACACTTTACACAATTTGGCATTATATCTAACCTCAAAATTAACCTTGATAAGTCAGAAGCTATGAACATCTCCCTTACAGGGGACACCTTGAATAAGACCAGATCTAATTGCCCTTTCTGTTGGGTCACGGCGGAACTTAAATATTTAGGCACATGGCTGACTCCGAGACTGTCGTCCACCTATGAGCGTAACTTCCCCAAATTATTGCTGGAAATCAGGAAAGACTTGCAGAACTGGCACACTAGGTATTTCTCTTGGTTTGGTAGGGCGGCTATCTTAAAGATGGTTGTCCTCCCGCGATTATTGTACCTTTTTAGGACACTCCCGATTAGGATCCCGCAGAAATTTTTTAACACTTTGCAGTCTGCCCTACTGCAATTCCTATGGCAACATAAAAAACCAAGAATCAAACTCTCATTGCTTACTAGGCCAAAAGACCGAGGGGGGATGGGCCTACCAAATTTCTACAACTATTACCTAGCATCACACCTGACCAGAGTGATTGACTGGCATTGTCATAGCTCCTCTAAGGATTGGGTCTCACTCGAGGACTCTCTAAATCAGTCTCGATTGAGGTTCTCCCCTTGGACGTCCTAGCAGAATCTGACAGCTAACCTTAAGGGACACCCCCTGACTGGCACCACTCTCAGTTTGTTCCATAAAATAGCCGACAAGACTGATTTGACTTCGACTTTTGGCCCTTTGTCCCCCGTGAAGGATAATCCTGACTTTCCCCCGGGTCTTGGGAACGGCACCCTTTCGACGCCAGAAGACAGGCGCCCACTCGTGATGGGAGACTGCTTTAGGGGGGGGACAGTTCAAAAGCTTCCTAGCTGTCAGAGACGATAATGACCTTCCGAGACTCCGCTGGTGGACATATTTCCAGGTCCGTAGTTATGCTACCAACACATCCAGAGCACCTGACTTTTCTAGAACAGATTTAGAGGCCGTGTGTATTGAGGGCTCCCAATGCAACAAGGCGACGTCACTTGCTTATGCTTGGTTGCAAAATTCCTGTATTGATAACGTAGACAGATTTTGTCAGGCCTGGTCACGTGCACTGCGTATGGATATTACCGACGATCAGTGGGCCACAGCTTGCAAACTAGCACACAAGTGCTCAATTAGCACCAAAACGCAGGAAACCTCGTACAAGCTTTTGACGCATTGGTACGCCACTCCAGACAAGCTAAAAAGATGGTACCCCAACTGTTCTGATCTTTGTTGGAGGTGCGGTGAGGAAACAGGAACCCTTGTACATATATGGTGGGAGTGTAGGATTCTGGGTCCCTTCTGGAACAAGGTTAGGGAGGTGGTGAGGCAGATCACGGAGACCAAACTTGACCTCTCTGCAGCGTGTTGTCTGCTCCATATCACTAACTTCTCATTTAAACGATACCAACAATCTTTGACAAAGCATTTATTGAGTGAAATCCTTGATACCTCTCAGGTGGAAGAGTGTTACCCCCCCGTCCATACAGGACTGGCTGAGGAAGGTATCGGAGGTCTGTTACATGGAAGATACTCTTGCTCAGACTACCGAGGATGCTAAGAAGTATCTTGACACGTGGTCTCCTTGGTTTGTTTTCAAAGTCTCAAGTGTATATGACTCACTGATGCGTTAGCACTGGAGACGATGAACTGTAATACCTGTACCTGTCCGTCTACCGTATATGGGCATAACTGGGAAACGATAGGATCCACCTGATGATAAAATAGCCCATGGTCTTAAACTGATGAGAGTCACCTACTGAATATGTCATCTCCCCCCCCTCTCCCTCCATATCTTCCCCTTTCCTTTTCTTTCCTGTATCTTTTAGGTTTTCTGTTTCTCTTACTTACTGCAGTTTGCAGTCAAGGCGCTGTATAATGGTTTACTACATTGCAGATGGTTGTGCTGATATGGTCTGTATCACTATATTGACTTATTGTGGATAATCTGCTGCACGCCATGTGTCTCTTAAGACGTAACATGTTAAGATAGAGATGCCTACGATGTAAACCTCTACTGCTGTTGAGTTTAACCCTTTTACTTTGATTGTTAAGTACAAGGCTTTTTGTAAGGTGCCTACGCTTTGATCTGTATTGCACTATTATCCTTAACCACTTCAATACCCAGCCATATACAATTGACGGCCTGAGATGGGATCTACCATCCTAAGTGGCCGTCAATTGACGGCCTGGGTATTGCAGGCGAATATCTGGATGATGCCTGCAGCCAGAGGCATCATCCAGATATCCTCTTCTTCAGCCGGCGATTCTGCACAATGTAAGAACGATCATAACGGCGGTTCCGCCGCTTGATCGTTCTTACAGGCCGCGGGAGGGGACATCCCCCCCCTCCCGCCGCCATCCGGTGCTTCTCCGGGCTTACCTGTACCTTCGGGGGCCCGGAGAACGAATCGTCGGTGGCGGCAGGAAGCATAGAGATGACTGGTGACCAGATGGTCACCAGTCATCTCTATGACCGTCGGAGGACCCGGGCGCGATCTGATGACGTCACGCCCGGGTCCCCGTATGTAAACAAAGCCGCAATCTCACCGATCTTATGGTTTCCAGCCTGGAGGTGAGATGTGAGGTCTTATTGACCCCACATCTCTCCATAAAGAGGACCTGTCACACACATTTCCTATTACAAGGGATGTTTACATTCCTTGTAATAGGAATAAAAGTGGAAAAAAAATAAAATGAAAAAAAGTGTAAAAATAAATAAAATATAAGTAAAAAAAAATAATAAAAGATAAAAAAAAAATGAAAACGCCCCTGTCCCCGATAGCTCGCGTGCAGAAGCGAACGCACACGCAAGTCCCGCCGACATATGTAAACGCCGTTTAAACCACACATGTGAGGTATCGCCGCGTGCGTTAGAGTGCCAGCAACTAATCTAGCACTAGATCCCCTCTGTAAATCTAAACTGTAACCTGTAAAAAATAAATAAAGCGTTGCCTATGGAGATTTTTAAGTACCGAAGTTTGGCGCCTTTCCATGAGTGTGCGCATAATTAAAGCGTGACATGTTGGGTCTCTATTTACTCGGTGTAACATAATCTTTCACATAATACAAAAAAATTGGGCTAACTTTAGTGTTTTGTTATTTTTTTAATTCATAAAACAATTTTTTTTTACAAAAAAAAGGCGTTTGAAAAATAATTGCATAAATACCGTGCAAGATAAAACTTTGGAATGACCGTCATTTTATTCCCTAGGGTGTCTGCTAAAAAAAACATATATAATGTTTGGGGGTACTATGTAATTTTCTAGCAAAAGAATGATGATTATTACATGTAGGAGAGAAGTGTCAGAATAGGCCCGGTATGGAGGTGGTATAAAAGCCTAGTATTGAAGCGGTTAATAAACTTTTGATGTTAAAAAAAAAAAAATATTGGGACATCGACACAATTCTAATCTTTTTGGCTCTATACACCACCACAATAGATTTGAAATTAAACAAACAAGATGTGCTTAACTGCAGACTTCCAGCTTTAATTTGAGGGTATTTACTTCCAAATCAGGTGAACGTGTACGAATTACAACAGTTTGTATATGTGCCTCCCACTTTTTAAGGGACCAAAAGTAATGGGACAATTGGCTGCTCATCTGTTCCATGGCCAGGTGTGTATTATTCCCTCATTATCCCATTTACAAGGAGCAGATAAAAGGTCCAGAGTTCATTTCAAGTGTGCCATTTGCATTTGGAATCATTTGCGGTCAACTCTCAATATGAGTTCCTGCTGAACTAAAGGGAAAATGCCCCATTAACAAGCAGTAACCAAAGACAGTTTCAGTAGAGGCCTGGCAGAGCATCACCACACTTCAGGCTGTAATTGACTTCAAAGCATTTGCAACCAAGTATTAAAAAGTGAACGTTTGTATGATTGTTAATCTGTCCCATTACTTTTGGTCCAAAAACTTGAGTATACCCCACTGCTTGCTGTGCTTTGTAGTGCCTTTTCTCTTTCTACCATTGAAGGCCACCATTTTAAGGTTTGTTGGTGTGCGGCTGTCCATATTTTTTCCTCAAGTTTTGCTTTGTGCATTGCCAGCACCCATCTGATTCTGAGAGGACATTGATTGCGCAGTGCACTCACCTGGAGCGGCAGTTTTTCCCTCTCTATTACTTTTGGTCCCTTAAAAAGTGGGAGGCACATATATAAACTGTTGTAATTCCTACACCGTTCACCTGATTTGGATGTAAATACCCTCAAATTAAAGCTGCAGTTCAAGCACCTCTTGTGCGTTTCATTTTAAATCCATTGTGGTGGTGTATAGAGCCAAAACGATTAGAATTGTGTTGATGTCCCAATATTTATGGACCTGACTGTAACTCCCGCTGAGATATTATAATCTGACAGCAGGGAGATTCCCCCACCATCAGAATACACTCATCAGCATTACTGGCTAGAGCCAGTGGCACTGATCAAGAGAACATTTTCCAACAGGCTGGTTGTACACGTGTGATCAACTTGTGTACAACCAGCCTGCCCATACATGGATCAATATTGGCCAGTTCAGCAGGAAGTTTTGATCCAATATGGCTGGCTTAAGAGGATTTTTTTGGCAGAACAGGTCCAGGATTGTTAAAAGTACAAACCAAAAAAAAAAAACTAATATATGCAAATTGCACAACAGGCCTCTTACCTCTCCATTGCAGAAACAATAGATAATGGCCACAAAGAACCCCTAGGAACAAAAAACAGGAAACATCAGGATCTGTAGAAAAGGAGAAGCAGCTGCATTGTATACAGAGAACATGGAGAAACACTGAAATCAACAGGAGTGCAAAATACACACAAGTAAATACTACAGTCCACATTGATTCAAAGTAAGATTTCCCTGGGATCTTTTTATTTTTGCAACACACACACATTAATATAAGCAGGGCCGGATGTGCTCTTCCAGCCGCCCCAAGGCCAGGTTACGCAATGCACCCCCTCCCCGCCAACCGAACCCCCCCCCCCCCAAATTAACGGAGAATGGCAACCGGATGGCAGGGGCGGCACGGTTAGTTCAAATACTATTTTTTTCTCTTTTTTTTTTTGTAGCTTGTCGTTTACTTTTTTTTGTTTACATTTTTAATTACTTTTTTATTTTAATAATTTAATTACTATTTCTTATTTATTTTTATCATTTTTTTTTACTTAAAGTGGTTGTAAACCCCACTTTTTGACTTTTACCTGCAGGTAAGCCTATAATAAGGCTTACCTGTAGGTATAAAGAATATCTCCTAAACCTGTACGGTTTAGGAGATATTCCCCTCGCAATGCGCCGCTGATGCATGCGCAGGGGGGAATCCACGGTAAAAGGGCTGGTAGCCGCCGGACCTTGCCGATTTGAAATCACCACTCCAGCCAATCACAGCGCTGGAGCGGCGATACCCGGAAAACACGCCGGAGCAAGATGACATCTCGCTCGGCGTGGATCAGGTAAGTTCTCTTCACCTCGTTCCAAGGTAAGTATTTCATAATCAGCTAGTATGCGGTGCATACTAGCTGATTATGCCTTTTGCCTTGCAGGTTTAAAAAAAAAAAAAATTGTATATGCGGTTTACAACCACTTTAACTTTATTGCTATCACACAGGAGAAAACAATCCCATGTGTGATAGCAATTGGAGGTGACAGGTTCTCTTTTTTGACCCTGTCACCTCCAAAACAGGAGTCCTAGCACTGTGCTACAACTCCTGTCACAGCTGAGATAGGAAGAGCACAGCTAACTCCTCTCACTGTGTAAATCGGCGGCAGGGACAGTCACAGGAGACAAACTCGGCGGCCTGGGGGAGGTTGGAATCCTAAAAACAGAGCCAGTATGTGGGGGGGGGGGGGGGCAGCAGCACACGTTTTACAATCACTTGTTAAAGTGCGAGCCGATTCAAGAAAGCAACTTACCGCCCTTAACTAGCCGTTGCCGCCCCTCTGCACCCTGCCGCCCCGAGGCCCGGCCTTGGTGGCCTTGTGGGAAATCCGGGCCTGAATATAAGTGGAAATAAATTAACCTAATTCCTGTTTTTTGTTTGCAGGTGGAAACTGGAACACTCAGGAAAGTCAAACTAATGTGGACAAATACAGACACCAATTTTTTGGTTTCTAGTTTTGGACAGAGTGTTCATGGTTCTGTTGGGTTTTTATCCCTGTCTGTGTCTCCACCTGGGAGATTCATCCTCTTTATTTGTCTTGGTGATGGCCCTGGGACAAATAGTGTAGCGATATCCAAAATGTAACCTCTGCCACCTCATTAGGAATAGGGAAACCGCAGGGGAAATGTTACACTGTAAACATCGATTCCAGTGACATAAGTCTTAAGCTGGCCATACATGGATCAAAATTCGACCGTTTCAGCAGGGACTCGCTGAATTTCGATACATGTATGGGCATGGGGGCTGTACAAAAAGCAATCTACCAATAGACTTTTGTACTGTATAACTGTCCTGGCGGAAGTCTCCTTGCGGTCAAATTACAATAATGGGGAGGATTCCCCCATCCAGATGTGTGGATGGAGAAATCAAGTCTGTTTTTTTTTTCTTTCAACCTGCTGGTTTAATGAAAAAAATTTTTTATTTATGGGTTGCTTTAGACTGAAATTCTGCTCCCACTAAAAAGATAAAGATTTCCTTTCACTTCCGTTTGTGTCTTTAAAAAAAGAAAAAAATCAATTACCCAAAACAGCATAAAAAAACTGACAGGGTTTTTAACCCTTCCTTGTTGTATCTAAAACGTAAAAAAAGGTTTTTAACTTTAAAGCAGACCACATTTCAGAAGTGCATTTTCCTTGTATTTGAGATCAGCTTCCAAAAGATTACACAAAAAGGCTGAATGGCATCACCTTTAAAGTGGTTGTAAAGGTTTGTTTTTTATTTTCTAAATGGGTTCCTTTAACCACTTTAGCCCCGGACCATATTGCTGTCCAAAGACCAGAGCACTTTTTGTGATTCGGCACTGTGTCGCTTTAACTGACAATTGCGCGGTCGTGCAACGTGGCTCCCAAACAAAATTGGCGTCCTTTTTTTCCCACAAATAGAGCTTTCTTTTGGTGGTATTTGATCATCTCTGCGGTTTTTAGTTTTTGCGCTATAAACAAAAATAGAGCGACTATTTTGAAAAAAATGCAATATTTTTTACATTTTGCTATTATAAATATCACCAAAAAAGATATAATTTTTTTTTTTTTTCCCCAGTTTAGGCCGATACGTATTCTTCTACATATTTTTCGTAAAAAAAAAAATCGCAATTAGCGTTTATTGATTGGTTTGCGCAAAATGTATAGCGTTTACAAAAAAGGGGGTAGTTTTATGGCATTTTTATAAATATTTTTTTTTTTACTAGTAATGGCGGCGATCAGCGGTTTTTTTCGGTACTGCGATATTATGGCGGACACATCGGACACTTTTGACACATTTTTGGGACCATTGGCATTTTTATAGCGATCAATGCTATAAAAATGCATTGGATTACTATAAAAATGCCATTGGCAGTGAAGGGGTTAACACTAGGGGGCGGGGAAGGGGTTAAGTGTGTTCCTATTTGTGTTCTAACTGTATGGGGGGGTGGACTCACTAGGGGGAATCACTGATCTTCCGTTCATACATTGTATGAACGGAAGATCAGCGTTTCCCCCGCTGACAGGAACGAGCGCTGTGTGTTTACACTCACAGCTCTCGTTCCCCGCTCTGTAACGAACGAGCGCGCGTGCCCGGCGGCGATCGCGCCCGCCGGGCACGCGCGCGGGACTCGGGGGCGAGCTTTTGGGCGCGCGCGCGGGCCGCCGGCGGCGCGCACGCGCCCCCTAGCGGCCGCGAAAGTCCTGACGTAGAGCTACGGGCTCTCGCCCAGGAGAGCCGACCTGCCGCCGTAGAACCACGGCGGCTGGTCGGCTATTGGTTAAGCTAGTGCATTGTTGGTTCACTTACCTTTTCCTTTGATTTTCCTTCTAAATGTTTTTTTTCTTTGTCTGAATTTCCTGTAAGCTTGCCCTCATCATCCGAGCCGTTCTGGCTGGGGGTTAGTCAACCAAAACAGCTTACTGAGGAGGAACAGGAAGTGAGAAATTCAGACAAAGAAAACAGAAAAAATACCTTTTCCTTCCATTTCCCTTCTAAATGTTAAGTGAACCAACAATGCACTAGCTTATAGGAACCTATTTAGAAAATAAAATGTAACCTTTACAACCCCTTTAAGTGGGTGAACACACCAGAAGCTAAATGGCAAGTATTCCTTTTCCTCCCAATAATATATCTGTTTTAGGTTTAAATTAGCAATTTTCATTTTGGGGTGGGGGCTAGGAAAAAGGCAGGCCTTGCATTTTCGTGCATGGGTTTCTTTAAAGATACTTTTAGGAATTTGGTCAAATCAGTAATGGAAACCCCTTTTTGTCTAATACCTGGGAAGAGTTAAAGAACATTTCGTAATGCATCTGGATCTGCCATAGCAACCCTGTCACCTCTGTATAAGGGATGGCCATGAAGACAACGTAATGTACCCCAAAGAGTGGCATCAGGACCAGAGTGGATTTCAGAAGTTTCCTGTATAGAAGATGGAAATATGTTTATTAACATAAATGCACTTTGTAAAATGACTAAAGATACTTACAATGTACCTGTATATACTTATTGATAAACACATCAAATGCAAGGGTCAATCCAGAATAGGATGAGTATTTTACACAGGAGAAGACTTTATTAAAATGTATCCTGAAACAAAATATATTATATATTCTGTACTGCAGTGGTTGGTACACTTTCTTCATAGTGATGAGGAGATCTTGGGTTTAAAGTTCAACTCCAAACAAAACTTTTTTTTTAGGAGAGGACTAGTTAGGGAAAGGTTACAACCCTTGTCACTTTTTGTTTTTTTGCTCTGTTATCCATTCAGGAAATTACCCTTTACTTATTGTCAATTTGATGGGGATCATATAGAACAGGAAGTGGTGGAAATCTCTCCAACAGAGTCAGTAACAATAATAAAAGCTGATTTTATTGGAATGTGGAAGGCTTAGACTTTTTAGGCTGTTTTTTCTATCTACAATATATTACCAGTGGAGACACAGGCAATATTTATAACTGGACAGATTCTAACCTTTCTTCATTCTATCCAAAAAAGGTTTGATTTGAGCTGCACTGAGTTTGTGTGCTCTCCTTAAGTTCATTCTGGGTGCTCCCATTTCTTTCCACAATCCAAAAATATACTGAAAAGTTCTTGACTGTTGTTTAACCACCAATACCAGGCACTTTTAACTTCTTCCTGACCAGGCCAATTTTCAGCTTTCAGAGCGGTCGCATTTTGAATGACAATTGGATGGTCATGCAACGCTGTACCCATATGAAATTTTTATCATTTTTTTCACATTAATAGAGGTTTCTTTTGATGGTATTTAACCACTTAAGACCCGGACCAAAATGCAGGTAAAGGACCTTGCCCCTTTTTGCAATTCGGCACTGCGTCATTTTAACTGACAATTGCGCGGTCGTGCGGCGTGGCTCCCAAACAAAATTGGCGTCCTTTTTTCCCCACAAATAGAGCTTTCTTTTGGTGGTATTTGATCACCTCTGCGGTTTTTATTTTTTGCGCTATAAACAAAAATAGAGCGACAATTTAAAAAAAAATGCAATATTTTTTACTTTTTGCTATAATAAATATCCCCCAAAAATATATAAAAAAACATTTTTTTTCCTCAGTTTAGGCCGATACGTATTCTTCTACGTATTTTTGGTAAAAAAAAATCGCAATAAGCGTTTATCGGTTGGTTTTCGCAAAATTTATAGCGTTTACAAAATAAGGGATAGTTTTATTGCATTCTTATTAATTTTTTTTTTTTTTACTACTAATAGCGGCGATCAGCGATTTTTTTCGTGACTGCGACAATATGGCGGACACTTCGGACAATTTTGACACATTTTTGGGACAATTGTAATTTTCACAGCAAAAAATGCATTTAAACTGCATTGTTTACTGTGGAAATGACAGTTGCAGTTTGGGAGTTAACCACAGGTGGCGCTGTAGGGGATGTGTGACCTATGTGTTGTGTTTACAACTGTAGGGGGGTGTGGCTGTAGGTGTGACGTCATCGATTGCGTCCCCCTATTACAGGGATGACGCGATCGATGCTGCGGCCACAGAGAAGCACGGGGAAGCCGTGTGTACACACGGCTCTCCCCGTTCTTCCGCTCCAGGGACGGATCGCCGCACTGCAGCGGCGATCGGGTCCGCGAATCCCGCGGTCCCGGAGCTTCGGACCGGGTCGCGGGCGCGCGCCCGCGACCCACGGCTGGGTACTAAAATCAACGTATATATACGTTGATGTGCCCAGCCGTGCCATTCTGCCAACGTAAATGTGCAGTAGGCGGTCCTTAAGTGGTTAATCACCGCTGGGTTCGTTTTTTTTGCTAAGGAAACAAAAACAAAACCCCCAAAATTGTAAAAATAAATGTGTTTTTCTTCATTTTGGTTACAACATTTTGCAAATAAATACTCGTTATTCATAAATTTAGGCCAAAATGTATACTGCTACATTTCTTTGTTAAAAATACACCTTAATCGATGTATATTATTTAGTCTGTAGGAAAGTTAGAGTCCACAAACTATGGTGTGTATATACAGTATCTCACAAAAGTGAAAATTTCTCAATTTTTTTTAAATATTTTATTATATCTTTTCAAGTTGCAACACTGAAGAAATGACACTTTGCTACAATGTAAAGTAGTGAGTGTACAGCTTGTATAACAGTGTAAATTTGCTGTCCCCTCAAAACAACTCAACACACAGCCATTAATGTCTAAACTGTGCCCAATTAGCCATTTTCCCTTCCCGATGTCATGTGACTCGTTAGTGCTGAAAGGTCTCAGGTGAGAATGGGGAGCAGGTGTGTTAAATTTGGTGTTATCGCTCTCACTCTCTCATACTGGTCACTGGAAGTTCAACATGGCACCTCATGGCCAAGAATTTTCAGAGGATCCTAAAAAAAGAATTGTTGCTCTACAAAAGGTGGTCTAGGTTATAAGAAGATTGCCATGACCCTGAAATTGAGCTGCAGCATGGTGGCCAAGACCATACAGCAGTTTAACAGTACAGGTTACTCTCAGAACAGGCCTCGCAATGGTAGGCCAAAGAAGTTGAGTGCACATGCTCAGCATCCAGAGGTTGTCTTTTGGGAAATAGATGCAGAGGTTGAAGGGGTCAGCCTGTCCATGCTCAGATTATACACCGCACACTGCATCAAATTGGTCTGCATGGCTGTCATTCCAGAAGGAAGCCTCTTCTAAAGATGATGCACAAGAAAGCCCGCAAACACTTTGCTGAAGACAAGCAAACTAAGCACCTGGATTACAGGAACCATGTCCTGTGGTATGTTGAGACAAAGATAAACTTATTGGGTCCAGATGGTGTCAAGTGTGTGTGGCGGCAACCAGGTGAGGAGTACAAAGACAAGTGTGTCTTGCCTACAGTTAAGCATGGTGGTGGGAGTGTCATGATCTGAGGCTGCATGAGTGCTGTCGGCAATGGGGAGCTGCAGTTCATTGAGGGAACCATGAATGCCAAAATGTACTGTCACATACTGAAGCAGAGCACGATCCCCTCCCTTCGGAGACTGGGCCGCAGGGCAGTATTTCAACATTACGACCACAAACACACCTCCAAGGTGAACACTGCCTTGCTAAAGAAGCTGAGGGTAAAGGTGATTGACTGGCCAAGCATGTCTCCAGGCCTAAACCCTATTGAGCATCTGTGGGGCATACTCAAACGGAATGTGGAGGAGCACAACCGAGCAATAGCTGCTATCAATCTATCCAATGAAGAGCCGAGAAGCCCGGCCGAGAAGCCAGTTCATGATGCAGGACTTTCGAGGGCTCAGTTAAGTAAACGAGGGGCTGGGGGGCCTGTAAGCATCAGCTCTTACAACCCCTTTAAGGAACGAAAATGAAACAAAAATGTGAGGCAGGGGTGTTTATCCTCATAAACAAACTTTTGGGTTCCATGGAAGCGACTGTGTGCAGCCAGCATTACAGGCCTCCGAGTCTCACACCATGACGACTGCTGGAGACCAGAGCAGCACTGTGCATTACAGGCTTCCCGAGTCCCATTTATGTCCAGAGCAAAGAGCAGACAGAGCACCCACTGAGTGTGTAGTGTACATTACAATTACAGCAGGCCTAAGGTGATGCCTCCCCCTGACCACCATCGGTCCAGAGCACTGTGTGTGCATTACAGGACTCCTCTGACCACTGGCAGTAGCATCCAGGGCACAGTGCATTACAGGCTATTCCTCGGACCTGACACCACCATCCAGCACTGTGCAGCAATACAACAGGCCTCCTCTGACCACCGGGCATCCAGGGCACTGTGCATTACAGGCCAACATTCAGACCTGAGACCATCATCCAGTGCTAAGCAGCATTACAGGCCTTCTCTGACCACAGGCACCCAGGGCACTGTGCATTACAGGCCATTATTTAAACCTGAGACCATCATCCAGCACTGTGCAGCATTACAGTCCTTTTCTGTCCTTTTCTGACCACCGGCATTCAGAGCACTGTGCATTGTGCACAGTGCTCTGGATACCGGTGGTCAGAGGAAGCCTGTAATGACCTGTAGGCCATCTCTCAGACCTGAGACCACCATCCAGCACTGGACCATGCAGTATTACAGGCAGGGCTTTTTTTCTGGGGGAACTTGGGGGAACTCAGTTCCACCACCTTTGGCTCAGACCCTTTGGTGCCCGCTCACCACAATCACTTGTGAACACAGAAGTCTGGTTTCTGTGTTTACAAGTGACTGCTTTGTAAGCCCCTGAACTCTGCACACTGTATGTAATGCAATTCTGGTATTTAATGCCCCTTTAAGACCCTTCTACTGTTTGTGAAACCTGAACGGGTCGTGGTTGAGTTCCTGCACCTATTTTCTGAGAAAAAAAGCTCTGATTACAGGCCTACTCAGACCACCATCCAGAACACAGTGTGAATTACAGGCCTCCTCAGACCACCAGCTAGAGCACCGTGCAATGCATTACAGGCCTCCTCAGACCACCATCCAGAGCACTGTGCAACATTACAGGCCAGATCAGACCAGCCAGAGCGGCTGAATCTGTATTTGTGAGTTTGTTCAAACCCTTTAAAAGGAGTTGTAAAGGAAAAAAAATTTGCCTAAAAATAATGTCTGCAAGGTAGAAAGACAGAATAGTGTAATGATTCTGTTAACAAACGAGTAAATACTTATTAACCACTTCCATACTAGGCACTTACGCACCTTCCCGCCCAAGCTAATTTTCAGCTTTCAGCACTGTCGCACTTTGAATGACAATTGCGCGGTCATGCTACACTGTACCCAAACAAAATTGGCGTCCTTTTTTCCCCACAAATAGAGCTTTCTTTTGGTGGTATTTGATCACCTCTGCGGTTTTTATTTTTTGCGCAACAACTAATAAAAGACTGAAAATTTAGAAAAAAAAAAAAAAAATTATTTGTTTCTGTTAACTTTTTTGTAAATAAGTAAGTTTTCTCTTTCAATTACGGGCACTTATATGGCGGCACTGATGAGGTAGTACTGATGACACCGATGAGGCGGCACTGATGGGCGGCACTCATAGGCGGCACTGATGGGCGGCACTCATAGGCGGCACTGATGGGCGGCACTCATAGGCGGCACTGATGGGCGGCACTCATAGGCGGCACTGATGGGCACTGATAGGTGGGCACTGGGCATGGATTGGCACGGAGGGGTGGCACTGAAGGACACTGGGGTGGCACTAATGTATCTGTTGCCAGTCAGTGCCCATGTGTGGGCACTGACTGGCATCTTTCTTTTTTTTTACCTGTATTTTATTTATTTTTTAAATCCTGATGTTTTTTTAAAGTTTTTTTTTTTTTTGCCCTGCCAGTGTGGGCATCCCTGGTGGTCTAGTGTGGGCATACGAGGGGGGGCTACGCTGATAAACAATCAGCGCGAACCCCCCCTGTCAGGAGAGCCGCTGATCGGCTCTCCTGTACTCGCGTCTGTCAGACGCGAGTGAGGAAGAGCCATCTACGTTTCTTCCTGTTTACATCGTGATCAGCCGTGATTGGACACGGCTGATCACGTGGTAGCAAGCCTCCGCCAGAGACTAGTTACCGAGATCGAAGATGCAGGGTGTCAGACTGACACACCGCATCAGCGATCGCCGCGCGCACGGCATGAAATCGTGCAGGACGTTGAGAAACGTCCAGTCAGGATTTCATAACCACTTCCCGGACGTCAATCTCCTATTGACCAGGCGGGAAGTGGTTAAACTCCTTCATCTATATCACCACTGGCATTCTAGTTTCTGTTCTCTCATTCACTTCACTTGTCCATGTAAGAACTACATTTCCCAGTTGAAGTAACACGTAGAGAGCGTCCTGCCGCACAGATGTAGTTCCCAGGAGGGGGCGAGCATGTCACTGACCACCGCAGTAAAGTCTCCCTTCACGGGGGTCAGTAAAATCAGACAAGCAGGAAGTGAGCAAAACAGAGCAACTTCTGAGCAAAAACGAACAATGAGGAAGTGAAAAAAGAGGAATGTCTGCAGGTAAAGGATGCTTATTCTAAAAAAAATGTTTTCCTTTACAACCCCTTTAATACCATAAATAATAACATATTCTAATGTTTTTACTCCAGGAGCATATAATAAATTTGGAAATTCTAGAGAAATACTTACAATTTAACTAAACCCATTAGATTTTATTTGAATAAAATGATTTTAGTCGACAAAAAGGATTTTAGTCGACTAAAATGATTTTAGTCGACTAAAATGATTTTAGCCGACTAAAATATACTGCAGATTTAGTCGACTAAATACGACTAAAACTAAATCAATTGAAGATGACTAAAATGGGACTAAAACTAAAATGGCATTTTAGTCAAAAAACTAAGACTAAAACAAAATCGAAATTTGCTCCCAAAATTAACACTACTACCAACAAGCTCATACACAGTAGGTGGGGGGCTAAATTTACTGTATCCATAAATACTTATATACAGATATACTCCCTATTTAAATAAAAAAGAGCATGTTTCATCCACTCACCCATATTGCTGTCGTGGGTCAAGTTTTCCAGTTGTAGTCTCCCACAGTTTTGATGCCAGAACTCTGACAATGTTGAGAAAAAAGAAGAAATTGACCTAGAAAAAGAGAAAAACAGCTTGTATTTCTTGACTCAGAATGCTGGAAGTATAACATATTGCTATATATAACATAAGGTCTGGAGACTGACTAGGCCACTCCATGACCTTAATGTGCTTTTTCTTGAGCCACTCCTTTGTTGCCTTGGTGATATGTATTGGGTCATTGTCATGTTAAAAGACCCATCCACGACCCATCTTCAATGTTCTTTAAGAGGGAAGAAGGCTCAATTCACAATACAATTTACATTTAATTTATGGGGTAGCTGAAGCTTCGGATTGCTAAGCAACAGTCAAGAAACCTTAAAGCAGTCGTATACCCCAAATGCAGAAGTTGTATCTATAGGTAAGCCTATCCTATAGGTACTGTAAATACCTTGTAGTGCGCCGATGATATCATCGGCGCATTTGATGTGTCATGGCACTTTTTTCACTAGCAAGTGCCGTGACTGACGGCTCCCGTGCAAGTGCGTAGAAGTGACGTCACACGACTCTGGCCAGTAACTGAGTCCAAGTCCACGGCCCCGGAAGTAAGAGGGGAGAACATGGATGTGGCCTTCAGCGGGGACAGCACAGGCTTTGTTTGCAAGTAATTAGCACATAATGGGCTAGTATGCACTGCATACTAGCCCATTATGGTTTTACTTTGCAGGGGGAAAAAAGAGGAAGTAAAACCCATTGGGGTTTTACACAGCTGGCCATTCCCCATATTTTTTGAAAAACAAGAAATAAATTGGAATTGTTTGGTAATTTGTTTGTTTCCCCATGTGTTCCTGACATCACAGCAATATGTTTCTTCTTACCAAAGTTGCAGCTAGAATTGGTGTCTGGTAAATCCACTTCATGTAGCCAGCACTCAGATCCCAGCACCTTGGGAAAGAGGGAGATCAGACAGTAAGTAATACTTAAAGGATATCTAAACCCCAAAATGTAATATATTGCAGGCTAACAGTCCTTAGATGTGGTGGTTGCATTCATTTTCTCTATTCAGGCTTAGTACATTTTCTAAAAGTGCAGAAAATACCCTTTGATCTTGCATTAATTTAAGTGTCTGTAACTTTCTGTGCACTGAACCTAACTCTCAGGCCGCGTAGACACGATCGAACATGTCTGCTGAAACTGGTCCGCAGACCAGTTTCAGCGGACATGTTCAATCGTGTGTACGGCCTATCAGACCGTTTTCCAGCGGACAAAAGTTTCAAAACATGCTTTGAAACCCGTCCGCTGGAAACCTGTCCGTCGGACATGTTCGATGGTTAGTACACAAAATCATCGGACCAAAATCCTGCGCATGCTCAGAATCAAGTCGACGCATGCTTGGAAGCATTGAACTTCGTTTTTTCATCACGTCGTTGTGTTCTACGTCACCACGTTCTGGTCCGAGGGGATTTTGGTCCGATGGTGTGTACGCACATCAGGCCAATTTAGCGTGGTCCGATGAAAACGATCCGTCGGACATGATTCATCGGACATGTCTGATCGTGTGTATGCGGCCTTAGTGTTATCACTTCTTCCACTATTTCCTTTAAACTACAAAACTTATCCTCCCTATGTCAAGTACATAAGAAGAGATGTTTGCAGTCTTAATCAGGAGAGAAGGCTAGGGAGACAACACTGCTCCACCACACATAGAGAGAGTGTGCTTCTTATGGCCCGTACACATGATCCGAATATCGGACGAAAACTGACGTCCGAGGAAGAATCGTACGAATTATGATTTGCCAGGGGTCACCAAATCCTGGGTTGTTCCTGAAGCCCACGCTGCTCTCCCAGCCTTTTCACAGCCACCCATTCAGTTCACGGCATGGCTGGGGGACAGAGACTAGAGGTCAGCTGACTGGTGAGGAATGTGAAGTGGGAGGGGCTGGAGGAGACCCTATCTCCTGATTTCGGCATAGGTGTCACTGCTACGAGACACCACACAGTTGGAGACACAGTGAGTAACACTACCTGTGATTAGAGTTGCCATTAAAAGTCCCCACTACAGTTCTCAGATCAGCAGATGACCTTGATCAAGAGCACCTAAGTTGGCTGATCAGAACCCCCCCCAGCATTGCCACTCATCCCACCCCCCATCAGCACTTCCACTCATCCCAACTCTCCACCAGGACTGCCACTCATCCCAACTCCCTACCAGGACTGCCACTAATCCCAACTCCCTACCAGGACTGCCACTCATCCTAACTCCCTACCAGGACTGCCACTCATCCCATTCCCCCCACCCCCTCCCACCAAGGAGTAAGAGAAGGAAAAAAAATAGCGATAACATGGAAGGGAGAGGAAAAGATGGGTAGGAACAAAGTAAAGGGGAGAGAAAGAATATGAGAAAGAACAAGAAAGACGGCTAGAGAGAGGGATGGGGAAAAGAAGACAAGAAATTAGCACAGAGAGAGATAAAAGGGAAACAAATGAGAATAAAAAGAAAGTGTGGTACATCCAAAATGTACCATTAGGGGTTTAAATACTGTATGAGTGGAAGGGACTCAGGGTGCACTAAATGTCCATGCGTTTGGGGCGCAAATTACTTGTCTTGCCTTGGGTGCTAAAAACCCACGCTACAACAATATTTTTACTGTTAGGGGTCTCCACAACTTGGGAAATGTTATCAAGGGGTCACAGCACTACTAAACTTGAGACCACTGGTTTAGTCAGTATAGGATCATTTGTGAAAAATAAAGACGCAAAAAAGCCAGCAAAAAATCAAAAGAGAAGTTCAGGATTCATTAAAAAAAATATATAATCACTTAGGTGACTTAGGTGGATGCAGCATCAGTCTGATGCTGCATCTGTCCCCCACCGCCGATCGCTCAGCTTTTGGTATCCATTACTCACTGGAGCTCTGGGTTGTGACAGAGCCAACTTCCGGTCCAGACATCTGGGTGGATCCAAACCATATGGTCCACCGTCCGCATCGTTTCAGAGCCTGGACCGAATCTGTGTCAACAGCCGACAGCCGAGGGCTTTAGCTCACTGTTGGCTGAAAATGGGCCACAAGATTGCAGAATGAACTGCACTCCTGTGATCCATAGGAGAAATACAGGCAAAAAGGCTTTGGCTATACTTCTCCTTTAAATAATGCATTCACCGCATCTAAAGACATCTAAAGTAGTACTGCAATGTACTACTTTTTGTTTTTTTATTTAGACACGCTTGAATATTAATGGTAACATTGTTAAAGAAGTGCAATGCTTGAAAGTAGGGTTGTCCCGATACCGATACCAGTATCGGTATCGGGACCGATACAGAGTATTTGCGGGAGTACTTGTACTCCCGCAAATACCCCCGATACCTGAATAGAATAGTTCCCCCCCCGCGCGCCGCTGCCGCATACCGTAAAGCTGTCGCGTTAATCCCCGTGCATTACAGAGCCGCATTACAGGCACCTTTCGTTTGTACTTGTAATCCCCGCTGCGCCATGTATAGACACTCCCCTTCTCGGGATTGGACGGATCTGTCCAATCCCGAGCAAGGGGGAGAGTCTATGCGCGGAGCCGTGTGTATAGACACTCCCCCTTGCTCGGGATTGGACGGATCCATCCAATCCCGAGAAGGGGAGTGTCTATACATGGTGCGGCGGGGATTACAAGTACATGGGGATTAACGCGGCAGCAGCGGTGACATCATCATCTACTACTAGGTATGGGGGACATGGCTGCAATATGTGGGGGGACATGGCTGCATCTGTGGGGGGACATGGCTGCAATCTGTGGGGGGACATGGCTGCATATGTGGGGGGACATGGCTGCATCTATGGGGGACAGGACATGGCTGCATATATGGGGGGGACATGGCTGCATCTATGGGGGACAGGACATGGCTGCATATATGTGGGGGGCATGGCTGCATCTATGGGGGACAGGGCATGGCTGCATATATGTGGGGGACATGGCTGCATCTATGGGGGACAGGACATGGCTGCATCTATGGGGGACAGGACATGGCTGCATCTATGGGGGGCAGGGCATGGCTGCATCTATGGGGGACAGGACATGGCTGCATCTATGGGGGACAGGACATGGCTGCATCTATGGGGGACAGGACATGGCTGCATATGTGGGGGACAGGACATGGCTGCATATGTGGGGGACAGGACATGGCTGCATCTGTGGGGGACAGGACATGGCTGCATCTGTGGGGGACATGGCTGCATATGTGGGGGACATGGCTGCATATGTGGGGGACATGGCTGCATCTATGGGGGACATGGCTGCATCTATGGGGGACAGGACATGGCGACATCTATGGGGGACAGGACATGGCTGCATCTGTTGGGGACATGGCTGCATCTGTGGGGGACATGGCTGCATTTGTGGGGGACAGGACATGGCTGCATCTGTGGGGGACATGGCTGCATATGTGGGGGACATGGCTGCAATATATGGGGGGACATGGCTGGATATATGTGGGGCTGGATATATGTGGGGGGACATGACTGCAATAGATGTGGGGGGACATGGCTGGATATATGTGGGGGGACATGGCTGCATATGTGGGGGGACATGGCTGCAATATGTTGGGGGGACATGGCAGCAATATGTTGGGGGGACATGGCTGCAATATGTTGGGGGGACATGGCTGCAATATGTTGGGGGGACATGGCTGCATTTGGGGACACATTTAAAAAAAGTATCGGTATTCGGTATCGGCGAGTTCATGAAAAAAAGTATCGGTACTTGTACTCGGTCCTAAAAAAGTGGCATCGGGACAACCCTACTTGAAAGTGTCAGAGTATTTTCTCATCCATTGTGGTTATGTAGTTTTGTGCATGGCTGCTATGTTTATTTTTTTTATTATTATTATTATAAAAAAGCATTGTGCTCCATTAAGCAAAATTAAATATAGACCCATTTGGTCTCATTTTGATATTCATGTTGTCCCACTGTGCCACCTGCAGCTGCATAGGCTGTATATCTGCTTTGCAAGTGACAGCATCTTTGTGCAAAGGTGGGTTTCCCTACTTGTAACCCTTCTTGGGGTTAGCAGGTTTTTGCTCTGATACTTATGCCACGTAGACAGGATCATTTTTCGGCATGAAAAAAACAACGTTTTAAAAAAAATGTCATTTAAAATGACTGTGTGTGGGCTTCACATCATTTTTTGGGGTCTGAAAAACAACAATTTTTTTTTTTCGAACATGCTGCATTTTTTAACAACGTTTTAAACAATGTCGTTTTTCGGGTTGTAAAAAATGATCGTGTCTGGGCTAAAACGACGTTCAAAACCCGCTGAGAAGCAAGTTATGAGACGCAAAACCCGCGCATGCTCAGAAGCTCAGAAGCAAGTTACATCACGCTGTAACAGACAGAAAAGCACGAAACGTCTTTTACTAACACGGAATCAGCTAAAGCAGCCCCAAGGGTGGCATCATCCGCATGGAACTTCCCCTTTATAGTGCCATTGTACGTGTTGTACGTCACCGCGCTTTGCTAGAGCATTTTTTTTAAACGACAGTGTGTGGGCAACGTCGTTTTTAAAGCGGAGCTCCACCCAGGAAAACAACATTTTCCCATGTTGTTTAAAAAAATAAAAAATAAAAAACCTGAAAAAAAGAAAAATACTCACCCGAAATACCTGTTGCTATGCGGAAGTCCGTAATCTGCCTCTTCCACTCCGCGGTGCCTTTTCTTCTTGTCCTTCTGCTTGTGAATGGGGCGCTCTGCTTTCTGGGAACTGTGTGTGTTCTCAGAGAGCAGCGCGCCCATTCACAAGCCAGCGTGAGACTCACGCAGGCTTCACTGCCTGTTTCCCATAGTGTGAATGGTGGCGCGGGACCCGGAGCGATCGTGGGACCGGCATCGGGGGGGCCCATCAGCGCGGGCAAGTAGAACAAGGTAAGTGTCCTTATTTAAAGTCAGCAGCTACACTGTTAGTAGCTGCTGACTTTAAAAAAAAAAAAATCGCGGCTGGAGCTCCGCTTTAATGTTGAAGTTGGAAAAAACAAAGTTTTTTCTACATGCCGAAAAACATTTTTTTTCAGGCCGAAAAATGATCGTGTGTACACGCCATAACACTCTCTAATTCTACTGCCATGTTAACACACTGCCAATTAGCTTTGCCTCCACAGTTATTTTGCTGTGTTTCTGTAGGACTTAATAACAGGTAGCAAGGTCATGATCAATGGAACATCGTCTTTTAACTGGAGTTGGCAACAATTTTGGAGTCTCTGTAATTGTTGGGATGCCCCCAAACATCTAGGCCCGGATTCACGTAGGGCGGCGTATCTTTAGAGCAGCGTGGCGTATCTTTTTTACGCTACACCACCGCAACTTAGATAGGCAAGTGCAGTATTCACAAAGCACTTGCGTCCTAAGTTACGGCGGCGTAGCGTAAATGGGCCAGCGTAAGCCCACGTAATTCAAAGTAGGCTGGTAGGGGGCGTGTTGTATGCTAATGAAGCGTGACCCCATGTAGATGCATGGCCGAACAAACGGCGCATGCGCCGTCCGTGAACGTATCCCTGTGCGCATGCTCAGAATTACGCCGGCTAGAATTCCTAAGATACGTCGAACACTGCATACGATATGAGCGTAACTTACGCCCAGGCGCATTCACGTAGGCCTTACTTAAACGACGTAAAATTTGACGGCTGTTCCGACGTCCATACCTTAACATGGGCTGCGCCTCATTATAGCAGGGGTAACTTTACACCGGACGTACGCCTTACGTAAACGGCGTAGCTTACAGCGACGGGCGCATCTACTTTTGTGAATCGGCGTATGTTGTTCTATTGCATATTTTAAATGGGAACGCCGAATGCGTACAGCGTAACTATGCGCCCACGATACGCCGGCGTAGGCAAGTAACGTCGGACGGCTGAAGCCATGTTTTTCGGCGTATCTTGCTTTGTGGATCGGCGTAAAGATGCGACGGCGCACATTTGAAATCACGGCGTGTCTGGAGATACGCCGGCGTAAAGCCTTTGTGGATCCGGGCCCTAGTGTTCAGCCACTTATGGAAGGATGTAACAAAACTAATACCCGAGTGTGATCATCCCTTCTCAGCCACTCATAGTGGATCAAAACTCTTCCCCTATGATACAACAGCATCCTGGGAGTTGTATTGTCAATCACAAAAGTGCAGAGGGTGAGCTCTGGTGTATTGTTTGTGAGGGCACTAAGCTTTGGGCTGTATACTGGCTACCCCTCCATTATATGAAGGTGAAAGTGATATTTGTACACATTTATTGATTTTTAACAGATCCTCATGTGAAAACAGCATTTGCATTTCCAACATAGAGTTTTTAAAGTACCATTGCCTTTTTCTGAAAATGCTAGTTTCCTGGCCCACTGGGATTAATACTTTGAAACACCATCCTGAGACAAGCACACAGAGCTCCTGACAAAAGTCAGAATTTCATCTCTGCATACCTACTTCAGGCCAGTGGTTTGAAGTAATAGTGAGTCAACATGAGAGCCGGCAGCTAGCATTTCAAGAAGAGATCAGTCATGATAGCCTCCAAATTTTACTTATGATTGCACTTTAAAAGGAAAGGGGAAGTGAGATGACATCACATATGGTACATACTGTGTATCTGCCAGAGACACCCGTACACTTGCCCACACAGAGACAAATACCGCAGGGAGTCCTGAAAAAGGTAAATACAGATACAATGGTTAAAAAAAAGACCATATGTTTAAAATTCATTTTTAAATGTGCAGTTCACTTTTTACTGGAGTCCTATACCAACAGAGAACACTATACTCAGAGGAGTCCACTGACATTTTTTATTACCTTATATCTACACTTTGTTATAGTTTGGCTAGCCATCACAGCTGAATTTCACCAGCAAATTTCTTGTGAATTACACGGCAATAGCCAGTCACTTGGGGATTAATAAACAAGCAATAATGAGCCCTCGTGTGCAATAAAAGTATTTGTGATCACTCACAGAGATTTCTAAGCACAGTTTAAATACCTAAAACCTATTAAAGGAAACCTGTACTGAGGGAAATACGCAGGCTGCCATTGATCTTAAAAATGCTAATTGCCTGTCTACAGAGCTTTCAAAATTTCTGCCATGAAACCAACATGCAGCCTTAATCTGCATATTTCCGTAGTGTCAATGACAAAAAGTACAGAAGTGATCGAATCAGTATGGCTGACAGGCACCTGGCATTTTTTAGAAGTTAGTAATAGCAGCACATATCACTCTGTAAAGGTATCCCATTGGGCAAAAAATCTCTCCAGTGAGTCTGGGAAACCCCTTTATAGATAGTTGTCTTCGGAACTGGTGTTCCCTATTAGAAAATTTCGCATCAACTTTTCTTACAATGACTGTAAAATGTTTTTTTTCCCCCCACCATTATCACCAGGACTAAAAAGAGGGTCTCTTCTAAACAGTGGAAAAGCAGCTTTGGCTATATTTATAGAGATGGGACATGCCCATGGGTATACAGTATTTTTAGTCACCTGCATAGATTCTCTATAGCAGGGGCAGACTCACAACTCATGGGTCCCCACGGCCATAGGATATCACAGGGCCCCGAGTGTCTCTGCCCACACTCAAGCTCCACTTACATATTGCACTGCCCACATTACACACATTCTTCACAGAACGGGGGTGGGAGAGAGAGAGAGAGATGGGAGAGATGAGAGAGGGAAAGAAAGAGAGAGAAGGAAAGAGAGGGGGTGATATGGAAGAGAAGGGGTGTAAAGAGGGGGAAAGAGACGGGGGAGAGTTATAAAGTGGAGTGTGAGAACGAGAGAGGGTGAGAAAGGGGAAATGAGAGGGAGGGAGAGAAAAAAGAGAGAGAGAGAGAGAGAGAGAGAGAGAGAGAGAGAGAGAGAGAGAGAAAAGGTGTGAGAGGGGGAATGAGAGAGAGAAGGGGTGAGAGAGGGAAGAGTGAGAGACAGATGAGGGTTAGAAAGAGTAGGGGGTGAGAGAGAGAGGGATATGTGTCAGCAGCACACTAGGGAAACTATTCAACTATATCCTCAACAAACGGATCCTCAACTTCCTGACACACACCAATATCTACAGCAGAAATCAGGCAACTATTGGAGAGTGGAATAGAGGGAAATTATATGATGTCATCAAGAGCTTATATACAGAGAACAGCTGCAGTGTAAAGGTGAATAGGGAAAGAACAAAACACTTTGAAGTTGTGTAGTTAGACCAACCTTCCTCAACATCGACATCAATGAACTGGCTGCAGCTCAATCCTCCCCAGCACCTGAAATGACTCTACATAATACTGAGGTGAAGTTCCTGCTGTATGCAGATTACCCCCTACTTCTGTCACCAAGAGAGAAAGGCCTACAAGACAGCCTGGAAGTGCTGGAGAAATATAAACCAATCAGGAAGTTTCAAGCCAAGTCATGTAGAGCCTTCTATGCCATTAGGAGATAAATGTACCGCCTAAAACTACCTGTGTGAATCTGGCTTAGAATATTTAAAAGCGTCACCACACCAATCCTTCCTTATGGCAGTGAAGTTTGGGGTCCTGTCACCTACCCAGACCAATCCAAATGGGACTCCAGCCTGACAGAAATATTCAATTTGGAATTCTGCAACAGTGCTTGCTGGTCTGAGCTGTGCAGATTTGCCTTACTTATTGCAGTACAGAAGAGGGGAGTGCTGTCATACTGGAACCATCTACAAAACAGCAGTCCCAACTCATACCACTTTAAAGCCCTACTGACCAAAAATGACCAACCCGAGCTGTGCTGCCTACAACAACTCATGCCAAACTCCCAACCTGACAAAATCTCAAATAAAAAACATAATGAATGATTCCAAAGAAAAATATGTTGGAGAATCGAGAAATGAAATAAAAAATTAACTGCTACACTACCCCAAAGACAGACAGACCCTGAGCCTGTACAGGCAGTCTGGGAATTGAATTAGGATGACACCGACAGACCTACAAGGCCTGGGAGAGTAGACTGTGCCAGCAATGTGACCCCCTAGTCCTGGAGGTTAAGTACCACTTCCTGCTACAGTGCTCTAAGCACTCACCAGTGAGAGAAACTCACTTCCAGAGACTCTGGGCTCTCATCCCTGACTTCAATTCTATAGAAGAGAGGGAGAAACATCATATTCTGCTGGGAGAAGAGGAACTAATAGTTAAATTAGCTGCACAATATGTGACAGCGTGTCACAGACTGAGAGGGACATGAAAAACTTTGGACTTAAAAATCCTTTATATGGACTCACCCCTATTCTCCTTTATATTACCAATTACCAACCCCACTTCCTATACAAACTCAACTGCTTTGTCAATGCTAAAATGTTTTTGGTTCTCCCAATAAAGCCTATTTAAATTTGAGAGGAGGGAAGTGAGAGAGAAAGAAAGGGTGAGAGGAAGGGTGGTGGGGGGTGAGAGAGGGGGTAAGGGAGAGAGGGATTAGGGGAGAGAGGGGGTGATAGAGAGAGTGGGGTGAGAGAGAGAGAGAGAGATAGAGAGGGGGAAGGGGTGAGAGTGGGAGGTAAGACAGCGAGAGAGGGAAGGGGGATGAGAGATGGGGAGTGGGGGAGAGAGAGAGAGGGGGTAAGAGAGAGGAGGAGAGAAAGAGAGGGGGTAAAAGAGGTGGCGGGGAGGTGGTGTGAGAGAGAGGGGTGAGGGAGAGAGGGGGTGACAGAGAAGGGAGAGGGTTTGAGAGAAGGTGGGGGTGAGAAAGAGAGGGTGAGGGAGGAGAAGATGGGGTGAAAGAGGGGGAGTCAGAGAGAGAAGGGGGTGAGGCGGGGTGTGAGAGAGAGAGGGGAGGTGAGAGAGAGAGAGAGAGAGAGTGTCACGTACCTGGTGGAAGAATCTGGTATGCAGAGGGAGGCCTCCCTTACACCTCTGACTCAAGGCCCCTGATAGAGAAGACAGGAGGCGCAGGAGTGCAGAGTCGCACGAGAGCCTGGCAAACTTGCTGGTAGACGAGCTGGACCGGAACCAGGAACAACAGGCTCAATTCAGCCGACTGGAACAGCTTGGACTGGAACCAGGACACACAGGGATCGCTCAGCAGACCGGACTGGAACGATTCAGCTGGACTGGAACTAGGAGCTCAGGCAGGTGCAGGTGGATGGACTGGAGCAGTAGACACACAAGTCCAAAGCAGGTGAACACTGGAGCAGGGTCAGATATAAGCAGGTTCGGCAACAGGCTGGCAGCAAAGTAGCAGGAGGAACAGGCAGGGACGTAGTCAACACAGGCCGAGGTCAGATGCAGGCAGATAAACAGGGTAGTCAGAGTAAGCCAGGTAAAGTCAGCTGGAGCAGAGTGCAGGTAAACAACAATCAGAGGTCTCAGGTAACGCTGTAGACCAGACAGCACTGATTCAAGGAAGTAAGGCAGTTTAAATAGCCTATTGGGGCAGGACAGAGGAACGACCATAGCCGCCATCTTGATTGCTGGCGTGCCCTTCCTGACAGAGAGAGACACACACACAGGGGTAGAGAGAGAGGGAGTAAGAGAAAGAGAGGGGCTGAAAGAAATAAAGGGGGTGAGAGAGGAGGTAAAAGAGCAAGGGGGTGGAGGGTAAAAGGAGAGGGGGTTGAGAAAGAGAGGGGTTGAGAAAGAGGCAGGTGGGAGAGGGGTGTAAGAGAGAACGTGTGTTGAGAGGGGAGGTGAGAGAGAAGGCGGGGAGAGGGGGATGAGAGAAGGGGAGGAGAGGAGGGTGTGAGTGAGAGGGGAGTGAGATAGTGAGGGGGTGGAAGAGAGAAGAGTGGGTGAGAAAGAGGGAGTGAGACGGGGTGAGATAGAGGGGGTAAACGAGTGAGGAGAGAGAGAGGTGAGAGTAAAAGGGGGGAGTGAGAGAGGGTGGATAGAAAGGGGGAGAGGGGTGGATGAGAGTGAGAGAGAGAGAGAGAAAGGCGGTGAGATAGAGAGGGAGAGAGGGATTGAAAGGGGGTTGGTTAATTGCCATATTCTTATTTCACAGTGACTCACCTGATAATCATGGATCTGATGGCTATGATTTGACTACGTTTGCACTGTCTGTAACATTTTACCATTTTATTTTAGTTAATTTTTACTGCACTGCTCTCTCATTCTGATTTATGGTTCCTGACCGTGAGAGAAAGAGTAGGGGGGGGGGAGAGGTGGGTGGGAGAAAAAGGGTGAGAGAGAGGGTTAGGGGGTAAGAGGGGTGGTGAGAGAGGGGGGTGAGGGAGAGAAGTTGGTGAGAGAGCCCCTGTCCCTGCTCTGCACACCTAGCCCTGTCCCTGTCTGCTGTCCCTCCTGTGGGCTATCCACCCGTGCGCAGGAGTTTGCTTGTTTTTTCCCTCCTGTGCCCCCCTGTCCCAGTCCCTGTCTTCGGGTAGGTGTGTGGCCTGGTAACTTCCATGCCAGTAGTAGGATTTTCAGGATAGTCACCAACAGACAGTTCTCATTCTAGTGAAGATGGGGGTGCTGTGCTCCTTCCAGCAGATCTATTTGGTGTGATAGCCAGACTGTCCCGAGTAGTGGTCCCTGGCTACCTGCGCCTCCTGCACTGCCTTGTACCTCCTGTGGGCTATCCACCCGTGCGCAGGAGTTTGCTTGTTTTTTCCCTCCTGTGCCCCCCTGTCCCAGTCCCTGTCTGCGGGTAGGTGTGTGGCCTGGTAACTTCCATGCCAGTAGTAGGATTTTCAGGATAGTCACCAACAGACAGTTCTCATTCTAGTGAAGATGGGGGTGCTGTGCTCCTTCCAGCAGATCTATTTGGTGTGATAGCCGGACTGTCCCGAGTAGTGGTCCCTGGCTACCTGCGCCTCCTGCACTGCATTGTCTTCTGGGCCCTCGGTTAATTAATCCTCTGGGCCACCAATGCTACTCACCTTCCCCGTTGCTTCATCCATGAGGCTGCCCACCCGCTGGGATTCAAGACCTTTTCTGCCCCAGTCTCCTTACCTGCCTCCACCAAAACTGTGCTCTCTAACAATGACTGGGCTCCTACTAGCCCCGGGCCCTCAGGCAGTGCACAACTGCCTGAATGGTCAGTCTGCCCCTATTCTATATGTATATATAGTGCAGACAGCTTCTGCAGGGGAACCAGTAAATTAGACCCTTAGTTGAAAAGTAGTTGACATGTTTAGATCAGAACTGAGGGGCATCAGAAACATGGTGTAACGGTATGGCCGTTGGACCCAGAGGCTATTGAAGGATGCAGGGTACTCCTGTTTCAGCTTCACCAATGACTCTTGCGTCTAGGGTCATCTTATGTCCAATAGGGGCATAGGATTACTGAGAAATTATATCTTGAATTACATGAGATGGGACAGTAATGAATGATAATTCACAATGTATTGCAGGATATCTTAAAATATTACAGGTGGTTAATTCTAAACCAACAGGTCAATAATAGTGTGATTCATTTAATGTGGGGACACATACTGTTAAGGTGTTAATTAAGTCTGGCTCCTAAAATATTTCATTGTGTTATGCTAATTGACACTGTTTTGTGTGAATTTCTATTGATAATAGATGTGGAATGTGACTGCACCCTCTAAGGTCACGTACACACGAGCGGTCCATCTGATGAGAATGGGCCAACGAACCGTTTTCATCAGGTCACCGCTGAAGTTGCCTGATGTGCGTACACACCATCAGTTAAAAAACCGATCGTGTCAGAACGCGGTGACGTAAAACACAACGACGTGCTGAAAAAAACGAAGTTCAATGCTTCCAAGCATGCGTCGACTTGATTCTGAGCATGCGCGGGTTTTGAACTGATGCTTTTGTGTACTAACAATCGGTTTGGACCGATCGGTCAGCGGGCCATCGGGTCGATTTTAAAGCAAGTTTTAAAATTTTGGTCCGAAGGACAAAAGACCGATGGGCCGTACACACGGTCGGTTTGGAGCGATGAAACTGAACTTCGGGCCGTTTTCATCGGTTTGGACCAATCGTGTGTACGCGGCCTAAAGGTCAGACGTCTGACTTATGTTTACTAAAGGAATGTGCATTGAATAGAAGGTGAAAAGAGCCGGAGTCATGACGTCTGCCTTGTCAGCTATAGTAATTAACTCACGTAGACCTGGCACCAGAAAGTCTGTCTCCAAAAGATGTGTATTGAGGGCGCCTCGTTAGTACCCATTGTGTGATGTTGTGGGTGGAGTGTGTCATTGTCCCTTTGATTACTGCAGCATGCTTTTTGGTTGCTAACTGTATATAAAGAGCCTGAGTTTGTCATTAAAACCTATTCGTTTGGAACCAGAGAACAGAGCTGTGTCTCGTTTGTCTGGGGAATTCTTATGGGTCCTGTCTGGATTGTGGAGTGTCGATAAGCTGTCGTGGAATGGAATATCGTAACAACGTTAACCCCTGACCGTTACACAGTGCCTCAGAGATTTGAACTACAGTATGTCCCATCTTACCCAAGAGGAAAAAAATAAATCTGGATGATTTTCACCCTAGCTCAGACATGGGCAAATTGAGGCCCCAGTGCCACATCCAGCCTTTTGGCTATCTCTGTCTGACCCTCAATGCCTCCTCTGCCTCACAGAGGAAGTGGACAGGCTCAGAAAGGCATGCTGACAGATTTTTGTGTGGAGAGATGCAAGAACTGGAAGGAGAGAGTGGGCCTGAGGTGCTGATCAGTACAGTGGGGAGGCTCGGTTCTGATGGGATAGCATTGCCTAGGTGATGTCCTGACATTCTCCCGCCATTCTGCTACCAGCCCAAGTATTTCCCGTGTTAGCGCCTATGTTTCGTCAGATTAGGTGAACAGTCAGAATATGTAACGGAAGTGAAGTTTCATCACCGCCATTTGCTACACCCCGCACTCGTCCACAGTAAGGATACAATGAGAAGGAGGCAAGTGGACATATTGTTGCACCCACCGGAGTTTTGCATTTTAACTTATTTTTAACAGTGAGGTTATATAGTGAAATACAGTACTTATAACTCGGTATGAATGTTTAGATGTTGAATTTTTAAAAGCAGCGAACTTCTGTCAGATTAGCAAACCTATGAGATCAGTAGGCTTGCTGCTACTAAAATTCAACATCTAAACAGTCAGATGGAGTTCTAAGTACTGTATTTCACTATATAACCTCAGTTTACTGTTAAAAATTGGTGTAAAATCCAAGTCTAACAAGATGTCTGCCCTCCTCCCCCTCTATCCTTACTGTGGGCGAGTGCTGGGTGTAGCAAGATGGTGGCTACGAAACGTAACTTCCATTACAAATTCTGATGGGTCGTCTAATCTGACGAAACACCTTCATGCTGCAAATCCAATAGATGTGCACCTGTACTCCAGGTCAGGATCTGCCGAAATCCCTGCTGTACCGATCTCAGGCTAGCTCTTTCCAGTCACAGTCACAGTGCTTGCAGCTCTGCCAGTTGTCTCTCTGCACCTGTCCATCACACATTGGCATACAGAATGGCAGATCAGTTAATTAACCTCTGTTACCGCCTTCTCCCTCACTGTTTTTATCAGCCTGTCCTACACCAACATTGTGACCAGTAGATCAGCAGAAAGCTTTTCTTCACTACTGCTTCTTATATTAGCAAGTGCGAAAATAAAATTATGAGCAGTTGTACCTATTACTCTTAGTGCTAGGTGTTTGTTTTATATATGTTTACATAGTTAGTCCACTTTTGTTCATCTAAATCTGCTTGTTTTATCAAAACATGTGTTACTATTTACTAAACTTTGGTTTGGCCCTCAACAATAGACCCAGTTTCTCATGAAGCCCCTGTGGCATCAGAAACATGCAGAAAAAAAGTTAAAAATGTCACTCATCTAAAATATCGCATTAAAAACTACCAGACACATTGCTCTCTTATACTATATTATCCCATGAAACTTCAACCCCTAATCTCACCCCAGCCAATGATGGTGAGCGCCCAGAAGTAGCTGCGGTCAGACAGGTATGCCATGAAGATGAGGCTGTGCAGATAGAGACCTTCCACTAGGATCCAATAGTGGTTAGTGGCCAAGAAATACAGGAAGAGGGTTACCGTCACCTTGCAGCCAGCCTATAACAGAAGACAAACAGGCTAATTTCTTCTAACAGGAGAAAACAAAATGTGAATGGATTCAAAATAACCTTTTTTTTCTGTTTTTGACTAAAAGGAAATAACACTTGAATGCTTGCTACAAACGTCCCAAAAGTCCCTTTCCTTCACATGTTTTAGCTCGGTACCATGGTATATACACACACACACACACACATACATATATACACACACACACACACCGTATACCGCACACTTTTTTCCCCTTAAAATAAGGGGGAAAATCGTGGGTGCGCGATATACGCCAATACCCGCTTCCCGCGCTTAGTTTTAGCGCCTCCGCCGACATATACCGAGCGCAGTACACTCAGGTACATTCGGCCAGGCTCGGCTTCACTCGCGGTCACACTCCTAGCCTTTATGCGTGAGAAGCCGAGCGTGCCCGAGTGTACTGCGCTCGGTATATCTCGGTGGCGGCGTTCAAACTAAGGGCGGGAAGCAGGGATTCGACTCGGAGACAGCGCGGGAGAAGCGAGGAGGACACCACCAAGGCCGCAGAGAGACGCCGATCCGGACAAGGCCGCCGATGGACGCCGGGCAAGACACCGACGAGGGGCATTTAAACTGTAAGTATTTTCTTTTTTTTTCAGGATTTTCCCTTCCAGGTTGGGGGTGCGCGCTATATGCGGGTGCGCGCAATACCCCGATAAATACGGTATATATATTTTTTTTTTAAAACATCTAAGCCCCTGCTTTCATAGCAACCCACCTGCACCTCATGCCAATCTCTTATTTTCCTGGGTGCCAAGTAACCTCAAAGATTATTACCAACCATTTATTTTCTTATTTTCTTTTAATTGAAGTATACCTGTCATAAAAGAAAGACTAGGGGTGCCATTGGTGCCTCCTCTTAGGTTAGGGTTGAGTACTTTTGGAATTCAGGCAAAAATGTTTGCCTGAAATGGCGAACAGGGACGCACCGGACCCCTGTTGTGAGACACATCCGAAGACAATGTGAACCCAGCCTTAAGGAACTTTGGATGGCCTTAGAGTTATTGCTCTCACTCCGGCATGCACGGCAATATGTAATACATGTAGCAGAACTGTTATTTTTGCATATAACTGCATCCAGTGCATGCGTTTATGTATATATGTGTGTGCCGGGGGCTTTAAAAAAAATTGGGTTTTCATTTTTGTTGCTTACAATATAATGGTAGGACCATACTGGCCCTCAAGGTAAGGATTGGTGAATACAAAATCCAGCCACCACACCTCCCAGGCTCCCTGATGTCACAGGCGGCGGGGGGATCTTTTCCCCCCGATCTCTGTGAGAATATGTCACTCATTGACAGGGTTCTGTGAATTGAAAATTACAAGATTCTGCAGCCTTTGCAGCTTTTGGCTTGTAGTTCTCAATTAACTACTATGGTGCTGTTGAGCGCTGTAACAGCTTCACCATACGATGTATGGCTCCCAAACTTTTCAGGCTCCCAATTTAAAAAATTTACTTCTTTTTACCTTTTTTAAAAAGGTGAACTTATCTTTTAAAGCGGCGGTCATCAACCCTGTCCTCAGGGCCCACTAACAGGCCAAGTTTGCAAGATAACTGAAATACGTCACAGGTGATATCATTTGCTGCTCAGTGATTGCAGTATTACATTTTGCATCTCCCCAAGGTAATACATAAAATCTGGCCTGTTAGTGGGCCCCCGAGGACAGGGTAAAAGGGGTGTTCCAGCCAAAAAATGTGTTTATTAAAAGTCAGCAGCTACAAAAAGTGTAGCTGCTGGCTTTTAATAAAAACTCACTTACCTGTTCCAGCGTTCCAGCGACGCGCCGACCGGGGCTCCGCTCCTCTCCCCCCCTCCCCAGCCGGCGTCTCCATCCCGACTGTGGGCACCCAGCCGTGACAGCCTTCGGCTTCACGGCCGGGCACCCACTGCGCATGCGCACGCGGCACGGCGCGCCGCTGATTGGACAGGCGATTGCCTAGGACCTGTCAGTGTCCTAGGCCATCGCCTACAGGGAGGGGCTGAAATAAGGCGATTACGCCTAATCGCCTTACCAGCCCCTCGGCGGAAGCAGGAAGTGGGACAGGAAGTCCCACTCCTACTGAAGCCCCCACTCCCCCCCAAAAAAAATGACATGCCAAATGTGGCATGTAAGGGGGTGTGGAGTGGATTAAGAGGAAGTTCCATTTTTGGGTGGAACTCCTCTTTAATGAACACTGCTTTAAAGGGCATAGCCTTTCAAGGTATTTTGTTTCCCACCATGGAAAAGTCCCTTCTCCTTGAAAATGATAGGAATCAATAAATTCACATTGGCGTGGAAGTAACAACAAAAGGAAAATCTCACACCTTGATATATGACATAAAAGAATTTACCACATTTAGATTAAATGTAGAGTGGGATGTTAAATGTTTTATAAACAATAGTTAATTACTAATTTTTAAACAATTTTTATAAAATATTTGTTTTAAGTATTGTCTGTATCAGAGAGATGTATAATTATATATTTTTATTTAAATATATAATTTTTACTTTTTATTGATTTATTTTTTGAGTATAGGTTATGATTTTGCTGGGATACAGGTATTTTATTGTAGTTAGGTTTATAACCACTAGATGGAGCTTGTGGTGGTAGCTGACTCTTTACATTTTAACGTAGTAATTTTTTTGTCCATGCAAAAAGCTATATGTTGGCAAGACTAAACTTCAGCTCCGAATAAGGATCAGTGAACATCTCAAAAGCATTAAAATAAAAGAGGAGACCCCAGTGGCACAGCACTTTTTGGAATGCCACGGTGGTAAATCTTTAGGTCTGCAATTTAAAGGTTTCTTTGCTTTGAAACTCTCAGCAAGCAGAGGTGACTTTGATCGTGTCCTGCTAAAAAAGGAAAAATTCTGGATATTCAGATTAAATACTTTACAGCCGAAAAGGGTTGAATAATGAGCTAAGCTTAAAAGATATTCCTTGAGCTGTGATTGGTTTAGCATGGACTAGCGCTCTGTAGGCTGTCTATCTAATGTGCTTTTCCTGTAATTTGACAATAAGGATACATATAGTACATCACGACTTCATCCCCTTTTTCCAAGCCTCGTGTAAACTTATAGCGCACACTTATGAACATGGTATGTACGCAAATCCTAGGAAGTTAGGATCTGATTTAAACATTTTTTCCTGCGGCTTTTTTTAGCCGGTGACTTCTTTAAATTATACGCCACACAAATGATGCCTCTTGTTTATTGTTTTAAACCACTGCAATTTCCATTGTCACCATAACTTTGCTATGACATAGCACATTCTGATTGGATATTGATTCCTTTAAAAAGCAGACTAAAAATCTGTATCATTTGTTCTGAAGAAGTGTACGGTTAGTGCAATTTAAGGCCGCGTACACACGAGGAGACATGTCCGATGAAAAAGGTCTGCGGACCGTTTTCATCCTACATGTCTCCAGGGATCTTTTGGTCTGATGGTGTGTACACACGATCAAACCAAAAGACAGCGCGGTGACGTGGTGGTGAGGTTGACGCCGCGACGTGCGCAAACCGGGAAGTAAAATGCTTCCACGCATGCGTCAAATCCATTCGACGCATGCGGGGGATTTCTATCCTCTGGTTAGGCGTACTAACCATCGGACATGTCCGACGGACAGGTTTCCAGCAGACAAGTTTTAAACCATGTTTTAAAACTTTTGTCCTCTGGAAACCTGTCCGCTAGGCCGTACACACGATCGGATATGTCCACTGAAACTGGTCTGCGGACCAGTTTCAGCGGACATGTTCGATCGTGTGTACGCAGCCTAAAGGGCATATCCTTTTTAAGATGTTTTGTTTCCCACCATGGAAATACCATTCTTCCTTGAAAATTATAGGAATCAATAAATTCACTCCACATTGGCGTGGAAGTAACAACAAAAGGGAAATCTCACACCTTGAAACACAGTGGATATACGACATGAAAGTATTAACCCCATTCAGATTAAATGTAGAGTGGGATGTTAAATGGTTAATTAATCATTTTTAAACAAACAATTTAAAAAAATATTTGTTTTAAGTATTGTCTGTATCAGAGAGATACAGACTCCTGATAATTATATATTTTTTATTTAAATATATCATTTTTACTTTTTATTGATTTATGAGTATTCATTATGATTTTGCTGGGATACAGGCATTTTATTGTAGTTAGGTTTATGACCACTAGATGAAGCTTGTGGTGGTAGCTGATTCTTTACGTTTTAAAGTATTAATTTTATATTCTTTGGTCATAGTTAATGAGATTGTTTTTAGAGTATTTGCTTTTTTGCCCATATTTTAATATTAAATATTAAAATATTTTAATAGAATTGTTGAAGAATGAGGGAGGAGAGACACTTTACATCCAATCTGGCCATATCCTTTATGTTGTGTATCTGTGGATGCCACTGACTGATTACCAGTCCCCCGACATCGGTTGCGACTAAATGCATTGGGTGGCATTTTTACCTACCGGTACATGCTGTTTCTTAGATTTCTTCCTTTGTGAGTATATTTTAAACTAATATATATACTTTATTGGTTTGAGTACTACACTATGTGGGAACCTTTTTGATTTCCTCTGCCTATGGTGCTATGTTATGAGCGAGACCATGCTTATTGCTTTCTGTGGGTCCTGAGTGACACTGACCTCTCAAGCTAAAACACCCTGGATTTTTATTATCCAAAGAGCTATAGATATCCTATGATTTAGAAGTCCATTCCTTCAGAAAGGAGTGTGTGTACCTGGTGGTGTGGGGGATAAAGAGCTGGCACCCTGTAATTGCATTGGAATTCATTGGAGTACAGTACTGTACATTTGATTTGCACTTTGTATTTATGATTTGATTGAACACTTTCATGACTATGTTATTGCACTTTACACTTTATTGCACACTTAAATTTTTTTAACTTTTTTTTTTTTTTTTTACTTAACTTTATTGTTAGCTACTGTATGGTTCTGAATAAAGCTGATCAAGACAAGAACAGTACTATCCAGTGTTTAAATCACTTCCACCTGAAAGCCAACCGTTAAAGGGGTTGTAAAGGTTCATCTTTTATTTTCTAAATAGGTTCCTTTAAGTTAGTGCATTGTTGGTTCACTTACCTTTTCCTTCAATTTTCCTTCTAAATGTTTTTTTTCCTTGTTTGAATTTCTCACTTCCTGTTTCTCCTCAGTAAGCTTTGCACCACCATCCGAGCGGTGGAGAGTCATTCAGAACAGCTTACTGAACACCTTACTGAGGAGGAACAGGAAGTGAGAAATTCAGACAAAGAAAACAAAGAAAAAAAAACATTTAGAAGGGAAATTGAAGGAAAAGTTAAGTGAACCAACAATGCACTAGCTTAAAGTGACCTATTTAGAAAATAAAAAACAAACCTTTACAACCCCTTTAACTTGACACATATTTATGCAAATACCCCACTGCTGCCAAATTAAGCCTTACAGCAAAGGGTTTAAGGCTGGCTTGCCAATTTTGCACTGTGGTAACAAGCTGTCAAAGCATCAAGTGGCTGGGGTCACAACTGATCATGTGTGCAGCACCATGGAGATTGCAGATAAAACAGAGCTAAGATGGCAGCTTCCTTGGCTGTAAAGGATAGGAGGGTTTAGTCCTACTATAAGGAGTTCTTAAAAGAGTGTCAGGTAATTTCAATTAGAATAGTATAGAAAAGCTCAAGAGTCAATAATAGATCATGTTGGTGGGCCTGATCATAGACAGATTTTCTTTTCGGTACTTACAAACACTTAGCATGCTTACCCACTGGAGCTCTGATGCCTTTGCCAGTGCAATCTCTCCCATTTCATCATTTATTACCCCTTCATTCTCCCTGGAATAGAGCACTGCGTCTTTTAGGAATATGCTCCCTGCCCGGCAGATGAATGAAGTGAAGAGGTGGATGTGGATGTAATTCCGAGTACAATGTAAGCGCCTACAGACAATTAGAAATAAAAACAATATTATTTTTAATGAGACAGTACATGGCTACAAGAAAGACTAATGGTTTTATACGCTAAGGTCTTACTTGAAGTAGCAGAGTATACAGAGGGCAATCAGAAGCGTAGCCAGAGAGACTGAATATCCAATAGTGTATATTAGCCGTAGACGTTCAAACACTTCCTGTAGAAAGATGCAATTTACTTATAATGTCTTCTGACCCACCCATGCATGTCTTGGTTTGTATTAATTTTGTTAACTACATTTTATAAGTACATCTAGCTTTTAATTGGCTGTTATTTATTGTTTTGCCAGTTTTTGCTTCATACCTTCTCTTGGGTCCTTCTCCCTGGACTGACCAATGTGAGGCACTCACTGTAGTTGGCCCAGGTCCTATTAACTCCCGGAGCCTGAAACCACATACCAGAAGAGCCACATTTTCTATGGGCAAATCCTGAAATCAT